>JAVLUX010000015.1:14697500-15357500 GCA_032164185.1 Moxostoma hubbsi | reverse complement strand
TATTGTAGATCTTGTAGTATTAATTTTCACATGCAGTTACACATTGTCGGTTAAAAATAAGAAAGTGGCTGGTAAAAACATTGAGTGGCTGGTAGATTTTGAAATCCACAGTGGCCGGTGGACAAAAAAGTTAATTTCCATCCCTGGCGCACACTATGTTTAACCGAGTATTAACCGTTAAGGGCCTCGGTTAATGGTTAATGAAAAACTTGAAAACGTGCAGCCCTAATATATATATATAAAAACCTCACACAACTTGAGCAGATCCAGCATCTTGTTTCAACAGATAACAGCTGTAATTCACAAAGCTCGCAAAAATTCTGCGCTTTCTTCCCGTCAAGCACTCATCTAATACTTTCTCGTATTATGTCAGCCAGAATCTAAAACTTCAGGATCAGGATCAAAAGTTCCTCTGATTCACACATCATGACGACATTCCAAGCAAGCAATTCAGACTGGTTAAACTGTCAGGAGATGGCTGGATCTGCACGAGCAAGTGAGTGCAACCAAAGTCTTTCTAGCAAGTCAGTCCACTGTCGGCCATGTTTGAAACTCTCTCGGGAGGCTCTTTCCAGTCATGCCAGTGCAGCTCCTATCTAATTGAATGGGGAAAGAGCAAAATCTCAAACGGTTGGTCAAAATTACGATCAAAGAACATATCCAATCAGCAGTAAAATCTCACAACACTGGTATCGCAAAGAAGCACCATTTATCCCAGATTACTTACACACAAACACACACACTTTATAGCTAATGCGCATGCGCTTTCTCGAGTTGATAGGCGATGTCTGTATCTAAAAGGTGATTGGCTCTCTGCTAAATAGTCTCTGGTACAACTTTAAAGTAAAAGCACTTCACGTGTACTATGAGTAAGTGTCTTATTCACTATGCACTGTATGCACAATTGATTTGATTCGGTATTTGAATAAATGCGATTGCTAACATGAACAAGCCCTAAATGGTTGCTGGAATACTGTGTGTATTGTTATTTCCATCTTCCTAATATATTAAAAAACATTTCATGCAAATAAATTGCTAAAATGTTATGACCACCAAAAGAATCATAAGAAACTGCTATCTACCATTTAAAACACAATATGATTTTTATTATTTTTTACAAAGTTACAGTGTTGTTACATTTTGTAAATATAGTGCCAAATATGATTTTTTTTTTTGTTTTTATCAATTTTATATTTGTTATTTACTATATTGTGTTATATATCAGACACCCTGCTCTCTGTTTATTGGTATCGGCCATTAAAAAACCCCATATAGATCGACCACTAATAAAACCACCAAAACACAGTCCCCAGCTGTAGACCATCCACTCAGGCTGGAAGTTCTGGAGAGCATCAGCTGTTATGTGACAACTGATCTGCAGGAAGTAGTTCGTTTTGCAGTCAGGTCATCTAGGACTAATCAGATGACACATACTGTACATAAACAACGTAAAATATACAAAGTAAAAATTGAAACTTTAAAATTAACTATGTATCGTATGTGCTGGAGATTGGGGGTAAAGATTAGGGCAGTAGAGGAGATGGTTCTCACTATTTGATTAGGATTGGAGAGAGGCTCTTCAAAGTGAAGGACACTTTAAGATCGGAAAGTACTTTTCTGAATTAACCACACATGTAAACTACATCCTGTCCTAACTACTTGGTTTCATGTGGAAAACACTGCTGTTGTAGTGCTATAATAAAAATGAGAAAAGGAAAATCCACTAAAAATCCACAAAGATCATAAAAAGGCTACTGTTGCTTCAATTGTAACTTTGAACAGGTGCAGTGCAGCAAAATAAAATAATATGCGATCACACACCAGGTGCAAGGTAAGGAAAAAAATAATAGTTCCCTGTTTACATAGAGATATTATGCTACAGGCATATTTGAACTGCCAACACTGGTACATCTGGAAAACCCATCTATCAGTTTTGTGTGTAGCTGTTGTGAAGTCAAGCAAATTAATTATTCAATAAACAATTCTAAAGATATTACAGCCATCCAGAATGCATAAATTAAATAAATAAATGGAAACATCTCACAGCCACTTGGTCAGAGCCACTTGCATTACAGTATGGAGAGGTTGTGTAAGTCGAACGTGGTTTTTTGTGAACTGAAGCTTTAGACTGTTCACAACTGAGAATGCTGATCCAACCATTTAAATACAAGTTAAATGTTCAAGCAGCCTGTCCTAGGCTGTGTTCTGACTTCTAGAACGGAAGTTCTTAACTGGCTTTGCATATTTAAACTAACACTGGACATCAAGAGGGAACCCAACACATTATCCATTTAATATATTGTAATCATGGTCGTAGGGCTGGTCGAGATGGCAAAAAATATTATCACGATATTCTTTTTTTATATCATTCGATATCGATATTTATCAAAATATTCAATCACATTTGCAGATTTTTCTGAATTTCCCAAAAAAGGAGAAAACAGAATCCCAGCCTAAATAGTTTTTACAAAACTGCATTGGGGGCTCAGACACCAGAACATTTTTAAAGGAAAATGCATAATTTGTATCTGAGATTTCTTTTAATAAATTAATTTTCTGTGTAATTTCATAAAAAAATCTGAGACTTTTTATTTTTTTATTGTAGTATTGATTTATACAGAGGTACCAGGGGTGGTATCATACCGAAGGCAAACATGGTATTGGAGCAACCCTACGACTGATATGGTTTTTTAAATGACTGATGCCGATATCCATATATTTCCGTACAATTCCGATATAATTTAATACAGTAAATAACAAAAATAAAATTGCAAAAAAATGTATACAATTTTATTTAGCACTGTATATACTCCATTTCACACAAAACTTTAACTTTGTAAAACAAAGAATATTGTATGTTAAACGGTCAAAGCAGTTTATTCTGATTTCTATTTAGTCATCAAATTTTAGTAATTTATTTGCACATTAAGAAATTAATATATTAGGAAGGAGGAAATAACAGTACTCCGAGTAGTCCAGTAACCATGAACAGCATGTCCACATTAGCAATAGCATTTTTTTAAAAAAAATACTGAATCAAACCAATTGTACATACAGTATATAAGACATTTACGTATAGCTTTTACTTTGAAGAAGTTGCAGCAATCTTCTAAACGTCCTGAATCGCCTGGTTGGATTGTTACAGACTGACTGTCATGATTTGTGAATAAGAAGAATTTTGATCCTGATGTTTTGATTCTGGCTGATAGAATACACTCCGAGGAATAGATTAGATGAGCACTCGACGGAAGAAATTTGAGATATCTGCATACTTCCAAACAGAATATAATAGATGTTTTATTGATATTTGCCATTTATCATTAGAAAAGAAGGTTAAAAGTGACAGGGAACTGCTGAGGAGGCTAACAGAATACATGCTTCAGATGTAAATAAAAGAGTGCTCCACAGGATGCTGGATCTGCTTAAGATGTGTGAGGTTTGTTTATTACATCTGTTTAAACAAGATATGCGTATATTTGCAGATGGTGTATGGTAATTATAGAGAACAGAGTTAAAAGTTACAAGTTCAACTGTTGAGGAGAGTGAGGAAGAATAAAACAGGTGAGCAATTTAACATGAGCTCAAACACATCTGCCGTGGCTCTGATATGAGGACCGTTTAAATGGGACCATGTTGGACACCAGTCTATTATTGTAGTAATACGATGACACCAAACAACAAAACGAATCGTGAATGGTTGTTTACATGTCTCAGTTGCTTCAGATGCAAGCAGGCAATTTTCTGCGCCCTCAAGAAACAAATCGGCCAAACTGGAAAATATAGCGGTGAAAAATAAAATAAAAAAATCATATCAGCCTCGACAATATATCGATCGACCACTAATCCAAACATGCAATTTTCTGTTAATGAGGACTAAACACAGCATTAAAACGCCAACAGCTTTTCCTGCAGCAAAATTCAGGCCGGCTACTAAATTTAAAGCACTAAACAATTCAATTTAAGAACAACAGACTTTTATGAGATGGTTCTTTGAATCTACAGTACTACTGATGACATATTTTTGAGCCAGTTTTGTTTTAGCGAATCAACAACATACAGCATGACCAGTGTGGTCCAATTACTGACTACAAATGACCCTTTTGAGCAGTCTCTTTTTAGTGAATCAAAAACATTATTAAATGTTTTATTTAAATGTTTTATCAATCAAAATGATTACTCTATTTATACTGACAAGCAAGTAATGACTTTTGTAATGTCCAACTCAGAATTAAATAAGCACTGTTACTGTGTTCAGTAATGTTGTATTAAAGGCTTGTGAGATTTCAGACAGACAGCACAGTTACTGGTTAATAAGAATGTGTGGTAAATGTTACACTTGAGTTTTTTTTGTAATCAATGGAATATATATATATAAAAAAAACTATAGTTTATTATTATTAGATAGAAAAAATTATAAGATTGCATTTCTGCCTCTTTTCATGCCTTTTACTTGTTTTTTATACTGTACCTGCTCTGTAGAAATCTGAAATTACCTTATTATTCAACAATGTACCTCAAAAATTAAACAAAAACAAACCTAAGAACCACTTTGGGTTGCGACCCATGAGTTGAGAACCATTGTTCTAGAACATAGGCCATACTGACTTCAAGTCTAATCTTTCAATTACATAAACTCTGAAGATATAGGTATCACAAACTACAATGCTTACAGTAATTTATTGTCATATATATATATATATATAAAAGGGATTTAGGCTATTTTATTCTCAGGAAAAAAGGATGTTCTTTTAAGATGTGCTTTGGAAAAAACAGAACTCCCCCTTGGGAAAACTCAGACATTTGTTTGACTCATAATATTTGTACTTTATGCCATTTAAACATTGTTCAATGCGCAAGAACTAAAGATTAAAAGAGATAAAAGGGGACTGGACTCAAAGGAGGATGGACTCAGAAAAAAACAATTTGTTCTTTAACTATATATAACAGCAGACAAGACCCAAATTCCCTATTTAATCAATGTGTCTCTGCTCAGGAACCTGGTCATTCAGTCAAATGATAGAAGCTATTAGGGCTAAACACAGAACAACAACTCCAGGGCTTCTTGTTTGGTCTCAATGTTCTCATCTAAACTCTCCCATCTGATCAAGGACAAAGAAACACTCAAAAGTACAAGCTGAGGTTTTCCAGCCCCACTTATTAGTTCTTTTTATATTTACTACTATGTACTGAGAAATGGTTTTGGGCTAAGAGGTGTCATGACTGACAGGCTTGTTTTAAGGATCCAACATTAACCCTCCTGATTAAATTGATCCTCAATTTAAACACAGAGGATAGACTGGGGCTTAATTACAATGCAGTAAGCAATGCGGTCTTCATGTACAATAATGAAAATCTGTGACCTCTTGCCATGTTGCTATGGAAACAGACACTCCATGCAGCTTTCATTAGCAGAGAGAAAAAAAATAAATCAATGAGACTACAGATGTTTGCATCTCTAGATGGAAAACTGGTGCTCCAAATGGGTTTCCTTATCCAATCTAGATTACAGCCATCCAGAGAGATGTGAAGTGCATGCAATGATGGTGTACAATGCAGTAATTCAAACAAAAACTTCTGAGTTTTAGGGCTGGGAATTGCCATAGACCTCCCTATTCGATATATTTATTTAGGCAGTACACCGATGATAGTTGAGTTGACAATGGTCTTTTAATGCAGAATAATGCTCTAATCCACAAAAACCCAGTGTCATGAGGTTACTTTAAATTTGGAAAGTAACTTTAAGAGGCCAAGCATTTTTGTAATTATACAAATGTGCAATTAGTGAATCTAGAGCACTGTAAATTTAACCTTAGCCTCATGTGTGCAATACACTACAGAGAACAGAGCCGCACACATTCAGTAAAGCGCAGCAAGCAGCACAAACAGACTACGTTTATTTAATTAAAATTGTAGATTAGGTTTGCTAATCACATTTCGTCATAATCACAATTTAGTTTTTATTTCCATTAATTCAGCCCAAGAGTTAACCCCCCTTTTTCCCCCAAATAAATAAATGTTAATTGAACAACAATTAGAAGAACAATGCCTGACATTACATTTGTTAACAGGATAAATATAAAAAGGGTAAATAATAGATATTCAACAAATAAATAGGCTAAATAACTGCAACCTGCTATAACACAATTTTTTTTTTTTTTTAATTTGTACACAATCGCTTTAATGGCTGCAGGCATTGGTGCACTCAAGGACAAAACGAAACTTCTCAAAAAGAAAACCTGTTCATCTGGAACTTGGCACAAATTTAGCTTCCTAAATCTATCATTATATTAGCATATTAAGATAAACATCTTTTTTTTGAATTTTTTAAATTTTATATTAGGGAGACATTTACAACATTTACATTTATGCATTTGGCAGACACTTTTATACAAAGCGAATTACAGTGCACTTATTACAGGGACAATACCCACAGAGTAATTTGGAGTTAAGTGCCTTGCTCAAGGACACAATGGTGGTGGCTGTGGGGCTCGAACCACGACCTTCTGAATAACAGTTATGTGCTTTAGCCCACTACGCCACCAACTTGGATGGAAATTTCTTGCTTTAACTACCCATACTTGCCTCTTACCGAAAAATAAGCAACCCCAATTTCAGTTGGCTCTCCAAAATCCTTGCTAAGCCAATGTTAAACCTCAACCCACCACTTTTACAGCAAAGCAGAACTGAGAATCTTGTATATATAAATGTCATTGTGTTAGCCAAATTTAAAGATTGTGTTGGGATTTGTGTGGTTGTTTAGACAAAAACAGGCAAGTAGTCAAGTAGGGTGGATATGATGTCTTTTATTCCTCCCTTGAAGCAGTGTTTCATGGCCACAATCATTCATAATCGTCAACTTGAAAGCAGAGCTTCAAAACCATAAGGCCCTCGCTCTGTGTAGTAATTTGCTAATGGGGTATAAATGAATCTGATTAAGCTCTAGTTGAACAGTGTCTAATAAAGAGCTTGATCTCTGATGGCCACACTATTGTTGCTTTACCCTTTTGTTATGTTGCACTGTTCCTTATGGAAACACCAACAAAAGTGCCATTTTAAACTATGGAGAACTTGCAAATAATCCCCTTTTCCAACCTTCTGAACAGGGCTAGGTAAAAATATAGATTTTACAATTAATCACGATCTTCATTTGAATGATCACGATATCGTTCTCAAAATAAGATAAATCTTATTAAACATGCAATTAGATAAATCTTTTACTATGTGCTGCAGGCAACCAGATTTCTTCTGAGACTAAAAATGTCTGTAATTTGTCACTGGCTGGTAAATTTTCAGATTTCACTTGCCAGCAATTGAGTAGTATAGTGGCACCAAGCACCAAAATCCATTTACTGTATGTTGAGAGTTTTTTTGATTTGTTCTTGATGCAAAAGTAGTTCCAGTCGGTTTCGATCACCTTTCTATATTAATGCACCTGCTCATCTGTTCTCCGTAATGACATTGAGTTTTATGCCTCTCTTTAAACTACTTTAACATGCCCAAAGGGCTTGCAAGTAAAGTATGGTTTGACATTCAGCTATGTTTTTCACAGAAGGAGAGAAACGGATACCCGGACCTATCAAAAGGCGTCTTTCGCCATCTGGCAAGACGATTTGAATTGTAATATAATAAACTTCTAATATTGCTTCTGTCTCATCTTGTACTCCCAGACTAACTCAATGATGTTGAGATCCAGGCTCTGTGGGGGCCATACCATCTGTTGTAGTGCTCCTTGTTCTATTCAATTCTCTTTGGGAATGTTGAAATCTAAAACTGATATTTCCTACTGATACAATAAATGCAGAACACATAAAATAACTGATTTAAGACAAATGTTTTTGTGAAAAATATAATACACCTATAAGACTTTTGCACAATACTGTACATACAGCTGTGCTGTGGGATGAAAGTTTATTTGAGCTGTAGCCACACTAGCCGAATTTCCAGTAATTTTCAGGTGTGATCTTCAGTAACAATCGCCAGCCAGAAGGTGAGAGAGAGGGCATTAGCGTCTACCAGCGGGAGGTCATTAATCACTTGATCGTCGGGATTCCATGATTCCAACAATGGGGAAAAAAAACTGTTCTGTTGAGTGGTTCTTGTGTTCTCTTCAAATGAAGAACAGCTTTTTTTTACTGAAATACCTTACAAGACATCAAGCCAATCTGACCGTTTTAATCTGCAATTGCACTCCGCAGCATATCAACACAAACGCTGATAGTAATTCATAGTGATTCGGTCACCAAGAGTTTTTCTACACTAAAATGACTGATGAAATCAGAAAGTGGAGGAAAAACAGTCAGTTTTTATTTAATGTATCTTTTACTCACTGAAAGCTGCATATGGACATGCACGTTCCACGGCAAGCCTCGAGGGGATAAATGCACAACAACACACTTTTACAAGATAAAGTTACTCCAAGAATTGCTTTTTAAATGACTCTTTTACAATTGTTTATGCTCATGATGTACTCCTGTTGTTATTTCAGTGAACTCCACCACAGGGAATCAGAGAGAGAGAGATAAAATAAAGGCGAGTTGGTTTGTCACCACTCCACCATTCTTAATAAGCAAGTGTGTCATACCACCAACAGAAGAGAGCGAGATCTCAGCAAAACAGTCTGCATGTGTGACCCCTTCAGCCAAAATAGAGTTGCTTTGAGTCTGCTAGTGTGGCGCCGGCTTGCAGTTATATTTTTCAAGTGACAATGCCTCATTTAGTCAAGGGATAAAACATTTGTTGGTTGGGGGCCTGGGTAGCTCAGCGAGCAAAGACGCTGACTATCACACCTGGTGTTTGTATCCAGGGAGTGCTGAGTGACTCCAGTCAAGCTTCCTAAGCAACCAATTGGCCTGGTTGCTAGGGTGGGTAGGGTCACGTTGGGTTAACCTCCTTGTGGTTCTCGCTCTCGGTGGGGCATGTTGAGTTGTGCATGGATGCCATGGAGAATAGCATGAAGCCTCCACACATGCTAGGTCTCGTAGAAACACGCTCAAAAAGCCACGTGATAAGATGCGCGGATTGACGGTCTCAGATGTGGAGGCAACTGAGATTCGTCCTCCACTACCCTGATTGAGGCGAGTCACTACGCCACCACGAGGACTTGGACATTCCAAATTGGGATTTAAAAAAAAATAATTATATATATATATATAAAATATAAATTTATAAATTTATATATATATTTTTTTTTTTTCCCCCAGTTCATGTCAGTTACCTGTACACGTGTCAATTATATTTATAACATTATCGACTAGAGAACAATTAAACTGTAAATGCACATATGCTGATGTTAAATTCTTTACCAACAGACTATATAAGGTATGTCATAACTGTAACACATTTGAATAAATAAAAAGCACTATAATGTCAATGTACCGATATAGTCCTACATATCTGAAGTTTATACACAAATAAATCAATAAACAACACTATAAGATTATGAAGCATAGACTTCATCACACCTCCAGACTAGAATGTAAACACATTAGTCATATACGGTACACTAAAATGCTCCATGTATTCATGTTCTATGAATTCTTAATGAGTTCAAACAGCTCATATTAGGCATACAGATAGGATCATCATAGACGTTTTGTAATGCTGTGACCAGATCAGACCAAATCAAAGCCATGAAAACAGTTGTAACTTCTGAACAAGAGATGTTTACTACGACATACATGTTAAGCAAGTGACCTCCATATATTCACCAGTAACAACACGGATATCAGGATATCAGATTTTCTCTCGCTAAATGAGTGTGTTCAGTTGCAAATGTGGTATCAAAATTAGTATAGAGAACAGTGAAATAGAATATACATATGGAAATTTTGGTACTGTGACAACACAAGCATCCAAGCTCCTAGTTAAAACTGGTTGTGTGAATTCTATGTTTTAAAGTTGAATTCCATTTCATAGTTTAATCAAATGGATCCAAACCTAAATGAAATGAAAATAGAACAATTACTTTTCATCATGCATTTTTTTTTCTTCAAATGAAGTAAAGATCCTCACAGCATAATCTAAAACACGGCATTGGTCTTATTTTTGTTAAATAAAGTGCTGCACAACAGATATTATAAATTAAAACATTGCTGAAAATGTCTATTCAGTATAACAGCACTCATGCTTGTCAGATATCGGTTAAAAATAATATAATACATTTCACTAAACACTAGTAATATATTACTGTTGCAATTTCTTAAATTTCAAGCATCAATTTTTATTTTGAAACAAACTTTTATTTTGATTTGAAGGTTTTTCCCAGTTCTGTGTTTGTGACGGTAGTTTTCACACTTCTGGATAAGTTGGTTGCATGACCCAGTGCGATTATTGAAGTGCAAATTGCTGCAATTTAATTATATAAATGTATTGCGCTGCTCATCTACTACAATACGCACAGCTTATATGCTGAAAACAACCCTATTTTATAAGCATCATGAGCAGCATCACACATTCACTTTGCAGTGCGTAGCACATGTAGACTGTATATGTGTTGAATTAAATTGCATTCATTTGCGGTTTAATAATCACACTAGGACATATCAACATTTTAATTTGATTAATTGTCCATTTTAGTCTAAAAGGAGTCAAACATGCTCAAATAAGCGTGAGCAGCCATCTGTCAATGAGACAATGCGGCAATTGCAAAATAAGTTGGTGTTTGGTACTACCGGTACTGCTGCTACTTTTTTGTTTTAGTATCGACTTGGTACCAAAGTACTGGTATTTTGACAACACTACTGGCTACATTTCCTTCCATGGATATTTATATAATTAAATCAAGGCCATTTTTTTTTGTTGTTTTTTTGTTTGGAAAAAAAAAAAGATTCAGGGACCACAATTTGAAAGGAGGGAACTGAAGCCATAGAACTGGCCTCAAGAACGACAAATATAATAACAGCCTGTTGTGTTGTTGTGCCAACAAATAAACAATAGCACAGAAAAAAAAGAGAGAGGAGAGCCAAGGAAACAACAGAATGACCATTAACACTTCCAACAAACACAATCTCTGAAGGAATAGCAACACTGTCCTTTCAAAGTTTTCAGAGAGTGATATTTATAGGAACAGCAATGTGTTTGATGTGAGAAGTACCAGCGATACACCATTAAAAAGCTACAATTTTAACATGGAAATTAACAATTAGTCTGACTAGCTAAAGACGCCACAGAAAGGCGGTTGAAAAAACAAAAACCAAGTTGTTTTTAGTTTACAGTAAATTTAGAGTTTAATTTAACCATATTCAGAAGGCAATTATTTTACATGGTACATGGGGTAATTCCAGCATTTACAGGAAGTAATCAGCGAATTTATTGCCATCCGAATCTGAAATGTCTGTGTTTTTCCTCCCACCTCCCACGAGAAAAATCCCAGCCAAATTACCCATTGTTTTTTGACAAACACCAAGGTCACCAAGGTAATTTAATTACCATCTAAATCCAAATCTCAGTTTATAATCCAAAAGTTGTTTTGGAAATCCTTTTTGACCACTGCTAATTGCCGTACGTTTGCACTACGCATGGTAACAGCTCTGGTGGTAATAGGCAGTTGTGAAAGATGGAGGATTGTGTAAAAGATAATTCTAAATGATGAACATATTTTTACCATAGCTCCTCAAATGTAATTTGAACTCTCTTTACTGCCCTTGATATGTGCAGCTTCTATATCTCCTTGCGTGCGCTTAGGAGAGTGCGTGCAAGTGGCGCAACTGATGTGATGCGGGTGACGAAACACGCACACCATATTTAACGGATTTATTTGGCTGCGTTGATTAACAATCTTGTCCCTACAGTTTCTTGATTCGTTGAATTGCACTTCACAAGTATTTTGGCTTGCTCCGTATGTGAAAATGTACACTGTAAATGTCAGCAGCGCTTTGCAGATTGGTTCCCTCATGCTTTAAAAAAAATATACATAATTTCACTTTAGCGTAATTCCAAACATATTAAAATGGAAATACAGGAGGACACCGTTTGTTGATTGAAGATTTTTCCATATAACATGCACAACTGCAATCATGTGATCGACAAAAACTCTTGCTCATCCCCCATGATTTGAACGCATGAGTTTTATCACAGAGGAGCCATGAAAACGTACTTTTACAGACGCCACCCTGAGAAACAATTGCCCTCCAAATAGGGCTTAATTCCTATTGGATTGTGGGAAAAGTAAGACACTGAACAGCTTAAAAAATAGCTCAATAGTTTTAATTAGATGAAAATGTTTGTTTAGAGGAATACAATGATTCAAAATTGATTCTAATGAACAAATTTAGTGATTTTTACCCAACTAAAAATAAAAAACGTGTTACCATCGTAGAAGTCAAAGTCTTCTAGAAAGTCTCAACTCGGGGCCCCTTTCAGCACTCAACTGAAGCCCCCACAGGCTCAGCTGACAGTTTTTGTTTTTTCCAAGGCAACATAGAATGTAAACAAAAGTTAGCCTAGGGGTGTGCTGTCTTATATTTTGGTCTTAAATGAAGTCTTACATTTTTATGCAACAAAATGAAAAAGATAAGACCAAAATTTTAGACAACTAACTATGAAGCCAATAGTCTAAAAAGATTTATGCAACCGGACCAAGGCTTTCTGTAGTTTATACCATCTTACAATTCAAAGAGTAAATATAAATATCTAGTCACAGGCTTAAAAGTTCTGCACAATTTATACATTCAAACATCCCTGCAAAAATTACACACAAATTATGAGAAGTAAAAAGCAGTGCCCAATGCTCAAAAGCATAAAAGCATAACAGCTGTGTCCAGCTCTCAGCATGGTGGATATTTTCTGACATGAGGTGCCCTGCGGAGAATGAGCCTGACAGAAACGGGGCAAAAACTGACTCTTATTTGTTTCCAACCGAGACCAAATTCAAGTGTGATTCACACAGCGCTGTTTTTACATTTTATATTCTCTTCAGCCCAGAGTCTATAATGAAAAGAATGGAGCAGTACACAGCAGTCAAAGTAATGGAGAGTTCATGATATTCACTCAAAAGACAAGCAGAGGAATAGACCATCACATGTTAAAAACACTAATAATGTAAACAAAGAGGGCAGAAAACCCATTCAAGGGACAGTAATACAAAACAAGTTTTGTGAGAATGACAAAGCTTTTTTTATGTGAGCAAACTGATGATGAAACCTAGTGAAGAGACAACACTCATCCCCATACAAGTACAAAGTACTCATGCTGTTCTTTTACGCCATACTATATTACACTCTACGTTTAAAAATGTAACCTGACTCAAAGCAATGGTTTTGGCACTGTAAAAATGAAAATATATTTGAGGCACCATTTGGGGTTCCTCAGCTGCCACATGGGCAGAACCCTCTTAAGATCCACCAGACACCCTTTCATTTATCTGATAAACTTTTACACTTTTACAGTAAGTGACTAAAATTAAAGATACATAACAAAAAAACTTTTGATCAAGTAATTAAAACTGCAAACGTAAAACCCACTCACATTTCAGTTTCTACAACATGGTACTAAACTGGTCTGTTTATTTTTCAGACACCAATCATCTAAAGCACAGATAAAAGCCTTTATCCACACAGGTGTTACACTGAACATCATGCAGATGTAGGCATCAATGCCTTTCCTATCATTTCACATTTTAAGAAAGACCTATGAGCTTGTAACTAGTTTTTTTAAAGAGTCTTTAACTGCCCTCATTTTAATTTCAGTTGAATAAGCAGCAACTTTTGCATTGTAAGAGTTGCATTAGAAGATTATTACACAATGTGTAAGCGAAGGACAAAATTGGCCATATTTAAAACAGTAGAAATCCTTCATCAGTAAGTGTGGATGACAAAGCATATCACAGTGACGCACTTCCCTTTTCTTTTTTGGATAAACTCTTTTAAAAGTGCTGCTATTAGCATATAGCAAATAGATAGGTGCTACCTGACCCAAGCCATGTTGGGTTTCAGGCCAGATCCGATTCAGTTGTTCATGTGTAACTGTTTGAGTCGGGTGTGGGTTTGTAAAAAATGTCTCAATTTAAATGCAACTTTCAGCTCTTTACGCACCTATGTAGACCAATGACTAAATAGTTTGAAATAATTTAGCAAATATGAGAAAAAGTCATAATTGGATGATATAAATTCTCAAACACAAAAATAGCTACATTTCTTTTAATGAAAATAACATTTGCCACATTGCAAGGAAACCATGCACCATGAATAGTATACATCAAAGCAGCAATAATGTGTTCAGAAGCCACAGTTAGTGCTGAGGAGGGCTCGTTACTGGCACAAATTCAAGCGCTGTTCTATCTATATCAGTGTTATATCTGCGGTGGATTGTCTTTTGGATGTCAAGCCATTGTGGGCAGTCAGAAGATTCTGAGGCAGTGGCTCCATTGGCTCAGTCCATATTCAATTCTTGGTCACATGGTCTTGTTTATGGGCTGAATTCAGGGTAAATGCCCAAGCAGACATCTCACTGCAAGCACTTTGGATGAAAAGTACCTGCTGAATAGCGAGTAACTGTGGTTTTGAGTAGAGCAGCAGAATTAATCAAAAAAGTAAATTGAGATAAAAAATTACAGCTGTCATAACTACAATAACTGTGAGAATTGTTAATTACAGCATACCATTTAGGTGTACTCCAATTATGTGAAAATTGTCTATTTATGCAAGGCTTTTTTCACAGTGTTTGAGCACTGTAGCATTCACAGATATTTCCATTGTGCGCATGTATGCAATGGCAACAGAGGCATTTAAATTAGTCTATAGGCCTAACAAGCATTCCCAATGAGCGATGCACAGAGATAAAATGGGAAGGGAGCATTCTAGTACAGTCATGTTAATTTGCATGCCACTTAAAGAAAATTGCCTCTAGAAGGTAAAATAATATCAGGGTAAATAATAGACAATGATTTTTATTTTATATTGCAAGTTTATATCGTTGTGCAGCCATAGTTTTGAGCACTTCACATAAATGCTGTGGACACTCACATTAAGAAATAGTAAGCCAGGTTTGAGATACAAATATTATATCAATACGAGCTTATCAGACTGTTTATAATGGTTAAGAAAATTCTGTTAAAATGCTTAAGGGATTGATCATGGACAAAATCATGTTCATTTGGATCTCTGTGTCTTTAAGCGGTTTAATAGATATACACAACACACAAGCACCACCTACACGTTGGCATAACCCACATGCAGACAGACGCTGTAATAACAGACAAGCCTGATAACACACAATAGCAGTGGTTGTGACGAGGATAATCTCCTCCCACACACATGTGGGCCATGCAGAACAAGCTGCCATAAGTGTCTCTCATCCACACTGCCAGCAGGCCTCCAACGCAGTAGTGTGTTTGTCTTTGGTACTATGCGTTTCTAAACTAACACTAAGCCCTGCGAGCATGCGTGTGCATGAGTGAGTGTAGGAATTACTGCCATAGCGCTACAGGGACAACTAATATGTCTCGCAGCAGGAGTCCAGCCTGTCATCATGTAACTTCAGGTCCAGTGTTTCCCATTAATTGACTAGACTATGGCGGCCCGCCAGTCTAATTTGCCCCGCCATGGTCTCGTAATGAACAGAAAACATTTTTACATTTCTCATCTAAAATATTTTTGCACTTCTCAGACTCATAATAACATAAAAATAAAAGATTGTGTTTTGCACTCTCTCTGCAGCAGTAAGTTCAGTCAGCTCCTCCCCCGCTGCTGTAAACTCACATGCACATGCACCTGCACTGGAGTATTCCTTGATCCATCTAACGTTATTTGGTTGAGGAGGATGACACATTTTTGAGGTAAGTAACATTAACCAGCCCTCTAGATTGAGAGGAAATCACTCGCATGTGAGTAAATTTTGCATTATGCAACCAAAAAAAATGTCTGTTAGTAGCCACTGGCAACAAGTAAATATTAACATTTCACTCGCCAGTGATAGAGTTGTGTAATTTCAAAGCACTGAGTCCCTTTTTTCTAAATAAAAAGCAGTTAATTAAGAAGCTAGATTCAGCCTCGTCTTTCCCAGCATGATATCTCATGCGCACAGAAAAAAACACTTGTCTTATTCAGTTGAACTCCGAGCATCTCAGGGATCCGCACCACGGACATCATGTGAAGATAAACCACTTCTCAAGCGTGTTGATGTGCATGCCGTCTACAGAGAATTGTGCCAAACGCAAAGCACTCCAGTTTCACTTAACAGCCATGTAAATGTCAAATATCCAAAAAAGTTTCAATCATGATAATTAACATAACGTTAGCATTACTAGGTTAACTGGCATAACGTTACACTACTTACGGCTTCACTAGCTAGCCATCGTTAGCAGTCTGAGGTAATGTTAAAAGATTCAAAGCTGAAACTGACATCACTAGTTTGTACAGTAGGTTGTATTTATTAATTGAAAAAAATGCTTTCTATATAAACATGGTGTCTAAGTTAAGCCCTGTGAGAAATTAGTTAGCACCACAGACTTAGTGAAAGGCAGGCCTTGGCTCGGTTTGTGAACCGCTGTCAAGTAACCCTGGCTGGGGGTGAACAGCATCATGTATGTATATGGGGAAGAATTGGGGGTGCCATTTCTCACAATTCAGTTTATTTCAAAGTTGCATACTGCAGATTTAAGAGCACAAAACTGTTTACGAGAGCACAACACTAGCCTCTTAACATTTCTCTCATAGTGCACCATATGGAGTATTTAACTTTAAAATGTAAAAAAATTCTTATGGGGTAGCGTGACCCCGGACCCACCCCCCCAGAGGGTCGGAGGTCCACCTCCCATAATCTCACAGAATCCTGTGGGAAACACTGAGGTCTGTCCCTCAGATAGTCCTTTATAGTTGCCACACACTGGGCCTTATTCATGAAACATAAGCAGCACAAATCTTTAAGTGAATCATTGTAAAACCAGGAATTCAATGGGACAATTTATGCAAGAATAAATTAATGAACGCACACTGGTCAAGCGGCACAGAACAGTTCAAATCAGTAAATTGAATCACCATACAGATAAAAGTTACACACAAATGTTTAATCAGTTCTACAAGAAAGAAAAAAGTGAATCTGATGAATTTACAGGTTGGTGTTTAATTGAGAGAAAAAAATAACTTCTAGCCTAAGCCAACCTCAATAATGTATGTCACTTGATAATGCTTCAGGTTGAATTTAATGTAATTTAATTTACTGGTAATTGAAAAATGTGTTAGCTGGACGCTGCCAACAGTGTGTATACATTCATAGAAAACAATGCATTTATATTTTAGGATGCTGTGTGTCTTCCGCTAGACGTGTCTGGTGTGCAAGACCCTTTACAAGCAAATTTGTTCTGCTCATGTTTCATGAAAAATATCTAAAAGATTACAAATGTTATTTGATTTCTGAAGGTTAAATAAGCTGTTGGTCATAATCAGACATGTATAAGATGAGACAGGTCACTGGAAGAGAAATCATAACAATGAATATGTCAGTTAAATGATCGCTTGTCAGTGTATTGAAAACAGTGTGAAATCTTTTTTTTTTTAGTGTGATATGAATTAAATCAACACAATTAATGATACCATTGTTGCTGCTTGTAAATTTGACAAATATTTTGGTCTTTTCCTATCCAAGATAGCTGTACTTTTATTCATAGAAAATAGTGTCCGGAGTCGAGTTTACACATTTACCTTCATACGGGCAAATACAGTCGATGGAAATCCGTGCGATGGACTTCCAGCGGTGAAGAATTTGCCATTGCGGATTTCGCGTGGAGTTCAAGTTTGGAGGACTCACCGGAGAATTCACCATGTTGACCTCTTCCAAAGACCTCTATGTGGGTGGTGCTTCATACACAGCAACAATATTCTCAATGGACAAGGATATCATTTTAGTGGTGGGTTTCTTTTTAACTTCACTCTCTCAGAGCATAAAGTGTAGCACTAAAAAGAATCTGCTTGGAAAAGAGTTTTTTGCTGGTTTCACACAAACAAAAAAAAAAAACATCCATCTGCAGAATTTCACCATGCAAAGTTAAATGTGACTGTGCTTTTACGAATATGGCTGCCAAACGACCTGACTTGCTTTAAGGGACTTTGGCAATAAATCCCCAGAGATACGAGGGCTAGGTGATTTGGGGCTATTATGGTATTCCGCATTAAGGTACTGTGAGGGCCTGGGGCTTACCCATCTGCTGGGCCCTACCAGCGCTCTAACCGCAAACGTTGATGGAGTCAACGCCCCCCTATGAGTTGGGGGCCCCAGGGCTTCAGCCCAGGTAAGCCTGTGCATTAACGCGGCCCTGCTGGTATTCAGTGAAAGTGCATCTCCTCTGAGAGAGCATTCTTAACACACACACAAACGCTTATCCACATGCAGGAGTGAATGTGTGGTGGAAGGTGTAAATGAAAAGTTGGAGAAAGAGGAGAGGAAAAATTTAAAGAGATTAAGCCACAAACTACCTAATATCCCCTTCGTTCCAGTGAGGATGGGGCTGTTTCCACTTTGACAATGTGACACATAATTTAGAGGTGTAGGGATAGTGGACTATCTCTCCTTCCAATTTAATCACATTCAAACTGCAAAAACAATCTATTTGGAGATGGCAAAGATCTGAAAATAGCAGAGGCTGATTCCAGCTTCTAATTCAACTAGGGGAGTAAATCAAGTGAAAGATCCAAAGGGAACACAATTAACTGCATCCTCTCTCCTATTCTAGGTTCGCCACACTCTAACAGCAGAAGGGGGGAGCGAGAAAGAGATGGAGCATGCAACAGCTGTGCACTAATAATCACACTGACATTTCTCTTCCGGCCATGCCAATTCTTCCATCATATACACACTTGGATATAATTCAAATAGCCCCGGATGTCAAAAAGACTCATTCCATCAAAAAAGGAATATGACTTACCTCTTTCTTGTTTATATTATTTCCCCAGCAAACCGATTTCTTCAATAGTCCATAACCTGGCTTTTTTTACCCGAAACAAATAATAGTGGTAACAGACAGTGTTTAGAGTCTAAGACCAGCCGTGTTAACTCAACAAGTCCTCAAGATTCTTCGAAGCTCTGAGCAGCCAAGAGTGGACCAAACTCTAGCAGTGTCCCTCCCCTGGTGACGTCAACAGCCAGTCACATGATTGCATAAAAAGCAGAAATGAGCTAGTGTTTCCCTGGCAACAGGCAGACAGTTCTGTAGTGATTTCAATAGGTCATCTGTCAGAGAATGCACTGAAAGAGACTCTTTACCAAACCACACTCTAATCTTCTGCCAAAATGAGTGAGAAGAGAAGCTTCACTGTAGAAAAGAAACTGTGTGTGCAGTGAAAAGAAATAGTCAAGATAATGCACAAAGCGAATGCATACAACCAGCAGATTATTGCAGCTATTAGTGTAATGCGCTATATAGAGAAGTGTTTAATCTGAGGTATGAATAGGAGTGCTATGGTTGAGTTTTCACCTGTATCAGACAGTCTTATCTAAATAATGACAGGAACAGAGGCAGCATGGTGCTGAGTCAATGGTTCCCATGAGACTTCAGCCCCAGATTATAAACATTCTTTAGTAATCAGAACCACAGAGGAAGGCAGAACATAAACAGCGGCCAGCTTTATGATGTCAACATTACACTCAAAATCCCACAGTGTTATCAAACTGCCTGAGAACTAAAAACATTTTGCTCTAGTGTGATGCCATGCCACTTGGTATGTTATCTATCAAATGTCTTAAGTGAAAACAAGCTATTTATGATTACCATCCAGCTCAAAACCTGTTTAAAATATCACACACAATAGCACACTTAAATTCCAGGATATCTGTTAAAAGTGCAGTGTAATTCTAACTTTCAGAAGCACAAAGTAGAATTGCACTGGAATGCATTACTTACAGCTGTCCCGTAGGGCCTTATGGTTTCCATGATGTGGAAAACGTGAAAGGAATGGCAGAATCCAGTCATAAAATCAGAAATAACTATAAAACGTGCATTGTTATGAAATTTTACATATTTGGTATAAAATTAATATGTAAAAGCACAATTAATCAAATTTAAGTTGTCATATGACCTAGTGTTATTATTAAACCACAAAAGGCTGAGATTAAATTAAACAAATGTGGTAAGATGCACACTTAATAGAAGACCAGCAGAAGACGTTGGGTTCCATTTCTGTGAGCCAAGAACAGGCCATGTTTATCGGTCATTTAATCGCAGCCCATTGCAATTTTAAAATCACATATGACCATATTGCCATTTTGGTATTATTTTGATTATTTATGCTGCCCAGAAGGAGAGCAAAATGAGTCTACTGATGAGCTTTTTATGAAACTTAATGGCCAAATAAAAAGCACATTAAAATCATTGCGATATTCACGATATTACTTAATTTTATATTGTCAGCCAAATTATCGTGAACATATCGTGAAAACTCGATATATTGCCCAGCCCCTAGTCTTCTCCTGTCATAGCCCATTCACCTCAAGGTTTGACGTGTTGTGCATTCTGAGATGCTATTCTTCTCACCCCAATTGTACAAAAGGGTTATCTGAGTAACAGTAGCCTTTGTCAGCTCGAAGCAGTCTGGCCATTCTCAATTGACCTCTCTCATCAACAAGGCATTTCCATCGCAGAACTGCCACTCACTGGATATTTTTTTGTTTTTGGCACCATTCTGAGTAAATTCTAGAGACTGTTGTGTGTGAAAATCCCAGAAGATCAGCAGTTACAGAAATACACAAACCAGCCAGGTGTTAATCTTAACTGGCCTCACAATTCAAACAGGTTATAGTAAAGCAGTTTAAATGGCGCTGTTGTTGCTTCAGAAATGTATCAAGCGTCACGTATGTACCGTTCCATCTGCGAGTAGAAGATATAACCTTTATCATCAGGTGAGTGCACTGTCCTGCCAAACAAGTGACGGCAATGACAAAAGCCAATGAAATGGAGAAAAACAAATTATTAATTGAAAACATCAACATCTCCCGAACCGCTGCCTCGTAATTTTTTTCTGCGTTTTCCCCCATTGTGTGCAAATCAGTGCAATTATGTGTGTGAGCTCATCTTTCATGTTGTTTGTTGGCTTCTTATCACAAATAATCTCTCCCATTGCTATGTGCGGGGGTTTGTGAAAGAATTTCAGGATCATAGTTTCATTCGGGCACAAATGGTCATGTGTTTGATAAAGCTGGACTGCAAAAAGTTGTGTTTATGCACTTGACTCACGTCTTCGTTTCCACATCTGTCTTTGGCGCGCACCAAAGCTCTGCCGAGATTTAAACTGAACTCCGAATAGTTCCAGATTCTTTTGAGAATCGATTCAGAATCGTTCGAGGATGCATCGCTGAAACTATTTTTTCCCAACAGCTCCTACCATCTGGCATCAACAATCATGCCACGGTCATCAGTGCAGTCACATTTTTTCCCCCATTCTGATGGTTAATGTGAACATTAACTGAAGCTTCTGACTTTACCTGCATGATTTTATTTTACACTGTTGCCACATGATCGGCTGATTAAATAATCACATGAATAAGTAGGTGTACAGCTGTACCTAATAAAATGCTCACTGAGTGTATATTTGTATGTATCTAAATCTTTTGCAATAAAATTAAAATGTAATGTTTTTATTAGGGATGCACCGAAATTTCGGCCACCGAAAATTTTCGTCCGAAAACAGAATATTTTTTTTGGCCGAAAGAGAAAAAGAGCTGAAAATATGAGCCGATATATATGCCTCCCTGCCCCTCAGTGCTCAGGTTTCACTCTCGATCAATCTAATCATAAATCACGGCGCTGCCAAGCAAAAGCCGATATCAGCTGTGTGGAAATACTATATAATACTAAGCAGTACCGCCGCAACAAATACGCATACTTCGCAGTGTGCGTAGGGTACCAACTCCCTAGGAGGGCACCAGAAAGTCCAACGGGTGCCCTTCCTCGCACGTTATATGTTATTCAAAGACCCGAAAGCAGTTGCGGAACACAGTCGATCACTTCACGCTCATATCACATAAACGCGACAATTCTCTTGGCTACTGGGGCATGAACGAAGATCGCTTTCCATTGCTTGCGCGAATTGCACACAGGTATTTATCTGCCCAAGCACCAGCACAGAGAAAGAGACTATTCAGTGCAGCATCTCATGTTCCTGAGTTGCCATAAAGCAGAGCAACTTTTGTTCTTGAAGAGAAACCTGCCACTTTTACTTAAATAGAAAGCAGTCCAATCTGCTATGTGTATAGCAATTACATTCAAATTTGTTTAGCCCTGTAAAACTTTGTTCTTCACTTGAGGTTTCATCTGTCGTTTTACAGTCGAGTTTGGTTTTAGTTCAATTACTGCTGTTTTGCGCCTGTTGTTTTCATTAAAATGATTGTGTAGCATATTTAAACTTTTTGTATTTGCAAGATGCTAGCCTAGAGCTGCTAAGTTCATTACATTGCTGATATGCATATCATTAGAGTTTTCTAGAACATTACATTTATTTGGATAATTGGTAAAAAAAACTAAAATCTGTTAAATTTGATTGTTAAAGAACTTAAATTATTTAAGTTAATTAAAAAGTATAATATTAATACAATTATATTTTAAAAAACTATTTTAAAATGGGTATTTAAAAAATCATTTTCGGCCCAGAATTTTAATTTCGGTGCATCACTAGTTTTTATACCTATAATCAAAAGCTTTAAATCAATAGTTTTTTTCCATTTGTTCCATCATTCACAATGCTTCATGAGATTGTATTTCATTCCTTATTAATGTAGTATGTAGTCTTTTTAAGCTTCAAATCAAAGTTTGTGATATTGTGATTCACCTCAGAGCTGGTTTGTTTGGTTCATGGGTTAGAACTCTTCTGAAGGATTTTCTGGAATCCCTTTGGAAAAATCCAGAACCTAGACATCTGAAATAGTGGAATGGCACTGTTGTAATCTATACTTTTTCCCCTCGTTTCATCATTCTGGGGTGAAACTCAATAAAGTTTCAGTGTTGCAGTTAGGTTGTTAGCAGTTGTTTAGTTACACTTTCAAAATTACCTCATTAAAATTTAGGCCCCAATATTTGTCTATTTTTGTCTCCAAAACCAAGGTTCTGAAAGCAGCACTGACCAGGGAGCCCATGGGGTGAGGCCTGGTCTCAGGATTCCTTCACAAGACAGTGGAAAGAGAAGCACTGGGGTCTCTAGGTCACCATTTCAGATTGAACCCGCCCACTCTTCAGCCCAAAAGCATGGAAAAAAAATCTGCTTCCATGCAAGGGATCTAATTTGAATACCATCTGGTTGCTAGCTGAATAGAGGTAAAAAAAAAAAAACAAAAGCCCGCAAAATGAGGCAAGAAGGGATGACAACAGAGAAAGGGCAAGGTCAGGAAACAAGAGCACCACAGGGGGTGAGCTTTGTCACACAGAGGGAGGGAGAGCATCCCCCAAAGGGTTTATGGTTAAAAGTAGGGGGACAGAA
Source organism: Moxostoma hubbsi (assembly GCA_032164185.1). Classification (NCBI taxonomy): domain Eukaryota; kingdom Metazoa; phylum Chordata; class Actinopteri; order Cypriniformes; family Catostomidae; genus Moxostoma; species Moxostoma hubbsi. The sequence continues at coordinate 15,334,104 of JAVLUX010000015.1, read as the reverse complement.
TGCTTGAGAGAAAGATGGATGCGTGTTGAAGACCATACAAAGACAAATGATTTGCTAAATGAATGAAGACAGGGACTTAACTGCTTGGTGTGAGCAAAATAAAAGGAACTTGTTTTGGGTGGGGTGGACTGTCTGACAGGAAGTGTAAATTTATACTTAAAATCTGTCAGAGAAATAAAACAGTTCTGGACATACAACAAGAGAATTACTTTGCAGCCATACACAAGTATCATTTCATGTTGGAGGGTATATACACTAGTACTTGGTACCAATATCATCATTTAATATTTTAGATTTGGAGTACACTGACGTAATGCCATGGTTGCATGGTTACCACTTTAGACTTGGGTGTCGTTCTATAACTTGAATAAAAAGTCTGCCAACTGAAATATAAGTAACATGTTAGTTTAAAGGCAGGCACAATTTTATTCATCTGTTCACATATTATATGCAGCTTCTCTTTTCTCATGAGTGAGAGTGTGCTCTCTGAGAAGTAACTGAGAGAATTGCACTTTTTAATGCAACCTTTTTTTTTTTTTTTTTTTACAAATTTCACATTCTAGCACTTCATATTTTGCCTTGAAATTGCATTTGTAATAATGATTCAAGCTGTTGTCACTATTTGAAATTTCAAAAATTCTTTGACAAAATATTTAGTAGGTGGAAACAAAATAATGAACATAGAATTACACAAAAATTATTTAACAATTATATAATTTAAGTGCTGGTATATCAAAACTACTACACAAAAAATATATATCTTTAATATTTAGTGTTTTCTGAAGTTAAAATAATGTTAATCTCTTTAACCGGCGGCAGTTCCAAGCAAGTGTTTACTATTGAATGAATGCAGTGCACATTAAAGAGAGAAGCAGTTCTTTTAACCTCTTCTGTAAATGTGTTATTAGAATTACATTTTCCATTTAACTTTTTGATCACCAACTTAATGCAATAACAGAATGGATACTAAAAGACACATGAAATTTAAATGGAGTGTGTGGCTCTTGTCTTTGGACACACGATACACGGAACAAAGCAAAAGAAAAGTTTCACTTGCATAATAAATATTGACTTGCTTGTGCAAATATTTATTGTATATGTTCTCAAATTGAAATCTACACACTCCACGAGTTTTGCAACATTTTTACCTTCTAACAGACGCCTTACTGGTCTGTATCCATGCTGTAATGCAGAGAATGTTGTGAAAACCAAAATCATAGTTTACATTATTAAGTGCAATGTAAATGTATCTATGGCATAACTTGGCTCAACTAAAGCGATGGTGACGCCGTAATCCACACCAGCCAAAGAAGGTAAATTTCCTTCAGACTGCGCTCTCAGGAGCCGTAAACCGTAGCCGTACACGCAGTAAAAGACGAGGCTGATTCCAGATTCTTAATTGCCAGCTTCTTATTCAGTTAAATGGTCATGGTGCTTAAACTCTTATTTGCCACTACACAACTCAATCTATGGCAAGTAAAATCGGAATATTTACTAGCCAGTGGCGACATATTTAAGTCGCATAGTCTGACATTTAGTTTAGTATATGCGAGTGATTAACTCACAAAAGGGGGGGTTGTTTAATGTACAACAATCCTAATGCAGGGCAAGCATATAACAGATAAAATATAGTGTCTGATTTGTTTGTTGGAATAGATTTAAGTATTTTAAATAGGTGGAATAAACACAATGTTTTTTGACTGTTTTCTAAGGCTTTCTTAAAGGTCCTGTAAGCTATTTTTTCATGGAAAAGAATGCAAAAAATATATTCACACTGCCAAAAAGATATTGATGAAATAAGTGTCCTGAGATATCTCACCGGTCTCTGTGACAGCTGTAGATTCTGTAAACAGCAAACAAATGTGTGTCCGCAGACATTGATGCTTTTTACCTGTCAATCGTTTTGCTCTCTCTCATTTGAAGCGGATCATTGAGGCTATGATTCATAATGTTTGTCAGTTGAGGATGCTATTGTGCTACTGTTGAATTTGACAACCACAGCAACAAAATCTCTCAAATTGATCTTTGGAGGATGGGGTTTTGGAATGAGGGGGTGTGGATAATTCAGCTCAGTCATGTGAAAGCTTCAGAATGCTAAAAATCGCTTACAGCACCTTTAATATTTAGACTCCAAAATGTACATTTAAACATCAGTAAAAGTTGTTGTTCCACACATCCCTAATATGGTTGCACCAATACCAAAATTTTGGCTTGGGTACATTATCAGCCCTGGTACCTCGGTATCGATACTAAAATCTATTTTTTTTTAAATTACACAGAAAATGACTAGATTAAAAGAACTGCATAAAAGACAAAAATTATGCGTTTTCCATTTTTACTTTTCTGAATTCCATAAAATATTTCAATTAAATGTTATGATCAAATGATGTTGTTTCATCAAAATCAATAAATACAGCTTTAATCTTTTTTCAAAAAAAATTCCAGTTTTAATTTTGGTAAAATAAAATGCTGCACAATAGAGCTGCACAGACTTAATGATAACATTAATTAAAAAAACAAAACAAAAATCTGATTACCTGTGGCACAAGGCTGCAATGGCTGAATCACAACATGCTGATACAATTACTTGCATTTGTGCTATTGCTTAATAATAATAATAATAATAATAAAACAACAATTTAATGTTATATAATTGTTATGAGTTTTATTGCTATACTTTTTGAATATAAAATTTTTTATATAGTAGTTATATTTTTCGGTCTTCAATTTCACACATCCAGTTGAATAGAGCTTTTATTTTAGTGGGACTTTTATTTTGAAAAACCTTTGACTTCTTCCAGTTTTTACGGGTTAGTTATATCAAGCTCCTCATTAATGCTGGGATACTCATGTCACGACTCTAGAGCTGAAATCTCCGAGCTGTACCGGGGGAGTTCATTTAAGTGTTCACAGCCATATATACTCTAAACACACTGCATGAAAATTAAGCACCAGCAGTGTGTGTTGAGTTTGCATGTGTGTGTGAAGCAGATGACGGAGCAGAGCGGCACGTTTTGTACATTCTGTAGCATGCAAATAATTTGAACTAGATTTTAGGAAGAAAAAAAAAAAAAAAAAAAAAAACATTCAAACCCTATACATTTGGTTACAATACATTCTTTGGCTGGACTTTCACTGCTGAATCACACTAAACAAAATTGAGGATGTAGATGACTCTTATATTTGCCTGTCAAGATAATCCAAGAATGTGAGTCTGAATAGCTGCTATAATGTCAAGGCAGCACATTGGATAAGGCAGCCGTAAAGTTACAGTGACACTTACTGAATTAAAGAGAAGAACTACTGCACACCACATACTCCAGCACTAAATAATCCTTTAATTATGTAAGATTGCAGTGAGTTTAGATTAAGGAGAGGCTGAGATAAGGAGAGATCTGAGAGAGCAAAGAAACAACTGATACAATGGGAGTATCGCAAGTCTTAATTCAATCATTTAGCTTTACCATCTATTTCACCCTTTTCAAATGTTCTAAGAAGCAAAGTAATCACTGAAAAAAACACTGTCATACACAAACATTGATTTCCAGGAACTGGCATACTTGTCTGCAGTATGTACATTCTTAAAGTACAGGTTTACACAAGCTTTTATAGCAGTATGTGCTGCAAGAAAATGATCTTTAAAAAACAGAGGCAGCATGAGAAGACTGTACAATATGAGATCTGAGCATACAGTCCAAGTTAGACAGCCCCTAACAAAGGCATGCTGTTACTTGGGGGCAAAACACTGCTTCCTCGTTGACTCAAAAACGACTTAATTAACAGGGCCTCCTCCTTCAAAGAGAAACAATGATGACTTGAGTCAGTAAGAGCCAAGAAGTAGTGCAGTCGAAGTAAACTCAGAGGATTCATCTAGCCCACATGTGAGGCACATTCACAATTGTCATTGGGGCTAGGATGTAGGACCATATATATTGTAGTTACCATATAGTGTCGATATGTATCGCGTGCATCTTGATATGTAAATATCCATGTGTGCATCTATCAGTGGGCAGGGTTTTACATTGATGGGCTTCAAATTTACATAGAATTCCTTCAAAGGCGATAGGAAGTTTACTCGGAATTGGTGTCCGGAGATGGAACGAGGACAACTGCGTTTCAGAAAGTACATGCGAAGGTGATTTTTGGCATGTGCAGTAAGGGTATTTAAGTGTCTTCATACGTTTCAGTGTGGACAAGCAACTTTTGGAAAAGGCTTGAAAATGGCACTGTGGAAGGAGTGCGTTTTGAAAATGAAAAATTCAGTTTTCAAATGTATCTGGATTAATGTGAACGTAGCCTGAGAAAATTGAAGAGACAAGGACAGGGGTTTTCAGGCACTGAACATTTCAATTAACTTTTTCTTCTCATCTGACATCTTAGTGAAGATGTCAGTTTTTGCTTTAGTATACACATTTTTAAGTCTTCTCCCAATGTAAACATTCACTAGAAGGCAGACTAAATGCTGCATTATTCTCATGTTTTTTCTCTGGGTCTTGTGCAACAGCACCACATTTTCATGACATCAGTAATTTACAGAACTTTAAAAATATTGACAGATTATTCAAAAAGTCTTTACGTGGTATATGACTAGAGGTGGGGAAAAAAAAAAAAAAAAAATCAGTGTTAAGGTGTTGCAATATTTTTCCTATTATTGATTATTATCCATATTCGCCCAACAAAAATGTAGATTTACTTTTTCGACATTCAAATTTATGATCATGGAAAAACATTCCATTACCCAACTGATCTTGTTCATCAACTTATCGCAGTTAATATGCTTTACCGATGAGGAAAATGGCAATTCGGAAATAATCTTTTTTGAGGGCCAGTTGTTTGTTCACAAATAAATAGTTCACATTCAAATTATTTCAGGAACTTTTGTATCAATTTAACAATGCATTTGGTAAGACCTATGAAGAAGAATGAGAAACAACGTGTAGAATATTGCAATATATATGCAGCTTCACTATCTCTCAATACTGTGCGCACGCAGTAGAGAGCAGAGCATGTGAGCGGAACAGTGATAATTCCACAGGAATTGAGAGTGCCTTTTTGAAGGTTCCACTCCACTCACTAAGGCCACTCGCTCAACCTAGAATGTTCTTTGTGATATGCTGATTTGGGAATCTGCGAAATAATCAATAGGCCTGAGGTTATGGAGTACATAAATATTGGCACCGTTGGTAAATATGAGAAAAGAAGGCTGGGAAAAATACGTCTTTGTTGTTTATCCTTTTGATTTTTCATTTAAAATATTCACAAAAATCTAACCTTTAATTGAAGTAAATTAAAGGGGGGTTTTGGTTTCTCCAAAACACATTTGTCACAATTATTGGCACCCCTAGAAATTCTTATCAGTAAAATATATCTGATGTATATTCTTTTAGTATATACATTTTTTTTAGTACGCCTGGGTGACAAGGAACATGAAATTGTTCAGCCATGACTTCCTGTTTCACAGGGATATATATATATGAGGTAGCACGCAAGCCAAATCCCCTTAGTCCTCCATCACAACGGGTAAGACAAAAGAATAAAGTTATGATGTGCGGCAAAATGTTGAGCATCACAAAATGAGAAGTGGCTATAAGAAAATAGCAAAAGCATTGAAAATACCCATTTCCACCATCAGGGCAATAATTAAGAAGTTCTAATGAATTGGAGATCTTAAGAATTGACCTGGAAAAGAATGTCTATATTGTCTCCATGCATGGTGAGTAGTATGGTTCGAATGGCCATAAATTCTCCAAGGATCACAGCTGGAGAATTGCAGAAATTAGTTGGGTCTTAGGGTCAGAAATTCTCCAAAACTGCAATCAGATGTCACAAGTCGTTTGGGAGAATTTCAAGAAAAAAGCCTCTGCCCTGATTTAACAAGAAACTCAAGCGTCTTCAGTTTGCCAGACACTACATGAACTTCAAAATGGGACTGGGTCATGAATTCATCACTTCAATCTATTATGATGGACTTCAGAGGATGAACTGATGCCAACCATAAGACATGGGATACTTCATATGCCATTGTCTGAACGTTGAATTTAGGATGGACCACACCGAACCTCACCGAAATTACCGGCCAGGTTGAACTCCGATGCACCTCACTGATCTCTGCCTGCATCACCTTGGTCTATTGATGGACTACACTCTTATAATTGAAAACATCCACTATAAATGAATTGCCAACAAAACCCTCAGCAGCCAATTAACAAGGACAATTGCATCAATTTAAGCTTCTGAAGTTAATATAGGATGGACTTCAAAAGACATTGGTCATTAATCTTACCGTGCATACAAAATCTGTTTAAACACTGTCCCTTAACACTTAGTTTAATCATTTTAAACCATGACTTGCACTATACATAAGTAATATTGGCATTATATTCATGATGTTAGCCAGAGGGGAACTGGCCCCCACAGTGAGTCTAGTTTCTCACAAGGTTATTTTTCTCCCATTAACCAACATCTAATGGAGTTTTGTGTTCCTTGCCACAGTCACAATCTGCTTCCTCACTGGGGTTATAAATACAATTATTATTTAATTACTTATTTTTAAACAATTCACATTCGTATTTTACCAAACTACACAAAGATGACTCAGACATTAGTTTTATGTTCTGTTAATGCCTGATCTTCTGTAAAGCTTTGAAACAATGTGTTTTGAAAGGCGCTATACAAATAAAATTGACTTGACTTGGTCAGATGAAGCACAAATAGAGCTTTCTGGCAGCAAACACCAGAGATCAGTTTGGCGCACACAGAGAGGTAGCCATATGGAAAAGTACCATATGCCCACAGTTAAATATGGTGGTGGATCTTTAACGTTGTGGGGCTGTTTTTATGCCAGAGGACTTGGACAACTTCATAGACTATCAAATACCAACAGATAAAAAAAAAAAAAAAAAAAAAAACACCTGACAGCATCAGCAAGAAAGCTTAAAATGGGCCATGGTTGGATCTTCCAGCAGGACAATGATCCAAAACAAGCACCAAAATCATTCACCGACCACAAAAACAAGGTTTTTCCATGGCCATCCCAGTCCCCTAACCTGAACCCCATAGAAAACCTGTGGGGAGAACTGAAGAGGAGAGTCCACCAGCATGGACCTCTGAATTTTAAGGATCTGAGGGATTCTGTATGGAATGTTCTCGGATCCTTTGCCATGTGTTCTCCAACCTCATTAGGTATTATAGGAGTCTCAGAGATGTTATCTTGGCAAAGGGAGGTACAAAAGTATTGAACACAATGTATTGAATAAAATGGTGCCAATAATTGTGCCACACATCTATTTTTCCTAACACTTGTGTTGTGTTTGCAATGGTTTGATATAAATTAGAGGGTAGATTTTTGTGAATATTTTGAACAAAAGTTCAAAAGGATAATCAATAAAGATATTTTTCATTTAGACATGTTTGTCTTCTTTGTTCATATTTACCAAGGGTGCCAATATTTTTGGCCACAACAGTAAATGCAAAGTAAAAATCAAAAGTTAAGATTGAGGAAGGAAAAAAACAATTGAAATGGATGAGGAGAGAATGTGAGAGTTAGCAAAGATTCCTTTTGGAATCTTAAAGGTAGTTCACCCAAAAATGAAAATTCTCATCATTTACTCACCCTTATGCCATCCCAGAAGTGTATGAATTTTTCATCGGCTGAACGCAGATGAAGATTTTTAGAAGAATTTCTCAGCTCTTTTTGTCCATACAATGCAAGTGAATTGTGCCAACATTTTGAAGCACCAAAAATAAAATGTCAGCATTAAAGTAATCCCTAAGACTCCACAGGTTAAATCAATATCTTCAGAAGCAATTCAAGTGTGGGTGAGAAACCGATCACATTCACATTCCCTCACCTTCTTGTGTTTTTTGTTATTTACAATCTTAATGCATATCGCCTCCTACTGGGCAGGGAGAAGAATTTAAAGCAAAAAAAAAAAAAAAAAACCTCACATAATGATCTTTTCTCATCCACACCTATCATATTACTTCTCAAAATATGGATTAAAACACTGGAGTCTTATGGATTACTTTTGTCATGCCTTTTGGCAAGATTTTGGCAGCCATTCACTTACATTCTATGGACCTATTCTATGGAGCTGAAATATTTCTCTAAAATTCATAATTTGTGTTCTGCAGAAGAAAGAAGGTCATAACACTTCTGGGACAGCATGAGGGTGTGTAAATGATGAGAGAATTTTAATTTTTGGGTGAATTACCCCTGTAAGCTTCACATTAGGAGAAAGCACGAGGATGTGCTATGCGAACATGATAGTGCAGCAATAGGTGAGCTAGTAGGCTACACTACCAATCTATACTAAATTGGTAGATAAGTATATAGTAAGGTATCTTATTATTTTGCAATCATGTCAGTGCAGCTGCCAGCTAGATGCAGGCCCGGTTCTGTGGGGGCGCGAATGTTACCATAATTGAATATGCAAGCTTAGTATTTGGCAATACATATTTCTTTGAATTTCCGCAAACACAAACACAGACTCTCTGCATCAAAACTAATAAACATGTATGATCTTGCAGATCAGTGTCCTAATTTGCAGGCGCAGCATTCTGCTTTCATGCCTCCAGTGAACAATTGAGCATTTGATTGCTTCATTTTTCCACTCTTGCGTAGAGAATTTCATAGCAGAATCGTCTCACTTAATCAATTGCCTGTTGCTTTCGATTTCTGCTACAGGATAAAGTGGCATATAACTGCTGGTCAGTTTCCCAAAGCCAAGTCCACACCTTAACAATTTTTGAAAATGTATAAAAAAAATAAAATAAAAAAATGGCTCTAGATTAGTGGTTGTGGATAACATCTTCCAAAATTCCTTGCTGCATTCATGTGCAGAGGAAAAAAAGCTCTAAAATGTAAACTATACATAAATAATAAAAAAAATTTTTTTTTTTTTTAAAATTGTAAAAAAAAAAAAAATGTCTGTGTGGACATCATGCAGGACAAATTTGTATTTGTTAAATCCATGGTTACACACTGCTGTACACAAAAAGAGTGCATAACACATGATCTTTTGACACAAAGTCCAGATTCGCTTTATGCTGCTTTATGGTTTATGGTTTTTACAATTATAAAAATTAGAGATGCACCGATTGCAATTTTCTTGGCCGATTCAGATTTTTTTCCAAGTGCGACCTGCCGATACCGTTTTTTTCCGATTCCGATTTTCTAAGAACTATTGACTGCATATACAAACAAAATGTACCTTTCTTCAATGCAAAATTAAATTTTCATAATAATATAAATTATTAAACATAACAATTTCCCCCAAACAAAGTTACAGGATCTTCTCTGACTTCTGATATATAAAGTGCTCTGTGACTGGAAAGAGGTAGAAATAACAATTAACTGCAAATGAGCTGCTTTATATAACAAAACAGATGTCATTTTCCACTATTTTTATAAATGGACTGACCTCTGGCTAGCTTTAGCCGCTTAACCTTTTTTAGCTTCTTTTTTAAAAGCGGCATTTTCAGCTGGGTGAGGGTGTTTTAAGTGTCTAATTAGGTTTGTTGTTCCGAACGTTATCATGGTGGTTCCCCCACGGTTTACAAATATTACAAATTACGAACTTTATGTTTCACTCACAGTGAAGATCTTCCACGCCAATGTCATGTTTCCATGCGGTTGTGACGTTATTGCCTGCGCTGCTGGCAACAAAACGGACCGGCTCAGAATCGGAAAGACGTGAGACTGACCGGCCGGTCACCGGTCCAGGCCGAGCATGCGGAAAACCGGCTGATTCCAGTCCCTGACCGGTCGATCGGTGCATCTCTAATAAAAATAAATTACATAATTAACCACAGTCCTTAAGACTGCATACAATTCTTTCATATAAAATTGTAGCCCATCAAATCTACAGTAATAATCATTCCGTGGAGACAACTGAAGAACAATTACAAATGTAACTTTTTCCTGCAATATTTTTCTTGGTATCAGTCCACGTTTTCATTATTGCCATAAACGACTTGAACAAACATTAAAGTTGAAAAAACTGTGGTTTTCCGGTTCAGTTGTGTGACTCAGAACCAGTTTAAACTGAAAAAGTTTTAGTTTCCGTGCCACCGCACATGTTTTATCACTTATAGAGGCATGTTTGATGACTTATTTCAAGTAAATAAAGGTCATTAGAACTGAAAAAATAAATAAAAATTGTTAAGGCATTATTTAAAGATGTCCAATGGCATATGTACGAACAGAGAAATATTTGACTGATTACAAATGATAATGAAGGTCTTGTAGGCCTGATTATCTAACAGCAGTTGTAAACCAGTACAAAATAAACAGACAGATTTTAGACAAAAACAATACAATCACATCATTTCATATGTGTACGTTATTAAACATTTGATAATTTAATAAATGTCGGCCTATATTTCACCCAGAGTGGCACCTCATTTGCTCAGGCCACTGAAGCCACCCCTCGGGTACGTACCTGAAAACATTTATTTATTTATTTATTTTTAACCATTGAGCGTGAGCAGTACTTGAGCTGAGCTTTCACTTAGACCATGAGAGGTTGAGCAGAGCACATATGCATGGAGTACATTATTTGGCGGAGTGCTCTTAGCCATATGAATGTGAGAAAACACCACTTTTGAGAACATGAAAACATCTCCCCTCACACTATCTCAGTATTTCCTGTGAACCCTGAGAACCAGAAGTGGCAAGGGAATGTTCTCACACTGCAACCGTGCAAGACACGGTAAAAGTTTATATTCTAAATTATCTTGAGCACAACCAGTCTGATAATGATTTAATAATTAAACAATAAACATGACCACTTTCTTTTATACAATATATTGTGAAGACATGCAGAATTAATTGACTTTCCAGCTGCGTGGGAGGAAATGAATACAAAACATCCATGAAAATGAGGATCTAAAACACACATCTCCATCACTAAAACTTTAAACTGAATTTTTAAACAGCAAACAAGGAACAAACACTGAATACATAGTGTGACGGCCCTGTGTCTGTTTGGGACGTTGTTTCCAGCGCAGGCTAGACGGACTACGCCGCCCAAAATGTCTCACTGCACACACCTGTGTTGGGCACCAGTACTTCTTTTAAAGAAGCCATGGACTGGTCCACAGGAGAGACTGAATGGGCTGCATATTTTGCTTTGAAGCTTTTCCTTTTGCAAGTTTAGTTCTCTACTCTCACAATGCACTCACTACGGCACATTACATTTCCATGTATTCATATCGCATTACATCACTGACATTACATTACAGATGAAACTCAAATAATTTTTTTTTGCACTTTATCTTTTGTAAATAAATCCTTGAGTTTATTTTTGGCAAAACATATGTGTTCCTCTCTTTTTTCTGTCCTTTTGAGCCACGGGTCGTAACAATAGTGCTACAAAGAAAACAATGGCAAATCAAGATTTAGTGCTGCTGGAGAAAGCAATTCATGCAGGAATGCTAATCATATGCCCTTTTGGTAAGCTGACTCTACTAGTCTTAACACAGTACAACTTTCATTCAGCCATAACTACATCCATTATCCAGTTTTTCCATAGAAATACACTGGAGCAGTTACTTAAGATATTTCTTGTATTCCATGCACTGGCACTGAAATTTCCATGCAAATGCACTTGACTGAAATAACCTTGAAAATCTATCACTCCAATGGAAAAACAAGATTTTTCCATTGGTCTTTTGGCTACCTGCAAAACATCAATGAATCTTACCGCTTATTCAGACAGACCACACACACTGACATGATGAACAGTATTAGAGGATGATGTGTTTTGGGTAACCCATATCAATGTCTATTAACAGCAAACATGTCAATTAAATGCTAGTGTGATGAACATGAGTGGATATAGTTGATATATTATACAAGTCTCTCTTCGTTACAAGACAGACCATAGCAAAGCATAACTCAGCCACTCTAAACACTGTCGATCTGTGTTTAAAATGATCTGCACCGATATTGTCATAGAGGAATTGACCAGTGCCAACAGCCCAGTTAAGTGACACACACCAAGTGCTTGTGCTCGAAAGGTTGTATAAACAGACAAAACTATAAACTCTGAACAGACTCTGATATTCCTTGTTATAAATCCTAAATGATTTGGATTCTAAAATAGTAGTCTAAAATATATCCCATTCAAAAAGCGGAGCGAGCACAAGACCTCATTTGTTAGGAATTCTGGGAACCGGCCAATGACAAAATAATTGTATTATTTCATCACCCCTACGGTTTATAAAGAATGGTGTTAAAATAGCAATCAAGAAAAAACCAAAATTACATTCTGGGGAGGTCGCTATATAGGGATGGGAACATTTTGCAATTTTGGTTCAAACTCCTCTTAATGATTCAAGTTTCTTAACGGTTCCATTATTATTTTAGTACTTTTGAGAAATAAATATTTGGATACAGAAGCTAAGGTATCTTCTGAAGTATAAGAGACCATTATCAACACAAAGAATATTCAAAGAAAGCTAGAACAGAAACTAGGCATCACAGACCCTTTTTTTTTGTGTGTGGAGGTTTAGGAGTTATTGTAAGGATTTATATTAAGCAGGCACCACTGTCATGCCCCCCATTCAGAGGGCCCTACACTGGCAGTAGTTATGCCACCAAACAACAAGACAAATAGGAGGCTTAAGAACAACAAAAAAAAACACAACTTGTTACAAAAAAAACTTTGTTACATAAAGTCTAAATGGTATAAATGAATAACTTGCCAACTATATGAGCTGGCTCCATTTGCATAATCTTAGAGAGTGAATTTCCTAATTTTGGCATTGTTACAGCAACATAACCTACGAATAATGAACATACATGTGTTTTTCTGCGTTCACCTCCTTGGACACCTGCTATAGAGATGTGGGTGCCTGTTGAGGTGTGCAATTTGTGCAGTTGTGGATGCATGCAGGTTTATATGAATGCGTGTGGGTAGCTGCACTCCTACGGGTGCTTCAGTTCTCTTCCTCACGGCAGAGACGACTGTCACGACTCAAAGCCCACTCTCAAAGTGAAAACTCCTGTTTCATACAGACAGGCAGGAATGGAAGCAGAGAAGCACTGGATGTATCAAAATGCGATATACTATAAACTACACAATTTTGAATACTATAGTGAATGTGGTAAATTTAAAACTCTCCTGCTAATTTGTCTTTACAGGTAAAGCTGATTTTAATAGTTCTACAATGTTAAAATACTTTCTCCTATCCTAAATTAATATCTAGAAACAACTAAGCAAGTCATACATAAATTGAGTTAAAAAGTGCAAAAGTGTAAATGCTGGCAATATCAGAACATTTTTTTATAGCATCCCAACCAGTCTGACATGGGAAAATTGACTCAAACAATGGTGTGTGTTTGGAGCAGAAGTATCTGTTTGATTGAAACTCAAACGTGTCTAGCGCAGACGGACTGCAAGAAAGCGTCATGTAAGAACAAGACAGAATGAAAAATTCCAATGAAAAACGTATTGCTGTCGACTGAATTCTTATCCATTGATATTGGAATAAAACAAACAAAATATTATCTAAAGCTATTTTTTGTATCGTCTAATCAATGCTTTACTTGTCTGCCACAATAATGCAATATACAGGTATTACAATCTGAATATCGGAATTATTACAGGCCTATATATTATAGGCTCTACATAATATATTTATAATAAATTGAATTATTATTTATTATCTTTATTTAGGGCAATTCATTCAAAATCCTTTCACAGCAAATAATAATATATGTGATTACTTGTTTGTGTTTAATTTAATTAATCAGCATGTAATTAATTTAATTAATTTTTAATCGATTGACAGTGCGTTGACCTCTCTCATCAACAAGGCATTTCCGTCCAGAGAACTGCCGCTCAATGGATGATTTTTGTACCATTCAGTGTAAACTCTAGAGACTGTTGTGCATGAAAATCCCAGGAGATCAGCAGCTACAGAAATAGGTTTCCAGGGGGGGGGGGGGGGGGGGATCAAAACAAACAAGTACACCTCCCATATTCATTCCATGATTAATGGAAACATGTAGATGCTTCACGCTGACCACGCTGTTTTTTTTTTCACATCAATTACTCCCACTAATGCCATCCCAGATGTTTTGGACTTTCTTTTACTGAACAAAAACAAAAGATTTTTAGAAGAATATATCAGCTCTGTTGGTCCACACAATGCAAGTGAACATGCCAAGGTGGTTACGTCACACGAGAGGCAGTGTGAACTCTGCATATACAAAACAAATACAAACAAATCCTCAAAACAACAAGACAAAATAGAATAGAAAACAAGCCATCTGAGAACAACTGCAACAACATGACTGACTGAAGCAAACATAACAGTCCTCACATGAACGCACATTGGAGAGTGACCAGAATGATTATAAATAAACAAAAAGCTTTTATGTAGCTGTTTCTGTGTGTTTTTAACAGCAGTTTCTCACCTCCGGATAAGCAGCTCGCAACATGGCCTAGTTTGATTATTAAACCCCAAAAAGCAATTTTTGCAGTAAAATATATGTATAGTCTGGAAGTGCAATGCCATTTAATATATCATACTTGGACATTTTGAGAATTTTGTTTGATTAACTGTGCATTCAAACATTAATTTTCATCCCAAATATGTCAAATTCCGTAACATTCCACGTTTTTTTAGATAATGCAAATTTTTATGACTGGATTCAGTGATTCCAACAATGTTTTCCACATTGAGGAAATCATAGGGCCACACATGTGGTAAGGCTGGTATAAGTGGACTCCAATCATTGAATTATAGAAAATGTATTTTAGGGATGCACCAATACCACTTTTTCTCTTTCGATCCAATTCTGATATCGGATCCCAATCCGACACCAGTTGTTTTTTTGCATAATCCGTTTAGATCATCTTTACCTCATTGTGTGGAACTAATCGGGGGTACACTTACGTAAAGAAAAATAAACTACACATTATTTCAATATAAATGCATAGCCTATTAAGAAAAAGTGTATTGAAGTATTAAATTGTATTACTGGATAATGTAGCAGAAACATTTCATAATTAACAGTAGTTACAGTCCAAGTCTTCAGAAGAAGCCATTTTCTTTGCAAATGTTTTTTAACCAGTATCTTGACTTAAGATCTCCTTTTTGTTTAATTTAGTTGCAAGATATCAGTCCACTTCATTCACACAGTTTTATAATTAAATAGTTATCATTTGTAAATAATGATGATAATAATAATAATAATAATAATAATAATAATAATAATAATAATAATAATACTTATTATTAACTTAGAATTTAAAATACAACATTAATATATTTCAGTCATGCACCTTTAACTTTAAAACCCTCTGGCTTTTATTTTGACATTCAGAATGCTTCAGGAAGTCCTGTAAGTGTCAGTATGTAGGCTAGATCACAGTAGTTAAATTAGCTTCTTAAGACGGGTGCACACTAAGAATTTGGCCACGATTCTGCCGTCTGAGACAAATTTCAGGAATTCTAAAGGATTTCCGTCGTTGCAGGGCAAAATCGTCAATCTTACAACGTTCAGTGTGACATGTTCACAGACGACCGATTGATAGATTGATCTTCAGCCTCCAACGAAATTTGGGCAGTGTCTGAAAATTACCATCATAGCTGTATATTGCGACTGCTATTACAATGGCCAGATGAGATATTCCGCTCCTCTCTCGCACCATAATTCACTTGGAAAGAAACCTGCTCCGTGTTTGCCCCACCATAGCAACATTTGTGCCCAGTAATCACTCTACTCAAGCACTTTTAATGTTCTTCATTTCTTAATAAATAAATAAGCAGAAAACACTTGGAGAAAAGTGTAACACGTCAGCAATAAGAAAGCATTCTCTGAATTAAATAAATAGCTTACAAAACAAAAATAAGTGATTGCATTTTCTCGTTTTTTCTTTTACATACATTTATCATGCTTTTTCTTTACAACGTTATTATAATTACCATTTTACTTTCAATAAATGTACTTTAAACGTCTGTACACTTCTTTAGTTAAGATTCACACCACTCCAATTTTATTTATAAATAAATATAGAAAGATTGAACAATTTATACTGGTAAGTATTTATGGGACGTTTTAATGCACTCCCGTTCATTCTCAACATCTGCTATTTTCTGCATTTGTGATCAAGCTATCTTATTTGACAACATCCATCTTTCTTGTAAATGTTAGCATATGCTCATAATGGAGTAGTATTGGAGGAATGGAAATGCTGACGTCCTGACTTTCAGACAGAAAAAAAAAAAATGCTCCTCCGTGGTTGGCAAATTTCGCTGTTTCGCTTCTATTATACTCCGGTAACGTGAGTCACATTCACTGATCAGGATCACAGTCGGCTACAATGTATATTGTGCAGTTTCACACATTGTGCCGTGTCGATATCAATGCATTCATATCGTACAGTCTGACAAGCAACAATTGTAAAGGACTATTATAAATCGTACCGTGTGCACCCGCCTTTATTCAAATTCTGGTAAAATGCTCCTCCAGTATGGTTCTGCATATTATAAGTGAACCTAACTACTGAGCATCTACATCGGAGATGTTGTTCCTGAGTAGCACTCGCTTATGGAAATTGTTGCGAGCGCCGAGTGCTGAAAATAGCTATGACCGCCTCACCAGTCTGCGCATGCCATGTATGTGTCAGAGCAGTGTCATTCTCCAACGTGCTGCGCATGCATACAATACATTTACTTAAATACAGCCTTTTACCATTCACAAAGCTATCGGATGTCTTAAAGTGGCTTTGAATAAAATATACAAGAGTGATGGACTACTTTATGGTTCTTCACACTGAAGGCTAGCATTGGCAATCAATACATCAGAGTTCAACTAAACCAATCACACATACCTCAAAAGAACAATAATCTCTAAAAAATAAACCCATGTCATAACAAAACATCATAATTAACATTGAACGGAACTTGAAACATAACTATAACCCCAAATTACTTTTAAATGTTAATGAATAACACCCACAAACTGTCCTCAAAACCTCCACAGACGTAGCTCATTTAAGGAATAGTTCACCCAAAAATGAAAATTCTCTCATCATTTACTCATCCGAATGCCATCCCAGATGTGTATGACTGACTTTCTTCTGCAGAACACAAATGAAGATTTTTACAAATAGTGAATGGGTGCCACATTTTCTAGTTTTATGGATTACTTTTATGCTGATTTTTGGAGCTTCCAAATTTGGCACCCAGTCACTTGTATTGCATGGACAAAAAGAGCTGAGAAATTCTTCTACAAATCTTCATTTGAGTTCAGCAGAAGAAAGAAAGTCACACATTTAGGATGGCATGAGCTGGAATAGGTGCAGGATAACCGCCACAGGTGTGTCAGGTCCTACCTTTCACATAACTATGTTGACAAGTTAATTGTGCTGCTCAAAAATGAATGCACTTAAGTAGCCTAGATAATGACTATTTTAGGATAGGTATGGCATTTTTTTTAACCAACTTTAATTCTGTGTGCACATCACGTTAAGAACTATACATGAGGTTTCTTTATTTTTTTCTTTCTAATTTATCTGATGGTAGGCATTAAATAATAGAAATGCTACATCTTATTCATGTACAATGATTCCTGGATTTAATAACTGGCAACTGCACCAGCACATCTTAACAATCAGTGCGGTGTCGGCTATGCAGCAGAATCAATACACTCGGCTCCTGTAAATAACTACTGTAATATTTGTGGTTTATAGACATATGTGAGGCTAGTTCAGTGTGACACACACTGTAGCATACAGGCAATTTAATAGCATTTTTCACTTTTTCAAAAACATCTCATACAAAGTGATGCACAAAAAAATATAAAACAAATAACAAAACATAGGATGAATAAAAGAAACAAAAGCACACAAAAGTGTTGGTATTAAAAGAGACAGATACTAAATGAATACATTGGCATAATTATGGAAATATGCAAGCAAGCCTAGTTAAAAATCATTAATATACTACATTGTCACATGACAATTTAATGGCATCCAGTTATCATCTCAAAAATAAATACGGTTTATTTGCAATTTTTTTCTAAATTATTAATTCTTTGTCAAGTCTAATCAAATAATGGGTTAAGAAAAAGATTAAAATGTTATTAAAATAGTTGTTGACCACAAACTGCCTTCTGTTTGTCTTCCATAAAAAAAAAAAAATTGGTGTCCAACTCCATATCTAGGCCCTAGTTAAGAAACAAGCTATTCAGATTCACTTATATTAGTTAAAAGTGGAGGTGTAGCACTTCAGATATTATAATAATGACATATCACGCGTATTTCTTTCAATAGTGCCTTGCCTTAATAAATAGGGATGCACCGATCCATCACAGATACATTCAAAAATAAGAAAAACATATTCCTAAGATCTAAAACCACTCCAGTGAGAAATCATTAATATCTATGTTCCGTTTACTGTCTTTGAGTTTTGCTGTAACACAAATCACTAATTATTAAGCAAATGCATGAAGACGCGGTGTCGTTTAATCAGTTATATTTTATTATTAGTGGAATTGTGACCAACATTATTCTGATTTAAATTGGGATGGTGAGAGATTGAGTGCACCTGAAGAGTGCACGTCTCTGACACAGAGCGCTCATGTTAAAGAGAGTAAAGCTAAAAGTGCTCATGATTGCTCAAACAGTCTCGATCACTCAACACAACGTCTGATGAAGATTTTTAAAAGAAAATGGATGCCAAATTTTTGACGCTCCAAAAAAAAATAAAAGACAGCGCATTATATATATATATATATATATATATATATATATATATATATATATATATATATATATATATATATATATATATACAGTGAGGAAAATAAGTATTTGAACACCCTGCTATTTTGCAAGTTCTCCCACTTAGAAATCATGGAGGGGTCTGAAATTGTCATCGTAGGTGCATGTCCACTGTGAGAGACATAATCTAAAAAAAAAAATCCAGATATCACAATATATGATTTTTTAACTATTTATTTGTATGATACAGCTGCAAATAAGTATTTGAACACCTGAGAAAATCGATGTTAATATTTGGTACAGTAGCCTTTGTTTGAAATTACAGAGGTCAAACGTTTCCTGTAGTTTTTCACCAGGTTTGCACACACTGCAGGAGGAATTTTGGCCCACTCCTCCACACAGATCTTCTCTAGATCAGTCAGGTTTCTGGGCTGTCACTGAGAAACACTGAGTTTGAGCTCCCTCCAAAGATTCTCTATTGGGTTTAGGTCTGGAGACTGGCTAGGCCACGCCAGAACCTTGATATGCTTCTTACAGAGCCACTCCTTGGTTATCCTGGCTGTGTGCTTCGGGTCATTGTCATGTTGGAAGACCCAGCCTCGACCCATCTTCAATGCTCTAACTGAGGGAAGGAGGTTGTTCCCCAAAATCTCGCAATACATGGCCCCGGTCATCCTCTCCTTAATACAGTGCAGTCGCCCTGTCCCATGTGCAGAAAAACACCCCCAAAGCATGATGCTACCACCCCCATGCTTCACAGTAGGGATGGTGTTCTTGGGATGGTACTCATCATTCTTCTTCCTCCAAACACGGTTAGTGGAATTATGACCAAAAAGTTCTATTTTGGTCTCATCTGACCACATGACTTTCTCCCATGACTCCTCTGGATCATCCAAATGGTCATTGGCAAACTTAAGACGGGCCTTGACATGTGCTGGTTTAAGCAGGGGAACCTTCCGTGCCATGCATGATTTCAAACCATGACGTCTTAGTGTATTACCAACAGTAACCTTGGAAACGGTGGTCCCAGCTCTTTTCAGGTCATTGACCAGCTCCTCCCGTGTAGTTCTGGGCTGATTTCTCACCTTTCTTAGGATCATTGAGACCCCACGAGGTGAGATCTTGCATGGAGCCCCAGTCCGAGGGAGATTGACAGTCATGTTTAGCTTCTTCCATTTTCTAATAATTGCTCAAACAGTGGACCTTTTTTCACCAAGCTGCTTGGCAATTTCCCCGTAGCCCTTTCCAGCCTTGTGGAGGTGTACAATTTTGTCTCTAGTGTCTTTGGACAGCTCTTTGGTCTTGGCCATGTTAGTAGTTGGATTCTTACTGATTGTATGGGGTGGACAGGTGTCTTTATGCAGCTAACGACCTCAAACAGGTGCATCTAATTTAGGATAATAAATGGAGTGGAGGTTGACATTTTAAAGGCAGACTAACAGGTCTTTGAGGGTCAGAATTCTAGCTGATAGACAGGTGTTCAAATACTTATTTGCAGCTGTATCATACAAATAAATAGTTAAAAAATCATACATTGTGATTTCTGGATTTTTTTTTTTAGATTATGTCTCTCACAGTGGACATGCACCTACGATGACAATTTCAGACCCCTCCATGATTTCCAAGTGGGAGAACTTGCAAAATAGCAGGGTGTTCAAATACTTATTTTCCTCACTGTATAAAACTCCAGTGGTAAAATCCATGTGTTAAGATGTGACATGATAGATGTGAGAGAGAAACTGCTTTTTTTTGCTAGATGTTTTGCAAGAAAATGCTCTCCCTGTCCAGTAGGGGGCAATGTGCGTGAAGAATGTAATCACATAAAAAAAATTACAACAATCACAACCCGCGTCATGTATCATGTATTTGCATGTTTATTTGTTGTTTAATTTGTTTTTAAACCTGTTAGCAGCCTCTATATCCTGTTCACTGTACAACGAGTAGAAAATGGGCAAATTAATATGCACATGTAATTCTTACACATTTTTTAAAACAAACCGGCATATTCATCTCCATTAAAATATTCAAAATATTTTAAATTGCCAACAACTCGCCCTCCATAGGCCACTCTGTCGTGCTTCAAGGGCTTAGAAAGTACTCATTCATTAGTGGAGCAGTGTATGTGTGATTCCCTGTGTGCTGCAAAAAAGATCGGCCCTAAATCTAGGCACGATAGGCGGATCACTGATTTAAGACGAATATCGGCCAATTTTGATCGGGACATCTCTAATATACGCAGTCCTTGATTAGCCACTAATGATATGCAGGTGAGTGTAGTCAGAACTCAGGGGAGATTGACCACTGACGGCAGTGAGGAAGAAAGAGAGAGACCAGTGGATCCATGACAAAAGGTGCACGATTGAGATATATTACTATTATAACATATTATTATTATTATAATTTGTTTAATAGGTTCCAAAAAATAACTGCGTGAATGAAAAACGAAATGATGTCTTGCAACTAAATTGAACAAAAGAGAGATATGAATCCTTTAAAGTCCAGATACAAGCTGAAAAAATGGTGCCAAAAATAAGAGGCTTCTTTTCTACTGAAGACTTGAATTACTGTTAAGTTTGCAGCTACATTATCCAGTAAACTAGTTAACAAAGTTATTCTTAATAAGCTATACACTTATATTGAAAGAATGTGCAGTTAGAGGTTTGTGTTTCTTTACATATTAAAGAGCAAACCCAATTACTTCCAAACAATAATGTAAAGATATTCTAAAATGATTATGCAAAAAAAAACCACACTGGTATCGGATTGGCCGATATTGAGATTTCCGATATCGTAAGAGAAAAGGTGGTATCGGTGCATCCCAATGAATAAATATGTATTCTAAAAGTATTCTGAATACGTAACTTTTTATTTTATGTATTCAGAATACTTGACTGAATATATTTAAGAGAGTACTTAAGTTATCAGTCCAACCCTGCTTGCCAAATATAAATATTTTCGCATAGCACGAAATTTGGTCTTGAGAAACAAAATCAATCTCGTATTTTAAGAATCAATATAAAAGATAATTTTTTACTCACCCATAGTATCAATGATCAGTTAAGCATATGCTTTGGTGAATACATCTGCACACACTAGCACACGCACACAATGCTCTGACCAAAAACACAGGCATAGGACTCAAAAATAAATCTTTCAAAGTAATGTGCAAAAAAAGTATTTTGCAAATATTGCCACAAACAAAACACCACATTACTGCAAGTTGATCATGCCTGCCTGACAATTAAACCTGACAGGACAGGTGTTCAGCAGGGCAGAAACAACTAATCGATAAAATCGATTATTATCGATAATGGAAATCATCGACAACAAATTTCATTATCGATTAGTTGGATATATGCCACGGTTATGGAGAAGCTCCGTCAGTGATGTCACTTTACAGCCCGTGAAAAATGTGTTGCATGACGAAACTTGTTTGAAAAATGACGGAGACAAGTTGAAGTGGAAAAAACACAACCCAAGTTGTTCAGTGCACAAGGGCACTTTGTAAACTACAAAGATGATCATAATAAACAGTTTCATGTGGAGCGATTGCAGCATCAGGTGCATTGAAAGAGTGACTGTGCTGTTTGATGCACTTAATCAGTGACAGTGTTCAAGCATATGTATCTAACATAATTATGTATTTTTCAGCTGTGCAGAATTATTCATATTTCTATTCTGGTGTCACCACTGCCCTCTGCTGAACAATTTTTTTTTGTCCCACTTAGCACTGCAATGAAAAATTATGACGATTTTTTGTTGTCGAATAGTCGATCTCGTTTAACATAACATGCGATCACATTAATCTCTAATGATGACGCACGAGAGCAGCACTGCAGTTCACACCTGATTGAGGAGAGGAAGAATTACACAGATCACAGTCCAGATGCACTCTAAAATTTCACAGATTCAGGTGATGTTGATTGCAAAGTATAATGCAAAAATACAAAATAAGTAAATACACAAGAACTCTCACGGTGGAATAAGCTGAGCTGGAACTCTTTAAAGGAAACACCCTGGTGTTACATCTTAAATTCAGTTTTAATGCGTTATAGCTTTATTAAAGATCCCATTAATACAGAAGCAGATCATGCAAATAACTACAAGCTCCGAAGCTGGCATTTCTCTGAGAGGTCAACGCATCTTCTATGAGTAACGCAAATGTCCCGATTTAAGGGGACGAGATTGAAACTGCACCCGGCTGATGCACACTCTGTCACGGGGACGCTCATCCCTCGAGCATGCATGCTCGATGTAACTAGACGATGGCTCGTGACTTATTGAATCATAATAAATGCCACTGTGCATTTCTTAACGTGAAGAAATTTGGCAATATGCAGCTTTATTAATATGAGGAAGTTTTTTTTTTTTGTTAGTTAAAGATGGATTGAAGTGAACAGAAACGTGAGAGAGGAAGTCTCTAACTCATTATACATGGCAACAATACTGTATATGTTTCTGATCTGTTTTTGTTTTGCTTGTTTTCCAATATAAATATGTAAAACAACATACTTTTTTGCAGCAATACCACAGGAGAAAAAATTATCTGAGAATGTTGAATATAATATTAAAAATACAAATATTTTGAAATATCTAAAAATCCTTTAAAAAAGATGCATTCACATGAGAAGCAGCACATAAGATATTTATACTTGCTATTAGAGAATAGATCTTGAATAAGTATATTTTGTCTTTACTGCACTCACAGAAGTATAACAGAGTAGAAAACTACACTTGTACACAAAATACACTTATATTAAAGATATATTCTCTTAAAGCAAGTCTAAATATCTTATATATTGCTTCTCAAGTAAATGTATCTTGTTGTAATGATTTTTAGACATTTTTAAATGGTAAACAAGACAAACACATTGATAACAGTAGGATTTTCTTTGCAGAAAATGTTTATACTGAATAAAACTTTTTATTTCCTAAAATAATTCAGTGAATGTCATTTAAAGATATTTTTAAAAGATGATTTTTTTTTCCTCTCTATTGATAATAAGCATGTTTAATACAACCTTATAAGTCGGGACACAAGCAGAATAATCGGTTAAGAGCTAATGATTAATCATTGCAATAATTGCCAAATAGTCAAATAACCGTTCTAATAATTGTTAAATTAATTGTTTATCAAAATAATCATTAGTTGCAGCCATAGTCCCACTCCATCCCCGATGGGTCATTTTACTCTTAGAGCATTACTTCTTGATCTACAAAGTTTTACATGTCCTGAAAATAATAATAATGATAATAATAATAATAATAATAATAATACCAATAAATTAAAACGTAACTTTTCATCATTCAGGCATTGTTCAAAGTTTTGTCAGTACAGAATCATGAATTCAGTACTGTAAATTGAGCCAAATCCTTATGTCCTATATCATTTCAGTTTAAAAAAAAAAAAAAAATTTTACTAAAATATAGGAAATACAATTTTGTTTAATCCAATTAATCTATTAAATAATCAATGTTAATTGATTATCAAAATAATCGATGAGTTGCAGCCCTAGTGTTCAGAATAGGCCCTGGTCTGGGCAAACATTTCCACATACTTGGTGAAGAACAAAAACAGATTCTTCATTTCAGTTTGATTCTTTTCATATAATGCTCCTTAATACAGAATACATTTGTTTTTATTACTGCATTTGATCAATATTTAACTCAATACGAGTGCTTTGTGGCATTTCAACTGTCTTCATTAGTAATAAAATGCCTGTATTGGTTATATTAAACAATTATAGTATGCCAATTCATTTGTTACGGATGCCATGATTATTTTAAAGTAATCAAATAAAAATGGATCAATTAACCATGTTATTCCCATTAGCAAATCTCTTACAGAGAATCTAAAGTTCTGTTTCCTTAAAAAAAAAAAAACATATAAAAGAAGAGAGAGACCATCTAGCACAAATCTGGGCATCAGTGCAATGGTGGGATTCAACAAACAGCAGACAATAGACGACAGCCTATCTGACAAAAGTACCTGCATCAACAAAAGGTATTGCTTATCAGTCTGAAATAACCTGAGGCTTCTTAGTTTTCTATACAAGGACAGATAAATGCCTCATTGCCTCAGCCAAATCACCTTTTGAACAAGCCTACAGGGCAGAGATGGGGTATTGTGTGCTAAATCAGTCATGCAGTAACATGACCACCATGTTAAATATGATCAACTACACGAATAAGTCTGTCCTGAGGTTAAATGACAAACAGATACGTAACTGGCCGTAGGACTGTAATTGTGTAAAATAGTGCAAGGAGATTTTAAAGCTCTTTTTTGAGAGCTTATTTACTCATGCCACACTTTATGTTAATAGTTTGGTAGAGTTAATCCACACAAGACATTCAAGGAATCTAAGGCAGAGTTTTAAGTAAGACATTTAACAATCTACAGATCTGCATATACAGCATGTCAACCAGGAGCACAGCCTTGGAGCCAGGGAAAATACAACAGACGTGACATTTCAAGTTCTCCAGGCAATTCATAATCATGGATATGAGAGCTAGTTGATGGTAATCATTCAGGCATAACACCATGATTTCACTGGTCATTGACACTACAGTGGTTTTCAGAAGAAAATTCTTGTGAAAACATAAGTCAGTTGACCTGCTCTGGTTTTAAAAACACATGAAAAGACAGAGTCAGTGATTGCTGCTTGGCAATGTCCCCGAATTTCAAGACTTAAGCCTACATTTACCTCAGCTATACCGTGTTTAAGCAGAAACCGGTGTTGCTGGTATTGAGAAATTTCTGGTATATCAGGAATTCAATCTCCTATTTCAGTACACATTATAGGCACTTGTTTTGCTTCAACTGACTAGAATCATAGGCTACTGATATACGGAGCCCCGCAATGTAGAAAGATAAAAACATAACTGCAAATCCGTGCCCTCGTTTTTGCAATTTGTCCCTTCAGTTTATAATCCGTACTCTCAGATTTGTAAACCGTTCCCTCATTTTAACATAGTGTACTCTGACTTAGAAAACGTGTTTTCAATTTACTAATCTGTACCCTCAGATTTGTAAACAGACTCCTCAATTTTGCAATCCGTACCCACAGATTCATAAACCGTATGCACAATTTCACCACCTGTACCCACGTTTTTTCAAACTGTACTTAGATTTGTGGCCCCTCCCTGATTTTTAAAATCTGTAGGCTACTGACTATGCACACAAGAACAGAACAAGCTCCCAGGAACGTGGTTAACGAATCTTATTGTATATTGTGTATTACTATTAAGTTGAATAGATAAAATTGTGCAAACTGCATGCTTAAATTGATCCTCAAAAATTTGGAGCGGGGACGGGTGGCATAGACAACTATTTGATAAGGATGATGTGCGTAATAATGTTGTCCATCTGTTTGTGATATTCTAATACTCTCCCTTGAGTTTTTATAGCCAAGAGTATGTGTACTTTCTAATGGCACATGTCAATACAAAATATATTTAGCATTTCCATGACAACCAAGTCCTTCAGTAACAGGCCTAAGAGCATAAGCCCCCATTCATTCTTTAACAACATAGGGTAAGATATGTGGTATGTAAATGGGCTTTTACATTTTAATATATTTTTTTTTATTAACTTTACAACTATAATTGAGTTCACTTAAGACCTAATAACATCTTTATAACAAAATAATTAATGAATGTTTTAATTTTAAATAAGCATTTACTTACAGTTTAGGAAATATGGCTATTCTATTCAGTTACATTATTAACATCTTGTGTTGTTTTGGTGATTCTATTTTACTGAACTTTTTCCCCAAAAAGTGGACTTTAAAAGGTATATGTAAATGAGACCATTCAGTGTACTAGGGTTTAAATACGTTATACAGAATGCTGCCTGATGACACACCCACTCTCTCTGTCTGTCTAAATTTAGGTGTTAGCAAAACTCCCTTGGCTTCCATGCACCTTGAGCACAGAGCACGTATTCCTTACCCTATATGATGGATAGATTTGGTCTAATTCAACATTACATTGACTTGGGTCTAAAATAAGAAGAAATCCTTCATATTTTAAGTGTTAACCACAGGATTATTATCAGATTAGAAGTTATTCAGTTTGTTAGGGAGGAGCGCCAAGGCTCAGGAGAATTGCATGGATACAGATGGATGTGCAGTAAATGCTAGGAAGATATCTGCCTCATTCTGTCCACTCTAATTCCATTGGGCACTGAAATGCGAATAAAAAGAAGATTGCACAGACAAGTGTACTTTTCAAAAGACACCAACTTTGTATGGCATGTTGATGCTGCCAAATTGAAGTCACTTGTATCAATGGGGCAATTGAGGTATTCTCAAGAAGAATACTATGGTTGACCCTAAAGTCATAGGGGGTTACTTCATTGAGACAGTAACAGGCCTTGGTGGCTCCCTCCTCAAATCCTGAGAGCAGATATGGGAACAGAAAACAACACCATTAGGGATATGCAGCGGTACTTGCGACGTGGTTATGCTGATCCACTTGCTGGAGAAATAAGCTTCATCTATGGCAAAAGGATGGCCAACCAGAGAATTGAGAGCTGGTGGGGTGTTCTTAGAAAAGAGTGTGTGGACTATTGGCTTGAATATTTTCTCCAAATTAAAGATGAAGGCAAACCTACCCCTGAAAGATTAGCACTATGCTTCCACTTGCAGGCCTGCCTTTCTTGCAATTTTGACATGTTTTTCATGGCTTAAACAGTGTACTGGTATTTCCTTCTAATGCATCTACTTCTCTTCTGCTATAGTGCCTTACTTTTATCCGGTCTCCAAATTTGGGGAAATATGTCAATAGTTGTTCATCTGACATACTTTTGACTGCATAGCAGTCAATATAGAAGAAAAGAGGTTAAAGTTAACCTGTGTTAAATGTTCCAAGATAATCTGCCTGCAAAAGCTTTTTGTATTTCATTAAATTGCCTTTTATTATTTATTTTAATTTTATGACCAACAGATGGTACAATTTCACTTTGATTCCTGATTTCCAAGCTTCCTTATGGATATTATCATAAATTATGAAATCGTATTTTCTGCCACCAAAACATTTTTATTAAGTTTTTACTATGCGATGCTGAACTTTCTTATGTACTTAGATGATCTTCAATCAAATGGCTTTAAGAAATAGATTACATATTGTATGTTTCCTCACTGGAAAAGTGGAAACATAAATGTGCATCATGTTGTAACATCTTAATTAATTGGTTTTATTTAAGTCAAAAATATTACTTGACATGTCTTAAGCAAGCTGACTACAATAGGTCACACCAAAAAATGTCAGGGATAAGAGAGTAGAAATAGTTAACTAACTAGTTGAAGGATGCTAATTTTACAGTGCATGTCACAGATTCTTTGGTTTATATGTTATTATTATTAAATAACATTCAGCCAGAGAGCAAAGGAATGAAGACATAACCTGCACATTATTTGTATTGTACTGGTTTTTACCTTCTCCTCTCAAAGTTGACATAGTCATGTCACCCAACTCTATGATTTTATTTTGAAAATTCTCCATTTTGGAAATAAACTTAAAACACAATGAAATGCAACCTGACTGCAAAAGCAGTCAATGTAACCCATTGGTGAGGCCTGGTCGAATCAGTCGGCACAGATATCTAAAATAAGGGTGGAGGTTTATGAATTTGTCGGTACGGATTGCAAAAATGTAAGATACGGTATACAAATTGGATTTATTAATCTGTGGGCATGATTTGTTAAACAAGAGGGAATAATTTAAGAATCTGAGTATGCATTATAAAATGAAAATACTGATTGCAAAATCATGGGCACGGATTAGCAAATTTTTTCATACTAGTACCCTGCGTGACTCCGTTCTGATATAAGTGGTCAGGTGGGCTTTTATTTCCTCATTGTTACTAGGCAACAGCAGCTCATTGAAAGTTCAAAGTTATGTTCTTGAAAGAGTCCATTACCAGCTTAATACAAATGTAACCGATTAAACAATTCAAAAACACAAACATCAAGGTCACATCCTTCGTTTTTGACAATCACCAGACTGTAAGTGGATGGGTGGCCTTTGCTGGTTAAAAACCAACAAATGATAATCTGTAATAGATTTATAGATAGAGTTCTTGTGGAAATTCCTCACCTAGAAGATCCTCACCAAGAACCAGAAGAAATCCACAGGTTTGAGGTGGCTAGACAGTCTTGTCTTGCTGTTGTCGTGAAAAAAAGACTAGGCAGTTTTGAAGAAATCTTGACCTGAAAAACCGCAGATAAACTCCCATTAGAGAGGACATTCTTTTATACTTGAAATCACAACTGGGGCTTTCAAAAACAAAAAGGCTTCAATTAAAGTAGTAAGGAAACAAGAGAACAAACTATTTATACAGGAAGTCAGAAGTTTGCAAACACTTAGGTTCACTGAAGTCATTAAAACTATTTTTTTTTTCCACACTCCACAGATTTAATTTTAGCAAACTATAGTTTTGGCAAGTCTTTTAGGACATCTACTTTGTGCATGACAAGTAATTTTTCCAGCAATTGTTTACAGACAGGTTGTTTCACTTTTAATTGACTACATCACAATTCCAGTGGGTCAAAAGTTTACATACACAAAGTTAACTGTGTATTTGAGCAGCTAGGAAAATTAAAGAAAATTATGTCAAGCCTTTAGCCAATTAGCTTCTGATATGATGTGTGCTGAATTGGAGGTGTACCAGTGGATGTATTTTAAGGCCTATCTTCAAACTCAGTGCTTCTTTGCTGATTTCTTTTGATTTTTCCAAGATGTCATCAGACCTCAGAAAAAAATGGTTCAATCCATGGGACCAATTTCCAAATGCCTGAAGGTACCACGTTCATCTGTACAAACAATAGCATGCAAGTATAAACTGCTGTAGGAGGGACTGGTGCACTTCACAAAATAGATGGCATTATGAGGAAGGAAAATTATGAGGATATATTGAATCAAAATCTCAAGAAATCAGCCAGGAAGTTAAAGCTTGGTTGCAAATGGGTCTTCCAAATGGACAATGACCCCGAGCATACCTCCAAAGTTGTGGCAAAATGGCTTAAGGACAACAAAGTCAAGTATTGGAATTGCCATCACAAAGCCCTGACCTCAGTTCAATAGAAAATTTGTGGGCAGAACTGAAAAAGCATGTGCGAGCAAGTCCTACAAACCTGACTCAGTTACACCAGTTCTGTCTGGAGGAATGGGCCAAAATTCCTGCAACTTATTGTGAGATGCTTGTCTGTGGAAGGCTACCCAAAATGTTTGACCCAAGATAAAACATGTAAAAGCAATGCTACCAAATACTAACAAAGTGTATGTAAACTTCTGACCCACTGAGAATGTGAAATAAATCACTCTCTACATTATTCTGACATTTCATATTCTTAAAATAAAGTAGTGATCCTAACAGAACAGACAGGGAATGTTTTTATGATTAAATGTCAGGAATTGTGAAAAACTGAGTTTAAATGTATTTGGATAAGGTGTATGTAAATTTCTGACACAAACGGTATTAAAAGGATGGGTTAAAATGGATAAAAATTGAGATAGAGCTCTTCTGGGTGGGTGCTCTTGTTTCTAAGCAACAGAAACCTAGACTCAACCCCTCATTGTTCTCACGTTGTTCAACAGCAAAATAAAACAACTGAATGTGCCTCTGAGGCTGCTTTTGTGTGTACATCTGCTGTCAATTCTTGATCAACCCTTTGATGTTTACTGAACCTGTTTAAAAAAAACACCTGAATTAGACAGGCTCGGAAATACAATACACAGTATCAATTGCTTATTTGATATTAAAATAGGTACACCACTGAAATTTCTACATCATCAGGGGGATTATGAATGAAAATGGGAGCCCGAACATGTAGCATCATGACCCCAAGTGCCAACCAGAGAGGCTGCCACACCTCCGCATCATGTTATGCAAGTGGCTCTTCCTCACAGTTTGTGACAGCAGGTTGACCAGCAGGCTTGGCTTCAGAGAACCAACTCCCTCCTTCACAGCTAATTATATGCATTAGTGAATTTGACCAACAGATAGAACAGACGTGTGCATGTTTGGGGATGTTTCTGGCATGGGAACACAACGTTTGTGAGTGTTATCACTAGGCTTGCATCAGTGTCTCTAATTTCCATCTGGTCTGCATTAGTGGGAGAATGAGGGAGGCGGCAGCACGGTGTTCCTCAACCGCAGTCATGAAAGCACCTGGTCTTTTTTGGGAACTGAAAAATGGGTATAGATCATCTCTTAGACATGTAGGGTGAGGCCTTTGAAAATTAGAGAGTTTAGATAGCAATATAGCAACAAGTTTACTACTAAATATTTTAACTAGTTTAATAAATTTGGTCTCTAAATTACCTAATTATAAATTATTTCATAATTTACTTACCCTTATGTTGACTTAAACTTGTATGACTTTCTTTAGAACACATATAAAGATATTTTAATGGAAATATGATGTCTGTTTGTCCATACAATTGAAGTGAATGGTGACCAAATTTAAGCTAAAAAAAGCACATAATGGCAGCATAAAGGTAACCCATAAGACTCCAGTGGTTTAATCCATGTCTTCTGAAGCGAGCCAGTTGCTTTTGGGTGAGAATAGACCAAAATATAACTTCTTTTCACAATAAATCTTGACATGTGCGGTCTCCTTGGCGATCATGATTTCAAGACTTGGTCACATTTCAAAACACATCTTCTAGTTTTAATTTCATAATCAGACCCAAACAGCTGCAGGAAGGAGGTAGTTAGGCATGCTCATTTATTTTGGCTCATGATGTTTTAGAGATATTTCAACAGGTGCTTAACAAAAACTAGGCCTGTTCGTAAGGGTGGCACCACATTACATGAAATCCATCAGATATCTGCAAGTCATCAATAATAGTGCAGTGCAAATCAATCAAAGTAAACAACAAAAAGAGATAGTTTGCTCCTAAAATTGCGTCCAACATGTATGGCCAGATTGGAGTAAGGAATTAAATACCAACATCTCTCGAAGGGAGTTATTTATTATACAGGGGCCTGTGGCATAAAGTGGATGTCTCGTATGAATCTGTGAGTAAACGTTACTGTGCTCACACTAGATCGCGGCGGAGAATGCAGAACTTTTCGTGATCATGTGTTCTCAGTAGCAGCTAACGGTAAAACATGACAAGGTAGTACAGAAATACTCAGGAGCCGGTCTAAATCTTTTTGTCAATCTTAGTATAACGAGTTCCCTTGTAAAGACTGACAGTTTAGAGTTCAAAATGACTAAACAGGCTAGTTCAGACTTAGGGAGACTTCCTTTTATCAGGCTAACTAGCTAAAAACGCTATCTATGTCAGAGCAAAACGAAACGGACTGTGTAAAGAACTACACGACGCTGCCATTTATTAATGTCACGAAACCCTTTAGAGGAGCTCGTTTTGCGGAGCTTTGAGGCGTGAAACACATTCATGAGCTGAACGACAAAACCAAACACACTGAGCTGAGAGAGCAACGACAAAGTTAGAGAGAAGTTTGGGGTTGAGGGGAGAGAGAAGAGAATAGACTTACGGTGCCCAACTTTTTGCAGACGGCTGGAGGAAGCCGATAAACAGAAATACTTGTGAGATCCAGAGCAAAAACACAGAATGAAAGGAGAACTGTGGAGAAATTAAACTGAGTACTGTCCTCTGCCCTCACGCAGTTTGGAGAATCAAATGAAATGTGGCAGGAGAAATGTCTGATGACGTCACCTCACGCGCTGGCAGCGCGACACGCCTTCCTCATGGCTGCAGTCCACTGGCGTATCAACAAGCCAATGGATATCATTCTTCTCCATTATTAATATCGTCATTTTGTGTGTGTGTGTGTGTGTGTGTGTGTGCGTGTTTAATTTCAGAGAATTCGATGTTTAGATTTTCACTGCAGTCTTAAGTTATATTAGTCATTAAATCTAATTTGTTGAAAATTTACTTGTAATATTAAAGGGATAGTTCACCCAAAAATGAAAATTCTCTCATCATTTACTCACCCCCATACCATCCCATATATGTATGAATGTCTTCTGCTGGACACAAAATATTTTTAAAAGAATATTTCAGTTCTGTAGGTCCTCATAATGCAAAATTTGGAGCTCCAAAAGAACATGAATGCAGCATAAAAGTAAGCCATGTCTTCAGAAGTGATATGATAAGTGTGGGTGAGAAACAGAATATAATCAACAGACAATAATCAACAGAAAGATCTAACAGATCAATCCTTTTTACTATCAATCTCTAATTTCACTTTCACATCACTTCCTCATGTTTTTTGTCATTCACATTATTTGTGCATATCGCAGCCCTTCTGGGCAGGGAGGAGAATTTATAGTAAAAAAGGATCTGTTGCTCACCCAGACCTATCATATCACTTCTGAAGATGTGTATTTAACCACTGGATTCATTTGGATTCATTTTATGCTGCCTTTATGTGCTTTTTGGAGCTTTAAATGTCTGATCACCACTTACTTGCATTGTATGGACCAATAGAGTTGAGATTTCTTTTATAAAAATCTTTCTGCAGAGGGTAGAAAATCATACACATCTGGGATGACAAGAAGGTAAATGACGAGAGATGAAGTTTAAAGGATTAAGTGTGCGCGATAACGGTGTCTCATTTGACAGTATATAGTAAGCACGTACATGATTTGCGTGCACCGTTTTAATTCCGATGTAATGGGTTAAATGTGATCTCTGAAATGCATTTACTGACATCTAGTGGTTTCTAGTGGTACATGAACATTTAATAACTACTTATTTCTGTATAGTTTTGCAAATGAATGCATTTGAATCCTTTTTGAAAAGTAATTATAGCAACTATATAATGTTTATTGGCTAACATAATTTGATTTTGTAATCTAGATTATTTACTATCTTTAGCTATTAAATGAGAAAAGGTAGAGAAAAAAATAATGTTAGGGTTAGTGTTACCCAACCCCTAAGTTAGTCAGTGTTCCTAACATCACCTGCTAAACAGCGCCGCAAGGCATTCTGGCCCCCCTGACTGTATATTGCTCAGGGCCCTTTCCCAATAAAAAAATGATAATAATACAATTTAATAAATAAATAAAAATAAACTGAATGGAAAGAAACTCCATATGAAAATAATATTTTTTTCTTCAAAATCCTTTGATTTGAACACACCTGCTAAAAATGTCAAAGATTTTACACTTTCTTAAACCCAGTAGATGGGGCTATAACCCAACAGTTGAATTGTGCAAACTTTTTGAAACTTGCAAAATTTCCCGTGAATGTACTCTAGATAAATGACAGACAGACAAGACAGAAAGACAGACATACATATTCTTGCATCCCTCTTGCAGACTGGATGGATGTGGTCAATATGAATAATTACTAAAGGCATGTTTCACCTAAAAATGTAATTTACGTCAAATATTTACTCACCGTTGTGTTGCTGCCTCCAAACCCTTATAACTGTCTTACTTGGAGCTCAAAAGTGAATTTCAGGCAGAACGTTAGGGACTGTCAAGCTTAGTCTCCATTCACGATCACTTTAGACTGTGACCGGCTGAACACCACCTTGTGCACGCGTTTGGCATTCAATATTGCGCCCCTGTTTTGGGATTCGCGCAGTGAGAGCTGCAGGTTTGTGCGGGTTTTCACTTGCACTCATTCTGTTCGGATAGTCTGTTGTCTGGAAGAATATTGGGGTTGCTTGTTTTGTTTACATGTGCTTTTATGTTTGAGCGTTGGCTGAAAGCACTACTGAAGTAAACATATTATTGTCATTATTAGTGGTGGTAAATCAGTCAGTTGCATGACACAAGTTGACATGTGCTGTCAACATGGCAGCGACCCACTCCATGTAAAATTATATAGCATTTATTGGGTTACTGATATGAGACTTTATACTGCCATTCATGTATAAATATGAAAAACTTTTTAAATTGCAAATGATGGTGAATTATAAACACCAACCAACAGATTTATTGTTAGTTATTTATTATCAGTTACACACACACACACGCACACACACACACACACACACACATACACGCACACCACTCATATGCCACTTAGAAATGACATACAGAGACATGAGACACATATTGGCAGTGACACTGGTGTTAATGGAGTTTATGAACATACACATCATTGTTGCATATGATTCCACCTCCACTTTCTGCCTGGCTGCCAGGCCCAAGACTGATGCCAGGTGCTGATAACTGGCAGACTGTCAGTAATTTGTGTTAATTGTGGGAAGTTTCCATAGCTGGCGACCAGTCAGCTGGCACCACTTCAGCTTGGTTTCAATGTGGCCCAGTAGCTCATTCATGGTTTCTGCCTGTCTCCTTACACAGCTTATCAATGACCAGTGTTTTGCACTGAAATCCTCACTCTTGCTGTCACATTGTCAGCACATTAAAACAGTCTCAGAACAACAGCTGAGAAGCCTATTGTCAAACTGCAAGTGTGAAGAAATGTTAATGCCCTTTTAATAGACTGGAAAAGGAATCTGACATTTGTTACATTATCTACATTTGCTGGTCTGCAATAGATTTGCAGGTTTTAACAACACAGTCAAAAGCTAATATTACAGTAATTGGAATCACAATACATTTATATTCGCCAGGTAACATTGCTTGTATAACAAATTTGAATTGGCAGTTGCTTTGGACACACATCAAATATGAAATATAAGAAAGTATTTAAATATTTAAATACAAATGAACATAAATTCATACAGATTAGATTAGATCCATTGTATTTTGTGCTCACAAAAAACTAACACACAGTATAAGACGAGACTCTTTAATAAAAAAAGATGAATGCAATTTCAAAAGGAAAATATTAGTCAAAGTTATATTAATGAAATGGCTAATTAATTTATCTCATTTGTCTTTTACCGATAGGTATTTATCATTTTTTAACTAACCACAATTAAGTAATTACACTAATTAAGCTTAATTAAGACTAGTAATGAAGTGCTGAGTGTCACGTGAGCATCTTTTCTCTCTCCACAGACTAGCCACAGTGCAAAACCATCATAGTCTAGACGGAACAAATGCATTAATGGCTCTTGAACAAAAGAAGTAGATTGGTAGAAGTAAACAAATGTATCATTTCATCAAAGCTGCCCAACTGGAAAAGGCTTGATGTGAAAAAGATGAACAATAAGAGGAGAATCCACATAAAGAAATAATAGAAAAAATGAAATTGTTGTAATTGTTGAAGTTGTATTGTGCCACGTGAAATTGCTAATTAAGTCAACAATGTTGCCATAAAATTGTTATCTTGGCCAATGATTTGCACTTGCTTCTTAACCATTCTGTGTTTTCCTTTTTTCGCCCGTTTTTCAATGAATTAATTAGGCGATCACTGTAATTACTGTTTATATTGTTGTTAATGAGCCCAAAGGCAAGCGAGCAGTACTCATCCAAATTACACTCACTAGGCACAGAGCCAAGGAAGAGTCCAAAAGAGAGCAGGGGGAGAATAACATGCTAAATACTCCCCATATCTCCCTAATCATCATCAGCCAGCCTTTTAGTGCAGAGAAACTGCTTACTCATAATTATCAACAAATGCACATATCTGTCATGTTGAAAAGATGCAATGGAGACTGACAAACCAAAACATTATAGCATGTTTTAGATGTTCTTTTACGGAAGGATTAGAGGTGCACAATGATGTGCCTTTGTGGTCTGCAGGTTTTTGCAATATACAGTGATAATTGTATAAATCAATGCTATTGTCAGGCCCCATTCGGACATTTCAACACAGTCCAACCTCTGCTCCACTTCTCCAGTCTTCTAATCATACACCTGTTTTCAGTCCACCCTGATTATCAACCCTATATATATATATATATATATATATATATATATATATATATATATATATATATATATACTCTGACTCATTGATAAGACTCATTGTCTAGTCTCATCTCAACTCATCAATTTGATAGGCCACACTGCTGTCCACAGTAGTGACTTTCTTCCTTTTAAAGCATTTATCTTCAACAATGTTAAGTCCCATCATCTATATATTACTTACCTTTTGTTTGTTCCACTGTTCTCCGTTGTTTTGAATAAACCTCCCTGCGATTGCTTTCTCTCCACTCCTCCTATGTCATCCTGTGCCTGACAGCTATGGCTAAAAAAATGTGCTTTTAATCATCTTTTATTTGAAAAGAAAATCTATTACTGTATATGCATTCAAAGCACGGCAGCAATATACATGTTCCTTCATAGTTGACATGAGTGCCTGCTGTCTTGGTTCTTGGAGGTGTTCTGCTCCATTTGTAGCAGCTTTAATTTGTTGTACAGTATGTGCTACACTGTGTAAGGCTTTGCAACATCTCTGTAATAGCTGCAGTTCTACATCTATTGTACTTTCTGTGTTGGCATGGCATTTTGTCCCCACAGGAGACTTCTCTTACTCCTACTTTCTGCTACCCTTTCATTCATCTATTAGTCCACTCTTTAAAGGTCAGAGGTGTTTTTTATGCTATTGAGCCTTTGATGGGGAGATAGAAACTGTCAGGCTAGGTACTACTGCTCCAAATAACCAGCATGACTAAAGGCTGATAGAAGCATTGGAAACACTACACACATAAGAACACACACACACACACACATGCGCATAAGTGATCTGCAGTCTCCCTGGCAACCATTTAGCCCTTTTCTGGTCAGGTGTAACAGAGAACTGACCTCCTACACAGGAGACAATGGAAGCATTTAAGATTTTTGCTGATGGAATTGAACCTTTAAGAGATCAGGGGCGCAGAAGTACTCTGCAATGTGATGGTGCTGCAGATGAGATGAGAATCTATAGGAAGGGAAAAGATGAGGTGCATCAGGGTTGGAAAGGGGGGCGTAAACTAAAGATGCAGGAGAAATAAGGCTGAATTAAAATTGAGACAATTGAGAAAACTGCTTGGGCAAAATGTTCTTTTGAACGACATGGTTACCTATTTGATCAGAGATAATCCACGTCTTTTGTTCAGTCACACACACACATTCACAATGTCTCACACAGAGCAAGCTACATGTGAGCTGTCAGCTCTTTAATTAACAGTCATTTCCTCTACCTTCTCTCCATGTGACACTTTGACCCAATCTGTGTGGTGGAGGGAACAGAGCAAGTGCAATGGCAGAAAAATCAGTACAAAAGAAAAAATGGCTTTAATAAAAAATGCACACACAAGGAAGGGGTTAAGAAGCGAAAGCAACACACACTAATGTAGATGTTCTATTTTGCCCAAATGAAAAATTGAATTTAATTATTTGAATATGAAATATTAATAAGTACCTCACATTCGCTCGCAGACATTTATCTAAATAGAGCGTCTAATTAATGTGTCTGGTGCCCTTATTATTCTTCGAGGGGGTTTGGAGCGGAGAGGAGAGGCATAGAAGGTCATTTTTAACCAGGGCTCATGGGAAATGAAGAGAGCCAACAGAGAAGGGTCATGGGGTGGTGAGTTTGGCCGCAAGCTCCTCTCTCCTCACCTGTTGAAAATAAACCACTATTGCAATTCTGTTCATTTTGAACACATTTTTAATGGCTGTTGTTTGAGGCTCCACACAATAAACATTGTGATCCAATGATTGCACAGCATTGAATCTTATGCAATTTCATAGAAAATGTTAAAAGCATTTGTTTGGATGATGTGATGATGCTTTTTTTTCTTCTTCTTCTTTTTGTCCTAGGATGTGTTTCTTTACATTTGCCATCATGTTGAAGAGTTTTGATTATGCAAAATGAGTAATAATATTTTTAGAGTTAAGTGTAAATATAATTACAGTAGAATTGATTTCTGTATAGAATTACATTTTGACATCATAAAAAATATCTAAATCATTCAGGTGTTTTTTTTAGTTTTATTGAATCTCACCAAGCTAATATCTCACTAATATTAAATGTTGTTTTCAGTCTTGTAATTTTGTTCAGAATTAACTTGGAAATAATAAAACCTATGTAATAAAACAAAACGATGATATCAATACACCTTGCAAATGAATGGCCTGGTCTATCATTAAAAACAAATATCAACATATTCTGATTTGAAATAGCCCCCAACCCTGTTGAGAAGAACAAATGAACAAATTTGTATTAAGTTCTGAACCTTGTCACAATGGCTGCATAAAGCTGAAATAACGAGGCCTTCAATTAGCAGTGGCCAATCAATGTGGTAATTGCAGGTTACTGAGGCTGATGGAGAGTGAGGGATTGCTGCTAGCTGCAGTCCCGTATCGATTTACTTAAAGCAATTAGACGCCTTCACTCCACAATAGAGCTTTAGTCCCTCACCATCTGCTCCAAACACACATCACAGAAGCTGGGTAAATATGATACAGGAAATAAGGATATGAGGATCAGTGATTTTTTATTTTTTCATATTCTCAGTAACATAGTTATTTAAATAAAGATAAATGCAAACACTGTACACAGAGGAGTTCACACACACACACACACACACACACACACACACACACACACACACACACACACACACACACACACACACACACATTGGGTTTCCATGTTATATGGGGACTTTCCATAGACATAATGGTTTTTATACTGTACAAACTATATATTCTATCTCCTAACACTAACACAACCCCTAAACCTAAACCTCACAGAAAACTTTCTAAATTTTTACATTTTCAAAAAACATAATTTAGTATGATTTATAAGCCGTTTTCCTCATAGGGACCGACAAAATGTCCCCACAACGTCAACAATTTCGGGTTTTACTATGCTTATGGGGACATTTGGTCGCCACAAAGTGATAAATACATGCACACACACACACACACAAACACACACACACACACACACACACACACACACAAAGATAGAGAGAGAGTGAGAGAGGAATACAAGGGTTCTCAAGTCAAGATTTACAGAACATTAGCCTATGGGTCAATGTTGTAATGCTTCTTTTTCATCTGCATCTAATACATTATTAAAAATTCACTTTTCAATTAATGAATTCAAAGTCATTTTTATAGTTTTCTGGGGCTTAAAGTAAAAAATGTGGCGTAACCGTCTGGAGATAAGAAAAAAAGTCCAATTAAAAGCTGAAATTCTTAAAAAAATAAATGTTGCATGAGTTATGCTGAATAATATTTTATTATTATTAAAAAAAAGATTTTTTTTTTTTTAAAACATTTTTATTTTCAAATATATTTAATATTTGAAAAACTTTTGTCCACCAAATCTAAGTAATGTGGTGCAACCAACTTGTAGGTAATAATTTTGTTGTCATGTGACAAAAATCATAAAACAGAGATCTGTTTAGACCCACAATACTGTGTGTGAAGATATAAAAACAAATCACAATTTTTTTCATATCATTAAATATCAATATTTGACATTTTAATGAAAAGGCACATTTGGTTCAGGTCATTTAGTGCAACCATGGGAAAACTTCTTGACATTCTTGACATGTTATTTCTTTAAATGAATGATGAAATTGTGTACACTCTCATGTATTCATGGTGTGAGAAATTATTTTAATAACTTTTACTTGATGGTTGCACCACATTGCATTTTATATGTATATATATATATATATATATATATATATATATATATATATATATAAAATACAAAAGGCTGTACATGTTTTTCAAACATTTTGTAAAAACAACATAAACTCAAAGATTACATGACTTCAAACTTGAACTTCAAATTTTTTTCACCCCGGACAACCATAATTGTCAATGACCCATATATGAATGAAAACTGCACACAGTTTGATGAACTTAAATGGTCCACAGTTGAAAATCAATGCATTTTTTATTTTTTCTCTGTATTTGTACAGGGCTCAAAAATAAGTTGTTTTTTTTTCTTCTGTGGTCTGATTTTTACTTTACTTGCCAACTTTTTCACTGGCCCTTTCTTTACAAAAAATAAAACTACTTATAACAAATAATTCAGTAGGTTTCTACTTCGGTATATAGCTCGAAATGATACAGATATAAAGTCACATTCTTTGGCAAGAAAAAGATTTGGCTAATTATTTGTTTTTGACAAAACGTCTAGGTTACGTATGTAACCTCCATTCCCTGATGGAGGGAACGAGGTGTTGTATTGAAGAAGCGACACTAGGGGTCTCTCTTGAGTGCCGAATATGCCTCTCTCTAAAGTCCAACTCTGAGTCCAACTGATCCTAGCGGCTCGAAGGGGGGTCTCCGAAGGCCTGCGAGGACCACTGAGAGATCCCAGGAGGGGAACAGGCCTGGCCTGGAAGGATTTTACCTCTGCGCGCCTCTTAGGAACCTGATGATTAAATCGTGCTTACCCAAAGACTTGCCGTCTACTGCGACGTGGTGGGCCGCGATAGCAGCAACATACACCTTCAACATACACCTGGCCCAATCTCGGGAGTGGGCCAGAATGAGCCAGTCGTCGAGGTATGCGAATGCCGGCTTCTCGGAGCGGGGCAAGGGCTGCCTCTGCAACTTTCGTGAAGACGCGAGGGGACAGGGACATGCCGAAGGGGAGGACTTTGTACTGATACGCCTGGCCATCGAACGCGAACCGTAGGAAGGGTCGGTGTCGAGGCAGAATTGAGACGTGGAAGTACCCGTCCTTCAGGTCTACCACTGCGAACCAATCTAGATGCCGGACACAAGTTAAGATGTGTTTTTGCGTGAGCATTTTGAACGGGAGTTTGTGCAAAGCCGGTTGAAAACTCGCAAGTCCAAGATCGGTCGTAAGCCGCCGTCTTTCTTGGGTACGATGAAGTAAGGGCTGTAGATACCCTTCTTCATCTCGGTTGGAGGGACAGGCTCTATCGCGTCTTTGAGTAAGAGAGTAACGATTTCACAGGAACGAACGAGACAACGCCTGTGGCCATCTGAAGCGGAGAGCACTCTACCGCATCCAGGAACTATACAAGGGTGGAAGGGCATCTTTAAAAAGACTCG
The DNA here is from genome assembly GCA_032164185.1 of Moxostoma hubbsi. Classification (NCBI taxonomy): domain Eukaryota; kingdom Metazoa; phylum Chordata; class Actinopteri; order Cypriniformes; family Catostomidae; genus Moxostoma; species Moxostoma hubbsi. The sequence goes on along the minus strand of JAVLUX010000015.1, from coordinate 15,292,481 downwards.
TCCTGAAAAGGACGTTCAATGCCGCTGTGTATTGCTCTTTAGAGGAAATGACTCTTTTACAAGAAAAAAATCACTCTTTTAATAAACTCTTTCAAGTTCTGCGCTGTCGAAGCACCCAGGGGCAAAAATGCACTGCTGTGCAAGAAGGAGAAAGCCACTGAAGTGCGCCGTAGACCCAACAGCAGTAGAAGCGTCAGAGGAACAGGAACGAGTGTGTGACTCACAGCTGACTGCATGCACAACCATCGGCTCCAAAGAAAATTTCTGAATGAACTCAACGTATTTCCCCACTTTTATACCTGTATGTTCGGGGGCGGGGTATGCAAATACTGTCTGCCAACTTCTCATTATCCTTTTTTCATAGATCAGAGGCATATTCGGCACTCAAGAGAGACCCCTAGTGTCACTTCTTTGACACAACGTCGAAGTGAGTGACAGACGGGGAACCTCATCTATACTGTCCTGCTAGATAATATTAATTCAGTGATATCTTTAAGCACATCACAGAAAAAGCCAACTCAAATTATTTAAGTCAAAAATATTATTCAACATCACTAAATCAACCTGAATGCATTAGGCTCCTAAAAATAAAATAATAATAATAACAAAAAAAGTACAAAATTAAGATAACAATTATTTGTGACCACTTCTTACATTGCGCTGCATTAAATGAGATGGATTAAGGGTGTGGTGAACAATCCAAATCAGCCTCCTCTCAACTTGCTTCCCATTTCCATGCATGGCAGTATGTTACTGTTGTCACCATGATTACTTTCATTTAGATTTTTTAATGGAGAATTGCCATATACCGCAGAGTCTGTACAGCTAACTCTGCTTTTCCTCACCACTGGCCATGTAGGACTATACAAACCCACTGCTGAGTGCATAATAGATGCTGGCAATATTGATTTTGAGAGCTTTTTCTCTCTCCAAGATGTCTTTTCAGTTCGCCCACAGCTAATCTTCAGGTTTCTTAATGCATTAGCCTGCAGTCGTAAAAGGGCCACTTGAGTGGGCTGCAATGACAATCCAATTATGTCACACGACATAGCGTCACAACCACTATTCTATGCTTTTGACTGGGTGAAGCTAAAATGCTGCTCTAATTATGATGACCTTCATTGCAGAAAGAACTCCAGAATTGGAAAAACAGAAGAGCCTCTGAGATAGAGGGTGAAGAGCAGAGAGAGATACAGAGATAGAGTGACAATATAGGGACTAAATAAAAGGGGATAAAGTAGGACAGGCAAGGGAAAAGGGAAAAGTAATGCGCAGATTTGGTAGTGCACTAAGAAGAGAGTACAGATTTATAAGAAAGAATGTGTCACTAAATAGATAACATGAGAAATGGATGCATTCTCTGGTGGATGTGGCTCCCGTGTCTGTCCGTTTCTTAGAGTTCACTTCACCCCACGGCTGATTATGTCAACACATGTCAAGATCTGGCAGTGCTCATTTGGATGGCGGTTGTCACTTAGACGAATGTCCATTAGCAAGACCATCACTCCACTACACTGAACAATCACAGCCACAGCTCAACTTGAGTTTTACTATTGTCAGTTATTTTTATGTGCTCACAATTCTAGAACTCTGGACTCAGGATGAAATCATCAGAGTTGAAGACACCATCATGTAAGATGAAATATATTAGATTTAAGCAATATCACATGAGCAAGAGTGCTATTGTACTGAATATCAGCACTGCTGTGATTTTGCAGCAGGAAATCACTGATGTGCGGATATTCAGTATTACAACATGAACATGAACATGAACACTTGACCTCTCATGATCAACAGTCAGCACTGCACTTTATTAATCTCATCTTATTATTTCACACTAGACTGTCAAATATATTCTCCAAAATATAACTACAGCATGTATATTTTTATTTACTCTTATTTTAAATTTTTATTGTATGTGTATTCTATATTGTGTGTATTGTTTACTGTACATTGTATATTAGTACTGTGTTGTGTAAGTATATGTACATTTGTTATGTAAATTGTGTTGTGTAAATATGTTTTTATTGTAATTGTTATATGTCTCGCCACTCTCATAACAGCAATGTTGCTCGGAACTGCACACAAGACTTTCAACTACTGTGGCACTTGTGTACATAGTAGTGTGACAATAAAATGATTTGATTTGATTTGATTTGATTTGAATGTGAGTGTGGAATTGCTAAAATACAACAGTTCTATAAACAAGATGTTAATTTGGAGTAACTTACATTTTAAACACAATATGGCCATTTATTTTGACTATTGTTTCTCCATTAAAGGGACAGTTCATCCAAAAATGAAAATTCTCTCATCATTTACTCACCCTTATGCCATCCAAGATGTTAATGACTTTCTTTCTTCTGCTGAACATATTTTATTTTTTGGGTGAAAATATCCCTTTAACCAACACAAAATGGGTGTCGTTGTTAAGCTGAAAAACTGTTTAAAACTAAACCAAAACAGGATCAAGTGCTGTGTGTCGCAGCAACATGGTGACATGGGAAATGTTGCTTTTGAAAGTTAATTTACCCTGAAATCAAACACATTCAACCCCATTTTTCAACAATTCAAGGAAGAATACCTCTCCCTTTAGTGTCACTGATGGGAACCAGAAAGTAACTGCAGTCGCATAAACAATGGTGAGTGTGATTCGGAGGTTGCATTTTCACTCTAAAATGTAATATCTTACTTTGCTGACAGTTATATTTAGATTTGGGTCTTGTTTTATGGCATATGGTTAATATGATATGCATTCCTGTTCATTGTTCTACTTAATTTGTAACCAAAAATACATTTTGCACCACAATTGTGGACATTGTGGGTAATACAAACACGTTTGGAAAGCCACTTGTCCAGATGGACAAGATTAGATGACTTCATGTTTCATTCATGTAGAGCTGATCTTTTGTTTTTTAAGAGTTATTCAATCAGAAATAAGGTTAATTGTTTTAACTCAGCCAATTTCTTCTTTCTTCATCAGTATTATAACAAATTAACACCATCCAGCTTCATCAGAAATAGATATCATTTTTTCTTTACTCAAAATCACTTCCAGCATGTCACTTTGTCTGAGTGAAGGTCTGTTTTCAATTTGAGATTTGCTTAAAAAACAATCACCCTGAAAAATGCCTTGCAAGGCACCCTTTTTATCCTTTAATGACTTGAATAAAGCAAGTTTATTAATCTGCAAAAAGAACGTGAGGGCCGGATAAACGACAGAACGAAAGTGGAACGAAAGCACTTTTGGCTTTCATGTTATTATGTTATTGGGGGAGGGGGAGGGAGGAGGGGGGGTTCTGATGGAGGAAAAGAGAAAATCAATTACAGGGTACACCTGAATATTATTTTCTGTCCTTTCCTTCTCTGCTGCCTCCTATTCCACCTAAAAAAAGAAAGAAGACAAAATAGGGAAAAAACTAAATTACTCAGCAAACTTACCGCTTGCCGTGGCAGGGCCGGTATTAAAGAAAACAATCAAGGCTGGTGGGATTAATCTCTGACAGAAGCCTTATCTTTAACTTGCACCTTTGTTATTTTCTGATGAGCTGCTTCTTTCTCTGCTGCCACATTGTGCCATACCTCAGTGCTCCCTTTCATTGGTTCCTCAGGCTGTGGCGGAGGACCTTTTCAGTTTATTAAAAAACCTTTATTTGTGAAGAACAAAGAGGAGACGAAGGCAAACAATAAGGTCAGGCAATCTCTTTTCTGCCAGCACTCTCTCCTCTCACCTGATATTTGGAGCATTATCACAGTGTGGGTATTTATCTGTGTGTGTGTCGTGTGAAGACAGAGACAGTGACAGCAAACAGTCTCCGAAGGGTGATTGACACATATCAACCTCTAGCAAATAACCTTTTCTCTGCTCTTCATATCATAAAGGGCACCGCCGTCCCCTTTTGCCACAGTGAGGGCATGTCAATGTGAAAGGGGGGATGTGCCACACACTCTCACAGACACACACACACACACACACACATATGAAGTCTATATATATATCGTTAATGTGCTGGAATGCACCTGCAATCAGAGTCAATGGTCTTATAATGTATTTATATTCTCATTCACTCATTCAAGATGTGCAATGTAAGTGGGCAAAAGAGTCCTGAAATAGGTCATACTGTAATAACTAAACATACTGATGACTTAAGTGGTAATTTTCCATCTTTTAGGTCAGTGGAGAGCACTCACCTATAACCCATTCATCATACTGCTGTGATTTTTTATATGGACAGCACATATATATTTATATATATATATATATAGTCTTGGTGTTCCATGCAACATAAGACATGACCAATTGAAAAAACGTAGTAGTAGTAGTAGTAGTAGTTCTTTAAATAAATGCAAGTTGTGTTAGTCGAGTTGTGTAGGATTTGTTTAGCACACAAGGAGACCATTGTTCAAACAATAAAAATCACAATTGCAACTGAACTTGATAACCGGTGATTATGTTACATTTTCGTTAAATGGAAAAGAGCAACTTTGACATTTTGATAATAACTCAATAACAGAATTACTAGTTTCTACACCCAAAAAAGTTATTTTTACACAGTGAAGTGCTTGCTAAATCTTTGCTAAAAACAACTTTGCATCTGCTCACTACTGACAACAGCAGCGAGCATGCAGCAAAACATTTAAAACTTCAGATGCGCCATAATTGCCACTCATTATAACAAACACTTACTCCTGCTCGACAATTACTCTACATTAGATCCATCCCTACCTAAAGCTATTTTATTTATTTTTGCCCCAAAAAAAGAAAAAACACACAAAGGCTTTCATAGAGTGGTGGAGACAAAATGGCCCATTGCAAAAATTACCCACCATAAATGACATGTATAGGTGCTATTATAATGTTATATGTTATATGTTAGTTAGCTGGCTTTATGAACATGTTACTCCAGTTCTTTGAAAAGTGTACTGTCACAAAGTTCTTTGAAGAACAGAGGACCTTTACCATAGACATTTGGCCACTGCATTATGTCCAGCCTCACTCACACTGTCTTCCCTCTCTCTTTGCAAAATCAAGGTTAGCATCAGCAGTGACAAGTGTTCCTGTTCACCTTTTTCCTCTTATCTTTTCTCTTCCAGGAAGCTCTCTCTCTCTCTCTCTCTCTCTCTCTCTCTCTCTCTCTCTCTCTCTCTCTCTCTCTCTCTCTCTCTCTCTCTGTCTGCCTGTCTCTCTCTTCAGACCTCTAATCTCCCTCCCACCTCCTTAACTTCTGTATTCATCAGACTTGGCCTGTCCAATGGATTTCTCTCTTTATCTGACTGAGGAGGGAAAGAGCAGATACACAAATAAAATGGGGAAGCTAGAATCTGATGAATGCATCTCTCTGCAGTGGACCACTCCAAGTGTTCCGTCTTCTTTTTGCCCTGTAATGGAGGTCCCTGTTGGTGAAGAGATTCGTCCTTTATTATTCATCGTGCTCTGACGCCATTTCTTCCTCCAAGGGCGTAGATGTAGGAGACAAAGCTTTCAGCTCCTGTGCAGGGAGCCTTACAGTGTCTGTGTATTGTTTGATGTCGTTGTTGAAGCATATAGACGGTGCAAACACTTGACACAGTTGTTAAACACGGAGTGCCTAAACGTCTTATAACTTGACATCAAACACTATGCTAATGTTGTGTTGCATTAGAGGCAGAGCTGAGGAGGGTGGTGAGACTGTTGAGAGATGTGAAAATAAACACACACACACACACAAACAATCTATGAGACACTGTGCATTCTGGTGGAGTGGCATTCTGAGAAGTGTTTATAACAGCGATAATAGCACATACTCAGACTAACAAACCAATGCATGCAGGAGTGCTCTCTCATTCTGAGCTAAAGAATTTCAGATCACTTCATGGGAAGTGGTCCTTAGAAAATGAATTCACCTAATCAGGAAAACACATAAACAAATCTCTGTAATGCACAAAGTTAGATACAATTCTACAGCTGGACATCATGGAGATCACATTAGAAGCAATGATTCCTTGTGCCGATTAGGACAGAATGAGGTGTTTTGCCAAGGTTGGTGTCTTATGCCAGGTGTCACTTTTTAAGTCCTTAAGACTATAGCATTATGTTAAAAATGTAAAAGGTGTAAAGGTTATCTTTTTTTCTCTATATTCCATTTTAAACCTGGAAACCCAATATAGGATTCTTTGTAGTCAGTTTGGGGGGGGGGGGGGGGGGGGGGGGGGGGGGATTGCCATGTTGTTCCTTTGCAGTTGCTAAGGTATTCTGAGGTATTTATTTATTTTTAGCTATGCTGCTATGCTGTTGCAAGGGTGTTCTGGGTAGTTGCAAGGGTAATGCTAGGTGGTTGCTAGGATATCATGGGTAGTTGCTAGTTTTATGGATGGTTGCTGGTGCCTAGATATGGCTTCAGTGTTTGAAAAACCTGTCAATGCAAGACTGTTCTTCTTCTTTTTTTTTTCTTTTTTTTTTACTATTTTTCCATCTGTTATGTGAAAATCATAAGTCTGATCATTTAGAAAAGTAATAGCATACCTCTCATCAACAAGCCACACAATTTGAGGTATCATTCATGTCCATATCACACAATTTGAGGTATCATTCATGTCCATATCACACAATTTGTGGTATCATTCATGTCCATATCACACAATTTGTGGTATCATTCATGTCCATATCACACAATTTGAGGTATCATTCATGTCCATAGCACAAATGGCATTGGACAAGTCCCATGCCAGTATTTAATACTTGTTCATGTTCCCAAGCCTAAGTATGAGCAGTTGCAAAAGTGATGCTTACCCAGTGTTGGACAAGTTACTAAAAAATACAATTAATAAACACTTCTCTGAAACTGTTTCTGAATCAGGTTACTTTACTGGTTATGTAATTGAAATGTAATCACATTACTATTTATGTATATAATATATAGTCTTTCCGCTCAATAAATTCTAAATAATTCCTTCTTTTTTACTTGGACACACACCCCTTAGCTGTCACAGAAATGCAAACAGACGTACATATGAATTCAAATTTTAAATGGATTATACATAAATAATACAAGGATATGTCCCTGTCACTCATAGATATAACTACATTTTGGTCTCCAAATTATCTTGGGATGATGGGGTTTTGAAATGAGGGGACGAGGCTAATTCAGCAGCTCAGTCACATGAAAGCTTCAGAATGCTAAAATCGCTTACAGCACCTTTAAAGGCCCAGCAGAAGCCTCTTCAAGCTAGTTGCTTCGACAGAGGATGGAACTAACTCAAAAAGGTTAATCCCATTGCTAGCGCTCACATGTCACTGTCCGTGGTATGATTCAGCAAATCAGTATGGACAAACACAGACAACATGATTAATATTAATGAGGCCAACAGCCTGCCAGCCATTATTGGCGTGACAGACACTGAGCTGTTGACAATATGCATTCAACCAGTCAAAAACCTGAAAGAGGACAGACATACAGGATTTCTTTATGTGTCACAACAATAATCTTATGTCATAATATACATCTAAACAATAACATTGTTCTTAGAGGTTTCCAAGTTTTTTGTTTGGTCATTATATTGAATTTAGATTACTGTAATGGTGATGTTTGTGGCATATCTATTTTTAGAAAAAATTTAATTAAATTCAGTGACCAAGTCTGAAGTGTAGACAGAGAGATGACTCAGGCTTCTGAAATTGTTCAGGCCAGATCATATTTTGTTCTGGCTGACTGGACTAATGTTTGAAATATTTGACAGCAGTCATTAAATTGGTTCTTATTTCTGTTTTAGTTCAGTTGATTTTATTGGCTAATTCTCAAACACAATGCAGAACAAAGCAAAGTATGCATGCACAGATTCAACCATTATACCCCTTTAAAAAACATTCACTTGTTTCAAACCTGAGTATACACATATGAAGGGGAAAAAAGTTAAATACTTGTCCCATTTCTTACCATTTGCATCTAATCTGCCATGTTGTTTATATGCCTTTTTTTCAAATGCCGCCACCCTGCTGAATTTGGTGAACCATTCTTGAAATGAGAGAGTACCAATTGACTTCTATCCTCTAAGAAACACTAGTTTGAACCCTGCTTTTTGTATATTTGTCACATACTTCAGTACCTACTTTGGGTGCCCCATCACCCAATATAAAAGGGCAGAATGACATTTGAGTATCTAAAACCTCACAGATAAAATGTTGGACTCTTACCCAGAATTCTTAAATCTTAACACATAACCACAGAGCATGGGCTATGTCTCCATCCTCCAAATGACATCGCCAGCAGGTAGGTGTGTATTTTAAATCAAGCCTAAACAATCTAGAGGGAGTCCAGTAGAAATTATGCAAAATCTTAAACTGAATAAGGCATACCCTTGCATCCCTAGACATAGTTTTACAATTTTTTTAATGACTTCCCACTCCCCATCCTCCAATACAAGTTCAAATCTCTTTCCCATGACCTCTTAAGAGCTGTTAAGGCCCCATCTGTCACAAATGAGACTAGAGATCCAGGCATGGAGGCACAGGCAACAGAATTTACTAGAGCAAACTCAATGAGGCTGATGGGCAAGGAAGACTCAAACAGGGTTGATGGGCAGAGAGGAACCCGGCACCAACTGCAGTGTGGAGATGGAGTGTGTGTTCATAGGCGTGTGTGCATCTTGGCAGTGTAGAGGGAAAACCAGTGAGGAATCCTCATGTGAAGCAGCAAGGTGAGTGAAGGGGCAGACAGGAAGTTAACCCACAATCTGGGCACTAAGGCGAAGGCTGGCAACTAACACAGAATACACGTACCAGGACTGACTAAGAGAGACTGAAGTGAGTTAAACAACACACACAACATCAATCTAGCAATGAACACAAAATAGAGTGGGGTTTAAGTAAGGAGGAAACAAACAAGGGACAGGTGTCGTCACGATCAGCATTCCCATGGAAACAATCAGGGTTCCCAAGGATAAACTGATTCCGAGTGCCGGCGGCACCTGAAACACATGAGTGAGAGAAGGAGTAAAACACTGATGCTTCATGACCCTTTCCAAAGGCTGTGAGCACCATTCAAAGAGTGTCTGCAGCTTTTGGGGGCTGTGTACTACCACCAAAATTAGTAAAAAGTAAATTGCGCAACCCTGAAAAAGTGACATCTAAATAAATCCAAATTGCTGTTTTATTTTCAAATGATCAAAAAGCTCTGTTTTCAGAAAGGCCACAAAGTATTGCAAAACCCCTCTCCATCCATTCTTTCCAGCAATAGGGGAACTTGTTAATACACAATTTAGGGTTCAGCCATACACTGGTGGCCAAAAGTTTGGAATAATGTACAGATTTAGCTCTTATTGAAAGAAATTGGTACTTTTATTCACCAAAGTGGCATTCAACTGATCATAATGTAGTCAGGACATTAATAACATGAAAAATTGTTATTACAATTTGAAAAAAATATTTCAGAACTTCTTAAACTACTTCAAAGAGTTCTCATCAGAAAATCCTCCATGTGCAGCAATGACAGCTTTACAGATCCTTGCCATTCTAGCTGTCAGTTTGTCCAGATACTCCAGTGACATTTCACCCCACACTTCCTGTAGAACTTGCCATAGATACAGTCTATCTGATCTCAAAAAAGCTCAGTGGGATTAATATCCATAACACTCTTTTCCAATTATCTGTTGTCCAATGTCTGCGTTTCTTTGCCCACTCTAACCTTTTGTTTTTGTTTTTTCTGTTTCAAAAGTGGCTTTTTCTTTACAATTCTTCCCATAAGGCTGCACCCCTGAGTCTTCTCTTTACTGTTGTACATGAAACTGGTGTTGAGTGGGTAGAATTCAATGAAGCTGTCAGCTGAGGACATGTGAGGCGTCGATTTCTCAAACTAGAGACTCTGATGTACTTATCCTCTTGTTTAGTTGTACATCTGGCCTTCCACATCCCTTTCTGTCCTTGTTAGAGCCAGCTGTAGTGTACACCTTTGAATGAAATCTTCATTTTGTTTTGACAATTTCAAGCATTGTATAGCCTTCATTCCTCAAAACAATGATTGACTGATGAGTTTCTAGAGAAAGCTGTTTCTTTTTGTCATTTTTGACCTAATATTGACCTTAAGACATGCCAGTATATTGCATACTGTGGCAACTCAAAAACAAACACAAATAGAATATTAAGCTTCATTTAAGAAACCAAATAGCTTTCAGCAGTGTTTGATATAATGGCAAGTGATTTTCTAGTACCAAATTAGCAATTTAGCATGATTGCTCAAGGAAAAGGTGTTGGAGTGATGACTGCTGTCTAGATTTGATAAAAATAACTTTTTTCAAATAGTGATGATGCTGTTTCTTTTTTTTTTCATCAGTAATGTCCTGACTATACTTTGTGATCAGTAGAAAGCCACTTTGGTGAATTAAAGTACCTATTTCCTTCTGAAACAGCAAAATGAGGAAACATTTAGGTAAGTATCAAAACTGAACATACAGGAAACCGAAAAATAATGGGGTGCAGATTCACTTCTCTAGGCAATTTAATAGAAAGACTTTGCAATTGTGAATTTGGGGCGAGGACTACTTGTTCAAAGTTGTACAAGGGAGGGGCTCTCTCTGGTGATGGAGATGGTTCAGGTGTCTAAGATTAAAAGTGGAGTGGTGGTGGCGTAGTGGGCTAATGCTCACAGCTGTTAATCAGAAGGTTGTTGGTTCGATCCCCACAGTCACCACCATTGTGTCCTTGAGCAAGGCACTTAACTCCATGTTGCTCCGGGGGGATTGTCCCTGTAATAAGTGCACTGTAAGTCGCTTTGGATAAAAGCGTCTGCCAAATCTATAAATGTAAAAGCATAGTAATAAAACAGAATTTTGGGGAGGCCTAAACCTCCTTTATTGGTCTACGTAACTTACTGAAATGTAACCAAGGTAATTTATCATTCCAATAACAAATGGCCAATCAAATAAAAGACTTATATATATTTAGATATTCAATCACATAAAAAATAAGAAATAAGAAAGTAGGACATCTAGAGGGAGAGACTGAAGTAAATAATTGAAATTGGGGATATAATTTCCAGCTATAGACAAATGTAGTGAAGCCACATCAAGTCAAGTTTTTTTTACAAATTTTTATTTGTATAGCGCTTTTCACAACACACATAATTGCAAAGAAGCTTTACAGAAAATCCTGCATTAAAATAAAATTAACTGTAATATCTAAAATGTCGTACTTTGATCATGGTATAGTTTGATTATATATGATTGTAAAATGTGTATAGAAATTAAATAATTAAACAATAATTGTATTTAGAACCCCTGTGAGCAAGCTGAAGGTGACTGTGACTGGTTAATGGAGAAAAATAACCTTGGGAGAAGCCAGACACACTGTGGGGGCCAGTTACCCTCTGACTAAACAACATGAATATAATGCCAATATTAGTTATTTATGTGCAGTGCAAGTCATGGTTTTATATTTGTATATTAAGTAATCACTAAGGTCCAGTTTTTTATGTATTTTAATATAAATATTTTAATATTTGTGAAAATAAAATATTTTTATGAACTTTAAGATGAATGACTAATGTCTTTGAAGTAATGGAAACAAATATAATAATATTAGCATAGATGCCATTCGGTTTTTGCAGAGTTATAGACCATGATGGATATTTCTGGTTCTGGCAGACCTAACTAAAGCAGCCTAATTGTGAGTTGGTGCAAGTAGGTGTATGTCTGGCTAAATAGATGAGTCTTTAGTCTAGATTTAAACTGAGTGAGTGTGTCTTCATCCTGAACACTGTTAGGGAGACTATGCCATAGTTTAGGAGCCAAATATGAAAAGGATCTACCTCCTTTTGTGGATTTTGATATTCTTGGATTTATTAACAAGCCAGAATTTTGTGATCCTAATGAACGTGTTGGAATATAGCATGTCAGAAGGTCACTTAAGTACTGTGGAGCTAGACCATTCACAGCTTTGTATATAGTTAACATATTTTTTTTAATTAATCGAAAATTAACAGGTAACCAATGTAACAACAATAAAATCGGGCTAATATGATCATATTTATTGGTTCTAGTCAGCACTCTGGCAGCTGCATTTTGAACCAATTGAAGTATATTTATTTAACTTGCTGGACTTCCCCCCAGTAATGCATTACAATAATCTAGTCTTGAGGTCATGAACACATGAATAAATTGTTTTTATTCATTTAAAACTTAAATTTGCCGGAAATAAAATGCTTAAATACATAATGCCTTGCTTGGGCCATTCAAAGGTGCCAGGTTGGAAAGCTGTAGTAGGGCAATATGCTGTCAGAACAAGAGATTCCGATTCAGAAAAAAATCCCCCTGTATCCTGAAAATTTGAAGAAAGTATTAATATTTCTTTAGAGGCTAGGCATAGATCTTTTATGATCAGAGACAAATAATAATACATCATCTGCATAGAGTAAAAGTTTATGCACCACATCTCCTGCTACAACACCAGGAAAATCATCCTCTATTCTTATTGCGGCTGCTAATGGTTCCAGGGCAAGACAGAATAGCAAAGGGGAGAAAGAACAGCCTTGACGGGTTGCCCAAGACAAAAATAATCTGAAATTAATCTATTAGTTTACACTGCCGCTGATGTATGTTTCTGGAATAATTTATTCCCCCCAATAAAAGTTTTCCCATACATTTCCAAAGTCTTAAAAAAATAGTTCCCTATCTGTCACTCACTCGACGTTGTGTCGATTTAGTGACACTAGGGGTCACCCTTGGGAGCCCCAAACACTTTGGGAAACACTTTGGATCTTTGAGAAAAGGCCAATGGGAATTAGCAAGTGGAATTTGCATGCCACTCCCCCAGACATACGGTTATAAAAGGAGCTGGCTCGCAACCACTCATTCAGTTTTTTTTCTTTGGAGCCGAGCAGTGTTGATGTATCGTTGATGCCAATCCAGTCACAGCTGTTGGATTTCATAGCGCATCGCAGCATTTCTCACCCTCTCGCACAGATAAATTCAGCATACCATTCAGCATATCCTGCCCCGGCACAGATCAAGATCCCACACCACACTCACGTCTGCTTCCCATGGGGGGCTCTATGCCACTGTGGCAGAGCCAGTGCCATTCCCTAAGGGGGACGCCCCTGGCGACGAGCAGACGCCCCCCCGCCTCACGGCCCGCCGCCAAGAACCCGAGGAAGGCTTCTAGGCACCCCTGTGATGGGCGACCCAGGTAGTTGGAGACGCACTGCAGGCTTACAGATGGTAAGCAGACCACTCCATCCCCTGGTGGAGGGCCGGGAGGAGAATCCTTTGTTGCATTTTTTTTTATTTGCTGCAGGCCCGAAACACTGCAGTACACACATTTTCAGAAAAGTTGCGGTTTCCTCATTTCCACACACAAGGTGGTTACGGCCATCATTATTGTGATTGCCAGACACCACACATTTATGGCAGGCACGACGCTGTGGAGATGGGCCCCCCTGCCCCTGGGTGCCCAGCTGTGGCACAACACACCCACACCTGGGCGGTTGTGATTGATTACGAGGACGGTCCCCTTCTCCCCTGTCGCTGACTGGTCCTATGGTTGGTAGATGTCCCCAGACTCAGCACAGCCATGAGTTGGGGTCCGAGCCCCCTCAACGTCATGCCTCCGCAGGGCCCCACCCGCTGGTACGTCTGACATGATTGTCTCCTTGATCACCCTTGTCCGGAGCTTGGGGGTGTGGCTTGTGCTCCCCAACACGTTGTGAAGGCTGACCGGGGCCATCCAACTCAACTATGCGATTCAGTTCACCAGGCACCCCTCAAGTGCAAGTCGAGAACACCGCTACCCTGCGTGCTGAGATCACGCCCCTTCTGTGGAAGGATGGGGTAGAGCCTATCCCTCCAGCCAAGATGAAGAAGGGGTTCTTCAGCTCCTACTTCTACAGCTATCGTACCAAGGAAAGGTGGTGGGTTGCAGCCAGTCCTGGAACTGCAAGTTCTGAACCGGGCCTTGAACAGACTCCCGTTCACAATGCTGACACGGAATCACATTTTAGCGAGTGTCCAGCATCAGGACTGGATTGCGGCAGTAGACCTGAAAGACGTGTACTTCCACGTCTCAGTTTCCCCTTGGCACAGCCCCTTCTTCGGTTTCCCTTCGAGGGTTGGGCGCACCAGTATAAGGTCCTCACCTTCGGTCGGTTCCTGTCTTACCCTGCTAAGGGAAGGGGGCGTCTGCATCCTCAACTGTCTTGATGACTGGCTGGCTCTAGCTCACTCTTGAGACTTGTTGTGTGTGCCCAGGGACCTGGTGCTCAAGCACCTCAACTGGTTGGGGCTTCGGGTCTACTGGGAAAAGAGCAAACTCTCCCCGGTACAGAGCATCTCTTTTCTCGGGTAGGAGTCAGACTCAGTCTCTATGATGGCACGCCTTACGAGCGAACGCAAGCAGTCAGTGCTGATCGGCCTGAAATTGTTCATGCGGAGCACGGCGGTCCCACTTAAGCATTTTCAGAGGCTCCTAGGGCATATGACGTCCTCAACGGCAGTCACGGCGCTTGGCTCAATACATATGAGACCACTTCAGCACTGGTGTCAGACTCGTCACGAGAATGGCATGGTGCCGCGGCACACATTACGAGGTCTTCACGCCGATCTGCTGCCAATTGTTCAGCCCTTGGACAGGCCTTGCATTCCTGTGGGCATGAGTCCTCTTAATGCAAGTGCCCCAGGCACATCATGGTTATGACAGATGCCTCCAAGCTGGGGCGCCGTGTGCAGCGGGCTCCTGTACAGGGCTGCAACTGCGTTGGAATATCAACAGCCTTGACTTGCTGGCAGTTTTGCTCACCCTGTGGAGGCTTCGGCCATTGATCCAGAGCAAGCACGTGTTGGTCCGTACAGACAACATGGCATCGGTAGCGTACATTAGCCACCAAGGCTGCTTGTGTCGCATGTCGCATCTTGCCCGCCACCTCCTCCTCTGGAGTCAGCAGCGAATCAAGTCGTTGCGAGCCACTCACATCCCGAACAACCCCAAACGTGCTGTCGCGATGAGAGTGGAGACTACACCCCCAGGTGATCCAGCTGTTTGGAGTTGATTTGGTTAAGCGCAGGTAGGCCTCCCAATGCCAACTCTGCCACATCCCGACTGAGGCTCCATGGGGGCCATGCTAGTATGCGTTCCCCCCAGTGAGCCTGCTTGCACAGACCCTGTGCAAGGTCAGGCAGGACGAGGAGCAGGCCATCCTAGTAGCAGCCTACTGGCCCACCCAGACTTGGGTCTCTGACCTCACACACCTCACGACAGCCACATCCTGGCGTGTTCCCCTTATCTCCTCTCTCAGGTACTGGGCACCATCTGGCACCCATGACCTCTGGAATGTCCATGTCTGGCCCTTGGATGGGACCTGGAAGACCTAAGTGACCAACCACTAATTGTTGCAAACACGATCACTCAGGCTAGGGCTCCCTCTATGAGGTGCTATTGAAGAACCCCAGAGATGTGCAGTTGGGTCAGTGCTTTCCATCCTGAAGGAGAGACTGGTAGGGCGGCTTTCCCCCCCCACCTTGAGGGTGTAAGTGGCCACTATGGCGGCGCACCACAATGCAGTTGACGGTAGGTCTCTCACGAAGCATGACCTGATCATCAGGTTCCTTAGAGGCGTGAGGAGGCTGAACCCTCCCAGACCGTGCCTTGTTCCCTCATGGGTTTCTCTCTGTGGTCCTGTGGGGTATGCGGGGAGCCCCTTTTGAGCCCTGGAGTCAATTGTGCTAAAGGCGGTCTCTTGAAGACTGCGTTCCTGACTGAGCTCACGTCCAGCAAGAGGGTAGGGGACCTGCAGGCATTCTCTGTTAGCGACACATGCCTGGATTTCGGTCTGAAACACTCTCACCTGGTCCTGAGTCTATACCGAGCTATATGCCCTAGGTTCTCAGGAGGCAGCATTTTCGTTGCTGTGTCCAGTGCGTGCCTTGTGCATCTACTTGGATCGGACGCAGAGCTTTAGACGCTCTGAGCAGCCCTTTGTCTGCTTCGGAGGACAGCGGAATGGGAGCGCTTTCTTCAAACAGTCCGCCCCCTTTGGGACTTCAGGCACACTCTGACCACTGGTGCCTCTTTAGCAGACATCGGTAGAGCAGTAGGCTGGGCAACACCCAATAACTTCGTGAAGTTCTACAATCTCTGGGTTGGGCTGGTTTGTCCCGTGTGTTGTTAGGTACTAACAGGTACGTTTGCGGACAACTGGATGGGTGTACCGCTTGCATATAGTGCCTTTCCCCTCCTAGAGGGTGAGATGTTTTCTTTTTACCCCACAGCAGTGTTCACGAGACCGTGGGCCCTGATTATACTTCCTCCTTCCTCCTATACTTCCTCTGGCAGGCGGGTTCACTGAGAAGTTTGATGTTGGCCCAGTACGTGTGCTAACATGCCCTGTACTGGGGTAGGTGCTCCACATGTGCTGGTTGCCTCTATGTAACCCTGTGTGATGCATCGTCCATGAGACGGTTTCCCCATTGGTAAACCCGCGTCTTCCTTGGGCGGAGTCCCCCTCTGCCACCGGTCACCTTGTTTGTAGAGTTCCATCCCCTCTGGGTAGAACCTACCATGAGGACTTCTCCACATGCAACACTGCCGACAAGACTCAGTAACTCCATGTGAAGTATTTACACACAATTGCCTCCCCTTCGGGTAGGCTGTGTCTCCGCGGTGTCTTCCCCTAGGGAGTGGACACCCCCCCAACATGGACATTATGGCCTGTCCCCATTTTTTGGGCAGTCGACTTGTCCACAAGGTGCGGGAGACAGTACGATGCTCATAGAAGCATTGGGGGAGGTTACATGATGCACGCAATGGTTTTCCTGTCTTGCACCGCCAGTCCATGTAACACAGTTCAGTTAGTTGTGGCCTTTCATATAGGGACCCCTAGTGTCACTACATCGACACAACGTCAAGTGAGTGACAGATAAGTAATGTCCTGGTTACTTTCTTAACCTCCGTTCCCTGATTGAGGGAATGAGATGTTGTGTCCCTCCTGCCACAACACTGAACTACCCGCTGAAATGGCTGTGACCCTGCCTTGGCTCCTGAATGAGTGGTTGCGAGCCAGCTCCTTTTATACCCGTATGTCCAGGGAAGTGGCATGCAAAGTCCACTTGCCAATTCCCATTGGCCTTTTCTCAAAGATCAGAGGTGTTTGGGGCTCCCAAGGGCGATCCCTAGTGTCATTACATCGACACAATGTCTCGTTCCCTCCATCAGGGAATGGAGGTTACAAAAATAACCAGGACGTTCCATTCCACCCTATCAAATGCCTTCTCTGTGTCGAGATTGCGGCAATTAGGGTCTGATCATTCGCTACTGACCACATAATATATATATAAAACGTCTAATATAATCAGAAGAACTGCAACCATGAATAAACCACACTTGATCTATATGTACTGTATATGAGATGTAATTACACTGGTTGATTTTTTAAATGTACATAATATTGCTAGCTAAATTTTATTTAGCAAGTTTCACAGAAACTGCCCAAAAAAACCTTTTATATAAAAAGAACAGGCTCACCAATGACGGACGCGTTTATTTTCCAGGAAAAAACTCGCTAGCGCTACTACAAATAAATGCTTCGTAACTAAAATTTTTTGACTATCTTCCACAAGCGACAAAATTGGCCAAAAAAGTTATTGATATTTAGCAAAATATTTAGCTAGCTAAAGTTTATTTATCAAGTTTCAGACATTTGCTTAAAAATAGAGGCTAGCTGCCTGTCCGATGAACTCCAACGCTCATGACATTTTTTCCAGAAATAACTATCGTTACTCCTACAAATAAATGGATAATTGTAGCAAATTGAAGTGGAGCTCACGTCTAAGCAGCCAACTTTCACATAGCGTCACCTGACTCACATAACCTTTACTTTGAAAAAAGCTATTGTATATATTCGTAAAAAGTTCAATAATAAAACTTATTTCATACTGTGATGAGAGGCTGATGAGATTTATAATGTGTCTTCCCCACTTTTCAGATCATTCCTACACCCCTGCTGGTATCCGGTTTTATGAATATTTCTTGTCTAAAATGTGGGACACATTAAACATGATGATAATAGCTAATAGCACCTGCAATATTTACCTTGCTCTGTTTATTTGTATAATTCCTTCTTTAGCCGCACATCTTTTACCACCATCAGGACTGTTCTCCTGAATTGAATGCATCCATGCTCCTATAATTGTCTCATGTCTTTTGTTTGAGGGGTAATGAAGCTCCCAGCATGCATCTGTCAGGTGTCTGTGTGCTCTCCCCATGCTGGTGTGTGTGCATGTGTGATTGTGGGGCCCAGCTGGAGTTCTCTACATGGGCTCACATCATACAGTCTTGCACACACACACACATAAAGAAAGCTTTGGTAAAGGGCAAATAGGGCTCATTATTGCTACCTAACTGCAGTGTGTACAACCTCTCAGACACCTGTCCCATTTGTGTGCGGAGGAATAATAACCTCACACCTGACACCAATGGGACATATACACTGGGCTAATCCAGACACCAGGAGGTCCAAAATGGGCTTTAACTGCGTGATGACACCCTGCGGACCCAGGGCACCACACCTGGACCAAACACAGATGGATGAAAGGAAAGAAAGAGAGAAAGAGAGAGAGAGAGAGAGAGAGAGAGAAGAGGCAGGGTAAGGACATTAACTAAAGACTCCTCGCTGTTTATTTTCACAAAGACAGCTGGTCACATGAGCCAGTGACGGGATTTAAGACATTGTTAAAGGAATTGCTCACCCGAAAATGAAAATTCTGTCATTATTTACTCTCATGTTGTTCCAAAACCATATGGTGTTATTTTTTTCATGGAGCACAAAAGGAGAAATGTAATTGTATTCATCTCGCATTCAGCCATTTTTAAGCATCTGTACGGGCCGAATGAAGCATGCTTTCATGTGAACCGCCGTAGCGCACATCAGCGTGCTCCTAAGATAAGATCGTCAGAGCTCTGGCTCAGCAGCGCAGACTAAAACTTCCGTTTTTCAGTCAGGCTTCACTCGATATTGTGGCGGCAGGTGGAGATCACATTACTTATGTGATCTATTAGAATTCTACTAAGAACGTTCTAGTTAAAGCGCTATATGGAGGAAGTCAAACCTCTCAAACTGCTGGACAGCCTTGATATTATAAACAGCACTGACAAGGTAAAGCGACAACAGTGTGACATGCATAAATATTGATTGCATGGTTCAAATTACATAAACATCATCATCCAAAATAAAATGTTTATACTGCAGTAACACTAACTGGTAAAGATGCACATTAAATCGATTAGGGTGAATCTATTATTAGGTTGGCTTGAAAGAGTAGCCTTTAAATATCATGCTGGAAAATTCTTAGCCATACCCTAGCAATCAAGTAGCAAATCGCATATCTCTGCTGCAGAACATCGTAGAGACTTCTGGGTTGGGTCATTTAACTCAGAGTAAGAAAGAGCCTTCTGAGTAACACCTTTGTAACCACCTAGCAACCAGATAGGGTTACCCAAGCAACCAAGTATCAAAATATATATCTCTTTACCAGAACATCATAGAGACTTCCAGTTTTGTTTGTTTGACTCAGGGTAGTAAGGAGCCTTTTGAGTAGCACCTTGGTATCTTCCTAGCAAACAGATGGGTTTACTCTAGCAACCAAGTAACAAATCAAATATCTCTCCACCAGAATATTGTACAGACTTCAGGTTTCTTTCATTGACTCAGGGTAGCAAGGAGCCTTTTGAGTATTACTTTGGTAACTGCCTAGCAACCAGATGGTTTTACCCTAGCAACTAAGTAGAAAAACACATATCTCTGCACAAGAACATCATGGAGACTTCCAATTTTGGTCATTTGACTCAAGGTAGCAAGGAGCCTTGGGGTTACCCTAGCAACCAAGTAACAAAAAATATCTCTGCACCAGAACATCGTAGACACTTCCGGTTTCTTTAAATTGACTCAGGGAAGAAAGGAGCCTTTTGAGGATCACCTTGGTAACTGCCTAGCAACCAGATGGGGTTACCCTAGCAACAAAGTAACAAATCACATATCTCTTAACCAGAACATAATAGAGACTTCAGGTTTCAATCAAAATGTTTTGCACCCCATTTACACCGGGATTTAACGGTGACCACTTGTGATTGGATCACCCGAAACAGATCTTAATATTAGGTGTAAATAGGGTCTATGGGGTTTTATTACCTTTTTAGACATCCAGACAAAAATCATAAATTGAATCACTTAGAACATTATTAGCACACTTCTATACAACATGGCATTTGATTAGAGGTATAATTTAAATAGTCATTATAATAGAGATGCTTGCCTTAGCACAAGCACCACTAATAAATTCACTCTTCTTTCTTCACAAGAATGAAATGTGGGGGAGCAAAACTACAGCCATATGTCTGCCCACTATGATTAATTATGACCCTGAACTGTCATCACCAATGTGACTATGTTCAATAGCTATGATAGAACACTGTGCTACACAGTTGGGATGGTGGGTTCGTAAACCACAGGACAGAAGATGCTCCAGGATATCATGGTGTGTTTTAAAAAGTAATTTACAAATTAGACCTAGGGCTGCCATATGAGCATAATAGTATATGCTCTACATTCTGCACACTGTTATTAGTGGCGCTTGCTGATTTTCACTTGTGGACAATAAAATAGGGACAAATATTCCATAGAATTACGCTGAATGAGGAACCCAAGACATACACTATTTAAAGACCAGAATATGATTGAGACTATAGCCGGTGGGCTTTTTTGACATGGGCCAGTAAGCATCCACCCAGATCTTGGCAAACGCATTGAAATGCACAAAAAAAAAAAAAAAAAAAAAAATCAGAACATGTTAACAGCCTATGGATAAAAAGTATTTGTCAGTTTTTTCATGTTCTTCTCCATCTGTTTATTTATATTAATGTCTTTCTTTCTCTGCACAAAATATACTCTATGCAACTATGAGACTGCAAACATCACTAGCTATGCAAGCTTGATTTCACACGTTGTGTTCTGAAATCTGTTAGAGCACAATTCAAAACACAATGCATGTACTCATTGTATTGTTAGCATTGACACAAGGAGTGCTATTGTGGGCTTTACAGTTTTTCTGAATTGATAAAACACTAAAACCCATTCTTTGAACAAAATTATCAGTGGCCTAATCCCATTTGTCAAATCAGTCACTCTTTTGACAAAACACTAAACACATTTTTAAAAGTTTAAAACAACTGCAACACAGTTGTCATCATTTACACACAACGACTCAAATGTTCACACATGTTTCTAATGATGTGAAAATGTAATGCTGAAGCAGAATGAATCTCTCATTGACATTGATTTTGCAGTTGCACACAACTGAATGAGTGTACTGTAATGTCATTTAGAGAGTTCTCTGAGGTTTTGCAGTTGGACTACCCTATTTTTACAGTATGCAATTGCTGAATATACAGGCATTCAATGCCGTATTACGGTTTCTCCCAATTATTTACACACGTTTGCTGAATCTTTGGCCCATTGTTCCAAAATTGTAAATGCAAATCTCTACAAATCTCTATCAAAAGCAAACACTGTATTCAAAACTGTTTTCTCTTTCCAAAATGTTTTTATTTTTTTGCATCACAATGACACACACATCATGAATAGATGTCTATCAAACAACAACTCACCAATGTGCTCAATTTAAAACACTACTATGAAGATCCCATCATTTATGCCTTTGTATTGTCAGTGTTACACTGTAGCCAGTTGTAAAAGATTGTTGCTGTAATGTATACCTACTCAGATATACATAAATAACACACACATGCAAAACAGTAACAAAAACATAATAATTTATTTCCAAAATGCAGTATTTTTGAACACTTGTGTATGTAACACTTTCCATACCCAACAGGAACAAATCAGAAAAAACATTCAGTATGATAAAAGGTTTTCTGTACAAAAATAAAAACTGAAAGTGGCTTAGTTTTTCAAAACTTTAAACCAAAAACATATGCAAAATGTAAAAAAAAAAAGAAATGAGCCTATTTTGGTCTGGCCACTGCACCTCATCTACATCACAAATGATGTTCTCCCTGGCTAAACAGCAGGAAAAGGAATCTACTGGAGTGACGGATCCAGCCGCTGAAAGCCCCCATATCAACTTCACCACATGCATCCTCCATTGCCTGGAGAAGAGGCATGTGTGTGAGGGGATTGTGGTCATACACCTTCCATCACTATACCAAAAAAACTGTTCAATTGGGTTTAGAAATGGGAAATATGGTGGGAGGTATAGAACAATAAATTGTGGGTGGTTGGTGAACCAGTTGCGGACCAGAGCAGCCCAGTAGAAGCTCACGTTGTTCCAGATGACAATATACATGGGCTGCTCTGGTCCACCCCTCTGTTCGGCTGGAATGAGGATGTCATGAAGTGTGTCCATGAATGTGATGAGAAGGGCGTGTGTAGGGACCAAGGTTGGCATGGTGATGGAGGACACCTTGCTGGCTAATGGCTGCACACATGGTGATATTCCCTCCACGTGGTCCAGGGACATTCAGGTGGCCAATAATGTTCGGTCCCCGCCCCCTTCTTTTGGCTAGGTTAAAGCCAGCCTCATCAATGTAAATATAAACATTCTCAATTGCAGTGGCATACAGCTCCAAGACTCTGTAAAACAGACAAGACAATATGTAAAATAGACCTAGAGCAGTCAATATGGTTGGGCACAGTACACTAGATTACAGTACTGTAATGTGTGTATACAGTACTGATATTATAGTAAATTTACAGTATAGTACTTGCACGTATTCATAGCGCTGTTCTTCAACCCTCTGAGTTTCGCTCAAATGGCACCCTGGGATTCGGTTGCTCTGTAATACATGGTCCAATTTAGATAAACCCACCTGGTGAATGTTTTTGAATATTGTGTTGTCTTCAGTTATGTGGTTCTGGATTACTTGTAGTCTAATGATATTGTTTGCCACCACCATTTTCAAAATAGCGGTCTCCTGTTCTAACGTGAACAGCCAGTGTCTTCCACCATGGCCTGGCCATCTTTCAGTTCAGCAGAAGATCCACAAATATGATTTGTTACAGTAAGCTAAAATAATCTCTTTTCTTTCCATATGAAATGACATTACTGTAACATTGGCCAACAATCACTGAGTAACATAGGCCGACTGATATGTCGGACTGCAGTATACTACAGTATACATACATAGAGCATAGTGTAGATGGTAACTGACCGGTTCTTATTTATGAATGTATGAATGATTGATGCAACTGTGTAGTGGCTCAGGTTGGGCTGAACTCTCTGCCCAGCCTTCCTCATACTCAATCCATACACATGGTCAACCAATGTGGCCATGATCTCATCTGAGACTTCTGTCAATCCTTGTCCTCCTCTTCCTCCTTTTCCTCTCACTCATTCACCTCTAGCTCTTGCTTCACCATTGACTTCCATTTTCCTCCAGAAAAGGAGAGCTCATCTGTGGCATTTTATAGTGCTAAAGCTCTGATTTCTAAGTGAACAATTCAGCAACTAGTGTATACACCTGTGAGGAGTGGGTGTTGCCAATTGGTGTATAGAGCTTGGCTTAGTGATTGGCTTTGTTTTCCAAATGGACTAAAGAGATTTGCGTTTGCGATTGTGTTTCGAGTTCCAATTTTAGTGTGTAAACAATAGCGAAAAGCTTTTTTTTTCTTTTTTTTGTTAACAGTAATTGATAAATGCGCTTACTGTATACAATAAATAAACAAACAAAAAATTCTGAAACTACATGCCCTGGATGCTGTGTTCTCCATTTTCTGATGTAGTGTCTAATGAATGCTCTGTAGTTTTTATATACTGACTTGCTGTGTGTATGATCTGAAAACATTGTTTGAGTTTGAGCACAGATTAAATGACTTTGAGGTGATTGTTTGATTTTTCCAGAAGAGCTAGGGGTTTTGTGTGTAGTTTGAAGATTTGGTTCCCCTTCTGTCATTCACTCGATGTCGTGTCGGTGAAGTGACACTAGGGGTCTCTCTTGAGAGCCTCAGTTGCCTCTGAGCTTTGAAAATAGGCCAATGAGAATTGGCGAACAGAAATTGCATGTCCCTCCCCTGGACATACGGGTATAAAATGAGGGAATCGTGCATCTATTTAGTCAGATTTTTTCTTCGGAGCCGAGCTGTTGTGTGTCCAGCGAGCTGGTGTTCCACGACTGTTCCACTCACCTCTACAGAGCTTTTGCTGTTGGACCTTTACCAGCGAATTTCTCTTCTCTGCATGCCCATGCAGTCTACTCCCCTGGGTGCTTCGACAGTACTACTAAAAGAATCAGTCATCATGGATGATGACCAGGCACCGCGGTCCCTCTAAATCTCCTGTTGCGGAGTCGCTGCGTGCCACTCATATTCCAGGCAGCCTCAACATGTCAGCGGACACGCTGTCACAAAATGCCTCGCTTAGCGGAGAGTGAAGGCTCCACCCCCAGGTGGTCCAGCTGATTTGGGACTGATTTGGCAAAGCACAGGTAGACCTGTTCGCTTCCCAGGAGAACTCCCACTGGTACTCTGGTACTTTGTCAGAGGCTCCCCTCGGGACAGATGCACTGGCACACAGCTGGCCCCGGGGCCTGCATAAATTTACATTTCCCCCAGTGAGCGTACTTGCACAGGTGCTGTGCAAGGTCAGGGAGGACGAAGAACAGGTCCTCATAGTGGCCCCTTACTGGACCACTCAGACTTGGTTCTCGGACCTTATGCTCCTTGCGACAGCACCTACCTGGAGCATTTGTCTGAGGAAGGACCTCCTTTCTCAGGGATGGGGCACCCTCTGGCATCCGCGCCCAGACCTCTGGAATCTCCTTGGAAGGGTCGTGGAAGATTTAAATGTGTACTACCACCTGCTGTCGTAGGCACGATCAGTCAAGCTAGAGCTCCCTCTACCTGTCAGCTCAATGCCCTAAAATGGCATCTGTCCCCCTCCACCTTGCAGGTGTTGTAGCCTCTATACCGGCCCACCATGGTGCAGTGGACGTTAAGCCCCTGTGGGCCTTAAGAGGCTGAATACTCCTAAGCCATGCCTGTTCCCCTCATGGGGTTTCTCTGCATCCCCTGTGGTCCCTCAGGAGAACCCCCTTTGAGCCGCTAGACTCAGTTGAACTCTGTGCCTTCCTCTGAAGATGGACCTCCTGATTCCACTCACTTCCGTCAAGAGGGTCAGGGACCAGCAGGCGCCCTCTGCCAGCAACACTTGCCTGGAGCCCGGTCCGGCAGACGCTCACATCACCCTAAGACCCTGACTAAGGGCTATGTGCCCAAGGTTCCTATGGCCCCCCTTCAGGGCCAGACAGTGAACCTGCAAGCGTTTTTTTATACATCCCGGGACAACATTCTCATTAGTGTGTGAACAATTTTGCTTCCTAGTGTTGTTCACATGGTGAGAATTAATTGATAATTGAGTTCAGGTTGTGATGGCATTGTGAGGGTTTTTGAATGCTATTGCGTTCTACATGCTCACATGGTGTAAAATGCTGAATTTATGATAAGAGGTTTGAAGAAATAAAAAGGTTTAACAGATTAAGTTGTAAACCTGTTAAACTTTTTTTTTCTTCAAACCTCTTATCATAAATTCACAGGAACACAGGAATAATGTTTATAGTTTTGAGAAATTAGTCTTTCTTTTGGAAAACGTTGGTGTTGGAATTTAGCTCATGGAATTGAGAGTGTAATAAGAGTGTCTAAGTAATTGAGAAAAACTGTAATATTTCATTGAGAGTAATATTAATGGTCAGATATGTCTGCTCGTCGGAGAAGTGGATTTGCAGAGAAGCATCTTTTCTGATTATACTCTTAAGAGTAGTGAATCCTGAATTATAATCTCTGGGTGGTTTTGTCTGTTGAATTCAAATTTGATCAGGGATTCTCAGTAATAAACTGTGTGTGTGTGTGTGTGTGTGTGTGTGTGTGTGTGTGTGTGTGTGTGTGTGCAAGTGTGCATGCGTATGTGCGTGTGCTACTGTACTCTCAGCTTGTTTACCTCTCAGTCACTGCTAATGAGTGATCAACTTTCCCAGCATGAGTGTCGCGTGGGTAATTCGATGGCGCTCCATGTTCCCAAATGCCAGAGAGGAGCTTCATTAAAGAGAAGCCCTGTATAATCAAACAATTAGGACACTGCCTGAGATGAATGCATTCCACTCATCCGTGAAGATTCATCTCTGACTGCCAGGCTTCCTCCTCCAAAAAATCAGTTCAGATGATGAAACCTGAAAACTTCAGCAAATCAAAGAGCATTAGCATTAAAATACTGCACCACAGTACATAGAACCCTGTAACCTACAGAACAAAAATCCACAGAAACCAACAAAAATTCTACCTACAATAAATAAATTACAATAATGAAGAACTCATACTCAGTGTTATAGTTCTCGAGACCTTGTTCTTTTCATGAATCTTGAGCATTGAACTCGGACTCGAACAAGTATGGACTCGAGTCCTTTAAAAAAACAAAAAAACATAAAAGCTTTGACGTACCTGACAAACATTTCTTTGAATGACAATAGCAGCGATTATGAGGTATGTCCCGTATTTCAGTCAGCTACATAGAACTACGGTGCTTTTTACATGGAAGGCTGCTGCCAAGGTAGGCTGGATATTTTGGCTGCCACATCATCAAGCTCTGTCAAAGGCCATCTTAATTGTGAAGACCCTTGGAAGGCAGTCTTGTTTTGCAGCCTTCCTTTGCCATATTTTGGAGGATACATCAAGTGAATCCTTTGCAGCCTTCAATCAACCACAAACCCTTGCACATGTCCCAATTTATTTAAAAAGTAGCAGAAAACGAGTCCTTCTGCATGCTATTACATGACTTTACACTGTCCTGGATTCTTCCATCATATCGACAAATAACTTGAAGAGCATCAGCTCAATTTCCACATCTGTTGTCTTCGATGGCACTTGTTCTCTCTTCAAAGTATTTGTGGTGTGACCGCGGAGGCGGAAACCTTTATGACATAGCCATGCACACTTATTAGTCTGTTTCATTCTAGAACTGGATAGCCTACTAAAAGGAGCCTAGCCTACAGCCTCAGAAGGACTGGTCTAGGAAGGAAACAGCCGATTGATAAGCACCCCTAGTGATGCCTGATTCATGAATAAATCATTCTATTGAGTCGGTTCTTTTCAGCGAATTAGCCAAACGGGTTAGCAAAAGTTACGATTCAATTTCGCTATTCAGTCTTACTCAATCATTTTCAGCATTATCTCACTCAGTAAAACAGTATCAGGATATTTCAGAAAAGGAGAACAAACATTTAATTGGATGAAGTTAATATTTACCTACAGTCATTTGAAACAGAAGACTACTTTTTTAGAGGTAACTTTGAGAAATTTCCACTGATGCTGTGTCATGTCATTAAGGGGCAGTTCATAACAAACACATTGTTGCATCAATCCATGCTGTTTTTCAATTTCTTTTCTATGTAAACATGTAAAATGGATATCTTTGATCGCTCCATTTTTTGCCGTCTAATGCAGGAGTGCCACAATTTTTTTACATTCTTTTGCCAAGTTAAAAAGAATATCAACTGTTAAAAACATATCTTGAGACACTTGTGTTCTGTTCTACTCTATTAGTTGCACTGCATTGGTCTGAACAAGTCATTGAGAAATGCTTAAGCTAATGGTTACATGAATACTACACATACTGAGGAACCTGTACAAAATACTTTCAATATCATCAGAACAGAAAGGTTTGTTGTTGTTTGTGCAATACAAATTTTGTCATTATCCAGCCCTTTCTTCCCTCTGGTCTTTGAATGTTTTTCTCAGTGTGTGCTTGTTTGTGTTGTGAATGATCACATGACTGAGTCAATGTTTATGTTCTGTTACTACCTTCTAGTTGGTCCTTGTTGTTTTTCCCGGTTCAATTTATGTTTTATGTTTTTTTTTTTTTACTTTTTCAGCCCAGTAAGAGCTATCTGTTCTGGTGTTTATCTTTTTTTAATTAAGAATTATATTTTTACATTGCTTCTCTTGGGTCTTCGTTCCAGTACTGCAATTCCAAACCCTGATATAAAATAATGCATGCAGAGGTAAGCAGAAATGCTAACTTGACGTACAGTGAATGGAACATAGTAGTGCAATTAAAGGAAATTGTAAACAAATTGTATGTAAAGGTCTAGATTCACTTCTGTGTAAATATTGTCATATATTAAATACATTACTGTTAAGTTTTTAGCAGTGGCGAATTCTCAGGGCCAGCAAAGCCTTCTCTGCTGGCCTAACATGCCAAATAAATAAATAATAAACATTTTCATCCTTTCATTCTCAAAATCAACTTTTTGCCTATGTATTTTTAATCGCTTTCCACTCTGTAGAGCAGAGGAGGGCCGGGCCGGGCTGGAACAGCATAGTGTCCCCAATCAGCCTGATTTGAGAAAAACAAAAAGATAATCCACCCAATCAGAATTTATTCCTTGATGCTTACAAGCAAAGTGTGACAACTGTTTCACAAATCGCATGCCTGTAGCAGCTGAGCTCCATCCCCGTCAGGCCTTCAGAATTTCCACAGAATCCCTCAACAGTGCAAATGAATGAGCATCTAATGTCAGATTGTCAGAGTCATCAGCCAATCAGATTGATTTATTTGTTCTTGGTGATCTTTAGGATATGTCCCGGTCGAGTCCTTCTAGCTGACCTTGAGTGACGAAATCATGCGTTAAGTGACGTAATTTGAAAGCGAGCGCAAGATTGTCATCACTGCTGGTATCGCCGTTGAGAAAGAGATCTTTATGGATTTAAAAACACGAGAGGTTCAGCATGATCGTGTGATTGCTTAATTTATTAAACAGGAAAGGAGGACAGATTTTCACTTCAAGTAAATTGTTAAGTGCTTTTTGCATTGTTATAGCAACAACATCAGGAGTTTTCTAAGTGTAAATTAGTCTGCTGGAGCATTCAGTGTCAGATCAAGTTTTAAAAAGAAGTGTTGCGTTCCATTCAACTCGGAAAGACAGATTTTACAACTTCCTACTAGGAAAAGTAGGAGCATGATGTCACACAAACATGTCGACACTCAGGGACAAAGTAAGTGATAAACATTCACTTTATTAAGTAATATCGATAAATGAGTTTGTTTCCACATTACATGATATTAAAACTTGTTTAACAAACGCCTGCAGAAACAGGTGTATGAAAGATTATAATCTCTTTTGATAATCAAACACCTGAAGCACAAATGTTAGCGCTGCAGCATTGTTTATCATTTGGGTTGCTTAGAGACATCTCTAATGAGAGTCAAACTCCTGCTAAACTAAAGGGAGAGTTGCAGTTTTGTTTCCTTAAATGTCATCGAATATCGGGGAATGGAACGCAATTATGGTCGGGAATATCAAGTAGGAATATCCCACATCCAACTTGAATGGAACGCAGCATAACCCTGTACCCGAAATGAAATTTATTGCAAGCAACATTTAAATCGCAAATATTATTGGATAGATTTTTCCAGGTATTATAGACCTCTGTGGTAGATTCATATGAAAAATTATGATTTTTGAATGTCTGTTCGGGAGATGTTTATTTCAAAAACAGTCGTGCTGCAGTTAAAATGAGGCTTGCTTGAGCATTAAGTGTCATTTCAAGTTCTGGCTTTCATGCGTGGACGTGTTTTTAAAATGTCAGTTGGTATTATTAGTTAGCTGCGACATAATGTATGATGCCCAAAGGCAAAGGGTGTCTTATTCATTGTGAAACTGGGTTTTCTTAATGGCATGAATCAACCTAGACTTTTAATGCATGGCCCTCCACTGGTTTTTAGGCCCATTTTAGTTAAAGTGCACTAATACTGTATTTAGCATAACATAAATTTGGACTTGACTTGGAATACAATAATGGAATGGAATATAATAGTATACAGAACTGGTAGTTTGTGTTGTCCTGCAAAGCCACATAGGCACTTTGCACCTTTAATTTGAGTTTGTTTTTCACTGACATATTGTTAACACTGACATATCATTATTGTAATACAATTGTGTTTACTTAACCTAGGATGTGGCATTTTTATTCTTGACTGGTAATATTGTTTAAACAACATAAGCTTATACAAATAATAAATGAGGTATATTTGATATATGATCCTAGAGTCACTAATTGTTTAAGCTATACATTCATAAACAGTCTTGTCTCAGAATCTGCCACAATTGGTCTCGGTCTTGACTGGAACATGACCTACTCTGGTCTTGGCTCGGAATAGCTGGTCTCGACTACAACATTGATCATACTTTCGGGTTCACATTGCCCAGTGTTGCACTGAGAGTTTCCAGAAGCAGAGC
The DNA here is from genome assembly GCA_032164185.1 of Moxostoma hubbsi. Classification (NCBI taxonomy): domain Eukaryota; kingdom Metazoa; phylum Chordata; class Actinopteri; order Cypriniformes; family Catostomidae; genus Moxostoma; species Moxostoma hubbsi. The sequence continues at coordinate 15,262,228 of JAVLUX010000015.1, read as the reverse complement.
TGCTTTAGGCCAGAAAAGTTCTTGCAATCACAGAGCTAATCATTGCTCAAGTGCAGTCCCGTTGAACATATTAAACGTATGCACTTGCTTTGCTGTTGTAACCATTAAACAGCATGTGTTTTTTTATTAAGGTAGCTAGCAATAAACATGCTGACTTTAACGATTTTGCTCAGCAAGATTTGTAAACTCCGCCATGACAGTTGATCACCAAAAAGAGAAAAATGGCCATAGAAGAAAACAGTTTATGCTAATGTCTACTACAATGCAATTGTGCTAAGTTGTAACTCACGTTGCATTATGAACTGGGGACTAACACAAAAGGGAATGCAACAATGCATGAAATCCAAATGCATGTTATTTTTTCAAAGTTGGAATGCCAATAACTCCAGAAATGTTAGAGAGTTGTTTATATCCTTTTACATTCAGGCTCTTTTCTTCATATATAAGACACTATATGGATAAATCCAAGAGATATGGGGATTTCAGTGTGGCTCCATATGTAAATTGTAACATTTTATATATGGTTTTAACATGGTTAAAAACCAATTGTGGGTCACATTTAATTTATATTTATTCCTCTCAGATGGAAAACATTTATACATATAAATGATGCGATCCAAAGTGCATTTGAACAGCGGTGAAACACTTTCTTATGATGTGTTACATTCATACGAGCAGACAGAGAAGTACGTTTGAAGTTTGGAGCAGAAGAAATAGAAATAAACCTTGTTTATACTATTTCTAGCTATTTTACATGCACATGTTACCAGCACAATCATATTTTTTATAAAGAAAATTCACAATGGATCATAATTTATTTTTTTCTAGTAAGACCATTGATATTAGGGCAAAAATCATATTCTTGATCATTTTTTTTATTGTTTTCCAGTAAAAATATCTAAAAACCCTTAAAACAAGATCAGATCGAAATGGGTACATCAATAGCGTAGTGGAATACAATTTAAAAGTAACCCTCCCAACCCTGCATGTATGAAGCTAATTTTCTCGTCCAACCATATCTCTGTTTGAAAATAAAATAATGATGCTGCCACCTTTCTAAGCGTATTTTTTAATCTATTGTTTTGCTCCATACCACAGGTGAAAATTGTCATTTTGACATTCTACAATTTGCTAAATAATTGATTACTCAGTGAATATTGATCTAAGGCATTCAATATTTAGCTTTCCATTATCATTTATGTATTTATTTCCCCAGAAAAAAAAACAAAAAAAACATAAAAAACATTTTAGTAATCTTTGCTTTGAATTGGCATGGACTAATTCAATATTGTGGGCTATTATTAGACCATTGCAAAAGCAGTCTAGTTTGTAGGATTTCTTTTTTGGCTGTCAGCCAGTTACATGGTTAGCACTCTCCATAAGTGCTAATTTAGACAGATGATACAAAGCTAAATAGCCAAAAATATTCAGGCACAGTATTGCTGTGTCAAAAGCGACACCGTTCAAGCAGTATCATTCACTATAACTGACATTCTACAAGATTAAATTTAAACATCAGAAATATTGAATAATACAAGTAATGGATGAAGATTTGATGTTTTGGTAATTATGATGGATTACATTTCATAAACCATACAAGCCATCTCATTATTTCCAGAATATGGATGAACTTTGGATATTGCCATAACGCTACCTCATCCTGGGGAGCGGCACCATAGCTATATGAAAAAATTCCAGACTTATGAATAATTCATGTATCTCAGCTGTCTAAGCATATTAGGGATGGGCCTGAATAGCTGATGAGATTAACATGGGGCAAATAGAGCAGTGCCTTACTGAGCAGGCTGTATTAGACTTAATCTAACCAGAGTGCAAATGAAAACAAATTAATAAATATCTGCACTGTGAAATAAATAAATAAGTCAGAATGTTGTGCTGACGCTTGCATGGTTGACTGGCTGTGAGTGTGGAGAGCAGGCAAACAAGGAAGTGTACGAACAGTCACTCCCTAAATGAAGAAAAGGAAATAATAAAAGGGAATGTTCACCAAAAAATACTCCAAACCATTATGAGTCTATTGCTTCTGTGGAACACAAAAGGAGATGTTAGACAGAATTTTAGCCAGCCACATTTCACTTTCATTGCATCTTTTTTCCATACAATGAAATTGAATGTTCACTGAATATGTTGCACAATATCTCCTTTTGTGTTCCACAGAAGAAAGAAAGTCATACGGGGGTTGGAACACAATCAGTGGGAGTAAATAAATAAAATATTTTAATTTTTATGAACTATCCCTTTAACAAAGGGTTTTAGAAAGCATTTGCTCTTAAACAGAGAAAGTATATGAGGTTTAAAAATCAGGATTATATATATATATATATATATATTTTGTTTGTTTAAAGCACATGGTACTGTGGCAAAGGGGCTTTAAGTTGATACAGCATAAATTTGCATTGATGGCACCTTGTTAATATGTCACAGGTGCATTAGTGATCCAAATGTGGTTGCTGGGTGTAGGCCCAGAGGAATTCATGACACCTCTTGGGTCCATTTAAAACTGGCAGAATGCAGGTATGCAGTTTGGCCAGTTATTCTGATCTTGCAGTGTTTTCATAGGCATAAACTAGACAGTTCGAGCTTCAACTCAGATTACTCATTACAGTATCTAAAGAAAAATAAAGCTGAATTTTTAATTGAGAAAAATACCATGGCAAAAAATGTCTCTTGACAAATAAGTTCCCTGTTTGATGAATGTTTACAAACACACACACACACACACACACACACACACACACACACACACACACACACACACACACACACACACACACACACACACACACACATGTTGGTGCAGCTATACTTATGAGGACTCTCCATAGACGTAATGATTTTTATACTGTATATTCTGTAACTATAGATTCGGTCACATAACCCTACCCCTAAACCTAACCCTCACAAAAAACATTGTTTAGTATGTTTTTTAAGCTATTTAAATTAGGGGGACACTAGAAATGTCCCCATAAAACAAATTTATAGCATAATACCCTTGTAATTACCAGTTTGTAACCTTAAAAAAAAAGTCCTTGTAAATCACTTAAACCTGCCCACACACACACACACACACACACACACACACAAACACACACATACAAACACACACACACACACACACACACAGCTGTCAGCTTTTCAGATGCACAGCTGTGCTATGTCGAACAAGCCTGGTCCAGCAGTGTCTCTGTATGTCTGGACTTGGCGCCGGTCACTGAAGAGCTTGGCTGACAATTGAACGTGGCCTGATTTTCTGTCAACACTTCAAACTTGCGAATGATAAAGCACCAGCTCTTTCCACTCATATAAATGGACAGTGCTGTTTTGTACATTTGCCAAAACACCAACGAGTGACACTCTTTCTGTAAGCATAAAAATTACAGTGCTGCATTGATATTCCTCAAACATTGCAGTGATGGTTTCTTCTAAAGTATTAAGCTCCTGCAATTTCATAAATCAGCTTAATCTTAAGTAATGTATTTTGGGATTTGGGTTCTCTAGCGACATTTGTTGTTGAATCTAAAATAGCAAATAACTTACGGAGGAACATTTTGCATCAGTTGTGTATATTTGCATGGATGAATCTCATGGTTTTAGATTGCCTGGACATTGCCTGTGATCACTCAGAGATGTTCTCCTGACATGCTATTTTTACATTGACACTGTTATTTGGTTAAACTTTATAACTGAGAGATTACTTGCTTTGAGGAAGATAAGCAATGCTCTTATTTACATATTTAAGTATTACATATACCACACATTATTATTTTTAGTTAAAGTCATGGGGATGAAAGTAGACTTTGTCAGTTCAAACCAGTCTTGCCATTCTCTGTTGATCTCTCTCATCAATAAGTCGTTTCTGTCTACAGAACTGCAGCTCACTGGATATTTTTTTGTTTTTGGCACCATTCTGAGTAAATTCTAGAGACTGTTGTGTGTGAAAATCCCAGAAGATCAACAGTTACAGAAATACTCAAACCAGTCCATCTGGCACCAACAATCATCCATGCGATTATCTAATCAGCCAATCATGTGGCAGCAGTGCATAAAATCATGCAGATACGGGTCAGGGGCTTCAGTCAATGTTCACATCAACCATCAGAATGGTGAAAAAAAATGTGATCGCAAGATCGGTTGGCATGATTGTTGAAACAAAAAACATCCAACTCATTTAAAACTTGTTTATGAAGAATTTTTATAACTCGTTTTGGTTTCATAATTGTACCCTAAGTTCAATTATTTACCTTCACAGTACTTTTTTTTTCTGACAGTGTATGTATGGTATTAAATGGTTTTATTTTAAAGGGCCCTACTCTGAGAAAAACTTGTCATTAAAACATAAATAAAAGCTGTTATAAACAATTATAGAATCTTTCGTTCAACAATTACATTTTTAAGAAACCAGAATAAACTGTGCAGGAAAAATAAGAAAACAGAGCTTCTGTGAGAATCTTAAGCTTTGCATTTTCTTCACAACTGTATGAGAATATTAATCTGCTAAATGAAAGATTGGTGGCTGAGTGGTCCTCATTTTTCATTACAGCTGCTGCCAGCTTTAGGGATCTTTCATTTCCTCAACACTAATGAGCTAAGGATGGAGGGAGAGAGAAAGGGAGGAAGTGAACGAGAGAGACAGACAGACGTATAGAGAAAGAGAAAGGGGATGACTTCTATGGCAGCCCATTTAGCCTCACTCCAATGCAGATAATAAGGAGGGCGATAGGAGCCTTGGAGATTTACAATGTCCACTTGCATGCAGATATGGCTTCTGATAACACTGGCGTGCAGTCGAGACTGTCGCCATGCCACCCTACCAAGCCAGGCCACGCCACCCGGCGCTGAGAGCAGCACAGCTGGCACCTCTAATACATCCTTTCCTGCTCTAATAAACAAAGGATTATGGGATACACAGAGCTGTCCTGCACTCTGTCTGTTTGCCTTTTGAGCAACAAAATGATCACTTTATTTGCAAGATAATAATACAAATTCAGTTTTGGCACCTGTAAGCTTTGTAAATAGAGAGAAATAGACTGTTTTATAGTTATTAGATTGATTGCACATGAGTTTTTTGAAACACTTTAATTTGTTAAAGGAATATTCCGGGTTCAATACAAGTTAAGCTCAGTCAACAGCATTTGTGGTATAATGTTGATTACCTCTAAAAATAATGTCGACACTTCTTTAAAAAAAAAAAACTAAAAGTACAAATCCAGGTTACAGTGAGGCACTTACAATGGAAGTAAATTGAGCAAATTTTTCAAGAGTTTAAAGGCAAAAATGTGAAGCTTATAATTTTATAAAAGTATGTTTTTTTTAAACTGTGTATTATTTGAGCTGTAAAGTTGTTTAAATGGTTGTTTTATTGTCATTTTAGGGTTTACTGTGTTAAGTTGTAATGTTAACAAAGTTTTTTTTTAACAAATTTCTAAATAACTTTACACACAAAAGATTTGTAAGTGAATTTCTCAAACTAAAATGATGTTTTACAAGCATATCGAACATCTGCGCATCAGTCTCAGCCTGGGCGTGCTGGCCCGAAAGCGGCAGCCCAGGGGAGTCATACACCGCGCTCTCCGATGCAGAGGCGAGCTCATCCACCTCGAGCTCTAGAGGATAGGCAGGCTGTTTGTGAGGCGAGTCGCTGTTGCCTCGAGCACAGACGGGAGTCAACGAGTGTGCTGGGGGGCAGGTGGTCCGAGGGGGCGTACCCAGCGGAGCTGCACTCGCTGCCGTCCCCAGATCGTCTCCATCGCCAGCCGCATCATCCTCAATCCCGTAGGAAGAAGGAGCAATGCGGGGGGCGGCTGGAGTGGCGTGCTTTCTGTTGAAAGCGAGCCGCGACCACAACATTGCCATGGTCATGCTCTCGCAGTGAGAAAATTAGCCATCCACAAATGCTGCCTCGGTGTGATTGCATCCCAAACACACGAGACAACGCCTGTGGACGTCTGAAGCAGAGAGCACTCTACCGCATCCAGGAACTACACAGGGGCGGAAAAACATCTTTATAAAGACGCGTCCTGAAAAGGACGTTCAACGCCACTGTGTAAATCTCTTTTAGAGGAAAATACTCTTTTAATGAGAAAATCACTCTTTTAAATAAAGTATTTTAACTCTCTTGCGCTGTCGAAGCGTCCAGGTGCAAGCTGCACTGCCGTGCAGAGAAGGAGAAAAGCCACTGAAGTGCGCCGTAGATCCAACAGCAAGAAGAGTGTCAGAGGAACAGAAGCAGGAACTGGTGTGTGACTCGCAGCTGACTGCATGCACAACCATCGGCTCCGAAGAACATTTCTGAATGAACTCGACATATTTCCCCACTTTTATACCCGTATGTCCTGGGGCAGGGTATACAAATACTGTCTGCCAACTTCTCATTGGCCTTTTTTTCATAGATCAGAGGCATATTCTGCGCTCAAGAAAGACCCCTAGTGTCACTTATTCAACACAACGTCGAAGTGAGCGACAGACAGGGAACCATAAACAAGGCTTTTACAGCATTTATTAATTTTGGTTAATGTTAGTATCTACAGATACTGATGTATGTTTAATATTAAAAGGTGTATAAGTTAATTTTATTTCATGCAATATGAGTAACATGAGCCACATGCTTTTTATAGCATTATACTATTTATAATGCTCTTTATAGATAGCATTAAATAAAGTTAACAAATAGATCCTTATTGTAAAGTGTGACCAGACATTTGTTTTTCAGTTTTTGGTTCTGTTTCAGATGTTTGTCATCTGTCACTTGTGCCTATAATTTCTCAAACTGGAAATATTAGGGTTTTGTGTGTATTATACAGAAATTAATCATTAAATTTTTTTAGCAATGATGATTAAAATGTAAATATGGATAAAATTGACTCCCTTCTGTTTGGAATCTGTTTTTGTTTGTGAGAGGATGGTAAATTAAAAACAGTGGAGGCATGAAGTCAAGTGTTTGCATTCAGACAACATGGCATGATTGCTATGCTCCCACAAATATGACCGAGTCCAGTAAAAATGTACATTATTCAGAATGAGTCTAAATTAATCTAAATTAAGTAGCTAAATGTTATAGGAGCCTAACTGTTACTTTATAATTTATATGCAGTAGTATATGTATATAATGATTTTACTAACTTGTAATTGTGCTAATGAATTCAGTTTTAAATGACTTAATTTGCAAAATTGAAAGAGAGAATTTTTCAAGTTTACAAAAATGGTGGGGTGCAGAGAGAAATCATTTACTTCAGATGTTCAACTTAAGAAAAAAAACTCCATTGAATATGATAAATGTCTGGTTCACTGTCACAAATACAATTTTATATAAGCATTCCTGTTGTGTTTGTGCAATCTACAGTTGCAAAACTTGATTTTCAGAACTTCATATTTTGTTATAATTGTTGTTGTTCAGAATTGTTTTCTTTTTCCTCAATAGTTTGTCAAAATGACACCCGCTGATTTGAACAATGCAGATGGGAAAAAAGAACCTCACTGAAAGCTCTGTCCATGACAACCTCCGTTACCATGGTTAGCAATGTTGTTATTTTTGCCATTGCTATCTCAGGAATCCCAAACACACAAACAACCATGTTGTTATGGGCTGCCCATCTGGCCAATAATCCAGAGTCAATGAAAAAAAAAAAGAAGAAAAACCTTTTTAAAGTGACCTCTCAACTGGAACAATTTAACAAGTGAATTAGGTGACAAATCAAGAAGCCCAGGCAGTTCATAGAATGGCACAAATGAATAATGTTATAGATCAATGCAGTCATCATCACAATCCATACATTAGCTATCCCTGAAATTTGGAAAGATAAGTAAAGAAGGGGTCCGTATCATTAAACACTTTTCATTTTTGTTTTTACTTGAATTTTTTAATTACAAATAAATCAAGTAATCATATTAAGACATTTTGTTTCCTCACAGAGACAAATTCCATCTGATAAAAGTTTATGTTGGGCTATACTTTAATAATGAAAAAATAAATTTGAGACTTGCTTGCTGATTTTGTTTCATTTCAGGACATGAAGAATTGAAGAACACTGTTATTGGACAGAATACTTCTTCTAACTTATTACATTTGATTCATGAACAGAAGGTTTAATTTATCATTCTGGGCCGCCGCATGCCGTTTCTCTGACACGAATCCCCTCGGGCCAACTCCACATCCACACTGAGTACACTTTTCTTAACATAATTTCAGTTACACATTAGCTTAGACTGAAATGAGCTATATCCACCAGCAGGTGTTATTATATTAGAAAAGAGCAGAATACACATATATAACACAGCAAGTATATAATACTGAAAATATGTATGACATTCTGTTCAAATATGCATCCACACACACAGTACAATGGGGTTAAAATAGCTGTGTCCACTTTGAAAATCTGTGATTCAAAATCTAATTTAAACCTGGAAATAAACAACATTTTTGGATATTGAAAAATGTAACACAAAGAAGCTTTGTGTCATACAGTAAAATAAAAAATAAATATTAAAGATTCAGCAATAAGCAAATTTGTGGCATTGCTATGTTAACCCTGTACAAAAGGTGAGATTTTTTTACTTGACAGACCAAGTACACATGAAACAAATCATGAAATTCAACTCTTTCACTCAAGTTGTTTTGCAGAAAAAACTGAATGCAAAAAATAGAAAAAATGCAAACTAGAGCATTTTCACTAGTTGTTTATGAGGTTTAGACCCGTATGCATATAACACACATCATACACACCACAAGATTATAGGTGGAATAGCTTCGAACAATTCTCAAACCTCCACAAGTGGTTATGCCCTTCGACATCAAGCATAACCAGCCAGCATATGAACATGGTGCCAAGTGTGTGTGCCAGGAAACCTGTGGATGTGGCCCTGGCACCCTGCACTGGCATTTGCTGTGACATATTGCTCGTGTGATCATTCCACCTCAGGGTCGTGTTCCTCTTGCACGGCTGGCATCCCTTTCCGACAGCCTGTGATCCCGATCCCGATTCCGATCCCTCCTCTCTAATCACTCGTTCTCCGGGGATAGAAGGGTGAATGGGGGGAGGAGTCATTGGAATGAGAGGCAAAGGCTTGGCATGGATGCAAGGCTCATTTCTGTAATTCATGCTCCATCTCTCAAGACCTGAAATGTTGGCAATAAATCTACCAGAGCTTTTTCTCTTTCTTTCATTACATCTCTCTTTTATATAACACTCCACACTCTTCCTCCTAATCATTTGTCCTACTATTTTCTCTATTCATTTTCTTTTATCTTTCTTGTATGGTTATTCTACAGCAAGGCAAAATAAGAAACATTAATTTGTAATGAATGAAGTGTTTTGGAGGTGGGAAACAGCATAGACCCATTTAACACACAGAACATCATAGTGCTTCCATATGCTGCATACCTGCATATATTGAATATCTACAGTATATCTTTACTGAAACAATTTGTATTATTTGTAAAACTCATATTTGCAATGAATGAGTCATGAGGCTATTGTGCACCACCCCTCAAACAAAGCATTACAGAACACAACACATCTCTCAACCTCACAGACTGTATATATCCTTATACACACTGACTCAAATCCCAGTCCAAAAACTCATTTCTACTCTAATGGAAAAATAAAGCAATGAACAGTAAACCTTTGTAATGTCCAAGAAGATTGTATGCAGATTTTATTACTAAAAATCAATGCAAGGTTTGCTCTTGTTAACATGAATTGTCAGGGTACAGGGTAGCAATTATAAAGGCTCCATTGATTTTATTTTCTCCCGAAACACTAAATAGCATAAAAAACTAACACAGCACTTTCCTAAACACCTGTTTGCCACTATATACTGCAAATTGTCCTGATCCATGAGATCTTTATGATTAATGTCTAATGTTTGCTTTTTTTTTACTTATTTATCATTTTCAGTTTTGTTTGAGGTCATTGAATAAATTTTTTTTCAATAATTGTCCAAGTAAATATAAGGATAGTTTTTGGGGTAAAAAGCCCCACTGTTGCAGGGGCTAAATGCCCTATTAAACACAGTTGTTTTTTAGTTTTTGTTTTTTTTAAGTGGGGCGCATTGATTTGTTATGAATAATGTGGGCTCACATTGACTCATCCAATCATAACAGAGATTAGTTTGTTTATAGAATACTGTAGATAATAATAAAATGCCAAATGTGTTTGAAATTTACTGGTAATAGTTTTTCTGAAGTAGTTGTTTTGAGTAAATATTCTTAATTTGTTACACAGAAAAGCATCTTGCTGTCTCAAAATTATTTGCATTACTTGTCAAATTGTGCCCTTTAACTATTGCCCCTGAAACTACACAATATCACTTTAAACCCCCTAGGGACCTTTTACCCCTTGTGAGGGAGCCTTTTACCCCAAGTGTGGGGTAAAAGGCTCCCTCACCACTTTTTTTTTTTTTTTTTTTTTTTTTTTAGCTGAATTGTAACCAAAACAACCTTCCATTATTATTTCTATTCACACAATTTATGTTTCTCCATCAATAATCAATACAAATAAATGTAAAAAATTTGACTTAAAATTTTATTTTATGACCAGAAAAAAGCTGTTGTACCCCAACTATTTCTTAATTTTAAAAAAACTTCATACTTTACATTTCAATTAAACTTCATATACTGTAAATATATAAATAAAATTTTTAGTACAGCAGGGTCAGAAATGCCACCAAAGTGACATAAATTATCCAGATTTAAAATGAAAGGGGAAAAATACCCCTCTAAATGTAATATATTTCATAAAAAGGTAGCAATTGCATGTTAACTCTTTTTACAGTGGAAGTGTAGCCTATAATCTAAAAAAAGGACCAAACAATCATTTAAAATGCATTGTAGCAGAGTGTTTACTGTATGCAATATGCTATTTAAATTTACATTATTTAAAGCTTCTTTTGTACTTGATGTTGATTTGATTTAATAGTTAACAGTCATTGTTGTTCAGACAGAGAATTATTTTGAAAGAATTGACTCAGCATTTCAAATAAATGGATGATCCGCTGTTATTTATAGAAATGTTTAAAAAATTAAACCCTTTAACTGAAGTCCCTATGATTGCCCATTATTCTTGATAGTTTATCCACCAAGGAATATCAGCATACAAATCTAAATCTTTCCATCTAAATCTTTCCATCATGTTTTTTAGAGGCCAGATCTTGTCTTTGTTTATGAGTGAGTGACTGCCATTGTGTGCTAATAGCTACTTTAAATAGCACCAATTAGCCAGAAGCCTGAGATGTTCAATCACTGTGAGGCTATTAGCCTGTAATCAGGTGCTGTTCAGGACCTGACGTGTTCTGGTCTCTCACTCGTTCCATCTTGCCCAGTCCATTTCTCTGCGGGAGGTTAAGGAGGCAGGAGGAAGGGGAATGAAGCTCTTGATGACCATAAAATGAAGACTGAATGTTGGTTGAGGGACAGACTGTATAGAATGGGATTATGTCTTTAGCCTTATGAGTTAGTTTTAATGCAAAAGGGGTGCTAACTGTTTAAATCGCTGCTTTGCATATTTATGGCACAACACAACTGTTCAGATTTTCCCTTTTTTTCCCTTAAATGAGAGTCATTGGTGCTTGCATATAACAGTTTATTTATAATTGAATAAAAAAAACTTTAAAATATTGATATTATATTACTATAGCGCAAACAATCCAAATTAAAGTGAAGCGTGTCATATCTGAACAACTAGCATCAACAAAAAAAATTGCAAAAATAATGATTGTTTTAAACTGGTTTCCAGTCAAAAATATAATGACATTTTTTTAACAAGGACACTCTTACAGAGCAATGTAATGCCACAGAGCCACAGAGCATACACATTCTTGGGAAAAAGGAAATAAACTTACAAATATAAACCTATGAATGGCTTACTTATAACGGTCTCTGTATTTTAAGATGGGATAAGAGAAAGTATGTTAATAAAGACAAAATTACACTTCAGCTTTAAGAGCTGTTTGAACCGGAAAAGCAATGAGACTGATCGGTATTATTACTGAATATAGATTAAAACGAACAGATGCACACTTTTACTCAACCGCACACACACATTGTCCCCGTCGTACTGTCTCACACCTGTTCAAACAATCCTTACTTTACAGCAGCAGTCAAATCTGCTTGTTTTGATAACTCTGTTGGCCGAAAACATTTCCAGACCACTGATCCTTGTTTGACTGCTGCTCTGCTGAGTTTGACCAACGCTACACGGAGGCCTATTCTTATCAAGCAGGATGTGATTATTTCCCACAGTCGCCCTCTCTGCTTCTTATAGCCAGACAAGGCGCCACCAGAGACAAGCAGCAGGGTATTCAATCTCAAACAAAGAGTATAATGCAGACAAACTCTCTAGTACACTGCTTGACTTATTTATGGAAAATTGATATGGAGAGTAGCATCCCTGTCTATGACAATCAAATCAATTATGTTTATTGTTTAACTGGAAAATAAATAAGTAGGGTGGATGTTGCTGTGAGTATTCTTGTGATGATTCATTTTACATTTTTATGCATATGGTAGACATTTTCACCTAAGCAACTTTCAAAGCATTCAAGGTATACAGTACATTTTACAAGTAGCCTATATGTTGTTCCTGGGAATCAAACCCATGATCTTATGAGTCAGCTATATAACGAAAAAATGTATCCTTTTCCTAATGAGTATTTTGTCTGTTTCTCCAGAATACATTCTTAAAACAAGATATATTTATTTGAAACTAAGGTTGTCAATTTCAGTGCAATTCATTAACAATGCACAATTCAATATTTTTTTTATTTTTGTGGTCTCACTTTATACATACATTTTTGCATATATACAGAGAAATGTATTTGTTGTTCACATATCCCAGCTAAGTTGGGGTCAAAGTTCAGGGTCAGCCATGATACAGTGCCCCTGGAGCAGATAGGGTCAAGGGCCTTGCTCAATGGCCCAACAGTGGCATCTTGGCAGTGCTGGGGCTTGAACCCCTGTCCTTCTGGTCAGTAACCCAGAGCCTCAACCACTGTAATTTTTTTCTAACCTTGGAACAATTCAAGCTTGAAAGAGCCTACAACCTTCATGTTTTTGCGACTCACAGTAAGCAGAGGGCAGTCAGAAAAACTCTGGCAGAGAATGCACAACTATACAGGCAATGCACAACTGTACAAGCAATGCACAACCATACAGGCAATGCACAATCATACAGGCAATGCACAATCATACAAGCAATGCACAACTGTACAGGCAATGCACAACCATACAGGCAATGCACAATCATACAAGCAATGCACAACTGTACAGGTAATGCACAACCATACAGACAATGCACAATCCTACAGGCAATGCACAACTGTACAGGCAATGCACAATCATACAGGCAATGCACAACTGTACAGGCAATGCACAATCATACAGGCAATGCACAACCATACAGGCAATGCACAATCATACAGGCAATGCACAATCATACAGGCAATGCACAACTGTAAAAGCAATGCACAACCATACAGGCAATGCACAATCATACAGGCAATGCACAATCATACAGGCAATGCACAACTGTACAGGCAATGCACAATCATACAGGCAATGCACAACTGTACAAGCAATGCACAACCATACAGGCAATGCACAATCATACAGGCAATGCACAACTGTACAGGCAATGCACAACCATACAGGCAATGCACAACTGTACAAGCAATGCACAACCATACAGGCAATGCACAATCATACAGGCAATGCACAATCATACAAGCAATGCACAACTGTACAGGCAATGCACAACCATACAGGCAATGCACAACCATACAGGCAATGCACAATCATACAGGCAATGCACAATCATACAAGCAATGCACAACTGTACAGGTAATGCACAACCATACAGGCAATGCACAATCCTACAGGCAATGCACAACTGTACAGGCAATGCACAACTGTACAGGCAATGCACAATCATACAGGCAATGCACAACCATACAGGCAATGCACAACCATACAGGCAATGCACAATCATACAATCAATGCACAACTGTACAGGTAATGCACAACCATACAGGCAATGCACAATCCTACAGGCAATGCACAACTGTACAGGCAATGCACAATCATACAGGCAATGCACAACTGTACAGGCAATGCACAATCATACAGGCAATGCACAACCATACAGGCAATGCACAATCATACAGGCAATGCACAACCGTACAGGCAATGCACAACTGTAAAAGCAATGCACAACCATACAGGCAATGCACAATCATACAGGCAATGCACAATCATGCACAATCATACAGGCAATGCACAACTGTACAGGCAATGCACAATCATACAGGCAATGCACAACTGTACAAGCAATGCACAACCATACAGGCAATGCACAATCATACAGGCAATGCACAACTCTACAGGCAATGCACAACCATACAGGCAATGCACAACTGTACAAGCAATGCACAACCATACAGGCAATGCACAATCATACAGGCAATGCACAATCATACAAGCAATGCACAACTGTACAGGCAATGCACAACCATACAGGCAATGCACAACCATACAGGCAATGCACAATCATACAAGCAATGCACAACTGTACAGGTAATGCACAACCATACAGGCAATGCACAATCCTACAGGCAATGCACAACTGTACAGGCAATGCACAATCATACAGGCAATGCACAACTGTACAGGCAATGCACAATCATACAGGCAATGCACAACCATACAGGCAATACACAATCATACAGGCAATGCACAACTGTACAGGCAATGCACAATCATACAGGCAATGCACAACTGTAAAAGCAATGCACAACCATACAGGCAATGCACAATCATACAGGCAATGCACAACTGTACAGGCAATGCACAATCATACAGGCAATGCACAACTGTACAAGCAATGCACAACCATACAGGCAATGCACAATCATACAGGCAATGCACAACTGTACAGGCAATGCACAACCATACAGGCAATGCACAATTGTACAGGTAATGCACAAAGCACAACCATACAAGTAATACAGAACCATAAAGGCAATGCACAACCGTACAGGCAATGCACAAAGCACAACTGTACAGGCAATACACAACCATAAAGGCAATGCACAACTGTACAGGCAATGCACAACCATACAGGCAATGCACAACCATACAGACAATGCACAACTGTACAGGCAATGCACAATCATACAGGCAATGCACAATTGTACAGGTAATGCAAAAAGCACAACCATACAGGTAATACACAACCATAAAGGCAATGCACATCTGTACAGGCAATGCACAAAGCACAACTGTACAGGCAATACACAACCATAAAGGCAATGCACAACTGTACAGGCAATACACAACCATAAAGGCAATGCACAACTGTACAGGCAATACACAACCATAAAGGCAATGCACAACTGTACAGGCAATGCACAACCATACAGGCAATGCACAACCATACAGGCAATGCACCATTATACAGGCAATGTACAACTGTACAAGCAATGCACAACAGTACAGGCAATGCACAACCGTACAGGTAATTCACAACTGTACAGGCAATGCACAACCATACAGGCAATGCACAACCATACAGGCAATGGACAATCATACAGGCAATGCACAACTGTACAGGCAATGCACAACCATACAGGCAATGCACAACTGTACAGGCAATGCACAACCATACAGGCAATGCACAACTGTACAGGCAATGCACAACCGTACAGGTAATTCACAACTGTACAGGCAATGCACAACCATACAGGCAATGCACAACCATACAGGCAATGCACAGCTGTACAGGCAATGCACAACCGTACAGGCAATGCACAACTGTACAGGCAATTCACAACGCACAACCATACAAGCAATGTACAAGTGTACAGGCAATGCACAACTGTACATGCAATTCACAACTGTACATGCAATTCACAACGCACAACTGTACAAGCAATGCACAACTGTACAGGCAATGCACAACCATGCAGGATATGCACAACCTTACAGGCAATGCACAACCGTACAGGCAATGCACAACCATACAGGCAATGCACAATCATACAGGCAATGCACAACTGTACAGGCAATGCACAAAGCACAGCCGTACAGGCAATACACAACCATAAAGGCAATGCACAACCGTACAGGCAATGCACAAAGCACAACCGTACAGGCAATACACAACCATAAAGGCAATGCACAACCGTACAGGCAATGCACAAAGCACAACTGTACAGGCAATACACAATCATAAAGGCAATGCACAACCGTACAGGCAATACACAACCATAAAGGCAATGCACAACCGTACAGGCAATGCACAAAGCACAACCGTACAGGCAATACACAACCATGAAGGTAATGCACAAAGCACAACTGTTCATGCAATACACAACCATAAAGGCAATGCACAACCGTACAGGCAATACACAACTGTACAGGCAATGCACAACCGTACAGGCAATGCACAAAGCACAACTGTATAGGCAATGCACAACCATACAGGCAATGCACAATCATACAGGCAATACACAACCATACAGGCAATGCACCATCATACAGGCAATGCACAACTGTACAGGCAATGCACAACCGTACAGGCAATGCTCAACTGTACAGGCAATGCACAACCGTACAGGCAATGCTCAACTGTACAGGCAATGTACAACTGTACAGGCAATGCAAAACTGTACAGGAAACCAACTGACTGCTGTTCAAAGACAGCTGGACAGAGATCGAGATGCATTTTTTTTTAAGTTTCAAACTACATTTCACCTGATAGAACATCCTAAAAATTCAGCATTTTGGCACTACGTGCTAAAAATCAATATGATGCAAGTGCGACACAACCACAGTGAGACTCACCAAAAGCGCAAGATTGAAAACTCAATCAAAATGCAAAATGAATTGCTGTGGTCTGTAGACCAGTGATGGTCTTATATTCAATTATATGGGAATAAAAATACCAATATATTGACTTTTAAAACAATTTTTTTTATTGTCAAATCAACACTTCACCTTTCTTCCACAAATATCTGATATTTGAAATATCTGAATTATTATATTTTATAGTATATTTATAGTAATTTTGATCATTATATATTGAATTATTCTTATTTAGAGGCCTTTCTCTGCAAATACTGATACATGTAATTAATTTGATTCATTAATTGGTATGGCAAGTAATTAATTTGATTAAAATTTATATCAATTGCAAGCCCTGGTTGAAATACAAAATTCTTTAAGATATAAAGTCTCTGACTTTCGGAGAAATGTTTCAGTAGGCGAAGTTTGGGGTTAAAATTGAGGGGCAAATGGGTACAAAAAACTAATCTTGTCACCTAAAGTTTAGTTTATTTTTCTTGATGAAAGTCTTGACATAATACCGTCTGTTATGTTGCTTCTCAAGTATATGTATCTTGTTTTAAGGATGTTTACAGGCGCATTCTTGCTTATTTAATTCCAGTTGCAATTAAATGAACCCAAGATTCAGTAAATCCCCCCAAACAAGGGTCCAGTTAATTCCAGTAGCTGATCAAACACCATCACACGATTGACAGCTGGGGGAGGTGTGGCTGTTTCTATTGTGTATGTTTGTTCAACACCTGAATGACATATCAGTAGATGTCATGTTGTCTTTGTCTGTAGTAAAAACACACATGTGCATTTTGCACTGTTGGGGATGAGGGACCCTCAGGACTCACTATTAGTAAGCACGGTGGCTGTGGGTCACGTTTTTTCTTCAGAATAGGTTCCTGCGCACTCGGAATTTCACATTTGAGTGATGCTGAAAATAAATGAGAAGCTCTAAACGTGAGAATCTGAGAGCATGACATTTTGCCCTTATAGCATTGCTGGAAGACACTGCAAATCTGCAGGTGGCATCTACAGTTTCACATAGAAATCTACTGTTCTGACTTTCTAGTTTTTAACCTTGAACGAGATGGGGGAGAGACAGAAGAGTTGCTAACTGCGCAAAAAGACTTTGTGTTTTCATTTGATGCACTTGTTTTTTTCCTATTCAAACAATGTTACTAGAGATAATAAAATATAGAACAATCTGCAAAATCTGCATATTTAGTTCAATTGTCTTATTATTTTCAGTCCATTAGGGGGCACAAGCAGAGAAGAGACCGCAAAGACAATACACAGACAGGTAAACAATTAACACCGAAGGAAATTCTGGTTTCAAATCTAGTTCAATTTCAAAATTGTTTACCAATTTTGGAATATTCAAGTAAACATTATGAAGAGGTATTATATTTAAATGAACATGGTTTTCTTCACTTTAGTTGCCAAAAACAATAACAAATACAGTAGCCTATATGAGCAGTAATATCAGACATGATAGTTATATTCAGTATTTAGATTTTTAGTATATCACTGTATTTTTCAGCATATCATAGTGATACTAGTTTGATGTGAGTGTCAATTCTAACAGAACTGAAGGTCACTTTACCGTCAAAGCAAACAGATAAAATGATGGGGTAAGAGAAATATAAAATTTTTTTGTTTGCTAGAAATAAATGACAAACATGTAGGTGTCAGCTGAAGGAAAGAATCAGCTATATATGACAGTCAAACATGTCTTAGTGGTAGAGGAAAATGTATTTTAGTCCCTCAAACACTAGAGATAGCAAAAACATTTTGGTGCACAGCGGATACCGTATAAGTACAATCATAGAAAATGAGCTTGTCTTTAAATGACCTGTGAAGATTGCAACAAACTGACACGGCACAACAGGGCTAAAAGCTCACCTTTTTCTTTTTCTGGTCACAAAGTAAGGTTAAGATTGAAAAAAAGAATTTCTTTTTATAAAAATTTTGATGGAGCAACATAATAAAAAAGATATATTAACAAAGTTGTTTTGATAATTATTATTATTATTATATTTTTTTTAAAGGTGGTGAGGGAGCCTTTAACCCCACACTTAGGGCAAAATTTGTCAACTTACTTTTTGGCAAATACTTTTTGAGACAGCAAGTTGCTATTTTGATTAACAAATTAAGATAATACGTATTCAAAATAACCACTTCAGAAAAGGCTATACCATTTTCTGTAAATTTCACAACATCAAGTATTATAAAGACAACTGAGTCTCCATTATGATTAGATCAGTCAGTGTGAGCCCACTTTGAACAGAAAAGGGGGCATTTTACCCCAGATACTTTCCTTTCACTTATTGGATAGTTATTGAAATTGTATTTTATTTAATCACCTTGAACAAAACTGAAAATAACAAATAAGTATTTTGATTCTAAATAAATGTTTTTAAATATTAGAATTACTATAATGTCAGGGATACTCATTAGCTGCTGTACATAATTAAGCAACATATAAAAAATAATTAAGTATGAGATCAAATTACCTCAAAATCAACCTTTAGATATTTGTCCGCGATGACCTCGTGACCTCATGAAGGATCATGAATATTTCACAGTGCACAGTGAAAAACAAGTGTTTTGGAAAGTGCTGTGGTACATTTTGTGACTGTTTAGTGTTTTGGGAGAAGATAAAATCAAAAGTGCCTTTTACCCCGGGGGGACTGTAGCCCTTTTGTACCCTCCTGAATCCCAAAATATAAACATCTTTGCAATTATATGTTAGATCTATTGAAATCTCTCAAGGTTGTGAATTCTGGATTGCTGTAGGGGAAAAGTCCACAAATGCACATGAACATTTTTATTGGAAAATCAAATAGTCTCCAAGATCATATAAAGGGCAGAGTGTCATGATATATAAATAACCCTTTATTAATGGCATAGCGTAAATAAGCATTTTATGTTATGAACTTCCCCTTCAGTCTTCACCCTTACATTGAATATTCAAAAACAAAATCAGCATCTACTTCTGAAGCAGGATTTTGAGAACACATGGTGACTTTAGAAAATACTGAAACTGTTCTTTCTGTCATACGTTTGACTGGAGGAAAGCTTTAAAGCATTCTAATGCATTCAGGACAGGGGTGTCATTTGATTGGATGATGCAGATGTTCTGCACAAACAAACACTTTCCTCTCTAGTCCTTGAACGATTGTTCAGTAAAGAATGCACTCATTTATTCATTTCAGATCATTTAATCAATGGATAACAGCGTGATATTCCACATCTTTAACAAAGAAGTTGTGCGAGACTACAGTACGTTTAGAACAATAACAGAAAAGTAATTGTTAAGCAACTGTGCACACACAATCTTCTGCACGTGACACTTATTTAATGGACAGAAAACCGAGCACGGAATTAATTGGTTTATGATGTGAGACCTTTATTAGCAGAACATCATGTTATCATTCACTACACTTATGCGAAAACACAATATTTACAGAACAAAACACCTTTCGATAAAAAATATTTTAGAATAATTACAATCAGCTTGTTGAACATATAGATATTCTCTTGCACATACATTTATAGAACATCCTCCTTCATATGTACAGTATTATTCCTCAACACTTATTGTTGTTTTTTTTACAATATTAAACAGTGTAATTGCAGGGAAATCCCTGTTCAACACAAATCACCTATTTGAAACAATAGATGTCCCATGTTTACATGTTAAAACTTTATTCATAAAGCTTTATTTTTTTAGTTAAATTAGATGTAAGTTTTTCCTGGGATGCCTTTAAATAGCGTTCAAATCAAACTCCCTGTGGAGGAGCGAGAAAAGGGGCAAGAGAGCCAATAGGGGGGATTCAGCATTTCCTCCATTGAGAGAGAACAAAATAGGCATGGGAGAAATTTGGCTGGCTTCACCACATGTTTGACAGCTGACATTAAATTGTTTACATATTAAGATTTAGTAGCTATTAGTTTCAGTGCTGCTTTGCAGTCCCCTCCCTTGTGATTGGGCCTGATGTGTGTTGGATTCCCTGGTGAAGCCGGGCTTGGCTTTGGATGGGTTCAGTGCACACCTGTGAGAGAGGAATGAATAGAAGGGGTGTGTGAACTGTCTGCTCCAGACTGACTGGCGCCACCAACAAAACAGAGAGCATGCTTGATCAACAACCCAAAACAAACCAGGTCGAACAACAAGTGCAGTGCTACGTGGGCCTTCACACACAAGCTCTATCACAGCTGCATGCCAACCAGCCTGGACACTTCACCCTGGAGCTACTGCCAAACCCCTGTTAGTAAGAATATTTGCTATACACTGGACTGTTTTTGCGCAATGTACAGCTGGGTACGAGTGGTTGCCAGTGTTCGAGACCAGTCCAGCCAGAGCGGAAAGCACAAGAAGACAGCATTCATACTAACAGGAATATTATGGTAATAACTTACATCCATGCGGTTTTTACTGTCATGACTCTATTAATAATAGCCATTGCAGCTGCATGTATGTACACTGCCAGCTCTATTAGAAGCCTGTTACCCAATTATCCAGATAGTTCAGCCCGTTCTTTAGTTGGGAATGACTGAAACGATGTAGCTGTTTTAGTGTTGCTTTCCCCACTGCTGTGTTCCCTTGTGTTATGTTCAAGGTTTTTGTAATAGTTTCAATGCAGGCCGCTGTGATTAGTATGCCATTAAAACAAGTCTGCTTGGTGTGTTTAAGATGCACAAACCACCACTGCATTGCTGTGACAAAAGAAAGTGTCAATAAAATTATTTAATTTAGAGTGGAAATGCACAAACAAACAAAAAAAATCCAAGAATATTTTTCAGTCTAAATCATAAAATGGAAATTGAAGTTGTTGTTTGTTTAAAGGGCTGATTATTCCATTTATTTCTATTTATTTTGTCTTGTTTTCAGACTAAAATCATGTGTGCTGCTGTACGGCTGTGAAGGGAAACAAGCGTATCATAATGAAGAATTTAATAATTGCTCTTCTATACAAAAAGCCTAACATGTGAGAACAATATACAGAAGTTATTTTCATCAGACCCCTTAATCAACCTGACTACATCATTTTAAGGCTTAGATCAAGTCGAAATAGCTCCTTAAGGTAACAATTGCAGGCTACATAGTGGAAAGAGTCCTTTTATGAATGTATTTATATATGATATTTGTTGTACTCACCAGTGTGCAACATCTCAGCGACACAAAATTGAGTCTTCCTGCTTATTGACACCCGTCGTCCTCTGAAAGCAAAGTAAACAGGTGCATTTATTCTTACTGCGGATGTGGATCAGGAGAGGTCACATACAGTACGGGCAACAATAACCATAAATAAGCAATTGTACATGGTGCCAGCTACTACAAAGTAAGAATGATCATATACATTAAGATAATATACAATAAATATAAATGCACATATACATATATATGAATGTATTTGATGCTCACATACAGTACAGTAAGATTAAATGTAGCCTAATACGTATGTTGGCTATTTATATCTAATTATCTATAAAATATCAGACATATTAGCTAAACTGAATTTTGAGAAGAAATAAAATGGTTCAACATTTTAGGAAAGAACAAGGGAAAAGGCCGCCAGCAGTCTACACAGCATCTCGTTTGGTCTGGTGCATCAACAGCAGTTCATAGAAATCCATGCGTAATGAGGCTGATGTGCACAGCCAAGATAACTACAGTCCTTTTAATGGCCATGAACTGTGTTCTGAATCTTTCAGGTCCTGCTCACCTGCTCTGTGTTGATTTGTGTGAGAGGGGTCCGTGTGGAGGCGGGTGGGCTCGTCTGTTTCAGAAGAGTCGGGTGCGTCTCCAACGCCAGCTGCAGGTCCAGAATGTAGTCAATGACATGCTGGAGGATCTCCACTTTACTGACTTTCTTATCCTGCGGAATAGTGGGCACCAGGCGCTTGAGTCGGCTGTAGCAGTCGTTCATGTCGTACTGCAGGCAGAAAAGATCCTCCTCTTCCATTTTGCATCGGCTGCGCTCCGATAAATAACGTAAGGAGAGCTCACTGCAGCTTGAAGAAACCTTGTGAGGGCGAACCGGTGCGCTGGCCTTCATCTTTTAAATAAATAATAAATACGCACAGCTAAATGTGGAAATAAAACACACGCGCACTGGATGCAACAAGAAGGTTCGTTTTAGAATGTGATGCTTCGATGCGCAAATGCAATTGAGTGTACGCGGAAAAGGAGCGCAGTTCTATCCAGAGCACATATCCTCTCTGACTCTAAACGCACAGTGTAAAACAGCGGATGAGTTGAGGCTGGTCCTATATAGAGGAAAAGGGGAGGCGCCACCCGCCCGAGCTTTGACAGTCCTGCGCGAAACACCACCGGTCAGTCACGAGCTCCCGTGTAACTGCGGAGGGTCTCGAGCAAAAATAAAGGGCTGAAACGTCTCTCCGTGTATTTGCTTTTGTTAATGTGTGTGAGTGGATTTATTTATGTCTGTTCCAAATCAGAAATACAAAGATAACACTTTTTAAAAATGATATGCATTACTAAATAATTAACAAAGAGTATTTCACTGTTAAATAACAGGGCATTAATTAGTATACATTCAAAAGTTTTAATATGTAAACGTTTATATTTAGTCATATGCTAGAGGGTAGTCACTAATAGTCACACTATTTACTCCAATAAATATTTCTTATATGGTCATATGTCTTTATTTTTCTACAAATCTATTTCTGTATCGCCTTTGCTACTGCTGCTAATGACAAATAATAATAATAATAATAATAATAATAATAAATAAATAACAATACCATGATTATTGCACAAGAAAACAAGAAAGAGTTGATATAGCAAATGTTGGCCTTTTGCGACAGCATGCCCCACATCTGCCTTTCAACTCCACTCATGCCCTATGTCAATTTGGTCAAATGCAATTAGTTAAAAAATAAAAAGCATATATATATACAGTATATATTATAATTACAGTTTTTGAGTAAGAGTTTAGAAAAAATATATTTAAACAGCTCAATCAATTTTTAGATTAACACAATTTGCATGAGAAGTATCAGTCGGGCTTCAGAAACAATTGGCATTGTTAAAAGGGGTGAATGATTTCAGATTGAATGCTGATATGAGGAATGCATCAGTACTTGTCCTTTTGGACCAAAGTACAGCCTTTGACACTGTAGATCACAATACTCTGCTTAACAGGCTTGAGAACATCATTGGCCTCTCAGTATCTTAAATTGGATCAGATCATATGTTACTGCTCAACACTGGTAGGCATTTATTTATTTATTTATTTTGTAAAATTAGGTGACTGTCCCTCTACGAAACATGACATACTATATGGTGTTCCACAAGGGTCAGTTCTTGGACCAGTTTTATTTTCATTGTATATGCTGCCGTTGAGTAACATAATTTCTGAACATAAGATAAACTACCATTTTATGCAGATGACATTCAATTATATATCTCTGTAGAGCCAAATGACACACAAGCATTAAAGAGATTGTCTGAATGTTTGCCCAACATCCTACTATAGATTAACACATACTTTTTGCATTTAAATGAACATAAAACAGAGATACTCATTGCTGGCTCAAAACATGAGATGGAAAGAACTGAAAGTGGACTATAGGTACTCTATAGGTACTTTGACTTCCTTGTAGTCAAAGACAGGGGTGAAGAACCTTGGTGTCATTCAATCTGAAATTGAAATTTAATATAAATGTTACTAAGACATAGACATCTTAGAAATATTGTACGAATTCAACCCTTTGTTTCAATTGATGATGCGAAAAAATGTATTCATGCTTCATTTTTTTCTTGCATCGGTTATTGTAATGCACTTTATTCTGGCTTACCTTAGAAAGACTGCAACTGATGCAGAATGCTGCAGCCAGAGTGCTTTCAAGATCCAGGAGGAGAGACCACATAACACCAGTTTTAGCTCATTTGCATTGGTTACCCGTTAAATACAGGATTGATATTAAGGTTCTTTTAATTGTTTTTAAAGCACTTAATGCTTTAGCACCATCATACATTTCTGACTGTTTATCAAATTATGATTCAGCTTGCAGTTTGAGGTCTTTCAATGCAGATATTTTTACATACTGTAATGCAAATCTTAAGAATGAAATCTTATTCTAGTGAAGCTGCTTTTAGCCATTATGTGCCAAAAATCTGGAATGCTTTACAAATTAAAATGAGATAAGCACCAAGCATTTACATTTTTAAAAAGCATTTGAAGACATATCTTTTTAAACTCAATTTTGTTTCATCTTTTTATACTTATATTCAATTTGTGTGCTTATAGTTCTGATGTCCTTACATTTGTTTTCATTCTTTTTTTCTTTTTCTTTTTTTTTTCTTTGTACTGTAGGCCTGGAATGTTAGTTTTGGCCACATAATTCACAAAGAAATAAAATAAAAATCGAATTATTCTAAAACCATTTGAACCAATATATAATACAACTGTTAGAGAAAACAACAATTTGAGTAAATGGACCTTTAACTCAAAACCTTGTGTGACAACTTTAACTTTATAACAATGTTACAACTGTAGTTTCTATAATAGGCTATTTGTGACTGAACATGAAACACTGATTTAAGCATTGTTTGTTTATAACATATCAATGAAAGTTATTTGAATGAATCACCATGCAAAAACTACTGTGTGAAAAGGAAAGTCTCACTGAAAGAATTAACTGACACATGAGCTGTATTAAACAGCTCTTTTTAAAAGTCAAGCTTCTGTAGATGTTTTTCTTTCAAACATTCCACAGAAGAGATTTTTGAGTAGCCTATGAAAATACTTGAGAAATTACCAGTGTGGCATATGAGTGCAAAAACTCGCCTTAACAAGTCGCGTTTAGCCTGACTCATTTCATTCATTTTAATGTACCACCTTTGCTATAGAGCAGAGCATGTTCCCATGGTCCAGATCTTTTCTGTCCTCACAGTAGATTCTCAGACGGACTGGCGCCAGTCCCGTGATGCCACTTATTCATCCACCTTCGAATAGCCTTTCATCCGTGGCAAGTTGCCAAGGCGATGAAATACTTGGCTTTCAGCTCCCCTCTGGCGCAACAAGTTAAAATCCGCTTTGCTTTCCTCTCCTCTTCCCAAGCACTTTGATACATGGCATCGTGTACAGTTCTGCCTGGGTAGAATTTGTATGTGTGTGTGTGTGTGTGTCTGATATGTATTCGCTAATCATGACTCTTTGTCATGAAAAATTCTCCTTGCCTTCTGCAGGTGGGTTGGCTGAACACTTTCCAGCTTAGCAGGTGCAAAGACTTTGCAAATAGTGCTATCCATCATATTCTGAATAGGGTTCCTCAAAATGTAGCGCTGGCGTCCTCCTTTGAAAACAAAACCACTTACGATGCATAAAGCCCAGCAATTAGCACATCACAACAGAAATACACAGCACTGCGTTCTTGTTTAATCAGAAGAACTTGCTTTAGTTGCTAACACTTTATTTAAAAGGCACCATGCAAGGCCACTAGAGGAATGTTTACAACATCACACACCTAACTCTATTATGAGAGGGTTTGAATGGATCCGTTTTATTCAAAATGCTGTTTGTACTGCTTATTGTACCTCTTCACTGTAATATGACTCATTTTACATACCTTTTGATTGGCTTTTTCTGTCTAGAAACTCACTTATTCAAGATACACATACGTGTTTTGTGTATTGCTAGTTATGACTCCTGATCTTGTCCCCGGGGGGGTGGGGGGGGGGGGGGGGGGGGGGGGGTTGTGTCCACTGAGATGAACAGAACACACTATCTCTTTCAAAGACAGCTCTTCAAAAGAGCTGAGTGTATGTATCTTTGATGGTAATCTTTCCCTGAATTCCTTCACGTTTCTCTCTTTCTTTATTTCGGCCCTCAAGCAACAGGATACACTGTAACGTCTGATGTTTGCATACACTGTCACAAAACTTATCAAATATTTATTTTCATCCTTAACAAAGATTAAAAATCCTTTGTCAACTGTGCCCTTAAAGAATGGATGAATGTCAATTTTATTAAGGGGAAAACCAACCTCTTGTCATGTTGGCAGCTTCTTTATTTCAATGAGCTAGAATGATTTTTGTACATATGCATATTGATCTACTGCTTTTGGTGAAAGATCAGCAATGCAATACAAGGATCAAAACTTGATATATACAGTGCAAAAGATAATTTTACAGGAATACACAGTATTTATCTGAAACAGTAATGAAACCAAATTGCATATAAATTCAATGTAAAAAGCCTATTGTGGCCACATAGAGATAAAACTGTACAATGACCATGCTATTAATGTCGTATTAAACAAATATCCCATGCAGAGGACATCTGACTTTTTCTCTTTTTTATCTCAGTGTTTAGACATGTTAATGCTGCGTTCACTTCTGTAAACTGTTTTGCTTTAACTTCCCTATTCCAGACGGCTGGGAGGATGCAGGCATAACAATGTTAACTACTTATAGTCTGCACGATCAGTGGATCATAGTGCGCCATAGTACCTTGCTATTTTGTTATTGCTAAACTCAATAGCCAGACTAAATAAACCCTCATAATGTTCAATATATGCATTTTGTATGTGCTTCAGTTCAATTTGAACAGTAATGCAAACTGTTGTCATTGTGATATGTGGTTGATGTGTTGTTGTTTTTTTGTCTGTCATCATTGGTGATAGAGTTTATTTAGTGGGTCTGCTTTCTCCTACTCTTTTGCCAGCCACCAGATCTCTTCTTCATTTACACAGGTGCTACTGTATTTACAGAGAGACCTGTGCAATCAGTTATTGTAAAACTCTTACATGCCCTCCACCCACCTTACAGTTTAAGTTTCCTGCCATGCCTTTACAGTAATGGCACATTATGCAAGCCAATTACAGGTTCAAGGTCAGTTTTATATTTCAGCATTGAACCTACTAGGCTCTACTTAGTGGCCAAATAATTGAAATAACTGTCCTGTACATTTCATAATTTTTTTTTATAAAAAAGCAATGTAATTAATGGATTCAAAAGTATTTATTAAATTATTCTAGCATTATAAATCATTAAAGTATGTGTGAGAAAGTCAACATGTTGAGATTTAGGTACATATTATTTATTACACATGTTGTCTGCTTGCATTGAGAAAATAAATAAAGCATGCACTATGTTCTTGCTCTTGAAATTATTATAAACAAAACTACGGCTCATCTAGGTTATTTACCTATACATTCAAGTTGTGTCTCTTTCCAGAAGACAAGCAGAGAACAGCAGCATATCAAGACCCATTTGGTTTTTTTTGTGCAGTTCTCTTTCCCTCAAGCTCATGATAAAGTATGTTCTCAGCTTGAAGTTTTTGCTCTGGTAAATTTTCCATCTGTTTTAGTTTTATGGTGCTGAACACACATTACTCTTTTGTGTAAGTAAATGCTTACTTCCACATTCACTGGCTGTTATCAGGAATTGGTCAGTACCTGTTCCTAATATTGATTAACCTCTTTGACTTTTCAGGAAACTGCAGAGTACATGAGAAAATCTTCTTGGCCTTTTATGTATAAGTGAGAATACTGTAAGATGAGATATGAAGATCAAGCTTAGTTCAGGCCTACAATGTTGAGATTGACCATTGAAAAAGTTCTTGAAAGGTTCTGAAATGTGGCTCTAAACTGGTGAGTTGCAACCCAATAGTGAGTCACAGGTCTGTCCTGTTGGGTTCTGGACTGTAGGGAAAAAAATACTAAATGTGAATGATAAAATGTAGCTGACCATATAGTATAACAAAATAAATAGTCTTATCAACTTTAAAAAGTAAGTTGAAAATCAATATGATTTGTCATTGAAAGGGCATGCTAACACTGTCTCATAACAACTTGTAAAAATGTATATGAGATCATACTGTAAGATATCTAAAATATTGAACAACTTGGCTTTTATGAATAGGTACACCTTTGATCACTTTTGATACCAACCAATCAACAAAAATGTTTTAAATGAACACAATATAGGCATGAAATTTTAGCTAGCCTCCCTTTCAACACTTTATTTTATGAAAAAGGAAACATCAATGAAAAAACGTGGTTTCCTCATTCCATATTTATTAAAGTGCAATACAAATGAAGGATGTGTGTCAATAACCAGTAATACGCTTCTGTCTTCTCATTCCAAACCTGATGTTTGTATTTATTTTGTGGTTCACAGAAGATATTTCCCTAAATAAATCATGGTTTTCAGTTTGGGGTTAACTTATAGGAAAAATAGTAATACTATTGCTAGTTGATTTGTTTGTTTGTTTCTCTAAGGGAATAAAGTAGTATGTTTCTGTACGAACCAACATGTATGATTTTTTTGTGACTTCGCCGTCTCGTACTATTTATACGTCTTGTTATGAGACCAGATTGGTCATGCAGTCATTCAGACTCTAAGCAAGGTATTATTGCACAAACTTGATGTCACTTGGTAAAAGCTTGCTAAACTCGGCATACACCATGGGCAGGTTATGTGACATCCTTGGAAACTACTATATAAACAAAACTATGCAAAATATGAAAATATGCCCCTGACTACAATATATATGAGTTCACTTGCAACAAGAATACACATGTCAACCACAATGTGTTTTGTGCAATTAATTACTGACTGCAGAGAGCCTGAAGCCTTTGAAATTCATGATACATTTATGAATCAAAAATTTTAATAAGTAATTCACCAATGCCATGTTAATAATTTTAGAACATTGTTGGGACTTGAATAATAATACACTCACCTAAAGGATTATTAGGAACACCATACTAATACTGTGTTTGACCCCCTTTCGCCTTCAGAACTGCCTTAATTCTACGTGGCATTGATTCAACAAGGTGCTGAAAGCATTCTTTAGAAATGTTGGCCCATATTGATAGGATAGCATCTTACAGTTGATGGAGATTTGTGGGATGCACATCCAGGGCACGAAGCTCCCGTTCCACCACATCCCAAATATGCTCTATTGGGTTGAGATCTGGTGACTGTGGGGGCCATTTTAGTACAGTGAACTCATTGTCATGTTCAAGAAACCAGTTTGAAATGATTCGAGCTTTGTGACATGGTGCATTATCCTGCTGGAAGTAGCCATCAGAGGATGGGTACATGGTGGCCATAAAGGGATGGACATGGTCAGAAACAATGCTCAGGTAGGCCGTGGCATTTAAACGATGACCAATTGGCACTAAGGGGCCTAAAGTGTGCCAAGAAAACATCCCCCACACCATTACACCACCACCACCAGCCTGCACAGTGGTAACAAGGCATGATGGATCCATGTTCTCATTCTGTTTACGCCAAATTCTGACTCTACCATCTGAATGTCTCAACAGAAATCAAGACTCATCAGACCAGGCAACATTTTTCCAGTCTTCAACTGTCCAATTTTGGTGAGCTCTTGCAAATTGTAGCCTCTTTTTCCTATTTGTAGTGGAGATGAGTGGTACCCGGTGGGGTCTTCTGCTGTTGTAGCCCATCCGCCTCAAGGTTGTGCGTGTTGTGGCTTCACAAATGCTTTGCTGCATACCTCGGTTGTAACGAGTGGTTATTTCAGTCAAAGTTGCTCTTCTATCAGCTTGAATCAGTCGGCCCATTCTCCTCTGACCTCTAGCATCAACAAGGCATTTTCTCCCACAGGACTGCCGCATACTGGATGTTTTTCCCTTTTCACACCATTCTTTGTAAACCCTAGAAATGGTTGTACGTGAAAATCCCAGTAACTGAGCAGATTGTGAAATACTCAGACCGGCCCGTCTGGCACCAACAACCATGCCACGCTCAAAATTGCTTAAATCACCTTTCTTTCCCATTCTGACATTCAGTTTGGGGTTCAGGAGATTGTCTTGACCAGGACCACACCCCTAAATGCATTGAAGCAACTGCCATGTGATTGGTTGATTAGATAATTGCATTAATGAGAAATTGAACAGGTGTTCCTAATAATCCTTTAGGTGAGTGTATATTTCGATGTTTGATTTTAAGAACATTTTGTTTACTTTGGTATGATAAACAATTTTGATACTGTGTTTGGTCGCCAATGTAAAATCTGGGTCCTGAGGCAAAACCAGTTGACAATCACTGGCCACAGTTATCATTTTTTAAAGCAATTTTATTTCTCAACAAACAAACTCTCCTTTCCATTCCTTGTAATCCCTTTCCCTCTGAAACACATTTTTTTCTGCAAAGGTATTCCCAACACACTCTCACAACGAAACCATCAGGATCCGTATGTTGTGCATCTGCACTCATTTGAATTCCTACGATTTTCCCTACAGCCAATGATGCCCCTGGACATGGTTTCTATCTAATACGTGACAATTACTTGTTTCTGTCACACATAACAGCTTCCTATCACATTTACACACTCTACTGATTGGTTAAGTTTAGATAAGGGGTTTGGGTAAGGGCATAATATTAATAAGTATGTCCTTAAAGGGTTTGTTCACCAAAAAATGAAAATTATCCCATAATTTACTCACCCTCAAGCCATCCTAGGTGTATATGACTTTCTTCTTTCAGCCAAACACTCCGGGAGATGGAGGAGGCTGCAGCAGCGGCACTAACAAAAGAATCTGGTTGACGGAGAGTAGGGGAGATGTGGTGGTGCTCATGCAGGAAATGTGATGTAATGCCAACAGAGGCTGAGAGTTTGCTGACATGAATGGGCGATTGGAATGACTGGATAGACACATGAAAGCACCATTTTAAGATTAATACAAATCTACAGTATAGCTAAAAAAAACACTTCTTTTCGCCGTTTTCCTTTGCTGTAAACAACGCGCGCTTCCGTATTCGTCACTTCTCAATGGAGCTTACGCTATACCTAAGTCATACCCTGGAACTCGACTCTCTTGTGAAAGCACAAACGGCTGTTACAGGAAGCCAGTGATTATAGTTTATAAAATTATAAATATGGATATTTTTCTTACAAAAACGCATCGCTTCGCTTCAGAAGGCCTTTATTAACCCCCTGGAGTCATATGGATGACTTTTTTGATGGATGGATGTGCTTTTTTGGGCTTTAAATTTGTAAGTTACCATTGATACACTCCCATTATAAAGTTTGGAAAAGCCAGGATATTTTTTAATATAACTCCGATTGTGTTTGGTTGAAAGAAGAAAGTCATATACACCTAGGATGACTTGAGGGTGAGTAAATTATGGGATAATTTTAATTTTTGGGTGAACTAACCCATTAACACTCTTACTTCCACATTACACATCTGGGAATTTGCACATGATGAAGTTGTACGAGTTTATGCGAACAACATCATGTGAGACCATACGAATTCATAAATCATGTATGAATTATCATGAGGTCGGGTTTCCACAGGGTCTTTTGAGTTACCAGTCTCCTAAGAGAACATGTTACCCTCTCAAAGAGATAATAGCTCTCAATGATCTTACCATCTGCAAGGTTCATAACTTCACACTGGTTACAGAGAGTGAAATTGGGCATTAGTTAAAGAGAGCCCTTTCTCATACTGCCGCTGTGCATCCTGTGTCCTGAAAGAGCAGGGCCCTCACAAAAGGCCACCATCTGCTGTTTTTTTATTTCAAGTGCTGCTGACGGCCTCTTCCCAGCTCTGATCGCGATCCTAACACCACTGCCATGCAGAATGGAATGCTGGACTAATTCTAAGAGAGGGATGGGGGGGGGGGGGGGCTGGGGGGCTATGTCTATATGAACATCACCTTTTAAGAGCAGGACAGAGCAAAAAAAAAAGTGTAAGAAAATGGCTAGTTGAATATCATTGTTTTCAGAAATTCCAGTCATATCTTCAGTCCATCTTTTCCCCTCATGGATTGTCCCCTTCACATGTCCTCAGCTCAGTTTTAGCCTACCAAACCCATATGAACACATTTAGACGCCCTCTCTGTTTCTCTGAGTATGTGAAGGAATGTGTTTTTAAGGGAACAATACAGCGCACTTGTGGGAATGGTGAAGGATTAGTAGTGAGGGTTGTAATGAGTGTGAGAGGCCAATGCCTGATCCCTCCTTATTAACTCATCTTTTCACCCTCATCCCCACTCCTTCATCTGATTTTCTCTTTAATCCCTTCATTTATCCAAATTATTCTCATCGTTCGGACATTGCTCCTGTCCTTGGGCTTAGAAACGACTATGTCCTAAATCAATATTTGCTGTTTTGTTGGTTTGCCGAGTTGCCTTTGTTTTTCATCAAAATAACTTTCATACCACCATTAAACTTTATTAGAGTTAATTCTAAACCTTCTACAAATGTTGAAATTGAATTGAAAATTGGTGGCAATGCTCCATATCATATGGAGCCCTTTTCATATATCCCTTTTGTGTAATTAGCCTGTTTGACATCTGAGTAGGATTACACTGAACAAGATATTTTAAAGAATAACAAGTTAAAGGGATAGTTCACCAAAGAAAAGACAAATCTGAATCCCATACCCTCATGTGCAGCTTACTTTCATCCGTGGAACACAAATGAAGATGTGAGCTTATTAAATATAAAACTGAAAAATGAAAACAGACCGACCTTTTTTTCTAAGTTAAGGTGAAATATTCTCCTCCATTTAAGGAAAACAAGGATGGCACAGATGGTTGGATTCTTGAAGGAGAGGCACATTTCCTTCATGGTGCCTTTGTATAGAGAGAAGCCCCTCTTGGCTAATATTTAGCTCCTTCAAATGCTAATGGCTTGGTTCCCTTCTCCAGGGTTAGCATAACAATTATGGGAATGCTTTAGATGTGGGACATTTGTTTATGAGTTGAAAGCGGTGTGTGGAAGCATGGAGCAAAGTGGTCCACACAATTCACCTCCTCCCTGTGAACTTCGAGTCAATTTCAAGGTACAAAGCTGCACAGTTATTACTAGTAGCAAGCTAATTTTCATTTAGTGCTATTTGCTCCACAAAATTGAGAGCAAATGAGGGTTGAAAATATCAGCTATATTAAATCATAACACATAAACCGTTGATCCCGAAGTAGTTTTTTTGTAATCCTATTTATGTAATTATGCCTAATTTATTACAAATTATGTTGTCACCCACATAATAGCTGTATATTTTCAGTGTTAATTAAACAAATGCAACACATCTCACCTGCAGGTATTGACTACATAAGCAGTGCAAAAAAAAAGTTACACAACTTATATCACCACCAAAATACATGAAATCCATCACTTGTTACATTTAATGCAATATTATTGAATTTCACCCTTGGAAGAGTTTGGTATTTCATTTCAGCCTTGAAAGGAAAAATCGTTAATATTCTGATTTCATGGACTAGATCAAAGTTAGGAAATGGGACATTAAATGGAATTGGCTATTGGTGAGCAATTTTACCTCATTGCACAGAGTTTTTAAATAGTATAAACCATATGGCCAACACAACATGACTACATGATTCAGTAAACTATTAAATTGACTTAAATTTTTTTATACACACATAGTTAAAAAGGAATAAGTTCAGAAATAATTGATGACTGTGTAAATAAACATACCTACTATCCCTACAAATAAAACGGTCACAGAAATTCCTGATGTGCCACACACCAAAATGCAGCACTATTCTTCCAAGCTTTTTCCATGCATTATTCACCCGTTCTGTTGCCAAGAGAGGGCTCAGAGGAATCGTTGAGACCTCATTGAAATATTTATGTGGATCTCTGTATTGCTTTACTTCCAACCTTATTGAACTCCATAATTTTCTCAGGAGAGTCTTCTACACCAGAGCTTTACTGTCAAAAATATTCATAAATATGCCTAATAAACAAATTATCATATTCATAGTAAATGCGTATGACAGTCACTCTGGGCTTTATATAATACACAAATAGACCTTTTTTAGGTAGTTTCTGTGAATTTTATGGGCTCTAAAATGATTAATAATCATTTTTGAATGAACACCACAGTCCCTTTGCATTTATGAAACCCCCTTTTGCAATTTCAATTGATTTTAAAGCATACAATTTAAAGGTGCCATTTCCAGTTTTAAAATGTATCTTCACAGGGTAAATCTATTTTATATTTAAATGAGAGTAAAATAAATGTGTCCTTGTTCTGATTCATAAATTAGTGTTTTTAGACGCAAGTCTGTTTGGGCAAAATTTTGACTTCTTATAGGTATATAATGTGTAGGTTATATTATTGCTGTACTCAATAATATAATTTACTTACAGTAAATGTTTTTATTCAAGTCAAAAATATTATTTACTGTAACATCACTGAATCTACCTAAATACATTAGGTAACACCAATAAAACTACTTTTAACGATCAGATTAAGTAAAAAAAACAAAACAAATCTAAGTGGGCATTGGTAGCTCAGTGGCAAAGAAGCTGGCTACCAACACTGGAGTTCGCTAGTTTGAATCTAGGGTGAGCTGAGTGACTCCAGCCAGGTCTCCTAAGCAAACAAATTGACCCATTTGGTAGGGAGGGTAGAGTCACATGGGGTAACCTCCTTGTGATCACTAAAATGTGGTTCGTTCTCAGTGGGTTGTGCATGGATGCCGCAGAGAATAGCCTGTAGCCTCACACACGCTATGTCTCCGTGATGGCTCAACAAGCCACATGATAAGATGCACGGGTTGACGGTCTCAGATGCAGAGGCAACTGGGATTTGTCCTTAGCCACCCAGATCGAGGCGTATAACTGCGCAACCACAAGGACTTAAAAGCACATTGGGAATTGGGTATTCCAAATTGGGGATGGGGGAAGCTCCTTAAAGGGATAGTTCACACAAAAATGAAAATTCTCTCATAATTTACTTCATGCCATCCCAGATATGTGAATTTCTTTCTTCATCAGAACACAAACTAAGATTTATAGAAGAATATCTCAGCTGCCAAAATGTTGCAGTTCCAAAAAGCACAAAGTTAACATAAATATTATCCACACGATGCCATTGGTTAAATCCATATCTTCAGAAGTGATATGATAGGTGTGGGTGAGAAACAGGACAATATTTAAGTCTTTAAGACCCAAAACCAAACACAAAGCGATGCGTTCACAGAGTCAAGACATGGAGCATGAGTGTCCAGATCCCCGACTCAGAAACAAGACTGAACCAGACCAAGAGTCAGGATCCAGAGACCATGCTCTGAACATGAGACACAGACTAGGCAGAAGAGCATACAGCATAAAACAACCAGAGCAGTGCCCTCACAAAGAGACATAGGTTGGCTGATGAAGGCATTTGTTGGCAATTTATTGATTGTCTATTTATTCCATTTTAAAAGTGTAGTCCATCATTAGACCGAGGTGATGCAGGCTGAGATCACTGAGGTGCTTTGCAGTTCAACCGGCTGGTAATTTTGTTGAGGTCTACCCTAAGTCCAAGGTTCAGGCAATGGCATATTAAGTATGCCATGTCTTCTGGTTTGGTGTTGGCATCAGAACATTCTCTGAGGTCCATTGTAATAGACTGAAGTGATGTCTGGCTGGCACCGGCTGGATTTTGTCATCATCACTCAGAGACACGTAGCAGTGGAGTCTGATACCAAGCAGGAGTGGAGCTGGATCCAGCCGGACCTGGTGACCTCGGGATTGGAGTCACGGAAACAACCATGGTTGAGACATGGAAACAAATAAAATAATATTAGTGTAGATGCCATATATTTTTCGCAGATTTACAGATATATCATGATAAATGTTTCAGGTTTCACTATTAACAGGCCAAAGTTCTGCAATCGTAATGAACGTTATGGAATATAGCATGGTTGAAGGTCACTTAAGTACTGTGGAGCTAGACAATTCAAAGCTTTGTATGTAATTAACAGAATTTAAAAATTCATACGACTGTCACTAGGACAGGGCAAGAAACATAGATCTCGACACAGCAGAGAGAACCAGCCAAAGGAGGGGGAACCAAGGATGTGCCACTAAATAAGGGGGCCTCAGAAGATGGTCAAGGTAGGGGGCAGGGTCCGGCGTCCTGGGTTGTGGTACTAGGTAAAGGGCAGGGTCCGGCATCCTGGGTTGTGGTACTAGGTAAAGGGCAGGGTCTGGCATCCTGGAAGGAAGGTACAGGTCAGGGGCAAAGTCTGATGGCCTGGGAGGAGGGTCAAGGTAGGGGTGGGTTCTGGTGGCCTGGGAGGAGTTTCAAGGAAGGGGATGAGATCCAGCGGACAAGGGGAAAGAGTGTGGTATAGCAAACTCAGGGTAGGGAAGGGTTCAGTTAGCCTCAGGTCAAGGATGAGATCCAGCAGGCTCAGGGTAGGGAAGAGGTCCGGCAGAGGCTCTGGGATAGGAGCGGGGTCAAATTGGCCGCTGGCAAGGACCCAGACTGTAACACTCACTGACCAGCTCCATAGCGTAGATGCCAAAACCACAGTGGTTCTGGGAGCTGTCCACAGTGTGTTTGAGCTGGACAGTACTTTGAGAGACCAATTCCTTTCGGGCTTGAGTGGGATAAAAAAAAAGTTTATTGCCTCTGCTGAGTTAATTTTGGGTCGAATCGTCCTGTCACGGTTATAGAGAGAGCAAGACTGACCCAAAGAAAATTGCTTTCTTTACAATAACTAAAGGAAAAACAGGATGTCAGGATCCTGACATCATGTCCATTTTGGAGCTTCTAAATTTGGCACCCATTCACTTGCATTGAAGGGACCTATAGATCTGAAATATTCTTCCAAAAAACTTTAGTTTGTGTTCTGCTGAAGAAAGAAAGTGATACACATCTGGGATTTTAATTTTTGTGTGAACTAATCCTATAAGGTAACACATTCAGGTTACCACTTTTTTACGGAGTGGTTTTTACAAGTTTTTACCAAATTCAGACTCCTTTCAAAAAGCTTGAAGGTCAAACAGGAATATTCCACACTTACACACTTTGCAGCAGAGTCAGAGGCTGTTTTGCTGAGAGATAACAGGGAGCATATGGCACCTTGGCATTAGTTAAAATTTGCATTGTTCATCACCTGAACACTCTTGAAGCTCTGGTCACAGAGAGTGGCTCCTGTATGTTCTATACAGGTAAATTATTGAAGGTCTGCTATCTCAGACTTATTACCGCACATCTGCCTCAGCTCTTGTCCTCAAAAACAAGAGATCATAGAGAGGAGAAATGGCACTTCACCATTCTTGTCATCATTTGCTGAATGTCAAGCATTAGATGACCATCTGTGCATTCCAGAAAGTATGCTGAGCCAGGTTAAGATGTGCATATGTGTGTGTGCAGTACCAAAATATGCATTTGTGATCATAATTGTATGCTGCATGTGTTTATGAACAGCTAAAAATTACACATATGAAGAGTCCTCTAGGAAAGGTGGGAGATTTAAACAAATCTTATCACATATAACTTCATTAGGATTTCACAATATTCATATTGTTTAGGCCAAAAGCGTACATTAATGTATAGCCCAGAAGACGGATTAACCGTGGTGACATGACAAAACACTTTGCACTTCACTTGTGATTTTGATCCGCGAAACAAATCAGTCAGGCTCCTTTTCGAAACGATTTGACCAATTCAAAATAATCAAATTTATCAAAAGACTCGATCATCACTATGACTGAGATTCATGCACTTTACATTTGCAGTATTATTGTTTGCGGTGTTCAGTCGCAAGTAATTAAAGGGTCTGGAGAAATGTCAAAGAATCAAAGAAGGCATTTTCTCTTCATAATATAGTGAAGAATATATTTATATATATATATATATATATATATATATATATATATATATATATATATATATATATATGTATATATATATAGAATTTCATGCAAATTTGCAAAGGAATCGTTAAAGCTTTTTTTCAAACTGATTTGACATATTCAAAATAAACTAATTTTTCAAAAGTTTAAGTTGTGAATCGAATATCATTATAACCGAGCCTCATGCTGTTTAATTTTGCCAAGTTATTTCTTTGGAGTGTTCAGCCACAAAATGGTTTGGAGAGTAAAACTAGGCTAATAACTGTCTTTCCTTGGGATTTTGATTCAGGTTCACAAATTGATTTGCAAAACAAATCATTTGTGCCGTTTTCGAACCGATTTGTCAGGTTCAAAATAATAAAATTTATCAAAAGATTTGATGACATCACAATAACCGAGCCGCATGTATGCAGTTAAAATTCACAGTGTTACACTGGTTTTCAGTCGTAAAAGTCACAAAAGTGTCTGGAGATATTTATCAGAGTAAAAGTATTCATTCATCTTCAAATTGTTGTGAGGTAAAATTTTAACTTGTTATAAATACAATTTCTTAAATAGAGTAAAAAATAGGTTTCTGTACTTCATGAGGCCTACCATACCATACCTTGGTATATGTTTGTATGTGATTCTTATCAGTATACATGGATGTGTTTTTTGTTTTCATGTATAATGTTGTATGTAAATGTATGAATAGATAAATATTCATTTGTGACCTGCAATGTACAGTATATGTGTTTGTGTGTATTTGTGTCAGTATGTGTTTGTGTGTTTTTTCATGTGTGATGTTTGTGTGTGTATTTATGCGTATGTGTGTGTGCCCTTCCTCCCACATCCAGAGAGACCCAGCTTCTAAACCCAGGAGTTTTTGTGCACCTAGCCTGGATCAGTCTCATCACTGGGTTCCCATGGGGACCATAAAACCCCTGTTGTCACGGTACCCGTGTCCCTCGGCAACTCAGCCAGGCAGCCGTCTCGATGAGGGCGTGAGGGACAGAGGAACGGATGGGAGGATTAAGTCTTCTCTTCTAGGATAAGTACCTGTCTGATAGAAGCTCCACTCCTGGAGTGGGTTTGATCTTTTCCACCCATATCACCTCATCTATTTTCTCATTCCCTCCATCCCTATTGTGATATCCCTTTCCACTTCTTCCACTCACATTATCAAACTATAATCCAATGTGACATACTTACAGATGGTCTATCAATGGCAGCACCAATGGTTGCCCAGCATCAGGGGGCCCCTCGCCTGGTCTCCATCCTAGCTTTCTGGATCTGTGGGACCGGGGGCCTCATCATGCACATGCTTTGATGCTATAGAAATTATACATTTATTATACAATTATGTGAGTTATGTTGGGGATTATTGACAGTTGAGAGCTTGTGTAAATTGAGGAGAAATATTTGTAATGACAGGTCTTTGAGTGCAAAGAGTTGATGTGTCTTCATATCCTGAGTTTGGTAATTGGACTGCGCCTGTGGGAAAAAATGCTTTCATCTCATCATTAGTTGGAAAACAATATTCTAGACCTTATCTTTTATAATATGCTAATAAAATGAAAGCAAGCAGCATGTAAAAAAAAAAAAAAAGCAGCCAGGTCTCATGAAAATTACGTGACAGAGGCAACATTTTGGCAAAATGAAATTACAGGCTCCATCAAATATTTTGCTGCAATTTCCCAGTGATATGTCCAAAGAAGGATGGATGGAGTTTCTAACCAATAGTGTCCTAAAAGCAAATGAGTTTATCAAAACAGACTTTTTTTTACCCTTAAACTAATAACATTGAAGTAATTGTGTAAATGTAGGTGGGTATACAAGAGTTAAAATGTATAATTTTTCAAATGATGTGTTAGAGTAAAAGTATTTCAATATGTTTACATTGCGTTGTGTGAGTAACAGAGTGAAAAATACATGTTTATAAAGTCATAATCAGCGCCAGAATAGTGTGTTGCTATGCAGTCACTCTGGTGTTCTGGGTGGTTGCTATGGCATTGCTAGGTGGCTGCTAGGTGGTTTATAAGAGGTCCAAGTCAAAACAAAACAAAACCACAGCATTTAAACTTTTCAGGGAAATCAACCTATGAATAGTTTATTTATTGTCTATAGGAGAAAGAATTTTAACATTGAAAATACAACACACATCAACTATACACGCAACACTTTAAACCACCTGGCACACGCACAAGGCTAAATGTTCATCTTATTGATTGAGGGCCATTTTTGTCAGGCAGTGATGAATCCCAACATCCCACTGGAGAAAGTCACACATTGTACATTATTCATTTTGGGGCCTCCACATTCAGCCTGATGTTATGAATCTAATTAATTGATCGCAGAGGTGGGTAGAGTAGTGAAAAACTGTACTCAAGTAAAAGTACAATTACTTTTAAAAAAAAGTATAATTACTCAAGTCAAATTAAAAGTAGGAAGGAAGACCATTTTTACAATTACTCTAATTACTTTCACAAATGACACAATGGACGTTAACTCCCCTATATTCCATTACATAATACACATTTACCATGTATTACAGAATTATTATTAATGGAAATTTTGTCATCATTCACCATCATGATGGTCCGAACCAATATGATATTCTTTCTTCCATGCAGCACAATAAGGAGATATTAGATATTTTTCATGAGACTGTCAGTCCTTAACATTCTGTCTAACATCTTTTGTGCTCCACATAATACATAAGGTCACACGGATTTGGAACAACATGAGGGTTGAGAAATTTTGTCAGAATATTAAATTATGGCTGAGCTATCACTTTAAAGGGATAGTTAACCCAAAAATGAAAATTCTCTCATCATTTACTCACCCCATGCCATCCCTGATGTGTATGACTTCATTTCTTCTGCAGAACACAAATTAAGATATTTAGAAGAATATTGCAGCTTTGTAGGTTCATACAATGCAAGTGAATGGATGCCAAAATTTTGATGCTCCAAAAAGCACATAAAGGCAGCATAAAATCAATCTATAAGACTCCAGTTGTTAAATCCATATATTCAGAAGTGATCTGATTGGTGTGGGTGAGAAACAGGTCAATAGTTGTCATTTTTTGCTAGACATTCTTCTCCCTGTGAATGTGACCAAAACACAAGAAGAATAATGTGAAAGTGATCTGTTTCTCTGTTTCTCATCCACACATTCTCATATAACATCGCTTCTGAAGATATTGGAGTCTTATGAATTACTTTTATGCTCACTTATTTGACTTGTTTTAGCTTTAAAATGTTGGCACAATTCATTTGCATTTTATGGACCATGAGAAATTCTTCTAAAAATCTTAATTTGTGTTCAGCAGATGAAAGAAAGTCATATACATCTGTGATGGCATGAGGGCGAGTAAATGATAAGAGAATTTTCATTATTGGGTGAACTGTCCCTTTAAGTGCTCTTGTCAGATCTATATGAATTTGTAAATAAGAGGAGAGGTTTGGAAACATTTCTAGTAATTATTACGGTAAAAATATGAAAATGTCCCACAGGGACATTATATATAATGCTGAAATATGAACCAAAGAAAGATCATGTTTTATTAATGCTTACTTTCGCTATTTCATAGCATTTAAAGTCCTGCATGGATTCTTATTTAATTGTAATGACAGTTTTCATTTTCGAAAGAATTGAGATAATTAGTTCTGTACAGCAGTAACGCCGTTCTCTAAATGCAGAGTACGCAGCATGTGTAGGGCAACAACCGCGGTCACGGTGTCTGAAACCGCCACTATACTATACCACTATATAGTGCACTTTTTCGGGAGTCCACCATTTCATCCACCACTCATTTCCTACTTTTGTTCACTCATTCTTACCCACAATACACTCTAATTTCAAGTGTACATTCGATGTACACTCGACGAAGGTTATTTGCCCATAATCCACTGCGTGGAAGATTTACGAGCTGGGAGTTTACTGCTTCCTTCACTCCAGCAAAGTTTTATTTCCTGCCGAATGTATTAAATGTGTTGTCAATCACGCGGTCAACAACGGCAGAGTAAAAGGCATTTACACTTAACTTGGATGTTTACATGTATTTATACAGTTAATCAGCCCGAAGTAGCCGTGATAGTCTCCAGTAAATGCGTAAATACTGCTCATGACATACAGGATGTGGGACATAACGCACTCATATATTGCTACACTGATTTAAAAATATACACTGATGTCATAAGAGCCCAGTTACAGAATCACCCTGAAAATGACCATCACATTTCACAGAAAAGCCAACGTTCGTATTAGAGCCACAATTTACCTCAATGTGCTGCCTTAAATTGAAGCTGAGATTTTAATCTTGAAATATCAGCTTTTCTTGGTGTTAATTGAAAGCATTGCATGACGAAACTATTATTTTTGTCACTGTGTGGAGCAAAGATAGTGTTTCTCTTTTTTTGAAGAACTTGATACAGCAGCAGTGATAGACTCGGCTTGAGTGACTGTCTGAAAGACTGTGCACAGCTTTGTGAACTTCTACTGTCATCAAAGTCCCATTCAATAACCTCTCAAAAAATAACACATGAACTAAAATTAAACCTAGTAAAGTAACGACAGGAACACCGCCAATTGTAAAGAAGTAAATGTAAATTGTTTTCATTAGAAATGTATTTGAGTGCAGTTAAAAAGTACCCACTTTTAAACCTACTCTAAAAGTATTTTTTCCCCCAAGAGTTACCCAAGTAAATGTAACGGAGTAAATGTAGTGCTTTACTACATACCTCTGGTTGATTGTGAAACTGTCCTGTATCACACTCTTACTGGCCTATACTGCCTAAATTGAGTACAACAGCTTGGTGCCTGTATGCCTGTAATCCAGAAACAAATCCTTTGCATGCACAGGTAGAATGTTGTATTTGCTGTTTAATTTAATGATGCACATAAGAAATTGTGTTATGTCTCCATATTGGTCCAACCAGTACTAAATGCAAATTTACAAACAGCTGTCCTTGCTGTAAAAAAGAAAAGAAAAAAGAAACAGCCTTAAACAAGCTAGATGATTTGCTGGTCTTAGCTGGTCTCTCAGCCTGGTTAGATCTCTTGGATGATTTTGGAAGGGTTTTGGACTCTTCTCGACTGGTCAGACAGAGAGACCAGCTTAAACCAGCCACCACCAACTGGTTTAAGCAGGTTTTTTTTTAACAGGGTTGCCAATCTTTTTGTGACTAAGTTGGCTACTTCGTCTGTTTTTATTAACTCAGTCTTTAAAGTTTATTTCACAAGATATACTGTAGGTTTGTCTCACTATGAATTGGATCTGATTTAGTGTAAGATGTTAGAGTTACAGAGGTTTGATTTATGTGTGTATAAACGTTTACTGCATCTATTCATTAGAGGGGGGGCAGATATTAAACTGCCATTGTGATACAAACCTGTGAGTACTAGAAAAGGAATCAGTCCATTATGTGCAAATCCATTTCTACCCTCCTTGTTAGTGTGCTGTGTAGGGGAGCAGAGGAACTTCACACTGATGTCAAGAGGATTCACACAATTCCAGTCACACTATTTCAATCTAACGTGGTCTACATTTAGTCTGTGAGACAAGAGCTTGTTTAATTTTAATTCTGTAGAGGAAGAGGCAGCAACAAATTAGATTTTACATTCACTTTCAATTGACTGCACATGTGCTTGTGTAAGGAGTTTCAGTTGTAGCTTTTAGCTCCAAACCAATAGTCTGATAATTAAAACTGTAGCTCACTGTGCTGTGCTGGCAAAAGATCTGGTTTACATTGCAGCTCATACTTGCCAAAAACATCTACTTCGAGGAGAAATCTGATCGACATGTAAAGAGGCAACAAAAGTGCCTTAGCATAGCAGGTTTATCTGAAATAAACCACAATAATAGACTGGCAGAGGAAACAATAATACTGCAGTTGTCTCCACAAATTAGCAGGATTTATTTTACTTTCTAGTAAATGCTCCAAACAAAAAGATTTGATGCCACCTGACAAACATTGTCAAATCCATTAATAATTTCATCCTCAAAAACACTCAACAATGAGTTTGTTACCAGGCTGACAAAAAAAAACAAAAAACAACAACAACAAAAAAAAAATAAAAAATGTGTGCCTTTAATCTCTCTTAATTGCCAATCAAATTAGAGCTTGCCAGACCGAGAAAGGGCTTTCCAGTTTTGTGTGCAATATGCATCAGAGGGTCATCGAATGGACTGTGTGCGCTTTGAAAATACCATAGTTGATATTAAAACTAGCATGAAGAGAGTTATTGGCATTTCTTTATTTACTTTCTCACTATCTCTTGGATTCCAGTCATATCTAACCCTTTCACTTTCTCTTCCAGTCTGTAAATGATATTGATTTTTCCATTATTTTACCCTGCAAGGTTATCTAATATCAGCACTTATAAGAGTACAGAATCATCTTTTTGTTGAAATAGTTCTGAATTGTTCCTTGATCCATACCAAAGGAAATCAGACTTTGAGAGTCTCGAATTGTGAGGCATGTCTCAAGTGCACAGCAGTCTTATTAATGTGTGCTGATATTTAGCTCACGCTTTTAAAGTGAAATCTCTG
This sequence comes from Moxostoma hubbsi, assembly GCA_032164185.1. Taxonomy (NCBI): domain Eukaryota; kingdom Metazoa; phylum Chordata; class Actinopteri; order Cypriniformes; family Catostomidae; genus Moxostoma; species Moxostoma hubbsi. Next base: position 15,217,236 of record JAVLUX010000015.1, on the reverse strand, counting down.
TGTGACAGTGTATGTGCGTACCCCATCTGATATTATGACAGATATTAACGCACAGTCACACCCTCTCTCTTCATGGCAATCATAAAATCCAGGACTCATTAAAGGGGCATCAGGGTATTATACAAGACACAAGACAGCGTGGTATTCTTCTGGAAATAGAGATTGTTTTTATTAATATTATCCAGGGAGTGTGTGTGTGTGTGTGTTTATTCATGTAAATATGTGTATATGCAAATAAAGGTTTATCTGTACATGTTCTTGTGTGCGTGTGAATGCATGATTTGTGATTTTAGCTGGAAAAGGGCTTATAATAGGAAAGTCTATCACTTAACTCCAGTGGTGGAAAAAGTACTGATATTTTTACTGAAGTAAAAGTACTGCTGCAGAAGAAATAATTCACTTGAGCATAAGTAGAAATACTGAGAAATATTATGACTCAAGTAAGAGTATGTAATTTGCCGAAAAACTACTCAAGTAATTGTGTTACAAGTTACATTATGAAAATTATATTATATATTGTACATACGCTTCCATTTTTAGAAAACAAAGACATTTTTGTTCTTGAAAGAAATTGATGCTTCCTTCCACCAAGGATGCATTAAATTGATCAAGAATACAGCCAAAATCATTCAATGCAAATTATTATTACAATTTGAAATAAGTGTTTTAAGTGGTATTTATTTCATTTTTTCTTTACCCATGATGGCAAACATATACTGTGTCACCTATTCCTTTCAAAAGCCCTCTAAAGTGCTAATTTGGTGCTCAAGACAAAAAATGTATTCTTAGAACAATTAGTTGCACTATCATGCAGAAATCACAATACAGTTGGTTTTTCCCCATTTATTGAGGTATTGAGTTCTTACTAGTTGCTTTACACATGCAAGCAGTGGTGTCACTAGACCCCTTTTACTAGGGCATGTGCCCCATTATAAATCTGCTGTGCCCCAGTAAAATCTCAAGTTTGAGTTTTAACAATTTACTTTACTTGTCAGTTAATAATCCCGGAAAAAGAAATAGATCAATTTAAATGCAATGCAGTAACTCACCTAATCAACGCTTGTAAAAGTAATGCAGTTTAACCGAAAACACAAAGATGCATGAGCTCAGAAATCCATGTCATATATGATGATGTTGGCATTTACAAGAGAGAAAAAAAAAACTTACCTTTAAGAGCATGAAACCATCTTCAGCATGAAACCATTCAATAGGTGCAGTTTTCAGGTGCGTCGTCCAGTGTCAAGTGTCAATATATACTAAATATATAAGATATTAAAAAGAATAAATGTCTATTTTTCCAGCCTGTTGTTTTAGCATTTATTTATCACCCCTTATTTATTTTAGATACATTTCCTATATATTGTTATTTACACAGGGCAGTTATACTATTTATTAAACTTTATTATACTTTTGTTATCGTATTTTTATGGGGATATAATTTATTACAGCTGACAGTTACACGAGCAGACACGGTTTGAACATCAACCGTAGTGAGATAAAACTTAAATTCATGGATTTGTAACAGTTCTGTGTACAAATTTAAAGGCTGTTTATTGGATAAATACGGGTAAACCTAATATTAAGCAACTACGCATTCATTTACGGAGAGTTTACGACCTACTAGTTAAGTCTTGCCTTAAGAACAGGTGGTGCAACCAAATTAAGCACTGACTTACAGTTACAAACTAACTAGTAAGCCTTAGTGTGAACTTTACGTCCTAAATTACGTGAGAACTTGGTGAAACCCTACTCAGGTGTAGGCACGCAAATCAGAATTGAGTTAGGTTATGAAAACTTGATGAAACTAAAGTAAGTTTCTCATAATACTGATTATCTTATTTTGACTCATTACTGGCTCCTGTAGATGGACATCAGAAAATTATTTGGATGAAGCAGGGACAGGAAAGCAGAAAGGAGAGATGAGTTTGAGGGAGGTAAGACATAAACTACATCCTCAGCCATCAGAGTCATGTTTCATACATGATGCAAAAGCATCAAGTCTCTGGAAATGCAGAGAAAATAAAAACAATGTTGTGTTCTGTAGTACTGTCTTTGATTGTGTATGATAACAATGAATCAATCTTTTGGATATGAAATGAATAATTTAATTTGCTAACACTTGTTTAGGACATTACATAAACAGTTGGCCGTAACTATGGCTGCTGTGAGCTAATTACCTAGCGACTAAAAAGGACTATAGTTTGACTTGTTTTGAGTTGTTGTTGCAAGTAAACTCAATGAGTTTCAAACGTCAGTTTAAATTTACACCAATTATGTTAGCTAGCTAGTTATTAATTTATAGAAACAACACTTCTGCTTTTATAAAGTTATAGATAGCTCAGCTAGTTTCACAAGCTAGCAACCAAACTAAGCTTGTTTAGCTACCAACTCTGCCTAGCAACCAATGCTTACCTAGCAACCAACTCTCTGCTCATTCTGAGACCTTTTTGTCTAAAGCCGTTTCGTCTGAGGCCGTTTTGCCTGATGTTGAATAATGTAGTTTCATAGACTTACTTGACAGAGTTTTTCCTGATGTGTAATGTGTAATATAGAAGTGTAATATAGAAATGTTTTAAAAAAAAAAGTTTTCTCTGGTTTTTTTATTTACATATACAGTGTATGAATTGTATGACTTAAAACATGTTGAGAATGTTCATGTACAGTATGTTGAAGATACTTAAATATTTTCATAAAGATTAATATATCTACATGTTTACCTTTCCCAGTACTTGTTGCAGTGTAGGAATGGTGGGTTAAGCAAGGGAAGTTTGTATAGTGCATTGTGTTGTACACTTCTTGCATACAGCAGGCTTTCAAGAAAGAACCCCCCCCCCCTGTCTGTGCCCCAGTAGATGTCTACCAACGCCCCTGCTGCTGGATTGTAGTCCAGCAGCTTCTTTATGCCAAAGACCTGCATTGAGGATTCTTGGACAAATAGATCATTTTAAGAATACAACATTTATTTAAATAAAAATAGCCATTTGTAACATTCTAAATGTCTCTAAATCATCTCTAAACTAAATAATGTGCATTGTGACTGAAACACATTCCTATTTCAGGTTTATTCACATTCACGTATTGCAAGAATTTTGGCTATTCAGTTAACATACTGTACAAAACTAATATAATGCAATATCATAGAGGAGGAAATGTATCCTCTATGATATTGCAGCAATTATCCAGATTGGAATGAGATTATTAAAGAAACTTTTAACAACTCCTACATGCCAACAGAATAAGGCAAAAATAAACAGTTTCGTGAGATATATGATTGATTCAGACACTAAAAGTGGTTGTTCTGTACATGTTTTATTGTATTATAGTTGTAATAATAAAGTCTTAATTAACATTATGGTTATTTAACATATTAAGATATTATTATTAAGTAAATTGTAGCATTTGGTTACACTGTTTTGTGATTTCTTATAGCTTCTTTATATAATATCTATTCCTTGCGTACTTTTGGCCTCTAGCGGGTGAGGCTTTTCAGACAGATAAACAGCAGCACAGTGCAGGGAATTACAGTACAACACTGTGAGAAAGAGTGTTACCTTCTAGGATGGTTTATTTTGAACAAGAGGGGTGAACGGTTTCGGAATTTAATGCGGGAGTGCAATACTGAACTGGAATGGAACCGGATGGCAGGAAAAAACATAATGTTCAGTGAAAGTCAAAAGAAGATCGCTATGTATGTAACTGCAACAATATCAGATATTATGAATAAAACATGGGAACTTGTTGCATGGGCAACTCAAGTAAGAGCAAAAGTACTAAGATTTATTATTTATTCTTAAAAAGTCAAATGTACTCAAGTACATTTATAGAATAGTTGTAATAACTTTTTTTTGTAACTAATTTCCTCACCTTTTCCAATGTAACATATAGATTTGTGCTTAATTTTTGTTGCTGCCTAGGTGTAGGCCTACAGTAAATTAAAGGGATAGTTCACCCAAAAAATGTAATTCTCTGAACATTTACTCGATTTGTAGTTGCTGAGATGAGACGGGAGAAGCTGGATCTAACTGCAGGCTTTTAATGAAGATGAACTTGAAACAAATGTGAACTCAAATAGCAACAAGCAAGAACTGACAAAGAGAGAGCAAAACTAAATGCTATTTATACACACAAGGGCTAATGAGGGAATGGAGAACAGGTGAGAACAATGGGGAACAGATGGCAGTGATGAGGGCAGTGCATTATGGGAAATATAATCTGGGGGAAACAGAGGACAAAAACCACTTCAAAATAAGAGTCCTTGGAAACGCACTGTGACATTTGTTTACAAGAGAACACTGTTCACAAGCTTCATTGGATTTGCTTTCATTTGAAAATGCCCACATGCTTACATCACACGAGAGGCAGCGTGAACTGGGTCCTCTCATGGACGTGCACTGGAGCGAATGGATGTAAACAATTATAGTTTAAAAGACTATCTCTGCAGAAGAAAGAAAGTTGTACATGGGATGGAATGAGGGTGAGTAAATGATGAAAGAAGTTTCATTTTTGGGTGAACTGTCCCTTTAATAGTCTGCAGAACTCCCCATTGGAATGAAATGGAGATTGCCGTGAACGGGTGGTTTTTGGCAAAATATTCTCATAAACGGAATTAATAATATTTTTATGTGGGCTGGTATGAAGAGTGACATTGTAATGCATATTTACTAGTTTTTAAGAGAGTAAGAAATTATTAAATTACTCAGTAATTTGATTAAAAACTTCCACCTGTTAATCAGAATCAAGGCAAATGATTATTTTATCACTTGAAAAGAGAAAAACGTAATTTAATAGCTATTACACATCTAATAACATTAGCGTAAGTGAACAGAGCTGTTTATAACATCTCAAGACACACTAATTTTGATGGTGTGAATTGTTTATTTACTATCGCTTGTACTATTACATGAATCAATACATACAAATGAATTGACATTCAGTTATTAGCTTTCATTTACCTTGGAGCAAATGTAGGTGTCGTTGCAGATGTTATGTGTTCATTTGGGAATGAGGGCTGACACAGTTTAATCCAAAACATGCTCTTTTCCAGATTCATTGAAAGATTCTTTAAAACAAAGAAAGAAAATCACTGTGGGTATTATCTCTGGGTAACTATTACAAATGATCCGTCAACAACGTTCTTTACATTTTATGGATTGTTTTTTAAATCCCACTCAAAAGTACTCAAACACACATTAGTTCCATGGGTTAGCATTGGAAAGTAGCAAACACGTGTCAGAGTAATGGCGGCAAGGCAGGATTGGTCAGAAGTGCTTTTAAAGAAGGGCTTATCAAAGGGTAAATTCTGGCATTATATTTTCAAGAGACATTAATTGTGTAATAATGAAGCTGGAAGCAGATATTAAAAATTGCAAGACAAATATAAATATATTAAAAATATACTATATTTTGTAGTCAACTCAATCTTGTTTATCTATCCAGTTTAAAAATCTAAAGTTATGGATGTTTAGATATTATCACTGGCAAAAAAGACAAAATACTGATGTGTTATCCAAGCGGAGGCTCTCTCTAGTAATCCAGCTCCCTCATTTCAATGGTGGCCATTCTCAGTCTGGGCAATTGTCCAGATCTGTGCCACTCTGGTATTGCATATGGACTCTTTCTCTCGCACACACACTTTGGTATATTGCTGTACACATGCCAAAGCTCTCAAAGTGGCAGCATGTGTTTCACGTCCTCTGATGCTCCTCGTGTCACCACAGCCTGACGGAACACTTCGTAATATCAATAATTGACGCTCTTGAGGAGCAGTAATTAAATTAGTTAATTATGCCGGTAAAATTACATGTAATTATGAGACTGGAGGGTGTGTTTAGTAAATTAGTCCTGTCCATGCACGTTGCTGAAGAATGCTGCCAAATTTGGTTACTTGATGATTAGGTAATTTCGATAGTTTGTTCTCATTCCTTTCCCCTGGAAGTGAAAGGATATGAGAGGAAAAGAAAAAGAACCCATTCACAGTTCTATTTACAAACAAAAGAGGGTTCAAATGTTGTTAATCACAGACAAAGCTTATTAGTTACAGGTAGTTCAAAATATAACATATTAAAAGCAGTATTAGTCATTTCATGTTTTCTTCCTCTGTTGCTTGTTTGGAGAGGATATAACTCTCTGCCTCTTTCAAACATGTTGTGATAATCAGGGCAGTTTTCAAAAAGATTTAAATCTTACCACTAGGAGTTCTCCAAAGAGTTCCTATAGCTAGGAACTTTTGAAATCGTAAAAAAATAGTAAGGCAGAGTTGACCTTGTTGCTATGGATGACATCACATTTGATGAGAGTGCTCTTTTAAATTGTCCAAAGTCATTGGGAGACTTGTCAATAAATTCCTCATAGACTTATGTACAGGATAGATAGATAGATAGATAGATATATATATAGATAGATAGATAGATAGATAGATAGATAGATAGATAGATAGATAGATAGATAGATAGATAGATAGATAGATAGATAGATAGATAGATAGATAGATGGGGAGTTTTGACAACACTGCTCAAGAACTACAAGAAACGGCTGGATTGTAGTCCAGACATTTCATCACTTTGGCCCACCCTCAAACAGACGTAGTTATAGCAGAAGCCAGGATGTGTTGGGTTAGTGTTGTCGCTTTGTCGAGAAGATGCTGTTTCCAAAGGCAGACAAATTGAAGGATCAGTGGTTAAAATGTATTTTTACAACTATTCCTCATTACAACCACAACCAATGCCGGATTTTCAAGATGGTTACTCCTGAAAGATGGGGTAGTTCCCACTTTTTTGGGACCATCTGGCGCTTCAGGATCACAGCTTCTAAGAATGCTAGATTATTTGTGGATTTATCTGCTAACGAGAGTTCAAATGTGTAGTTTTGTGTTGTAGCTACGGTGTACACCCAGTGCACAGCTGTAGGCCTCGTCTAACCTGCTAGCTAATGCTATTTGTTGAAATAGTTTTGCTAATCAGCTGTGGTCCCACTTTTACCTACAATTGTGTAGAATTATGCAGATTGTTTGTCGTTCTTACTTTTATGAATAGTGATCAAGTGTGGAAATGGATTTATTTTTACAAATGGTAATATTACATCTGCAATCCACGGTAGTGCTTTGCTAACTTGCTCACTATCCGGGAGTAACCCTCTGTTCTCCATTCATAGCTCAGGCTAAAAAAGTTTACCACACCCATTCCAGCAAAAGATGACTAACTTAGATGCACTATGTGTCTTTTACTTGGAGCTTTGTTAGTTTTACAATAAGTTGGTTATTATCTCATATAATAAAGCCTGATGACCATTAACCTTCAAATTGAATGCATAACATGTGTCCATTTTACATTAAGGTACATGTTCAAATGTTACTGAAGGTGAAATGGCTCACTTTTTGTAGGCATTACATGAAAGTCATCCATTTTATGCATGTTGTTATAACTGCATACCAATGATTTATAATCATTATATGAATTATTAGTCATTAATGGACCCCTTTATAATCCCTTAACAAAGAGAGAGTTCCTGTTAATGGTTATCATGGGATTTTACTCTTACAGCTCTGCTTAAAATAGAAATAATTCTCAGAATCATGTAGAGTTTATGTCCAAAACCTTCCTGTAGTCCTGTACAGAATTCCTGCTTAAAGCCATAGAAAAAAATAACCTGATAAAACATCATTAAATAGTGACATTCATTGGAAAAAAAAAATCACAAATCAGAGCAAATTAAGTGACAGGCCTAATTAGTGACATATTTTCCATATTTAATTAATTTCTGAAACATTTTGGGTGCATATATCAGCGCTTTAATTTAGATGCTTGAAGCAAATGCTCACGTCCGATTCCTCCATTTGCTGTGGGTCTATTAAAACATTGGGAAAATGGCAGTATGACCAAATATATTGCTGGCATATTGTAATCAAATACATTAGACAAAAATATGATCAGATTCACTCTTCCAGGGTGATAACTTGCAAAGTAATCAAGATAATGAATAAATATCTGTTTGTTGACAGGCCATTTTTACCTTGAGTCCAGTTATAGTTCATTGTCAAATTGTGTCCAGTGTTTTCTCAGATGAATGAAATAGCTTCACATATTTAGTGGGGTTGTGTACCTTTGACTCATAATAATGAGCTACAAGCAGTTATGTTCAGTTTGATTGACAGCTTGTTGACTAATGGGGATGTGCTTTTGACAGCTTCAGTCTTTCATCTCTCTCTCTCTCTCTCTCTCTCTCTCTCTCTCTCTCTCCTCAAAGACATTTAAAAAGAACGTCCCATCTCTCTCTCTTTCTCTCTTGCTTCCCCCCATCCCTTTGTCTCCTGAGATGCTATTATGAGTTAATTGCATTATTCCACACATTCCCAGATCCACCCTCTTTTTCTCTCTCACATTTGCTCCCTTTTCCACACGAAGCACTTACAAATCCACACGTATCAAACTCATACACTATTCCTCAAGGACAAGGACGAGTTTTTGATTTATATGGAGGGAATGCTCCACTAGAAGATGGAGAGGAGAAGTTCACGTAGTCAAAAAGAGGCCTCCATACGAGAGAAGAAAATTCGATTTGGGGGGGTTTGGGTTGTCACGGTGACACACATGAATTTTGACAGCAGTAACTGGCTGATTGAACAATACAAAACAAGATAGACAGAAAGCAAGTATGCTTTCCCCTGATGCTTATTTCAGAGTACTTGGTCAAGGGTTATTTTGTTCATTAAAATGGAGACTGGAAAGAAGGAATGAATAAAAGAGAGAGATTTTGAGTTTGGAAGACTAAATATGTTAAATAGGAATAATAAGGTTGTTTGCGTTAACATTTAAGGGGTAGTTCACCCACACTCACAAAAAGGATTTTTGCAGGTTGTTCAGTTTACGTAATTAAAATGAACTACAGCAACACAATTCTAAAACATTTTGTCTTAACTTCAAATCCCCAAGATTTCATTACATCCTATCCAATTAATATCCTATCCAATTAAATGTGTAAAATTTAAGTTTAGGACCAGGTTTGATTGCTGGTGCTGAAAAGGTGCTAAATCATTGACATAGGCAGCTGAGCTTTGGTCACTAAATATGTGCAAAACCCCGCAAAGCAATTTTATTAATATCTGTTTACACGTGGTGACAACAGAAGTGAAATCTCTATGCTGCAGCCTCAATAAAACAGGCAACACACTTACAGGGGTGTTTTACAGAACTACCTGAAGCACAGGTAGAGCAAACAGTGTACCCTTATTTGGAGTCTGGGGACATGATCCCCCGGGATAAACTGTTAGCAAAAACGTCACTAATGCATTTAATTCTGGTGACTTTAGGGGCAGCATTTTACCTTTTCACACGTATACATCTTGTGTAAAAATTAATGTAACTACATGCTACAAAGCATTGCTAAAAGACTTATTCACACAGCACATCCAGCACTACACATTTTTATCGAAGTGAACTCAACACTGTTCACTCAGATATGATTTTTGAGTGTAAAACATGTTGAAGATTATTGGACAGGCGGCCAGTTCACTAAGTTTCCTCACAAAAGCAGTTTATTATTTTTGTCTCTTGTCTCCTCGCCAGTAAACCGTCATTAGAATGTCTGTGGGACTGCTGTGTCATGCTTTTTTTGCTAACTTTGCAGGATCACCTTGGTAGAAGGGCTCTGGTTGTTACAAAGCAGGGTCCAGGGTTGTGAGGTTACGGGGGTTGCTCCACCATTACTGAGAGAGTGTTGTATTGAGACATGCAGTTGGAATGAGTGCGCTTCATAAAGTTTCAACAGTATACCTCCTCATCTGCTCTGTTTCACGACTATATTCCACTTGATTCTGTCTTTTTATTTAATTTCTGTTTTATTGGAATGAGAAACACTCCAAACGATACAGTGCGTATGCTGTCTGAACAATTCGGACCACTTTACTAAACCGTTTGACTTATTCCAGAGATTATTAAGCAGAGACGGGCCACTTATATTTAAATGAATGGGAGAAATTGGAATGCTCAAACCAAGGAGCTCTAGCACCCGATGATCAACTGATGAAGAAAAGAATTCCTGCCTTATAGTTAAAAGAGCCAATCACCTTTTAGATACAGACATCGCCTGACAATCAACACTAGAACACACATGTGCATTAGCTATAAAAGCTGGGACAATTGCGAGTTTTAGCATAATATGAGGTAAAGAATCCCATTTTATGATTCCAATATTATCAGATTTTATGCTGCTTTTTAGAATATGTTTTTGATCGTAAACTTGGCCAACTGTTTTTGAGTTTTCAGAATCCCCCCATTCAAGTAGATTGGAGCTGCACTGGTATGACTGGAAGTAGCCTCCTGAGAGCGTTCCAAACATGACCGACAGTGGACTGAATTTCTAGAAAGACTTTGCTTATTCTTTGAAGGAATCTGAGTAATTCATTCATAAATCAGGCTTATAAGCACTTTTAAAGGATGCGTCCGACAGACACTTTTGGAGTGTCTCACTTTGGTTGCGTTGTGTCATAAACACAGCATGTAGTTAAACATTGTCTAGGGTTTTTCACACTGCACATAACCCCAGGTTATCATTGTTCTAAACCCCGCTTTAACGCCAAATAAAGCAATGTTTTACATTTGTAATTTTGAAAGTGGGTTAGTACTGTTTGTAACTCCGGAGCAGGGTTTGCACAACATTTGCTCGGTTAACACTGTATTGTGGAGTCAAAGGCAGTGGCAGATATAGGCATCCGGTCAACAACTTTGGGGGCATTCTCATTTAGAATCACCACCACAAAACATGAAGGTGGTAATTCAAGCTTGAATTGCTCCGATGGTAGGAATATTTATTATTATGGCATAAGGACTTGATTAATTATGTAAATGTTTTAGAGTGTTATTTATTTTAGAATTAATCGTACTGAATTAACACGTTAAAATGACAGCCCTGGTTAATTTATATACTTCTATATATACATTTATACTATATACTTATACAACTTTTAATGTTAAATGGTAACATTTACATGAACATACAGTATAGTAAACTAACATGATATACCAATAGGATATTTATGAATTACTATTAACTAACATAAATATATGCTGTAAAAATGCTTATTCTTTTTTAATTCATCATAACAATGATTAATTAATGTAGACGTATACATTGAACTTTGTAGTAAAGTCTTACCGGTTCATTTTTACTAGTGAAAAAAAAAAGCTAATGTTAGTTTTTATTAACAATAATAATAAAAAGAAAGTTTGTGTCTATATTTATTAATGGCAGGATGTTAAATGTCTGTAGAAATAAACAACTTCACTTTAATAAAATATGGAATACATATTAAATTGATGTTTAAAAAATGTGATTGAATAACAAAAGCCTGAATGACAATTACTGCAGACTATTCCCTCATTGGCAAGATTGTATCAAACATGGGTGTCAAATGTCTTTCTTAATACAGTAATATACAGAGGCGATTATCGTTTCTTTCATAAAGATGTTATTTAAAGGGATTATGGCTCTTACGGAGACAAATAAAGGGAGCTCATGGAAAAGTAGTGAGGGGCTGAGAACAGGCTGAGAGCTTTTCATTCAACATAATCTCCAAATATAAAAAAGGTTATTGTGTTGTTTATGAGCATGCAGATTTTAATTACGTCCATTACAACACAATGCTGGGTGTGTCTGCATGGGCTTTTAAACAAAGTCTCTCTCTCTCTCTCTCTCTCTCTCTCTCTCTCTCTCTCTCTCTCTCTCTCTCGCTCTCTCGCTCTCTGGTTTGGCATAGTCTCTCAGCCAGTGATGGCTTTCTCTTAGTTTCCATATCCTTGCAAATGTAAGAGCACTTCACACTCAGCTACAGTACACAACAGAACACACTATCAAAACCATGTGACAATCATGTAAAGTAACCACTCGCAGTTTGTTTAACTGAAAGGTAAACCTGAAATGAATGATAACAATGGTCTATGCATGAAAAAAGTTGAACGGCTGTACAGACAACACTGATTAAATTTGCGTAAAATGTGTGCAGATATCAAAATATCTGTTTGTCCAAAAGTGATAAGTACTGATGAGTTTACAGACATAACAAAAAAATATCTTTTTATGCGATCATTACTGCTGTCAGCCTCAAGTAGCCCAAAAAATTATATCTGCTTTTACCTTAGGCAGGTTTCTGAAGAATTCTGTAAGCTTGCTTGTGTGAATAATCAGATGTTATATCTTCAATCTCCAATACAAAATGTGGCATCCAGCAGGATAAGCATGCTAAACAACTCATCAGAAAAATGTATTATCGACTATTGATGATAACATGTTATAAATCATCAATGGTGAGGTTCTCAGATTTCTAATTACATCAGTTGAGCTTCTAGACCACTCAGAGGCTAAGTTATACATAGAACAATGAGGGTGGTGCATGGACTGAAAATTAGACTGAATGTCCATGGACATGCACATCTGTGAGGGCTGAAATACTTCAGAGCGCCACCTACATTTCAGATCTGTATTTTGTGATAAAAGCCATCTAGTAGAATGAAATATATATATATATATATATATATATATATATATATATATATATATATATATATATATATATTCTTAATGAATAATTGGAGTATTTCTTATACTTATGGGGTGATCAGAAAAATTTGACATTTTTATTAAATTAGTCCACATTATGTCTAAATGTAAGCTTCTATAATTGAGTGTGAAAAATTGCATCCCAAAAATGCACCAGACGTAATGGACCTAGCCTTATTGGTTTTAGTTTGAAAACTTCGATTTAAGTTTACTAATGCCATAGTGGTTCAAAGTATGCAGTAATGAAGAACGTTTTCATTTTAGGTGGGGGAAAAGGCCATTCTAGTGTGGATAAGTGACATATAGGTAGCAAAGTATTTTCAAATGAAAATGTATAAGTGTGGATGCACCCTAAGACAGAAGGTCTGTACCAAGTTTGGTGGATATAGCTTGAAAGCTCTAGTAGGAGTTACAGTTGATGATTTTGGTCTTGATTTAGGGATTTTGAAAAAGCCCTCAAGCATGTCTGTGGAATAACAGCATGGGGTATTAAATTAGACAATGCAAAATATAATTATTTTCATAAATAGTTTCAGACTTTTACTATATATACTTTTAGTATGTATATAATTTTGGTGGAGACATTTGTTTTTCTTTTTTGTTAGCAAATGCATCAATTTTTTTTTTTTTTTTTTTTACCAGACATAAAACACTGTTGCAAGCTGGAGTGGAACAGGTTAAAACAACCACCTCAGCAAGACTGAGAGTTAAGTAGTTTTACTGAAAATATAGAAAAAGAGAAATAGAGCGAGATCCAACTCTAGGTGCAATTATTTCTATAAATTATATATAAATATATATATTATATATATTATATTTATATGAATACAAGATTTATGAATTTGCACCTGTGACAGGGTATAAATAAAGACAAAGAATTTCAGAGGCTGTGGCTGATTTTAATCTTTGCAAGCTTTCAGCCTTAGATCATGACTGAACTCAGCCACAAAGAGCCTAAACTGGATTTTATGTGCTTTTGTCTGAATCTTTCACACTTCTACCTACACAGACTCCCACACACATGCACCAGTTTTCAATTTACCCGTTAAACAGGCAGCTTTAGTGAGGGCCTGACTGCTGTTTGGGGCAAAGAAATCTCCCCCATCTACACCTGCGGTGGAGCAAAGCCCAGAGAGATTTATGGCTGAGGAGAAGCCGAACACATAAACACCTGGTGCTGAGGCTCAGGTCTGTCTCACTGCATCCCCACTTTGTGCGTTTAGAGAGAATAAAAGCCATCAGCACCAGCGCTGCGAATCAGCACTTGATCATTGGGCTGAGATGAGCAAAGAGCACTTCTGTTCTGGTGTATTTTGCACCAAAATGGCTAGAGCTGGCTAAAATCACCAGTTCCAATCTGATTGGCTGACTGCCACAGTAATTACTGAGAGTGGGCGTGCACTGGTGTCAGTCTACTTGGAAACAAAGGTGTGCTTACAAGATACTGGGAGTGTGCAGTGAAGCCATTATCTGTATCTGTATCTGTATCTGCTCCTATTGCAAAATGATCTGTATTTGTATTCGGATAGTACCGGATGTAGGTGGGGTTTAAACCGGAAGTGCATCCAAACAATGAATGAAAAATGAAACATCCATTTTTAAATGTTACTCTATTACATTTATAGTTTCCATTAAAAAAAATATGCCTTGTATATCCCTATTCATAATAATAGCCTAATAATTATAATATAAATAATTTGCAATAAAGTCAGTATGTAAAGTTAATAAAGCCAGACAGTCAGCTTAATTACTGATATGGATATAATGTGGTGTATGTCAACAAGACACAGAAAAGCTCTGCTGTGAAATCATCACTTCGGTCAGGAATTTATCGTTGCGCTCAGGTTGGTTTATTATTGAATACTTGGGAATCATTATGTGTGATTTGTGTGATACATTATCATAAAAATTTCAAGAAGTGGAATATGTTTATGTTGTAGTATCATCTTAGTTATTGTTACTCTCGACATGCTCCAGATCCAAGGAGAATGCAACAGAGAATGCAAACGAAGTGGAGATCGCAGCGACCCCATTTAAAATCATATTATTTTGGATATGTTTATTTAAAATGTCACTTTATCCTTGTGCTTCTTGTATAATCAGTCAAACAAATGGTTTTTTAGTTAATTATTTGTGCCTTTCCGATTAAGTTATTTGGCTTCAAGCACACCCATACAAGGTTCTGTACCGGACTACAATAAGCGGTAAAGATTTGCTAGATAGTTTTGCTTGAAACTTTGTCTGGAAGCGGAGGAACAGCCTCCGACCATGAGGGGAGAAAGGGCTCCTAACCGACCACCTGAAGTGGTCAGGGCCACTGCCAGGGGCGGAAGAGACCCCTACCAGCTGCTGAAACATGGCGAGGTCTGAGACGGGGCGTAAATACATGCCCTCCACCAGGGAAAGTGTGTGGGGGGGGGGTGTACATTATGCCGGGGGCTCCCCGGCCTGAGAGAACGAGGGAGGAATGTGATCGGGCAGAGGGCGGGGCCGGGTCGTGATTTTACACACCCGGCCCCTTATCAGGCTAATCAAGCCTCAGAGAGGGATAAAGGCGGATGGTGGTGCGACAGAGAGAGAGTGTTTATGGGCAGCTGTCCAGCCTATGTGTGTGTTTGTGTCTTTTGGTTTATTTCTTCATTAAACTATTATTTATATTGTCAAGCCGGTTCTCGCATCCTCCTTTCCATTCAACTACTTTACAATATATTCTAATAATGCATTTGTAGAATAATAATAATATAATTTATTATCTTGAGCCGATTCTATATATTATAATTATCTAAAGTAAAAAGTTTTTTCTTTTGTCTGTGAAATATACACTTTAAGATTGAAACACCACTTTCTCTGGTGTTTTTTGAACAACTGTTCAATGCAAGAGTCACATTTTTGTCTGTTTTTACCCAAAATTATTTGGATCATTTCAGAAAACATTGATTAAACCACTGGAGTCTTATTACTTTAAGTTGCCTTTATGTGATATTTGAACCTACAGAGTTCTGGCCACCATTCACTTGCATTGTATGGACTGAGATGTTTTAAAAATCTTCATTTGTGTTCATCAGAAGAATGAAACACAAATCAGAAGAAAGAAAGTCATACACATCTGGGATGGCATGAGGGTGAGAAAATGATGAGAGATTTACATTTTTATGTGAACTATTACTTTAAGTGGTAAATATTATGAGGGGGTATTGTGTCTGTCCACAAGTCTTTCCTGATTGTTTGCTGTAACCTGTAGGGTGTTTTAACTTAAGTAACACTCACATGAACACAGTGACAGCAGTGAATCTAAAGACCCATTCATAACGAAGATGTGTTAAACAGTGCAGGATTAACATCAGCCTTTACCAGTCTAATAATGGGATTAAAGAGCTTATGCAACACTCCCAAGGGTGTCCTGATCTTGGAATCATTCATATGCTTTTGTTTTTTTCTCTGAGTCATTTTTGCAGACACACACATTCTCATACTGGGCTAACAAGAGCTGGAAACTTTGTGTGTGTGTCAGGTTTTGGCTACACTGTGAGGACCATATGTCACCACAAGGATAGAAAAACCAAAAACTTAAACTTAATGATTAAACAAAAAGTCTTTTTTTGTGTGTGGCTCTGGCCATGTAGGGAGTTTGATTGACGTTTGTACCCTCTGGCCAACGTTTTTGGTGTGCAGTCGTGAGGTCAAAGTCATTCAAGACACACACACAAACACACACATTCCATTAGAGGTGACAGACAGTTGGCCTAGCAGGAATCAAGAGCTGCTAAAGCTCGGGAAATCAGGGCACTATGAGTTGTCGTAGTCCTCACATCTTACTCTGAGGACGAAGCTGTCAGTCAAGTACACAGGTGTGTGTTCAGGTGTGTGTGTGTGTGTTTGTGTGTGTGCATTCAGAGGCTGGGTGCACAAAATCAACACGGATGTAAACAATGGGCCTTTCTTTATTCAGAAAAAATAAACGTTCAAACAGTTGGATGGTGTTATATAAATAGTATTTAACAAAGTGCACAGGCAACGTTTGTGCAGCTGCTAAAGCTTATGAGTGACGAACAGGTTTTACTCTTGCAAACTGCAACTGCACTCTTCTTGCAAATGTCCTTATGAAATTTCAGATGCTATTCTAACCTGCATGATAATCAAGACTGGTGTCATTGTTGTGGTGGTTGTATATGTTTATCTCTGCAATGCTTTAAGATTAAAAGATCTTATCACAGCTCACATATATCAGAACAAATATGATCTACTCTGTCAATTGAATCGTTTGTATTTTTTGCTGAGAAGAGCACAAGTTCACCAAAACCCAAACCCTAAGTAATAAGCTTGTTTGTATGGACATGAATGATTGCTCAAATCATGTGATTTGTTTAAAAGTGGTGTGCTATTACTTTTCTAAGCTGACCGAACCAATCTAGATGCCGGACACAAGTTAGAATGTGTTTTTGCATGAGCATTTTGAATGGGAGTTTGAGCAGATCCCGGTTGAAAACTCGCAGGTCCAAGATCGGTCGTAAGCCGCCACCTTTCTTGGCTACAACGAAGTAAGGGCTGTAGAAACCCATCTTCGTTTTGGTTGGAGGGACAGGCTCTATCGTGTCTTTGAGTAAAAGAGTAGCGATTTCCGCACGCATATAGCTCTGTTATTGAGAATGTGGGTACCGCAGCCCTGTGTAGGAGGGGCGGCAAATGAAATAAATCCAACAAAAGATTCTCCTCCCGGCCATACACCGGGGGATGGAGTGGTCTTACCAGCTCCAGAGCTAACATCTCGGGCTCTGGGTCGAACGTCTCAGGAGCGCCTGGGAGCCCTCTGGGTCCTCGAGCAGGTCCGTGAGGCGGGGGCGTCTGCTTCCTGCGGAGTGCTCGACGCTGGAGCTGAGAGCTGGGCCCGGGTTGAGGCAGAGCAGGGTGTTTCTTGGCCACAGGAGGACACCCTCGGCAAGCAGACGGGGCATGGCCCATGGCATCAGGCTTGCGGCAGGGCAGGATGTGAGATATGGCCTACGTCTGCTTCTTCACCTTGGAGAACTGCTAGGCGAAGTCCTCGACGGTGTCGCCGAAGAGGCCGAACTGGGAGACAGGGGCACTGAGAAAGTGAACCTTGTCGGTCTCACGCATCTCGACCAAGTTCAGCCACAGATGACGTTCCTGGACCATGAGCGGGGCATTGCTTGCCCGAGTGACTGCGCTGTGACTTTCGTGGCTCTAAGGGCGAGGTTGGTCGCTGAGAGCAGTTCCTGCAGCACATCGAGATCAGGGCTACCCCCGTGCAGATCTTTGAGCGCCTTGGCCTGGTGGACTTGCAGGAAGCGGCATGTCCGGCGGAGCTGTAGGCCTTCACGGTCAAAAAGGATGTTGTCCTACAGGCGTTGGAGGGGAGCACAGGGCGACCCCGCCAGGTGGTAGGGTTTCCGGGGCATAAGTGGAGCGCAACAGCCCTATCCACCTGGGGAATCGCCGTGTACCCGTGGGCCGCTCCGCCGTCGAGGGTAGCGAGAGCGGATGAGCGAGTGGCTTTGTGATGAGTGGAGAGAGGTGCTCGCCACGATGACGTCAGCTCATCATGCACCTCCGGATAAAAGGGACCGGGGTGGGGGGGCGAGGCTTTGAGCGGCACCCGGACCCCAGGAACCAGTCATCCAACCGCGATGGCTGTGGGGAGGACGGAGGGTTCCAGTCCAAGCCCACGCTGGCGGCGGCCCGGGAAAGCATGTTGGTCATCTGAGCGTCGGCCTCAGCCTGGGCGTGCTGGCCCGAAGTCGGCAGCCCAGGGGAGTCATCCGCGTCAGACGCCGGGCTCTCCGATGCAGCGGCGAGCTCATCCACTTCGAGCTCTAGAGGTTAAGCAGGCTGGCTGTGAGGCGAGCCACTATTGCCTTGAGCATGGACGGAAATCCACAAACGCTGCCTCGGTATGATCGCTGCCCAGACACACGAGACAACGCCTGTGGTCGTCTGAAGCGGAGAGCACTCTACCGCATCCAGGAACTACACAGGGGCAGAATGACATCTTTATAAAGATGCGTCCTGAAAAGGACGTTCAACGCCGCTGTGTATTGCTCTAACAGAGGAAAAACACTCTTTTAAAAGAAATATCACTCTTTTAATATGCTCTGCGCTGTCGAAGCGCCAAGGGGCAAACTGCACTGCCATGCAAGGAAGAAGAAAGCCACTGTAGTGCGCCGTAGATCCAACAGCAGATAGTGTCAGAGGAACAGGAATGGGTGTGTGACTCGCAGCTCGCTGCAGTACAACCATCGGCTCCGAAGAAAATTTCTGAATGAACTCAGCGTATTTCCCCGCTTTTATACCCGTATGTCCGGGGGCGGGGTATGCAAATACTGGCTGCCAACTTCTCATTGGCCTTTTTTCAGAGATCAGAGGCATATTCGGCGCTCAAGAGAGATCCCTAGTGTTGCTTCTTCGACACAACATTGAAGTGAGCGACAGATGGGGAGCAGGTGTATAAAACAATATAATTTCTTTTGATAATCGTACACCTGAAGCACAAATGTTAGCGCTGCAGCATTGTTTATCAGTTGGGTTGCTAGGAGATATCTCTAATGAGAATCAAACACATGCTAAACTAACAGGAGCGTATCAGTTCAGAATATCGGGGAATGGAATTTAATTTATGAAATGAAATTTACATTAATTTATGGTCGGTGATATCAAGTAGGAATATCCCAGATCAAGCTTGAATGGAACGCAGCATAACCATATACACTGAAGAAACTACATTTATTGCAAGCAACATTTAAATCGTAAGTATTATTAGATTTTTCCAGGTATTATAGACCTCTGTGGTAGATTCATATGAAAAATTATGATTTTTGAATGTCTGTTCGGGAGATGTTAATTTCACAAAACAGTTGTGCTGCAGTTAAAATGAGGCTTGCTTGAGCATTAAGTGTCATTTCAAGTTCTGGCTTTCATGCGTGGACGTGTTTTTAAAATGTCAGTTGGTATTATTAGTTAGCTGCGACATAATGTATGATGCCCAAAGGCATAAGGGTGTCTTATTCATTGTGAAACTGGGTTTTCTTAATGACACGAATTACACTGAAGGCCTAGACTTTTAATGCAGGGCCCACCATTGAGTTTAAGCATTCAATTATTTGTTCCAAACTGGATGTCTTGTTTTCCACTGAAAGTATCTAAACATCCTTAAAGGAATTGTTCACCCAAAAATGAGAATCTTTCATTATTCACTAACCCTGATGACATCCAAGAGGTGTGACTGCCTTTCTTCAGCAGAACACAAATTAAGATTTTTAGAAGAAGATAGAACTTCTGTCAGATCCTTGTAATGCAACAAAACGGGTGCCAGCACCTAGATGGTACAAAAGTCACATTTAGGCAGCATAAAAGTAATCCACACGACTCCAGTTGATCAATGAATGTCTTCTGAAGCTCTCAAACAGGCTGGTTGTGACATTATCACAACAGTAGTCAGTATGCAGAGTTTGTTGTACACCCAATTATTACCAGACCAGCTTCCAAAATTGTCAAAACCACAGTGATCAGTTATTTATCTACATAAATATTAGCCAAAAATTGTCCCCTTACACAGTTTGAATGTTGACACATTGATGTTTTTTTTTTTTAAGCAAAATGATATGCTGTCTGTTAAGCCATTGATGATGATACTACTGGAACACTGAATTGGATCAACTGAAAGATCCTGTTTATGGGTTCCTCTTTATGTATCTATTAAAGTCTCAATTAGACAGACTTTTGTTGTTTGTGTCTGCATTCAACAACGTTACACAAGTACAGTATGCCCTGTGTTTTATTCCATTTTTAAAGCAGCATATTGCATTTGATATTGTGTGACTTGAAGAGGTAAGGGTTAAAGTAATTAACTCATCCCCAATAATAGGGTACAAAGTAATATTTGTTAATTAACCTACTTTGTCAAATGCTGCTTGTCTGCTCAGTCTTGTCTTACTTTGAATTAAGACAAATTTCCCTCTTGAAAGAAGAATAAACACAAAACCAACAGAAAATGTAAAACTATTAATTTACTTGTTAACACTGTGCAATCAACATATGGTCATTTTACAACTATCACGCAAGTCATATCATGTTAGTTATAATTATCTACATAAACATCCTATGTGTTAAAAATACATAGGATTATAGTCCTTTCCAGGAATAAACTGTAATGTCTGTTGATGTTTCTGCTTGGGGACTTGCTATTGGCTGTTGTGTTTGCATAATTAATGAGATAGGTCTGTGTAGGTTTTGGGGACTGTTTGGGAGTTTTATTTACCAACATTTAAAAGTAATTTGGGTTGTAGTTATGTTTCGAGTTCTGCTTAATATTAAACATGTTTTCATTGTTGATTAATAGTTGTTAAAGACTCACTGTGCTTGGTCCCCCAGCTTTCTTCCCAGTAATACCCATGCTGTAATACTTTTATTTCAAGCACAAGAAGTGCATATGTTAATACCAGCCAAAATTCAGTTGTGGTGTGGGCCAACAGTATATTATCAGTATAATATTAATGTATGTCCAGCACTCTTACAGTGTAATGGAGTTGCAATTGTAATGTTACCAAATACCTTATGGTCAGTTCTAAAATTAAATACAATGGTAGATATTTAAAGTGTACTAAAGTTCCATTTTAGCAAAACCAAGTATAATTAACACATCTTTACTTGCACCACAGAACTGCTTTTGGCAATCTATAGCGCATTAAGTACAAAATTAGTTGTTCCAGTTTTCTTTAAGTTTTCCAATTTATAGCGTGACAGCAATACACTTTAGTATACTGAAGCATCCAAGAATAAAGTGTGATTAAGTATATTCTTTTTTTCACTAGGGATGGCATCAGGGTAATTGAAAAATGAGAGAATTTTCCTTTTTGGGTGAACTATTCCTTAAAAATAAGATTTACTTAAGAAGCAAAATGACTTAAGACATGATATTAAGTCTCATTTTCAGAGAAACGTGCCAAAAGTTTGTGAGATTTAAGTTTAAAAAAGTAAAAACTATTTACCAGTGGGGAAAGAAAAATAAGCTTGTTTTCTCTTTGAATTAAGTTTATTTTTCTTACCCCACTGGCTTACAGCTTTTCTTCATACATAATGACATTTTGCTTTGCAAGTAAATGTATCTTGTTTGAAGGATGTTTATATATTTTTTCATTTTTTATTTACTGTATTTTTAACTTACATTTAAGGAGGGACTCATGCCACATATTGTAACAGATACTCAGACTCGATGGTAGTGTTAAACCCAGAGGTGTGTTTATTGAGGAGATTGAGTGGAGTGAAAGGACCTGAGTGAAGATGGCAGAGTGATGGTGAGGAATCAACGGGAACCAGATGAAGGAGCAGTGGAGTTAGGAGCTGAACACGCTGGAGCGATGGAGTAGAGGACTAGGAAGTACGTCGTAGGAAAGAAGCAGCTTAGTGTTGAACACGCTGGAACGTTGGAGTAGAGAACTAGGAAATATGTCGTTGGAACGACGGAGCAAGGCATCTTGAGATAAAGGCAGTAATGTCTCAAGGAGAGAGCAGGTAAGTGAGTCCGTTATCTTCGTTGAGACCAGACAAAGAGTGACAGGAGTGAAGGGCTTATATGTGGTGATGTTGATTGATGTGGAGATGAGTCTCAGGTGCAGGTGATTAGTATTCGGGAGAGAGGGATCATGGAGTGAAAGTGTTGGGCGTGTCAGAAGGAACTGTGACACATATATAGTAGGGACCAGAATATTGTAGAGACTTGGGGGTGTGCTCTTTTGACTTGGAGCATAAAGCAACTACCTAGCAACACCCTAGCAACCACCCATAAAACCCTAGTAACCGTATATAAAAATACTGGCATGGCCGCATTAACGCACAGGCTTACCGTGGGCTTAAGCCCGGGGATGCAGGGGGGCCCCAAACTCCCCGGGTGTGGTCCAGTTGTGGTATTCTCCCCTGTCGATGTTCTTAGGTGGGTAAACGCATTCAGTGGGAGACGCTGATGTAAACACAGAGAGGGTACGCAATGCTAAACCCTCTGTGCAGCGCATGTTCATCAAGTGATAACTAAACTTATGAAAAACGTATGAATAATTGACTTTTTTATGAGCAAAATCTAGTACAAAATGACAAATGTGGACTTTTAAAATAAGAAATAGTGAAGTTGTTTCTTTTATTAAACACTTCAGCATATGTTAATTTCTGCAGCACACAGAAAACCGGCATTGGTTTTTTTAGTATTTGTAATTAAATGTTGTGACACATGCTTTCATTCTTTAAAAGCTCACAAGCTTATTTGGAATATTACTCATTTTGCTAAGTAAAAACTACAGGAGAATATAATTTTATCTTCTAATTAACTCAGACCTCTCCATACCAAAACTAAGTGTGTATTTGTACGTGTGATGTGTCATCCACAAAATAATTTCCTGATGTTTCCCAAACTCTGCCATAAAGCTGCCTCTTTTCTTTTTAATTACAGATCATCATCAACACACAAATCTGGTGGCGGATATTAACGAGCGATCACGGGAAGAGTAATAGGCAGTTTTTCTTTTAATTAAAAGAGCGGTGTAAATAATCAGCTCATAATCCACCTGTCATAGCACATCCACAGTCCTGTTTAATAACAACGACCTGCACACACACAGAGATACACACACACGCACACACACACACACACACACACACACACACACACACAAAACAATAGATTCCTAAACATCCTTATGTATGCATAAATAGCCAGTAATACATTTTATGACAAACAAATGCAATCAGTAATGTAATCCCGTAGATTACATTTTTGGGTTAATCTTATTTGATTACTTTTGGATTACTTTGAGTCTAGTTCTGCATGGTTTAATCATTTGAGTGGTGCTTATTTCCACAAATTCAGAATAATTATTGCAAATGAATATATATGAAGGAAGTTTTCATATTTTCATGTTTTCCCTCTTGATGCTGATAGCGGCCTAGGCCCTCAATCTATTACAGACTCAAATATGTTTGAGTCTAACAGGCATTTCTAAAACTATGGACAGGTTCCTGGTGCACTTTAACACAAATGTGGTCATGCATTTTCACCAAATACAAATGCCATACATGAGTGGTAAGAGATCAGACCAGTAATATTTGTGAATCAGCGTCACATTTATATACGTTTTTGAAACCAACAACAAAAGCAATTTAAGAAATGTCTTGGTTACTGTCATAACGTCTAGGTTACTGTTGTAACCCCAGTTCCTTGATAGAGGGAACGAGATGTTGTGTCGATTGTAGTGACACTAGGGGTTTCTCCTGAGAGCCTTGGTTACCTCTGAACTTGAAAAAACGCCAATGAGAAATTGTCAGACAGAATTTGCATGTCCCTCCCCAGACATACAAGTATAAAAGGAGGGAATCGTGAATCTGTTTAGACAGGTTTTGCAATGAGGAGCCGAGAATAAGGTTCGGTACAGTGCTGTGGCAAGAGGGACACAACGTTTCGTTCCCTCCATCAGGGACTGGGGGTTACAACAGTAACCTAGACGTTATGACAGTAACCAAGTGACAGACTGCTGAATGCAGGAACCCAGCCACGGCCTTTTCTCTCTCTATGTTTTCTCTTCATAGAGTGTTAGATGCAGATGGGGCCATCTAACACTATAACACGCGTCGGGGAAGGTGTCCTTTTCCAGTCCTATTCTTTCAGGGGGAAAAGACCCCGCGGAGACCACATCCTGCCCAGGCTGGGGAGGTCAACATGTGGCAAATACATTTACAAGTAACACATGGAAGTGTCACGGTGGTAGGTTCTGCCTAGTGAGGGAGGAGCTCTATAAACACAGCGACCGGGGGCAGAGGGGACAGCCCAAGGGAGATGCGGATCCGCTGAGAGGGGGACCGTACCGCAGAAAATACGTCACAGGGAGTTACTGTGATAACCGACACCTGTGGAGCACCTATTCCAGTACAGAGTAATTAGTACCCATAGTGGGTCTGGTCAGGAATTCCACCGAATTCGCGAGACAGAGGGCTAGGGAGGAAGGACATCCAGGGAGCATGAGTTTTGTGGGCTCACCTGGGAATAAGAGTGCACATGTCCGCATAAAAGGAGGGGAAAGGCACTATGCGCAAGCGATACACCCGGTCAGCTATTCCGTATTACTGAGTTATACCTGCTCGGACCTGATAAAACACGGGAACAAATCAACCCGGAGTTTATAGAATCTCACAAAGGTATTGGGTGTTGCCCTGCCCGGCGCTCTAAAGATGTCTGCTAGAGAGGTGCCATTGTCCAGTGCCCACAAGGATGACACGGCCTGG
Organism: Moxostoma hubbsi; assembly: GCA_032164185.1. Lineage (NCBI taxonomy): Eukaryota > Metazoa > Chordata > Actinopteri > Cypriniformes > Catostomidae > Moxostoma > Moxostoma hubbsi. The sequence goes on along the minus strand of JAVLUX010000015.1, from coordinate 15,192,408 downwards.
GTCTGATAGGCCAATGCAATGGCATCGATGACCCAGTGGGCAAGCCTCTGTTTGGAGACAGCATTCCCTTTCCGCTGTCCGTCAAAGCAAACAAAGAGCTACTCGGAGCATCTAAAGCTCTGTGTGTGATCCATATAGGTACGTAAAGCATGCACAGGGCACAGCAACGATAATTCTGGGTCTGCCTCCACCCGGGGCAGTGCCTGCAGGTTCACTACCTGATCCCTGAAAGGGATCGTAGGAACCTTGGGCACGTAGCCCGGACGGGGTCTTAGGATGACATGAGCATTTGCCGGACTGAACTCCAGGCAAGTTTCGCTGACAGAGAACGCTTGCTGGTCCCCAACCCTCTTGATAGAAGTGAGCGCAATCAGGAGGTCCATCTTCAGGGAGAGGGCTTTTAGCTCAACTGACTCTAGTGGCTTGAAGGGGGCTCTCTGAAGGCCAAAAGGACCATGGAGAGATCCCATGAGGGGAACAGGCCTGGGAGGATTCAACCTCCAGGCACCTCTAAGGAACCTGATGATCAGGTCGTGCTTCCCTAAGGATTTACCGTCCACTGCGTCGTGATGAGCCGATATAGCAGCTACATAAACCTTCAAGGTGGAGGGGGACAGCCGCCCCTCCAGCCTCTCCTGCAGGAATGAGAGCACTGACCTGACTGTGCACCACTGTGGGTCTTCAAATCAGGAAGAACACCAATTTGTGAACAAATGCAACTTTTTCAATACGTGCTTGCTACGAATCAGCGGCAGGAATCTGCGCATGGCAAGTAATACAGCCAGCAACTCTAGGCAGTTGATGTGCCAACCCAGCCACGGCCCTATCCAGGAGCCAGCGGCTGCCTGCCCATTGCAAACAGTGTCCCAGACCAACTGTAGTAACTACAACGCATCTGAACACCTGCTGTAGGGGGACTCCTGCCTGTAGAAAACAGAGGTCTGTCCAAGGGATGATTAAGTGATGGCAGGAAGACCCAAAACCCTAAATGGCTGAGGTGCCTGAGCACAAGTTCCCTGTGTGCACAGAGCAACTGTCGAGAGTGTGCTAGGATTAGCCAGTCGTTGAGGTAGTTGAATATGCAAATGACCACTTCCCTTAACAGGGCAAGTAGGCTCAAGATGCATGGGAACAGGGACAGACCGAAGGGGAGGGCCTTTTACTGATACGCCTGGCCGTTGAAATTGAACCGTTGAAAGGGTCTGTGACGGGGTAATATTGAGACGTGAAAGTATGCGTCCTTCACGTCTACCACCGCGAATCAATCTTGATGCCGGACGCATGTCAGAATACGTTTATGCATCAGCATCTTGAATGGGAGTCGGTGTAAGGCCTGGTTCAGAACTCGCAGGTCCAAGATTGGCCGCAACCCTTCGCCTTTCTTGGGTACGATGAAGTAGGGGCTGTAGAACCCCTTCTCCATCTCGGCTGGAGGGAGAGGCTCTACCATGACCTTGCACAGGTTTGTGATCTCCGCACGCAGGGTGGAGGCATTTTCGATCTACACCAAGGTGAAGCAGAAGTCGCTGAAGTGGTGTAGCCGAGTCGGATGGTCCTGGCCAGCGATCATGACGGGTTGAAAAGCGTAAGCCATACATCCAAGCTCCGGGCGAGGGGCACTAAGGGGGCGATCACGTGTGACGTACCTGGAGGTGAGGCCTCGCAGCGGGGGGGGGTGGGGGGGGGGGGGGGGGGGGGGGAGCAGGCGATCTAGAGACGACCTCTAGACTCGTCACCACCTGCCAGCCTGAGGTGTGAGTGTGGTGCAGTTGGGCATGTGAAGTCGGAAGGTCTGCATTCATGGGGGCCCGACTGCAAGTGCTCGGTGTCTGATCGCCATGGGAACGGCGGTTGTGGGCACCAGCTAAGTGACCCAGGGCATGAAGAAACTGCTTTTTTGTGACAATGGGGGTACCACAGCCTGTTGGGGGTGCAGCAAACAAATAAAAGGAAACAAAAGATTCTCCACCCTGCCCTAAACCAGGGGATGGAGTGGTCTGAACACCAGCTCTGTTCCAACCACACAATTTTGTGATGCTGTTCGTGAATGTCCATTGGAGCTGCGGTTTTGGGAAACACCAAATAGATGTACTATGTTGGTAATGACCATAACTGGCTAAAAAATATTTTTGGGAAATGACCCCAGGATGAGACACACACCAAGACATTTTTTATTTAGAGGAAAGATTTGTAATAATTGAAATAAAAATGACAAATGAGCATGACAATCTTTTTAATTTCTCAATTGTTTCTCCTACACAGTAATGAGATTTCATGGAAAGCAATTGGAGAATTGGATTGTTCAAGTCTCTCATTTCTCTCTTGAGACTTTTCTCTTTAGAAAAAACAGTAACTTTGTCACAACATATTGCACATTACAATGACTGTAAGTGAATGCAGATTAAAGTCTATTTTTGCAAGATCATTATAGTTATGTCTTACTCTCAGCGCTACAACTGAGTCCTTTTTTTGCTTTGTTTTACTAATTTGGAATGCAGAAAAGAAAATGCTGAACCCACACCCAAAGGATTTTTATAGTGGACAGTTCCAGGCCACCAACTTTTATTAATCTTGAGAGTTTGTTTATCCTGTTCTTTAAGGAGAATGGCTAATTGGAACACCTGCTCTGTTTTCTGCTGAAGAAGCTCGCTCCACCTCGTTTTACCTGTCTCCTATGACCACAGGAGCTGTCTGGAGGTGAGGCTGTTGTTACAAGTACAGTTTCAGACCACACACACATTGACACATGCACCTGCAAACACCTACACATTCAATGCAATACAAATATGCTGCACAATGAATAATAGTTTTGCTTTGTTTTATATATGTAATAATGACTGGTGATGTGCACATAACTTTCACTGCTATTCTTTATTTTGGGCTGTCAATCAATGATACTTATTAGTCTAATTAATAATAATCCGATTTCACTCTGCATGCATCACATCAACACCTACATTGGCCTTTATCAATTTATTTAATCTGTGCAAGTTACATTTGACATCAAAAGCAGAGAATAACCCGGGGCTCCGCTGATTGCAGAATTCGCAAATATTATTATATACAGTATATTAGGTGGTATACTTTGAGCTTGAAATGTTCTGATGGTATAAATAAAGTCCTTATTACTGAATTTGTGTTTTGGTCAGGGGGAATTAATTGTAAATTTCTATTAGTGTATTACATTAATTATGTTTAATTATGTTTTTAATAGTCAGGCACACCAAATTAACAAGTTTTATTGACAGGCCTATTTTGTGTGTGTGTGTGTGTGTGTGTGTGTGTGTGTGTTTATTTGATTATCTTATTTAAATTAACTTTCACACATAAGCAATGCTGTAAGTCAGTAAGAATAAACCTGTTCTTCCACTCTGTCCGAAGCCAGAGAATGGAGTGATGAGAGTGCATCTGTGAGTAATTCTCAAACAAAGGAAAAGAGGAATGTGTTACAAGAAACACATTGCTCACAAAATTTCATTTTCACTGTAACGACATCTCATACAATGACAGACTGGATTTATATGTACAAATGCATTTTCGTATACATGCATGCTCCCACCACATGTACACTGGATTGCTACCCATAGACAATGTCCCAAAAAGAGATTAAGACAAGTTCTAAATTAGATAAACCAAGAGGCATACAAAAAAATAAAATAATAACAATAATTTTGAGGCCATTTTTTTAATTACTTTTAACCATCTGGCCCCAAAGTTATTTTTAGAGGATTTATGAAGTCAGTTCCCCTCAAGTTAACACAGGTGTCCAAGCAGAGCAACCACATGTGTAGTTCCTTATGTACAGGTTCCATTAAAACTTGCCATATCTGAAAATTATTTTTGGTAAAATACTTTGCTTAAGAAGTACACTTGTGCTACCTTTCTGTAAAATAAACGTAATTTGTTATTTTGTTGTGTGATTCTATGATAGTCATATATTTTAAAGTGTAACTTTCAAAATGACCAAATAGATTAAAGGGATAGTTCACCCCAAAATTCTCTCATCATTTTCTCACACTCATGCACCAGATTTGTTTGACTTTCTTTACTCTGCTGAACACAAATGAAGATTTTTAGAAGAATATCTCAGCTCACTTGGTCTATATTGGCAAGCAAACAGGAACAAAAATGTATGTGCTTTTGGAGGTTCAAAGTTTTGGTCACCATTGTGTGGTCCTACAGAGCTGAAATGTTCCTCTAAAAATCATTGTTTGTGTTCAGTAAAAGAAAGAAAGTCAAACACATCTAGGATGGCATGAGGGTGAGTAAATGGTGAGAATTTTCATTTTTGGGTGAACTATTCCATTAAACTAAAGTTATGAATCTCTGAAAATAAGTCTAAGAAAGACAAACAAATGCACTACGGCCAAAATGTGAAGATGTTTTAGACTGCCAAGACAAACAATACATGTCCACAATCAAACTTACCTGCTCAAAAACATTCAAATATCCAGCAGCACTGTGCCAGTGACATTAGCTCAAATTTACAGTACGGAAGGTTGGAGCACAGTGAATTGGAAGGTATAGGAAAAGATGTGGAAAAAGACTCCTCAAGGGAGTAAATAAGTCCGACCCTTACATTAAAGTACTGTTGTGGTACAGAGATGGCATTAAATAGTGATACCATGGTACTTTGATGTATACTATGGTACTGAAATCTATGTACCATGTTATTAACTTGTCCAAAAACCATTGTACTTTTTTGTAAGTGTAACTGGAGGAATGGCCTTTTTATCCTTTTGCTAAGTTTTTGCTTCATACAACCCCAATTCCAAAAAAGTTGAGACAGTATGAAATATGCTAATAAAAACAAAAAGGAGTGATCTGCTTTTCTAAACTGCAAACACTACAGCTACACATGATTAGCTTGTGTCTCGATGTTTTACCTTGTGAATTTCTTTGTGTGTTTTTTTTTTTTTTTAAATGTACAGTAATTTCAAATCAAATAATTGCAACATGCTCCAAGTTGGTACAGTCGAGTGTTTACCACTGTGAGACATCACCTTTTGTTCTAATAACACTTATTAAGCATTTGGGCTCTGAAGACACAAGTTTGTTAAATTTAGAAAGATTCATCCATTATTCAGGTCTTTAGCTGCACAATTGTATGGGTTCTTCATTGCCATATTGTGCGCTTCATAATGCACCACATATTCTCAATTGGAGATGGTCAGGATCTAGCACCCACACTTTCTGCTTACACAGCCATGCATTTGTAATCCGGGCAGTATGTGGTTTGAAGATGCTGGAAAATGCAGGGATGTCCCTGGAAATGATGTGCTGGATGGCAGTATATTTTGCTCCAAAATTTGTCATATCTGTCTGCATTAATGGTGCCTACACAGATGTGCAAGTAACCCATTTCATGGGCATTGACACATCCCTGGACCATAAAGATACTGGTTTTTGGACCTGACGCTGATAGCGGCTTGGATGGTCCTTTTCCTCTTTGGCCCGGATAACACATCAGCTTTATTTTTCAAAAACTATTTGAAATGTGGACTCGTCAGACCAAAAAACACAGTTCCACTGTTTGCTTTCCATTTAAGATTAGACCGAGCCCAGAGAAGTCGGCAGCGCTTCTGGACAGTGTTGATGTAGGGCTTCTGCTTTGCATAGTAAAGTCTTGACATGCAGATGCAGCGGTGAGTGGTGTTGACTAGCAAAGATTTACTAAAGTAATCCCAAGCCCGTGTTCATGATATCCATGACAGATGAATTATGTTTAAGATGATGTCTAAGGGATGTCTGAGGGATCCGAGAACATATAGATGTGGTTTTAGTCTTGCCCTTTACGCACTGAGATTTGAGCAGATTCCTCGACTCTTTTAACTATATTGTGTAGTGTAGAGCGTGAAATGCCCAAAATCCTTCCAATATGTCTTTGGGGATCATTGTTCTTAAAGTGCTGGATTATTTGCTGAAGCATCTGTTGACAAATTGACAAGTCTTGAAGGATTCTTGCTCTTGAAGGACTAGGTTGTTTTGGGGGCTCCTTATATAGTATAGAGTACTATGACACAATTGCCTCACCTGTTTAACATCTCCAGTTTCACATCACCATGTTATTTCAACTCGTCAAATTGTTATTAGTCTTAAATTGCCCCTGTCAATTTTTTTGGAGTGTGTTGTAATCATCTGATTTAAAATTACTGTACATTTAAAAATATATATATATAATTTCAAGGTAAAACATCTAATCATGTGTCTAGTTGTGGTGCTTTCAATTTAGCAAAGGGTGAATATAATTGACAAATCACTCATTTTTGTTTTTATTTGCATTTTTTATACTGTCCCAACTTTTTTCTGAATTGGGGTTGCACATCATGTAGAAACATGCAACAGTCACAATCAAATATTTAATAAAACCAGTAACTCTCTGGGACTGATCTCAAAGGAATATGAAATGTATCATGGTTTTGTCATTCCCCAAGTGTGTAGGCTGTGCACCCATGCTTGGCCCATGTACACAAATACCCAAACACACACACACACACACACACACAAACACAAACACAAACACATGCACACACACACTAGCAGTGAACCATGTGGCTAATATAGACATCCATACCTGACTGGGAGATGGCACGGTAAATGTCTAGGTGGCGCTGGGAGCCGACTCATGCCTGGCATCATTAGGAGCAGTGCCAAGCCTGTTGGCTGGCAGCCCCAATCTGCTTCACAGCCTGTTGTCTGTTTCTTTCTGTTTCTCTCTCACTGAATGTATGAGAAAGAGCTCAATTCATGCTTTTACAGATGAAAACACTTGTGTGATTCCCACAATTCATTCAGTGCTGGCCCATAGGCAATGTGCTCTTGACACGGGAAAGTTCAAGTCAAAATTGTACACATAAAAACATTTGTTATGCAGACACAATTTTACATACTGTATGTGTAGTTTTTGTCAATGCTATGCCGCTATATAATCAATAAAATAGCTTTGCTACTGAAAATCTACCGTACTTGGTTTAAAAAATAGCAAAGCTAACACCACGCTACTGAGAAATTAAGTTAAGCTAATAGCTTTGCTATTTGTAATTTTCCGTATTTAATTTTTCGAATTTTATAATCGTGTTTCATTTTTGTATTTCATTTTTTGTATTTTCTTTATTCTTTTTCTTTTAGATACGGCCACATCGACCGCTGTTTTTTTTTTAATGTATTTTTTTATAAACAGCCATCAGAATAAAACCCCATAAGACACTTTTTGTTTCCATGTTTATTCTTTACAACCCACCGGCTACATATATAGTGTTCTAAAGAATTAAAGTGTGCATGGGAATGTCTTCAAAATAAAGGGGGATCTGGCATCCTTGTAGTGAGACAGGGCTTTGTGAAGGATGGGGAGTGTCCAAAGGAATATTCCAGGATGTGGGTGGTGGCTTCTGTGGTGCCCTTTCTTCCCAAGGGCCGAGGCAAGTGTGATGGGAAGGCAGCCTGGCTTCCAAGCCCTTTGGCCACAATGTGTGATCCAATGCCCAGCATCGTGTCTAATTCACTCCGGTGCGGGTCCGGAAACGAATATCATTAGGCCAGTAACCTCCCTGCCTGTGAGGACACCAGTGTGTGCATACAGGGGTGCTTCTCATTTCTGAAACTATGCATCTACGTTTCCTTTCCTTGCTCGACCCTCTTAGGAACAAGGAAATTATAGAAGGAAAGGACACGAGGACAAGGAATCGAAGCAAGATGGATTTGTAAAATTCAAACATCCTGCTCACTTTAGTGTGACTTTAGAACGTGTTTTTGCGCAGCTACAGTACATTGGCGTACTTGCCTTTATGTTATTGAACATTTTTTTAATTCATACATTCATTATAAATCCAAATAAATTAAGAAAAATGAAATCTGTGACAGTTATTATTATTAAACTGTAAAGGTGAAACGGGGAGGTGAATTTAACCGGGCGTCAAGTGCTTACCAGTAAGTTTTCCACATAGGATGCACCGGCGCTTCTTCGCTCAAGTGTTCTCGCTAATCTTCCTCCATCCACTGTCCTCGCCTCCTCATGGTGCATTTAGTGCATTGATTTGTCCTTAATGATGGTGATTGGTTTCCAGGTCATGGGCTCTAGGATGGAGGAGTGAGGAAACAAGGATGCCCAATTCAGAAGCCAGCACCTAGAGAAGAGGCGATCTCAGCCTTTTTAAGGCAGCGGTAATTAAGCTCTATTAACATCAGGTGCGCATCATCATCCGTTGCCCAAATGAGGGTTATTAAATTGCACCTTTTATCTCTCCTGCCCACTCCTGTTGTGAGCCTGGCTGAAGGATGGTCCTAAGAAGTGGGTCGACAATGAAAAAAGGGAGGGGCAGGTCGTTCTGCCACACCTGTCAAAATGCTATGGACATTTCTGTAACATACAGTGAGAAAAGAAGTACAAGGAATGTACAGGGAGTCTACATTTGACTTATTTAAAGAGATAGTTACCCCAAAATTAACATTGTGTCATCATTTGCTAGTACTAATGTCCTGCATGACTTTATTTTTTCAATGGAACACAAAAGGAGATGTTTCTAGCAGAATGTCCAAGCTGCTCTTTTCCATATCAAGAAGATTTGGAATATAACACACAAGTCATATGATTCACGTTCATGGCACTTTTATATTGTTTGGATGACAGCCCCTTGTCCCGATCCACTTTCATTGAATGGAACATTCTGCTTATCTTCACCTTCTTTGTTCCATAGAGTTTTCAGTTTTGGATAAACTATCCCTTTAATTTAAAATAAATAAATGAACTAATAAAGCTTCAGAAATTCAAGTGGGGAAACTCCAAAAGTACTGTGTATCTAATACAAGAAGAGAACTGTTCTGTAAGCAGAATGAACAGAATACACATTAATAATGAGAATAGTGATCATAATTTAGAAACGAGGGATACACATATTTTGTCAGGCAATCAGTGCTCCATCTGTGAGTGTGTTAATATTGAAAAGATACTGATGGCGGAAGAAGCCCAGCACCTGCATCAGTAATGAGACAAGGGCCTCTAACAAACATCTCTTTTATGTGGAATATTATTATTTATTAACATCCTGCCTTAAATATTAATCATTAGATAAATGGCCTCCTCTGTTTTGCAATTTTACTCTCTGTAGACCAAGAGGAAAGATTGGAAAATGAAAGAAAGAGAGTGGGAGAGCGAGAGAGAGAGAGAGAGAGAGAGAGAGAGAGAGAGAGAGAGAGAGAGAGAGAGAGAGAGAGAGAGAGTTTGAGCCACACTGCCACATGTGAATTGAAGAGCAAATCACTCTTTTCATTCTTTTCAAAAGACAGATCAGATTCACCGTGCATGATGAATCATGTAGACAGTGATGAGGAAATTAAAAGTCGAGAGGTTGTTTTAAAATTTTAATTTTAGTGCTTAGGTAAATGTTAAAGCACAAGGAGGCACTCTTCCTGAATAAATAACATCCGCCTCTTACTGAAGTATTGGAGTAGTATACTAAAGGGCCTGTGTGTACTGCCAACTTAAATTAGGTCAAATGTCAAACAAATGTTTACCATGCTGAGACATGGTATATTTAGATGAATCTTTTTCAGAAATGTCTGTGAGTTTGAAAGGGGACATGTAGAACTTGAGAGACAGATGGGTCACTGTAGGTATGTTAACACATGTTGCCAGTCCTGTTTTAGAGAGCTAAATACAGTTAAGTTCACACACAGTTCAGGTATTAACAAGAGTAAAAACCCACTTTATAACCAAACTGACTCCCTTAAATTTTCAGGACTTGGACATTTATTTGAGAGTGGAAGGATTATAAGAAGCTACTTACCCTGTATATAATATTATAAATGTACAGTGAAGTCCCTAAGTCTGGTCAAAACACTTTAATATTTATTAATAAAAAAAAAAATTCTTACAAATTATATTATATATATCAGCCTATAACAGATTTAGTGAAATGTTGAACTTGAATTTCTTAGTATTTGGAATATCCCCCTGATGTTTTCATGACAACATGATGACAGCACAAAACCTAATGACCATATTATCCAGTATGATTTGAGAATGTTCCAAAAAGCATCTATGTGCTTCAATGTGTCGCAAAGTGGAGAAATTTAGCGTAATTTAACTCTAGTCATAAATTGGAAGTGGCCCCTTTAAGAACCGGAGTTTTGCAACACAGCACATTGTTGACTTAGAAAGGTGAGAGCATGTTGTGCAATAATAGAACTGCCGGATTTGATCATCGGTTGAGATTTATTTGTGTAATATGTAGTTATAGAAACACACATAAAAAGGGCAACTTTCATCCCATGCATATTATAAATACTTAATAAATGTACTTTTTTTTATACTTATATTTACTTAAAAAAAATAAATGCTCTAATTTGTGATCTATGTCCAAATATAGCAACAACAAAAAAATATAGATTTTCATAGTGAGATTAAATGGGCTCCATTCAACTCTTTGTGTTTATATAAATTACTGTAATGTCTTGACTCACTTTTCACCTTTCTTGTCATGTTGATGTCAAAAGAATTGTTTTACCTATGTGTAGGCTATAGTCCTAGTTGCCTAAAGTCCTCTGCAAAAACACTTTTCATGTCTTCATGCTCATTCACAGCATATATCATATAATAAAGCCTCGTGACCATTTTTTTAAAAAACTTGCTTCATTTACTTCTTTTGATATTAAAACTCTCCAATAAATCTCCCAAAAAATATATTTTAATACTTTTCTCAAGAGACATATTAGGCTAGATGAAATAAGACTCAATGCATTACATTATTAAAGTAAATAAATATAGGCTATATCAAGAAACAAATTTCTTAAAATAGAAAAATTCAAGATTCAATTAATTGTCATTCAGCATTTACACAGGTGTATGCAGTACCATTACATTAGAGCAGGGGTATTCAATTAAAGTTCAAAGAGGTCCAGTCTCTAGATTTCCTTCCCAACAAAGGTCCAGACAATAACTTACATGGTGTATGTAGTCATTATCTGCATCCAAGCGATTGCGCTGTACACAGCTCCATAGTTTTGTCGTGCTGACTTGATGTATAGAAATGGTGAGATAGGGCAGTAAATGTCAAGATGACTCGTGGTCCGGATGGAACCAAGCAGAGGTCCGGACTTGGACTGTGGTCCACTATTTGGTGACTGCTGCACTAGAGAAGAGAAAAACAATTATGTACTAATGGGCCTAGAGACAGAACAGAAGAACATGTACAAACAGGAGAAACAGCCAAGTAAACATTAGTGAACCATTAGACTGTTCTTTAGCCTTTAGCTGGACATCAATTCCCTGTTTTACCCCAATAACAATTGGAGATGAATGCTTACAGTTCCCAGATTTATCTTTAAAGACTTGATTAGAATACACCCAGCTAAAAGATTTTTTCTTTCATCCTAGTTAACTGTGTCCCTATGCAATGATGTGCACTCCTTTGTGTTTCTTCACCCGTCTGCCAGATTACAGCACTATACATCTAGTTACCATTTAAACATCAAGACAATCAGTTTATAAAGTATATAAACTTGATAGTTTACACAAAACTTTACATGGGTATTTAGTAAAAATCTTTCTCCCACTGCACTGCAGACATACTGTTTTCTGTGTCTCCAGAAAATATGGCGATGGCGTCTGTCTTGACGTCATCGGAATACTATCTATGGATGTCTCCCTCTATTAGAAAATGAATTCCAATGAGCAAATGCCTCTTGACAAGCATTTCTTTGCGCACATTACCATCTCATTCTTTTCCAATGATGATTTCTGTCTTTCTCTCAGTCACGTGATTGGAAACGCATCAGTGAGATCACATCACTGCAGTGGTTACATACGTAGATAAGTAAAATACCACGTCGGGAGAAAAGACCCTCTCGCTCTGTCAGACATTTACTCTCTCTATTGTTAGCAGCAACACGCATCACCGCACTCTAAATTTTCCCTGTCACACTCCAATAAGCCTAATTGTCCAAAAGAAATTAGCTAATTTCTAAAGATCCAGTTTACAGTATATGAGAGAGATAAGCAGCTAGCTGATTGATTGGGGCTTTAATTATTTTTCCTTATATTCTGGATGTGTGTGAGAGAAGAGAATGAGTGGGGGAGTGTCATCTTTTGTGTCATTCACAATATGGATTTAACTCCTGATATTCTCTCATGTTCAGAAAAGAGGTAACTGCAGAGAGGCTTGAGAGGTTTACAGTAAGAAAGACAGGCAGCATAAATTAATCATAAGAAATCCAAGCTCATAATGGACGGAGGGATATGTCACTGGATAAAGTTCATACGCTGTTGCTAATGTGTGAAGAAATGCACTTTGTAAGAAGAATTATGAGATGCCAGGAGGCCTTGATAACATAATAATGCACTGATGTGGTTCTCTTGTGTGGGAAACAAAGTGCTTTTTAGAAATGCAACATTATGAGGAATCTGATGCTCTTGGTAAATGTTCTGCACTTATATAGCACCTTTTTAACCTTAGCGGTATTCTCATTCACCCATTCACACACACATTCACACACCAATGACAGCAGAGCTGCCATGCAAGGCACTAGCCTGCCATTGGAAGCAACTTGGGGTAGAGTGTCTTACCCAAGGAAACTTTTTAAAACTATTTTATAATTATACAGTATATTTGAAGTCAAAGAATAATCTCTCATATTCTAGGTGGGCCTGGGTCTAATTTTGGCTGACCCTTGGCTGTGCCACTAGTCCAACTAATATTCAAACGTGACTGAATGTAAAGCAGAATACAGTACACTTGAATTGTCTCTTAAAACAGATATAAGACAGAGTGATTAACACTCAAATTAATTTTGACTTCCTTCTTTTTTTTCTTAAATACAAAAATCTGGGTTAAAGTGAGGCACTTAAAATGGAAGTTAATAAGGGCCAATTTTTGAACGTTCAAATTATCACTTTTTCAAAAGTATAGCCACAAGACGTAAACAATATGCATGTAAACATGATTTTAGGGTGATAAAATCACTTGCAAACCTTTTCTGTGCCAATTTTACAACTTCATTACCATGACGATTGTGGCAGGGCGGAGGGCGGGGCCGGGTCGTGATGATACACACCCGCTCCCATATCAGGCTAATCAAGCCTCCGAGAGGGATAAAGGCCGATGGCAGACGGTGGTGCGACGAGAGAGAGATCATTTACGGACATATCCGTCGTGTGTGTGTGTGTGTGTGTGTGTGTGTGTGTGTGTGTGTGTGGGTGGGTGGGTGGGTGGGTGGGTGTGTGTGTTTGTCCTTTGTTTTAAGTTTATTATTAAAACATTATTTATGTTGACAAACTGGTTCTCGCCTCCTCCTTGCCCATCTAAATCCTTTACAACGATGTAATGTCACCAAAACTAAAACCCTAAAATAAATGTAAAAATTACAATTTAAACAAATTTACAGCTCAAATAGTACATGAGTTTTAACAGAAGAATGATTGTTAGTGCTTTTATAAAATTATAAGATTCAGATTTCTGCCTTTAAACCTTCAAAAATTGGCCCCATTCACTTCCATTGTAAGTGCCTCAATGTAACTGAGATTTTTGCTTCTTTAAAGAAAATGAGGGACGAGTCAAACTACATTTTTGCAGTAATTATCATTATGCCAAAATGCTGTCAATTGAGCTTAACTTGTAATGAACCCAGAACTTTCCTTTAAGCAGCATTACCATTTCATAACAAAAACGATGTATTATGTAGGATGAGTTGGAGGGGAAAAGAAATAAACATTAAAATGTATAATGCAGAAACCCCTTCAGGGTGGAAAGTGCACTGTAATTAATGTGGATAAAACCAAACCAGCATTACCAGCCAGGACCAGCATGGAAATTGGTTATTGGATGTGTATTTTATTAACACTCTATATACACTTGTGTATTCAGAAAAAATGTTTGCATTTTTCCAACTCTAATCATGCATGTGCATCATATACTGTATGACTTGCAGGGTTGGGTTACTTTTGAAATGTATTCCACTACAGATTGCAGAATACATGCTGTAAAATGTCATTTGTAATGTATTTCGTTAGATTTTCTCAAGGTCAGTAACACATTATAAATACTTTGGATTACTTCTTCAGCACTGGTAGATTTTTTCACTTGTTTTGACTATAAGAACTCTGCCAGTACAGTGAGACAAAATACACATGATAAAAATACATTCTCTGAAAACACTAAATCTCTTGTGCAGTTATGCTGGATTTTTAGATATTATTACAGGAAAACAAAACAAAAATTATCATCAAGAATATGATATGATTTTTTTCATGATAATTTTTTTTTATAGTGGTAACATGTGCTTGTGAAATGGCTAGAAATAGAATTTTATCTTAGCGTAAAGCTGACAATTTACACAAAGTTTATTTCTATTTCTTCTGCTCCAAACATACTTCAATCGTACTTCTCTGTCTGCTCATATGAATGTAACACATCATAAGAAAGTGTTTCACCGCTGTTCAAATGCACTTTGGATCACATAATTTATATGTATAAATGTTTTCCATCTGAAAGGAATAAATATTAAATTAAACAAATGACAATAAAATGCATAAAGTAATCTCTTCAGTAATCAAAATACTTTTTGAATGTAACTGTATTCTAAATTCAAATACAGTTACATTCAAAAAGTATTTTGATTACTGAAGAGATTACTTTGCATTTTATTGTCATTTTGTATTTTAAATACTTAATCCCATTACATTTATTTTGTTTCTCCCCAACCCTGATGACTTGTATGTTAAAAGCAAACATGGACAATACTGAAAGACAACCTCACTCAATGTACTGTACATTTAACAGACAGCGGCAGACCTCAGATTTTTGATTCGAGGAAACAACTCGTTTTATACTAGGTGGCCTATTGCCACTTCTGTATGTGTATGTTGGAAGGGTGTTGATTGTGCGACTTTAGGGGGATGGGGGAAATTAGACAGTCAGAAACTGCAAAGGTCATTTTCATGAATTATTCTGGATCTGTGGCCAGATGCTAGTGAGCAGTTATCTTTAAGGTTTTCAGTTAAGTTTAGCTGACTCATCATTACCTCCCATCTGCGCTGCTCCAAGAGGAGCACCCTGGGATTAAGGAGGTTTCAGTAGAATGAGCATATGTCTGTCATCTCCATGTATCTGTACATACAGTGTGACAGAACAGAAGACAAAAAGAGAAGACGGGGAGAGTATGTGGGCTTATCTTTCTCTTCGACCAATGCCAGCTGTTGTTCAGTGGTGCATCGAGGGCAAATACTCATTTATTTCCTCTCAGTCGTACATTTCAATTTACAGTCTAGTCAAGTGTCTTTGGGAGGATAAAACGAGGCCTTACACACACACCAGCATATTGATCAGACCCGTTGATCAATTCAGTTGGAGAGATGAAGAGAACTGCATGACAAATAGCATTAAAAGAGAGCCACTTTATAAAGCCAAGCGGTCAATGAACTAGCATTTTCTCTGGCCCGATGAACACCACTGGGACAAAAGTTTTGAGGCAATTTTCCAATTCACCAGGTTCATCAAGGAGTGCTCATACCCCATCACTTGACAAGTGCATTGTCCTTTCCTGTGTTGACATATTTCCTATTGAAACGTGAAGTTTTGGATGGACATGTAGCCAAAAGCCTTTCGTTTATATCACAGCCATGAACCATGTGCTAGTCAGTTGCAGGTATTATTAGGGGGGATATATTCTCATTCTAGAGAGCATTAGAAAGTTTATTTAAGATTATTTGGCCAACTTCTGACTAAAGTATACTAGTGAGGTATTTTTTTTTCTTCCAAAACAATAGTGGAATAGCTTGACAAAAGTAAAAAAGCATTCAATATGGCTGGACTCAACTGGTTTAAGCTGGATTTAGCAGGAAAAAGCCAGTCATTGTCAGCTTAAAATTGTCCATAACCCCAACTAACCTTATTAGCCAACTAACAAGTCTGACCAGATTGGGCGACCAGCTAAAACCAACCAACCAACCACTTTGAATTAACTAGCTAATGTAATTAGCTATTTTTGCTAGCACTTATCCAGTTTATCAACTGGGCAGCTTAACTGTAATTAACTACTTGAAAATGAGTGGGTTGTTGCTTGAACTGCAAGCTACAGTTCCAAACTAGTGTATAACTAGTGACTATAAATCTCCCCCTTTGACCAGCCCAGACCAATAGGTGGTGATATGCACAAAGAATGCAGATTGACAAAGATCTAAAGAACAAGGATGTGAAATTGAAATTGATCCGTGTGGCAGGGAGGATGGTGGGACCGATTCGTGATACTGCTCACCTGGCCCCTAATCAGGCTAATAAAGCCCTCGAGAGGAATAAAGGTGACCAGAGGCAGCAATTCGAGAGAGAGAGAGAGAGAGAGAGAGAGAGAGAGAGAGAGAGAGAGAGAGAGAGAGAGAGAGAGATTTGCATGTGTTGCAACAGCCTTGCATGTGTTGTGTTATGTTTGTATCTTTTTGTTTTATTAAAAGATTACTTATATTGTCAAGCTGGTTATCGCCTCCTCCTTTCCATTGAACTTTGTTACAATACGTTTCTCTCTCAAACCTTTTAAATCACTTCTGAAGACATGGATTAAACCACTGAAGACATATGGATACATTTTATGATGCTTTGTGTGCTATTTGGAGCTTCAAAGTTTTGGTCACCATTCACCTGTATGGACCTTCAGAGTTGAGATAGTCTACTAAAAAACTTCAGAATCTTCCACATCCACAAGAAAATCATACACTAAACATCTGGGATGGTATGTGGTTGATTTAATGATGAGAGAATTTTAATTTTTTGTGTGAACTATCCCTTTAAACCTGAACGTAATGGCAACAGTTCATTCATCTCAACAGATTTTTGCCCATAATTCCACAAAGCATTGTCAATGAGCACTAAGTTATTGAACATTGATTTTCATTCCCATATGATGTTGCATGGGTGGTGCACATTTATGAGTCATATGAACACACATGCTCACACATGGTCACATAAACTGAGAGGAACCAAAGCCAGCCATCTGCTCCGGGCTAAATGAAGTGTAAATGGAGGAGGATGTGAGAAGAGTCGCACCATCAGACGAGCTCAAATCTCATCTAAACTTCTCACACGCACACCTCTGCTCTCCTTCGTGGATCATCCTGGCACTTTATTGCTGTTACATGTCTCACATAATCTTATAACTATAAAGTGTCTGACTGGAGTTTAAAGAGACAAGGGTTTTCCCATGTGGCTGAGCAATTGCACATCAGAAGACTGTGTTTTATTGATGTGTTATTCCAAAAATAAGATGGAGTTTAACAATTTACACAGGATGTTATGAATTTTTTTTTTAAATTGTCTTGTTAGCATGTAAAAAAGCTAAACATCCTTACAAGATATTTTTTAAGTTAAATAACAAGATACAAATATTTGTGAGGAAAACAGCAAAAAAAAAAAAAAAATGAGTAAGGTTTATGCTTAAAACTTTAATTGAGTTATTTTACTTTATCTATTGCCTTTCAGACTTTTGTGTCATGAACTTTAATCTGTTTGATAACTTAATAAAAACTCTATTCAAATGATTTTGTCCCACGTTAGAAGAGAAGACTGACATGGAGTCACAAATGTTTGTCCCACAATAACACCTGCAGAGACAAATATTGTATTGACTAAACATCTGTTTCATTCTGATTACATACATAAAACAAATATCTTTCACAAATAAGCCAATCAGATTGACAACACACAACAGCAAGGTGTGGAGGTGTAATAAAATGAAATAAACGGTTAACTAAATCAAAACGTTTTCGAGTCCCGAGACGAGCATGGCGCCGCGGCACACACCATGTGATGATCACCCAGCCACGGGTTGTTTGAAAGGGGCCCTGCTGCACTGGCACATCAATTGCATAGAGTTGCTGACAGTTTTCTTTGTTCTGCAGAAGTTTCTCCCGTTAGTTCGAGACAAACATGTCCTCAAGTTGCTGCGTGCCACTCACATCCACGGCAACCTCAATGTGGTAGCGGATGCACTGTCATGACAATGCTTGCTCCCTATTGGCCCACCTGGGCCTGGTTCTCGGACCTCATATTCCTCGTGACAGCCCATCCCTGGCGAATTCCCCTGAGGAAAGACCTTCTTTCTCAGGGGCGAGGAACACTCTGGCATCTGCACCCAGACCTTTGTAACCTCCATGTCTGGCCCCTGGATGGGACGCAGAAGATCTAGCTGGTCTACCACCTGCCGTCGTAGACACGATCAACCAAGCCAGAACCCCCTCTACCAGGCAACTTTACGCCCTGAAGTGGCATTTGTTCGCAAATTGGTGTTTTTCCCGGACTGAAGACCCACAGAGGTTAAAAATTAAACTGTTTGGGCATTATGACCATCGTTATGTTTGGAGGAAAAAGGGTGAGGATTACGAGCTGAAGAACATCATACCAACTGTGAAGCATTGGGGTGGTAGCATCATGTTGTGGGGGTGCTTTGCTGCAGGAGGGACTGGTGCACCTCACAAAATGGATGGCATCATGAGGAAGGAAAATTATGTGTATATATTGAAGCAACATCTCAAGATATCAGCCAGGAAGTTAAAGTTCTGTCGCAAATGGGTCTTCCAAATGGACAATGACCCCAAGCATTCCTTCAATTTTGTGGCAAAATGGAATAAGGACAACAAAGTCAAGGTACTGGAGTGGCCAACATAAAGCCTTGACCTCAGTCTGATAGAACAATTGTGGGCAGAACTGAAACAGCATGTGCGAGTAAGAAGGCCTACAAACCTGACTCAGTTACACCAGTTCTGTCTGGAGGAATGGACCAAAATTCCAGCAACTTATTGTGAGATGCTTGTCTGTGGAAGGCTACCCAAAATGTTTGACCCAAGTTAAACAATTTAAAGGCAATGCTGCCAAATACTAACAAAGTTTATGTAAATTTCCAACCCACTGGGAATGTGATGAAAGAAATAAAAGCTGCAATAAATTATTCTCTCTTCTTTTATTCTGACATTTCACATTCTTAAAATAAAGTAGCGATCCTAACTGACCACACAGGGAATGTTTTCTATGAAATGTCAGGAATTGTGGAAAAACTGAGTTTAAATTTCTTTGGCTAAAGTGTATGTAAACTTCTGACTTCAACTGTTCAACTACTATATATATATATATATATATATATATATATATATATATATATATATATATATATATAAGCAATATCACATGAGCAAGAGAGCGATATGGCTCAACATCAGCTCTGCTGTGATTCTGGCGCAGGTCGAGTGCCGTTGGTAATCACAGCAGTGCTGATTTAGGGCCATGTAGCATGATTGAGAGTGTGATATTGCTTATGTACAACAGTTCAATGAACAAGTACATTTTTTAAAATTAGGAATAACAGAGTATGGTCACAAAAAAACACATTTGTGCATGGAATTACTTAATGCTGAAGTTATTTTGAGTTGAACATTTCACCCAGAAAATAGAGCTCACATGCCTATTCACCCAACACAACTTATCACTTTGGCTTCTGGGGGAAGTGTTTCACATTTCTTTCAGAACAGACCAATTTGAGATAAAGAAAAGTAAATCTACTGCTTTTGATTTCACTGTGAAATCAATCCGACAAAACCACTGCTTAATTAAAAAATACAATTTGAGTAATTGGACTTTTGAATCAAAACCTTACAGTTAACTTACTGAGATATGGCCCTTGTGACATCCTGTATGCTTGCTAGCCCCTTGACCTTATGCGCCAGAGAAACTAGCGTGCAGCCATCTTGAAAATGTTGTCTTTGAACTTCCGGTCCAGCGGTTGCTATACAGATCTCTATGGTGTTGATGTCAAAGTGTAATTAGCTAGCGAAGTGGATTTACAGTTTGTAGAGTTGCCAAATGTTACAGAAACAACACAAAGTCATTATAAATATCTCTACACAACACCTCAGGCCATCTTCTCATGTCATTCACTCATCACGTTATAGTTAATGAGAGCAGATTTTAAACCAGGAGCGGGGAAAGGATGCCTCTATATTCATACACACACACACACACTTACACACAAATATGCATGTGAAAGTGTACGTTTTATTTTAAATTCATTGTACCACCATTTTAATCCCATTTAAGCCTTTTTAAAATGTGGGGTGTTAAATATATTTTAAAATATATAAATGTAATTTCCTTTGATGTTTATGAACATGCATGTGAAATGAGCTACCACTGTTTGAAATTTCATGTCAACTACACAAGTTGAAACTTTAAAAAAAGCAGAATAACAAGTGTAACAATTAAACGCTTGTATCATGATAAAGTGCAGTGTGTCATAGCTGTCTGAATGTGATCTGACAGGTCCTATGGATGTTGTAAAAACTAACATTTACAGTTATAGCAAAACAACTCACTAGCATTTTCACATAGTAAAGCATTGGTGCAGATTCACACCATCAACTTTTGGTGAAATATACTTTCTGTGTTCCCACATGTAATCCATTTTGATAGACTCTTCTCAGTAGCTTCAATTCAAACCAGAAGGTAAGAGACAAAACACTGAAGTGCAGTGTGCAGTGCTGAAAAGGGGCGGGGCTGAATAAGGTCAATAACAGATGCTGATCAGTGAGTTATAGCGTGGTTATCATGTTTCAGCTATCACTGGACATCCTCACAGAGTCAACAAGGTCTAAAAACACCCTTACTGGTGCTCATTTGACTTTGACAGGCACAAAATTCAAGAACAAGGAAAGTGGGTCAATGTTCAAAGGCAGCAGAAGTCAGGATCATGTTAGACATCGACCTGACAGCCCTCCTATGGTGCCATGCTGGGCATCACGGTCAAATTCAGCAGGTTCACACTCCCCAAGCCCTTCCTGGGCCGACCGAATCCCTCTGCTGGGCCAACAGATGGAGAGGCATCCAGTGTTGACAACCAAATGCTCTCATGGCGGTTGCTAGGTCAGTGCGGTTGCAGACGCAGGTGTGAGCCCTTGCGTGTGGCACATACATCCCTCATTCTCACCTGGTAGGGTAGCACATCACATGACTACAGGCTATGAACAGAAATAATATGAGTGTTTTTTTAACAAAGATGTAAAAAAAAAATTTAACAATACTGTTTAGCGCTGCTAGCATCACAGAAATTACCCAGTTCATCTTTAAATAAGTGAGACAAAAGTATGAAAGACTTTGTTCAAGAGTTCATCAGTAAACATTGTAGGTTAAAGGCATCAAACTCATCGTCCTTATAGATAAGCTCCTGTATACTAATCTATGGGAGGGGTGGGGGTTGTTCTGCAGGGCACAAACTGTGTGCAGACAGCAGGAGAAATGTCTGCCTTGTGTTCTCCTTCACATGCCATCAACGCCTGGATTTATGAACATGTCAAGAGCAGCTGCAACTAGGTAGGTCAGGTTGAAGGTCCATCACAGGATGAGAGAGGTGTACTGACCACCCACTGACATGCACAGATGCACCAGAAAACAATGTACCTGATGAGAAACCACAGTACAACCTCAGGACGATAGTGTGACAAAAGCAAGCTCCTACATTCTGGATCAGTAACCATGCCAGAGTAGAAGGTTCACGATTCTTCCTGATAATGGGAACAGTGTTAATCCCATCAGTATTATGTATGAAACATAAAAACAACAGAAGGCCCCAGCACACTTACGAAAGAGTTCAAAAACGACATCCTGTACTGTTTGCAAACATTCACCACCCACACTACAGTGTAAGGCATTAAGAGTAAAATTTGCATATGAGTTCACACAAGACTACATGTAAAAACATGAACTAATGTGACATTAAAATGTGTTTTCAATGACTACTCTATATGCCTCATTCTATGAGTAGAATTCACACAAGATTTGTAAAAGAAGCTATTTTAATGACTCAACGTTGATTTGAAGCCAAATATATGCAGTATATAATGTGTAATTTGTCTTGTATATATTCTGAATTCATGGTGTTAATGGGCTAACATGTAATCATAATAAATTCACAATAAACTCTGTTGTTGTATTTTTGATGACACTGATCCTACTGAAAATATGGGTGTATGAAAGACTGTTAATACGTAGAATACAAACAAAAGAATGATTATAGGCGTATCTTACTTTGGGCAGATGTGTGAATGGCTTTTGGCTGCAGATGGCACATGAGTGAAGTAGGATTTCAAACAGCAAAGTGAACGGGCACTTTTGAGTATTTGAGTAGATTTGATTCCTTAGAATTAGTAGATTGATACTAATAAAAAAAAAGTTGCAGGACATGATCTTGGAAAATGTGCGTACAATCTTACAAATGTTTGTAAGTTTGCACCAGCTTGCTAATAACACTACATGCCAGTGTGTTCATGTTGACTGATCTTAACTGACTGAACAGGAACTTGCTGTTGGCTTCAAAGCAGGAGGAGATCCAGGTCACACCTACCAAAGACGTGTGCCACTGGCTGTTAGGTGTTTAGCAGTCTGCAACAGATTTTCTTGGAATTTTGCAATGGTCACCATTGTTACACTGTTACAATCCACCAAAATTATCTCAAAAACATCTTTTTTTTTGGACAGATTTAGTTCTAATTGACATAACACCCATTTGTTCTTCAATTTCATATGAAGTGTGCAGGGGCCTTGACACCTCCGAAGCCATTTTTATATGGCTGTTGCTTACAATTTTTCTAAAGTGTAGACATTTGTCACTTTCCTGCAGAAATGCATTGCACCTTCAGCTTGAGGCGGTTTTAAATGAAGTTCACAATAGCTGTTCTGCCAAGTGAGTCCTAATGGCCCATGTTAGCCACTGGTGTAATAGATAAAGAATATGAATCTCGGTGGATAGCAGTTAAATTTGTAATTAAGGAAGTGTTGAGAAGGAACATTCTGCTTTGTGTTGAATATTGACTGAAAATATCCCGTCAAACTGGTATTTTGAGACTGCTTAGAGTCTTAATGAGAGTGACTTTTTTGTTGCAAACTGTAAACAAATTTGATTATTTTAGTGCACCAAATAAAAATCTGAAAGTTTGCCTTACGTTAAGCTTGTTTTTATAGCTTAACTGGTGCTGGCAATGCTTCCTTTGTCAGATTACCAGGAAACATTCATAATGTTAAAATGTATACATTGAATGCATTGTAAATTGCTTTAAACGTCAACATTAAATCAAAATCCTGTTTACTTTCTAAATACACTGGTCTATTAGGATAAATCTAAACAATGAATTGGTCTTCAATTAGACTTCAAACAGGTTTCACAAACACTCCCATCTTCTTCAATTGATTGGACAAATAGACAGTTCTACCCCAAACTCATGCCATTGGCTGAGCCAATGTTTCAGTTGTTGGCCAGTCAGGATGCTCAAACTAAATTAGTAGTGTTTGATAGCTCAAGAGTGTTTGCACTTGTCTGGAAATCAACCTATAAATGGCTTACTTCTGTAGTATCTGCAATATTTAGACTGAACTGAAGTATTTCTATTCTAAAAGATTACACCCTTCAGCTTTAAGAGGCCTGAAACAGCACACAAGTATACAAACCCATCAGTCTGCCTCTCCCAAATAGAAATGCGTAATAAAAGCTGACATGAAGATAAAAATCAAGGCCTCACCCCCCTCAAATCGGTTGCACAACTAGAGGAATCCCAGCCTGGGAAAGAGAACACAGAATTGACACTCAACGACAGAAGCCAGCACTCTTCATATGAGAGCTCTTTCTGAATCTATTGTGTGTGCTTTGTGTGTGTATGTCTGTGTGCGTATTTGGGGGGTCTTTAAGCTGAGGGACAGTGTTTGGCTCACTTACTGGGAAACAGCACTTCAGTCCCACAGCTGCAAGCACAAGAGAACTCAAACTCTCTGACAGAGAGTTCAATAGCAGTGCGCTGGCAGCTAGAGATATGCTTTCACTGCAGGGATCACACACACTGCGAAGAATGTATTTTAAACTCTCCCTCTCCATCCTATTCTCTCATTCACCCTCTCTCACTCGCTCAGCATCTCCCTGTGCTTAAGCTTGAATAAACAGCCCCTGCTTTGTGGCTAGTTCCCACTTTTAATTCTCTGAATGAAATGCCATCACCGGGCGTTTTATCGCCGTAGTTACTGAGAATTTCAGCCATGTTGAGCCAATGAGGAGACAATAGCACAGGCAGTGCTTGATTGCCAATTAATGAAATCATTCTTTATGAGTCTGTCAAAAAATATGGCACTGGTGGGCAGCTCAACTACACTGAATGGCTGGATCATTTTACACTTTATGCAAGTTTTTGGGCATATGTGTGTACCAAACATCTATCTAATGACAACACTGGGAGTTGTTGTTGGCCTTTGCACTGTTGTGATTCAATGCTACATTAAGGAGCATTTTAAACATGGTTCCAGTATCATTTAAGCTGTGTAATCAAACTGTCTTCATGGTTTAGAGAAGAGAGCTTTGACTGAACAACAATATGCCACTCGTCTGCACATGCACAGAGCAAGAGACGGGCATCGTCCCTCTTGATGTTTGTAAAAGAAAATCAAATTGATTCAATTCTCTCACTCTCCCTCTCTCTTTTGTCTCTCTCACTCTCCCTCTGTCTCTCTTTGTCTCTCTCTCACTCTCTCTCTCTCTTGCTTAGCTTTGTCATTAGAGCCATTTGCATGTAGCTGAGAAGCCATTAGAATTTTAATGAGACTGACCCTGGGGGCAGGCCTTTACTTGGTCCTCAAACACACACACACACACACGCACGCACGCACGCACGCACACACGCACGCACACACACACACACACACAGCCCTGAGATAAGAACACTTAACGCTGACACACATGCAAATGCTGCCACACCCACACATCTTCAACTTAACCTTATTATCAACATCACAACTTCACAAATGTGAAGTCAAAATTTTGTGCCTGGATGAGACAGGCATGTTTTTCCTACTAATGAATAATAAAATTAATTTTAAAAATCATAATTTTATATACTATTTAAACTTCATCTGAGACTAATAATTTATATATTTAACACATTGAGCTTTACAAAAATTCTGTCTCTGGCCACATCCACTCCATTAAAGTTCAAAACTCTGTTTTCAGTTTCTAATATATCAGCATTTTCCAAAGGGTGCTTTATGGAGAGCCTTTTCAAAATTCTTAATTTTTGGTGTTCCTTTCAGGATAAAAGTTGTGAACATGGCAAAATTTGTGCATTTTCAGAAGAAAAAGTATCAGTGTGGACATGGCCTTAGCGTGCTATATCTTTTCTAACTTATCAGACTAACGTTTTTGCACAGTGAACGATCAAAACTAAAACAAAAAATCTATCTGTTGATAATATTAGAAAACATCTAGGTGTATAACTAAAGTCTGGACTGTAGATGTTCCTTTGTCTCAGTGCTACTGTTTTTATTTTAAAAAATTATGAATTACTTAATGTCTAAAATTCCACAGATTATTGTCCCACTCTTCTTAAAAAGAGAAAGAAAGAAAGAAAGAAAGAAAGAAAGAAAGAAAATGATCCAAATAATCACATTACAGTCCTTCAGAAGTCAAAAATGTCTTTCCATAGTCTCTGCATTATTGTAAAAATTTTGTAAAATGTATTTAGTGAAAAGAAAGAAAAATTAATATAATATGCATTTGGAGGGGGCTGCACTAATGTGCCTGATTTTCTGTCTCATTAAAACATTCATCTTCAAACCTCTCTTATGTGCTAATGATTCATTTTTGAAGGCTAAAATAATAAAGGTTAATTGGCTATTGGAGCACAGAGTTGGAAGTTTGTATTCTGAGGCTTGGGAGAGACAGAATCAGCTCCTGCTGTCTGATTAGAATCCTGGGATTGAACAGGGAATGTGTTTGAAGTGAGTTTGGGTTATTTAGTCATTTGACACTATAGACTGGTTCTTAAAAAGAGGTTATGTGGTTACATCATAGGGATTTGGTCCTCGTTTATTGGCCTGATTACACAACACTGATATGGGGACGTTTGACCCCTTTGAGAGGCGTCTTATGGCTGACATTGACACAGGCAGGTGAACTCAACACACTGACCCAATAACACAACACACACACCAAACCCACACTTAGTTGCGTGAAACATCTTACAACATCTTGACCCAGTACACATGACCCCTTTGAATTAAAGTGTTAGATGTCGAGAGGTTTATTCAATTAAAAGCAGTATCTGACCTAATAATAAAGGGATGCTGCTTTTATTGCATGGAAATTCTTCATGGTTGAAAAATCTATATGGTTTTCTTATTTCCTTTGTATTTTGGTTGTTACTTTGTTAAAATTGTAGCAGATTTCCCTGGAATGTTCTGGGTTCAAAACAATTTAAGCTCAATTAACAACATTCGTGGCATAATGGTTATTACCACACACACACACACACACACACACACACACACACACACACACACACACACACACAAAAGAAAATATTCAGAATCCCTTGTTTGATAATAAAAAAAAAAAAGAAGAAAGATAGAAGAAGAAGCAAAAAATTAGCTTAACTTGAACCTGATACATTCCTTTAAGGATAATTTAATGGTCTTGAAGTATATTGAAAAAAAAAATGTATATGCTTCTGTTTCAGTAAAAAATCATTTCTCTAAAAATACCCAACTTTCAGAACATACCTGCTCCGTAACACTTTATTTTAGGGAACAGAAGTTAGACAGTACTTAATGACCAATAACTGGACTTGTTTGGAATTCTAAGGTGTTCATTGGGACTTTGTTCATTGATTTCTTACCCTTGCCTAATAGCCTCTTTACATTTGTTTTATCCTAACAATTAACTTTTTAATTGTTTTAAATATTTTGCAAAAACAAAAGATACCAATAGTTATAAATGTACAGACTACATCCTTTTTAGGTCCTTATTACACTATGTGAATTTGCATACTTTTATTGCTTAGTGTAAATAGCAACAAAAAGCATCCTCTTTGCACTAAGGGCAAATAGTGTCAGTTACTATTTGCACCGCTAATTAAATACCAACTTACAGAATAGGGGCAACACTGCAGCATGTTTATTGTGTTTATTTAGAGTCCCCACAAACACCCTACACCAACCCCTACCCCTAAACCTAACCATAAACATTCCTGTTTTGCTGAAATACTGTATGCATTCTACATGTGTTTCATACTAATAAGCCACACATTCACACAGAGTAATGAGAACTTGTATGAGGATATATTTAGCATCATACTAACTATTGATATAGCTATTGTTTTGTTTTTAGCTAGGAAATTCATTGTTATGACAAAAGCAAATATAAAGGGACTATAAAGCAAGAATGAGAAATCAGCCAATAAAGGCTTAGTAAATACTTTATAACGCCAATCAAGTCCATAACTACACACTTGGCAAGTGTAATTATTAGTCATGAATTACTGTGTAATATCTGATCCCTAAACTAAAGTCTTACCACTTGGGCTTGTAAAAGTCAGGCACTTAAATTGTATTAATCATAACCCCACAATTTACACAATTGCCAGAAAATTAACAGGATGCCTCACAGGATGGATGAAAAATAGAGAGCTAAAGTTAGCGATTGGTCAGTGGAAGATGGACAGTAAGCTCACATGTTAATTCAGTTATTATCATACTGATTTCTGTAATAATATCAAACAGGATGTAATGTTTTAGATTGTTTTAGAACAATAAAATCATAAAATCCATTGTTAATACTTTGACGCTATTGTTTTCTCATAATGTCACATCCTGGCAGATTAATTTATTAGATACAAAGATTTTACAAAAGATTAACAGGATGGTAAGTTAAATAGGAAAAATACAGAATATTTCTTAAGCAATTGGCAGTTTTTATTTTTTAAAGATAGAGTGTAGCAACCAGGAGCCAATAAAGGGTGAATAAATATAAGCCAACTGTATTTTAGTGTGGTGCTTTAGTCTCGGCTTTATGTACATAGCAGGTGTAAGCCAAGTAACCATGCTAAAATATAAATGACAAGGGACTGAGATACATGAAATGAAGATGTCTTAAGAATAAAGCCAGGAGCAAACATAACATTACTAACACTTAGTGCGTGTGTGCGTGCGTGCGAGCGTGCGTGTATCAGGTTTATGAGAGCATATGTACATATATGGATGCCTACTCTCTCTAGTGAGTAAGTGTGTGCTTGCATTTATGGGTGCTTGTATGTGTGTACAAATGTGTTTTGCTGTTTCAGCTTCAGGCAGAGAGATGACTGGCTCCCCCCTGAGGGCCTCTCCCTCCCTGCAGCATGTGGAAACCATGGCGCGTTGCCAGGATACAAGCCCCCAGTCTGTACTGACAAGCAGACATGAAGAGCAAAGATTAATTATTTACAAGCACACCCCTGTACGCTGTGACGACTTGGCACTTTTCCTGCACTAAATGTCACTATCTATGAAGCCATCACCCTTATTACTTAGTTTATTTGGGCATTAATTCTGACCTCTAAACAGCAGATGTGAAGTACATTGCTGAATACATTTGCTGCTAAATTATGTTCAATTTCTACACAGAGAAGGAATTTTTAGGGCTGTTAGATTCCAGAAATTTTGCAATCTTCTCCAATTCCGATTTTTATTCCGATTTTTTTCTTTTTAAAATGCAACAGGAGTCAAAGTGAATTCTAACAATAAATATAAAAAATACTTCACACAATTTATGATTTATAATTTGAATGGCAAAATATAATGTCATGCACATGAGCAGAATCCATTATTGCCCTGAATGGAGCTGACTTTCAATTCATGACGCCTCAAAATCGAAGACTCGATTCTTTTTGCAATTGACATCTAGTCCTAGAATTTTTTTATAATGCGAGGCCACTGCTGCGAGTAGCCTACTAATATAAGTAAGATGTTATAATACGATTATGTACATTAATTAATGCAATAGTTCACATGAAGTGACATTAAACTATACTTTTAAGGCATTTATTAATCTTGGTCTGTCAAGGGGGGTGGGGGAAGACAAAGGACCCAAAAGCAGAGATGACAGTTCAATAGGATTTATTAACACAAGTTCTCAATGTCAAGGTAAGGCACACCCGGTGCCAGCTGCCGAAGGCAGAGATCCCAGGAGCCGCTTTGGGCCAGTGTGTTCCTATCATGAGTGTGTGCGTTGTGGAAGTCAGGAGCAATCTGAAGAGAGTCTGTTGAAGCTGGTGTGGTGCGAAGCTTAGCCCAGATGATATACTCCCCCGAGACATGGGCAGAGACCGAGGAACCCTCTTCCACATGAACTTGGTACCGAACTGGCGAAGGCAACAGCAAATTGGATGGTAACCACACCCCTATGATAGGCAACCAACAGACACATGAGAACGCTCCAACTGCACAAGAGAGCACAGTTAACATTGACAACAAACAATAAACTGGCAAAAAAAAACAAAGAATAAAAAGGGAGTGCAATCAGAGTGAAGCATGTGGAACAGTTGAGTACATCATTGCCGTGATCAGTATCTCCATGAGAAATGATCATCTTTGCCATGGAAACACTGATCATGAGTGCCGGAACCATGACATGGTCAATGTTAATGTCTGCATAAACTACTACATTTTTAACATTAAAAGTTGTACATGTAAACATTAGTTAATGCATCATGAACAAACATGGACAAACAATTAACAGTAGAATGCTTTTTAAGTATACAACTTATAATGGATATTCATAAATTAGCATAGTACCATTAACCAAGATTAATAGATTGCTTTTATTAATATTAACATATAGAGCCTTATTGTAAAGCAACACATTCTCACACCCAACTCGTCACATATGGACGCTTTGCCAGGACCCCTTGGCGTCACTTTTTAACGCACTGGGTATACCTTTGGCGTCATTTTTCAACGTGCAGGTTAGTCTTAACCAAAACAACGCTAAACTGCAGGTAAAACAGCATTCAAAGGTGAGTTTAACAACACTCCACGGCGTGTGCAAGTAAGCAGTTTAAGCGTTTTCTTAGGTACTGGTATACATAGGTACACTGCTTTAACTAGAGCATGCTGGATAACGTATTTTTATCAGAGGTTTGTTGATGTTAATAAATATATATAATATGCTACGATTGTGTTCAATTAATCAAAGTTTTTTTTATTTTTATTTTTAAAATCCTCTATAGAAGTCTATCGGACTACCCTGCACGTTGAAAAATGACGCCAAAGGTATACCCAGTGCGTTAAAAAGTGACGCCAAGGGGTCCTGGCAAAGCGTCCATATGTGACGAGTTGGGTGTGAGAATGTGTTGTGTAAAGCGTTACCCTAATACTGATAAGCTTTTTTTAGAGCCCCAATCCCAATAAATTTGGGACGGTATGGAAAATGCTAATTAATGTTTGTGCCCTCACAGATGTGCAATTTACCCATGCCGTAGTCACTGACACACCCCCATACCATGACAGACACAGGCTTTTGAACCTGACGCTGATAATAGCTTGGATGCTCCTTTCCCTCTTTGGCCTGGAGCACATGACATCTGTTTCTTCCAAAATCTAATTGAAATGTGCATTCATCGGAACACAAAACACAATTTCATGTTCTACTTTCAATCTCAAATGGGACCGAGCCCAGAGACGTTGGTGCTGAGACAGTGTTGATGTATGGCTTCTGCTTTACATTAACTTACATCTGTTGATACAGTGGCAAATGGTGTTGACTGATAAAGATTTACAGAAGTATTCCTGAGTCCATGTCATGATACAACCCGGTATCACGCCGAGGCGTGAAATAGACACGCCGGTCCACTCGCGGATGCGTGTCTATTTCACGCTTTGCCTCCTCCAGGCGTGTACATGACACGCGCGCGTCTACGTAGAATACCGGCAGGGGGCGATCGTTTCCTCGACGCCAACAACTGTCCGCGCACCAAAGAGGAAGCGATATATCGCGTTCTCCAGTTCCGGTTAGCAGGATATATATTTTTGTACATAAATACACTTTTTAAATAAATATATATATATATATATATATATATATATATATATATATATATATATATATATATATATATATATATATTTATTTATTTACATCAGCACAAGATACTCGACAGCCCACACACACACACATATAACAACGTTAGGCTACAGCAACGTTAGGATTTCTTCATGAAAGCAGCACTGTATATAATGAACCTTTATTTGTCACATATGGTCACAAGTGAAAGTAACCGGCGAAATTGGCCGGCATCCCGCCCGCACGAACGTGCAACGCGACGACAACGGTATCGCTTCCTCTTTGGTGCGCGGAGAGTTGTTGGTGTTGAGGAAACGATCGCCCCCTGCCGGTATTCTACGTAGACGCGCGCGTGTCATGTACACGCCTGGAGGAGGCAAAGCGTGACACCGACACGCATCCGCAAGTGGACCGGCGTGTCTATTTCACGCCTCGGCGTGATATCGGGTTGCATGATATCAATTACAGAAAATTTTTGTTTTTTAAGTCAGTGACTACTGAGGGATCAGAGTTCACATGCATTAAGAAGTGATTTTCCAGCAGGACCACGTCAAACCACATCCTGCCCAGATTACAAGTGCATGACTGCATAAACAGAGAGTGTGGGCGCTAGATTGGCCTGCCTGCAGTCCTAACCTGTCTCCAATTGATAATGTGTTCATAATGGAAAGGGAAAATTCTGCTTGCTTAAGTACCCAAACAAAAGAAATATGTTAAACAATGGTAAACGCTCAACTGTCCCAACGTTTTTTTAAGTAGGTATAGCTGCAGCCCGGAGACTTCCAAATGTGGGCGGAATCTCCAAAAGAGGGTGGGGTTACTCCAAAAGAGGGTTGCGCCAACTCCAAAAGGGGGTGCCACTTCCACTCACGGTTAAGATTAGAGAAAGGGGCTCCCCATTTCTTTGGAGCAATGCCTGCAGCTATGTCCTTCTCAACTTTATTGGAGCATGTTGCAATCATCTGATTTTAAATAAGTGTGTATTAAAAACAAAATCACAAGGTAAAACATCAAACAGTGTGTTGTTATAGTCCTTATAATAAAGCACAGGATGAATAGAATTTACAAATCAATCCTTTTTGTTTTTATTAGCATTTTCCATACTGTCCCAACAATTCCAATTATACAATTGTATAACAACAGCAATTGTGTGTATATTGTTCTGTATCAGTCCACTCACTGATATCTTTCCATCTCCCAGAGTTCATATTTACAGTAATTCATCACTTCTGCTCTCTCCTAAGTAAGAGATGTCCCCTCAGATCCATATTTATCAAGTGCATTAAAAAGTTTAACGCTTTTTGATGTCCCCTTTCCTGTGCACCAGCTGTCTTGTGAGCCATAAAAAGGCTTTTGTAGTACAGATAATGGTCAAAACACACACTGGGAGAGTAGCGTTTGCCCTCAGCACAAGCCGGGACGTCTCGGCGGGTTTTATGTTCGATTCGTGCCGTGATGTTGCTGGGAAGTGATGGCATCCGTGCTCTCGACGCTCAATGTGGGCCTTTCCTTTTTTATCATCTTCCTCAGAGCCCTTACGCGCACAGCGGTGAAGTTTATTTGCATTTGCTTTCATACATATTCATGCACGTGGGGTCAGCTCACATGGAGGGAAGAGATTTAATTGGGCTTTGGACGGAGAGGCTCCTGATTGACAGGTGGTGGAGGAGGTGGAGTCCCACTGCTCATGGCATTACTGACCCTGGGCTGCTTTTCCTTTGTTTGAGTCTTTCTGTGTAGAATTAGAAACCCTTTCATCTAAGATAATACGTGAAATAAAGGAATATCAATTTGCAGCACGTGTGGGACCACTGACAAATGCACAAACTCAGCGTGAGCTCATGCACAGGATATATGCAAATATAGATTGGAAAATACAGGATATATATATATATATATATGTGGCAATATGCAAGCAAGTACATACAGTAAAATTTAATTATATACTAATTACAATTGCACTTTAATCCATTATATCCTTTAATGATGATGCTATCTGGTTTATTATTTGAATCCAATTAATTGCTTTATAGCCTCAATAGAAAGCAACTGACTTATAGAGAGTTAAAAGCAGCCTTATCGCTATGGCATTTTAATGGCTTCTTCATCTGAATATCTTTGTTGATCTCACACATAAACCAAACCACAATATTAAAACCGGTAGATGCTGACACTGCTGACCTTTCTGTCGTGTATATGTGTTTGCATAAGGCATGTGAACAGTTAAATAGGCCAAATGTGGAAGAGATGGTCTATTTTCTGACTTTAGTGATGTACAAACCCACACTGAATGCATGCAGTTTTGCTGTGGTGTGTAATTTGTTTTAGTAAGATGGACCTCTCCTGCTCTGATTACTGGCCTCTTGTATTCTGCCAGCCCCCCAATTCCCAGCAGAGATGTAATTGCACTGTTCTTGGTGAAGGACATGAGGCGGGGAGAGAAATGTGCTGTTTATCAGGTCCGAGATTGTTCTGAATAATTGAAATTCATGTTGTGAGTCTAGTTTCAATAACGTTGCAAGGCTGCAATTTGCAGTTCCACTGGTTAGTCCCGAGCACTTATTTGTGAAATAACAATCACAGTACTAGCCACAATTAGAGTGATTGTGTTTATAATTACTGGCATTTCTGATTGAACAAATTGGTTCAGAAACTGGGTTAAAAAAAGAAGCACAAATGATTCCAAAATTGCAATGTGAAAAGCAGAGGGTTTTTTAAGTCAAAGCCAGTTTACATGATGATTACTCCCCCCAAAAATACAAAATCTACCTATTTAAAAAAATTGATAAAGCAAGAAACCCAAGTTTACATGGTATTTGAAATATTTAAGATATTCTCTGTTTTTTACATCAAACCATGAAGAGGCATCATGCGCACATGCAGTACTTGCATAGTACATTGGATAAGCCAGGTAATAAAGCCGGTAAAGGTGTTTTACATTCAAAGCAAAATCAGCAAAAATCTACCCATGTTGATCGTTATTCTGTTGCTGTTTATGGCCTTACACCGATAAATAATTGCATTTATATTGCCACACATGTTGTAGGCTTATTAAGCATCATCTGTGTAAGTAAATGCTAAATGTGCTTAAAGCACATATTTTATATACAATTTTTTTTTTTAAAAAAACACCAAACACCTTTACCCAGAATTTTCTATTCTTAGTCTTACATCCCTTAAATAAAAAACTAAACAAAAACAATATTGAATAAACAGTGAGTAGTATAGCAGTATTTCAATCATAGTAAAACTGTCTCGACCTGTCTTAGTTTTCCTATAGTTTTTGCATTACGATACAGACTCTGCCCACTTCTATTCAGGCTCACACAATTAGCAGCCATCCCTGATGAAAGAAAAATCTTTAAGGAGCGATTACAACGATGGAATTTTATATTGGTTTTTAAAATCCAATTAACTTCTGAAAGCGTGTGACTTTTCGACAAATTATGTGTCGCCACAGTATTGTTGAGAAACACTGGGTACACTGATAACTGGCAGCTGTACAAAAAGGGTCTGACAGCTTCAGAAACGTGTCTGTGAGCAATCAAGTGCCCCGTTCTCAGAGAAACCTGAGCTTGCAATCTTGCCTTTATTGTGTCTTGCATAAAGGTTTGTGTTTTTTTATAACCCTTATCACTGACCACAATCATTTTTCTTGCAGGGTTTAACACTCTGAATAGATACCTAGGACATCTTTTCGGGATCCAAAAGTCTTTGGAGTTGCAGTGTGCGTGTTTGAAGTTCTAGACCACAGAATTGGTCATAATTACATGTCAGATGTCAATCATGTTTAAAGCTATTTCACAAAAGTGGACTGTAAAAAGGGGTACCCTGCAATTGTTACCTTAAGGATCTATGTATTTCTGCCTGATCTAACCATTATATAGTGTTTTATTGGTGTTGCCTGGTGTATTCAGTTTGATTCATTTATGTTATTTATTATAAAATTATTATTTTTACTTATTTTTAGATATTCTTACATGACACATTTTCAGGTTACCTGAAAAATACTTTTTAGAGTGTATTTTGTTTAAAATATGTAATCCTATCCGGCTAACCAGAAATACATCAAATTATTTTCTCTTTTTTTTCATACGTGAATATAAGCTTACAGGCACAAATAATAATAAGAAGAATAGTTTACAAGTCAGTGAACAAATTTAATCTGCCTTAAACTTTCCTCTACCTGTAACCTAGTTTAAATACAAAACCTCATGCATATAGTTACTGCACATTGTTCACATAAACCATCACGATGGATTGTGGATGAGGTTTATAATTTCCGGAATGCATTACTTATGAATGCAGCACCGTAGATCAGAGATGCAGCAGCCTAAATTTTCTGCCTAAGACAAGAGATAATATGTGTCCCTATCTCTTACTACAAATTGATAATGTATGACCTAGTTTGAAGGTGTTATGAAGGATGAGATTCAGAAGCATAATATGTTTTTCTCCCATCAACCTTGTTTGAATTTTAGCTCAATTAATTCAGATACCAAACTTAATTCAGGTTTGTCAAGTGTAACCCAGCAAATAAGCATCGTAGAGTGAGTGTTTCTGAAAACAAACACAGGAAAAGGAGACAAAAGGAAAAGTATGATGACCTTAATGAACAAAACAAAATTTTGATGAAAGAGCACTGAGGACATGAAAGCTGTTATCTGTTTTCTTTGATTCAATCTCGGCTCTTCGACTGCCACTTTCATCATGGCATTACAAAGGAAGTCGGCGAAGAAAAACAACACATCAATACAAATAAAAAATCAGTCATAATTAACAGCTCATTTCTACAGCCTTGCAGTTGTACTCTCTACTGTTGTGCTGTCAGATTTCAACAAGCTCACCCCAAGGCATGAAAAGTAACATCAAGAATAAAAAAATTATTTCCCTTGCAAACAAGCATAAAAGTTTTGCTTTTAGTATTTTGAGGAAACTAATTGTCTGTGCAAAATTAGGGCATTAGAGAGTTAAAATGTAGGCCTATATTTTTGCTATTCACAGTTTGATAACTAGAATTAAGTCGGTTAGGTTTTGACCACTTGTGTATAATTTATTAGTTATTTCCTATCTTCCTTATTTCTAAATAATTCTACTCATTCTTTTTTATTGTAGCGACTGGGGCTTGTTGTCACACCTTTTACTCCAGTGAA
The DNA here is from genome assembly GCA_032164185.1 of Moxostoma hubbsi. Taxonomy (NCBI): domain Eukaryota; kingdom Metazoa; phylum Chordata; class Actinopteri; order Cypriniformes; family Catostomidae; genus Moxostoma; species Moxostoma hubbsi. Next base: position 15,156,385 of record JAVLUX010000015.1, on the reverse strand, counting down.
TATTTCTCGGGATAGGCTTATATTTGAAAGTACATTTCTGCATAGCAATGTTATCTTGAAGGTTTGGCAACACAAAAAGTTCGTGATCATTTTCACTGTTCTTGCAGAGGAAAAAGATACAGTTCAGTGAACATATGATGACCTTTTGTGACATCATGTCCCAATAGTAGGGCATATTGTCTCACTAAATAGGGCAAGTTGTCACAATGGAACTTTCCATTGTGGAGGTTTCATGTGAACATTGGCCTCTTTTCAAATCTACTCCAGGATTAAACAGCCTTTTAGAGGAGTTTCAGCAAAATTTAGTAACGAACAACAAAACGATTAATTAAGCAACAATAATGGTAAAGACAATATACAAAAATATATTTAAAAAAATTGTTTTGGCCAACAAATACTGTAATTAATAAATTGTACAATTTCAATTAAATGTTATGAACAAATTGTGTATAATCAAATATATACTGTACAACTTTGATCAAATAAAAATATAATTATTTTTTAATTATTTTTAAAAACACAAAAAAGATGCACAACAGAGCTTTACAGTATAAATAGAAAAGTTAAATTAAAACAAGCTGATTACCTGAGACTGCCATGGCTGAATCACAGCATGCTTATATTCAGTACTGGTATTCAGTTTTGTGATATTGCTTACAATAATACAAATAATATAACCATTTAATATTATAGTATTGTTATTATGTTATTATGAGTAATTTTCCACTTTTATACAGTATTTATACTTTTTACAGTATTTATAGTCTTCAGTTTCACGCAAACCATTGAATATAGCTCTCATTTCATCAGGACATTTATTTTGAAAGACCTTTGAAGGTCTTCCTGTTTTTGAAGGGTTCGTTATATCAAGCTACCCACAAGCTAAAATCTCCGGCGGAAAAGATCATTTGAGAGTTCACAGCCGTTTATACACTAAACAAATACAGATGGATACTATTGGACACTCTGCATGAAAATCAAGCAGTAGGAGTGTGTTGCGTGTGTGTGAGTGTGACTGTGTGTGAAGGCGATCAGAGCATAGAGGCACCTCTCATTCATTCTGTGGCGCATGTGAATGTATGTTATTTAATTAAATGACATCCTTCTTCTGTTTAATGATAACACTTGGCCAAATCGAAACTTTTAAATTATTATTTTCAACTGGTCTTTTGTTTCATCTTAAAACTCTCACATTACATTACATTTTGCTAATGGCAGCATACTTTAATATGGCACTGAAATTAACAACAAGACGATATCCTACCATTTTAAACTTTTTGGTATCGCAATATTTCATTAGTATTTGCACGCAACCATACTTCATAATATAGTTGATCCTTGCTATAATGTATGCCAGAGTAGTTTGAATATATATTCTTGTTTTGCCAAGAGCTAAGACTATAACAGGACCATGATGATTTAATTTACATTTTTAATATGGAGGACAGAAATCACAAAATTAATTTAGTTTAATAGGGATTCAAGCTAACTCTGATAGAGAAAGCACTCAATTGAACAATTGGACGTGACTCCAAATCTTATTGTTACTGAGATATAGCCCTTGCCCTTGTGACAACGTCCCTATTTGACAACTTACCCTGGTAATCCCTTAATGGTTATTATTTTTCCCTTTTCCCTTCCTTATTTTTCATTTTCAGTGTAATAAAAAAAATTGTCATTTATGCAATCCCCATTATACATGTAAATGTATAGTTGTATATACATGACATGACTACACTCTGTCATCTCTCTGCCTTAAAGAGTATTTTTTTTCTCTAAACAGAGAAAATAGGCTTAAAGGCTCACACCCACAGCAGAGATGTGAGCAATGAATCAATGTCCTGGTCCACAGCTATAATGGGGAGGGGGAGACAGGCGAGTGTGCTGGGAACAGGGGCGGAAACAGAAGCCAGCCCAGGACTGAATTAGCATACTCCCAAACAGGCTGTTAGCTGAAGAGGGTTTTAATTAGCTATTTTCCCGCTAGCAAATGAGGAAATTATCGACCGAGCAAAACAAGCCAGAGACAACTGGCCCGCCCGCCACCAATAAATACATGGACTAGTACACACATACATATGCACAAAGACACACGAATGCACTTAACATGCACAATGCACTCATATTGCAAGTCTGCACATGCACATTATTGCCACACGCACACATACAATCAGAATAAATGAGAGATGATGAGTGAAAAAGCCATCGTCATTAAATTTTTTAAGTCTCTCTTTGTCTCCTTTTAAACATCATATGAAAGTGCGGCACTGATGCCATTTCTCATTACTTCAGTGGTGGCATTAATATTTACATTAAAAGCCCCATGTCTGTCTCGTGCTCGGCTCTGGAACTAAAATCTCTTTAGTCAGGAAACTGAAAGTCACTCAAAACTCTCATCTCAACTGGTGTCTTTCTGTCAACAAACATTTACCCCTTAAACTCAGCAAGTTAGGCATATGTGGTACCATTTGAAAGCTAAGAACTTTTTAGAGAACCCCATAGCTTTTGCCCCTCCAAAAGGTTACATTGTAGAAATTTGAAAATGAATATTAAAGTTCTTCACATATCTTCACATTTAAATAGATAAGTCATATATCAAATGAAAGCACTCTATCTCAGGAAGGTGGCTGTACTGTTTATTTTGTTGCCATAATATCACAGTTTGAATTAATTTAAAAAATATCACAAAGTGAAATTTTATTTCGGTAAGGCACAAAATGCAAACATCTCGTTTCTGTGCTGACCACTGATCTATACGCCCCAAATAGCCTCAAACTTTATAGAGAATCATACTTTGACTTGCTGTCTATGGGTGAGTGCTAAAATGTGTTAGAGCACCACCTATATTTCAGATCAGTATAATGTGATGGAAGGCGATAGAGGAAAAATTCCTTATTTCTAGTACTTGCTGCCATCCAGTGGAATAAAATAAGACTTTTTGCTTGAAAATAGAGGACACAGAACTAAAATGGAATGCTATAAAAAAAAGATATATTTTATAATCTCTATATGTATACATATACAATGTTATTTAATAATAATGTTATTTAGCAATAATTTCTTAAAATGTAGCGGGTTATATGTAAAATGAGACTAAATATTAAATTACTCCACTGTATGTGTGAACAGGGAGCTTTTAAATTTGAGTGTGAACATTTTTAGGTGACATCCTGCAGAGCGTAAGAGGTTAATGTGACAATCTGCAGCCCCAGACTAGTGGTCACCATTGTTCCTATTTCAAAACAAGATGAAAATGGCTCTTGAGGACAATTTACGTAAACTGACAGTATCAAAATTGAGTCATTACACATTATTTTGCATCTTACCATCTGTAAAATTTACAGTGAAACCAGTAGTTTGATGTTAAAAAAGTAATTTTTGAGAAATGCTTTGCAGACCTTCATAGCAAAACATTGTTATAAAATGATTCCTCTAAATCTTCCTGTCAACTAATTACTGACATACATAGCAGAGCTGATGTTCAAACACTTGTATAGAAGGCCCAAATCTATCCGAAAGGAAAACATGCCACTTCATTCCAATGAGACCTCGTCATGTTTAATATTTCACAACCTATCCTTTCCCCTCCACCGATCCTGAAAATCTTTGTCTTGCTCCTGTCTTTCTGTGTCTTTAGGGAGGCTTTTTCTGGCATGGCTTCAAGGAGGATGAAAAGAGAGAGAGAGAGAGAGAGAGAGAGAGAGAGAGAGAGAGAGAGAGAGAGATGCAAGAGTTCCATCAGTAATTGGAGACTTGGTTTTTACTTTCAGCACTGAGATAACATGGGCAAGGCCTTCACTGCTCCATGTCTCCCACCAGCACTGACCTACAAACTGCCCATCTTTCCCTCCCTGGATGCTAGCCAGAGTTTACCTGCTTCTCTTCATCCCCCTTCCCTCCTCCTCTAGGTTTGTGGGGCTGCAACTTATCAGAGATGGTCTGGGAGAGGCAAAGGAATACAGAGGCAATAAACCTGTCCAAAGGATCCAAGGAAAGGTGAGGAAGTAGAAAGAAAGAATATTGTGAGTATTGTATCTTAAAGAGAAAAGGTTAGGTGAAATGTTCTGGCTGGTCTTAAGAGGGGGAAATAATTTTTTATTTTTTTTTTAAAACAGATTGAATTTAAAACCAAAATTAATTGAAATTGAATTACATTTTTATTCCAGAATCAATGGACTGCCCTCTCTATTAAACGCTGCTTCTTTTTATGCTACACTTTAAACTCTGGGAGAGTGAAGAAATAAAGAAACTCACTCAAATTATTTTCATTGTCCATTGTGAATATTCAGAGTAGCTGTGTAGTAGCCACTGCACAAAGGTGCCTGGGTTTGTTCCTGGCAGGCAGCATATGCCCTAATTCAAACCATATGGAGCCTGTAAGTCTTAGTAGCCTCCCAGCAATAACTTGAGACACCTTTCTCCCATCGCAAGCTACGTACGAATCACTGCCCACACAGAGAATACTCCCAAACCAAGCAACTTCCTGTCGGTCAACACTGCAAATTTGCATTTCAAAATTCACTAAAATTGACGAAAATGAATATGTTGTAGACTTGGACCTCTGAGACTGGGGCAGACATGGCCTTGGGTTGCTGGATCTAGATCTCTGGCTAGCGTGCATACTGGCCGGCCATGAAAAGACTAGGAATGGCTCAGGATCAACTTAAACAGGGAAATAAAAGAGGATATGCAATGACAGCACTAAAACTATAAACAGGCTCAGGGTTGGCCATGGCAGGACTAAGAACAGGAGAGGCCTCATAAGACCGGACAACAAGTTCTTTGTCTGTGGTAAACTTGGTCCTTGAAGTCGGGACAGAAGTTGCAATGGGGGAACATGGACGGGGAGGGGAGGAGGATTAAGAGAAGTAGGTCTGGCCTGCATCAAGGAAGGGAAAGGTGGGTAGTTTGTAGGTCAGACCTGATGGGAGACATGGAACAGTGGAGGCCTTAGAGTATCAGCAAATCTCTAAGTCTATCTCTCTTGCTTTCCCTCTCGCTCTTCTCTTATTCTGCTTAACACCATGCCAGAAAACCTCCCTAAAGACACAGGAAGACAGAAAGAAGGCAAGGATTTTCAGGATCGGTGGAGGGGAAAGGATAGGTTGTGAAATATTAAACATAACAAAGGTCTCACTGGAATGAAGTGGCTTGTCTTCCTTTCGGATCGGGGTCTTCTGAAATATACAAGTGGCATCTCTGCTTTATATGTCATTATTTAGTCTGATAAATCACTGGACACAAAAACAACTTTTTTATTAAACAATTACATTTACAGCTGATTGTCAATAAATGTGTATCAGTAATGGTTGCATTTGGTTACATTTTGAGTGGATGTCCAACATCTTCAGATGTTGTGATCTTGCCGCCTGTTTCGTACAGGCATTGCACAAATGCAACGATGTCCACAACTGATTCAGCTCAACAGAGTGATTGTATTCCGTGTTTAGTGTAACGCCATGTCTGCTTCAAAAGCAACAGAACCCTATTATAATCATTGATGCTGCCTACACTGGAAGTGTCCGCTGCGGCGGGTCCATCGTGCCAACAATAAATGGGTGTCACGTTCCATTTTGCACAGCATGCGCTGGCACTACTGCACTAATTAAATGGTTTAGAATGTTCTTGTCTACGCGTCCAGTGTAGGCAACCTCATGCCGTTGCGTCGCGCCGCATCAGTGGATACGCCCAGTGTAGATAGGGAGTAAGTGATAGCAAAAAAACAAAAAATAAATAAAATTAAATAAATAAAATAGTTTGCATTTCTCCAAGTGTGAGTTATTTCTACATAAGATATTTTAACCAAGAATAGGAATCAGCCAAAATATGAAAATGACTACAGTGATTGCCACATAATAAACTATATAGGAAATAGGGAGCGATATATTATAGATCAGTGGGAGCGATCGAAAAGATTGTGCTTGAGGGAACTGAACAAATAAAAGCTAAATTCCAACTGAATCAAGATCTCTGAGATGGTCAATGACATGCAGCAGCCGCAAAAATATATATTTTTTATCTTGCACAGTGTGTGCTGTAAGCAGAGACAAAGTCTTGTGAACACAAGCGCTCAATCCGTTCAGCTGCTTGTCGCTTTTGTCCCATGGACTATACAGAACCCATGGCTACCAAAACAATGTGAAACTGCATTTAGTTAATTCAAGTTTTTATAATGACTGGAAAGGTGAGGATTCACACTGAAGATATCAAGTCCCCGCTTTCTTTAAACATGAAGAAAAGAGAATGTGAAGATGTGCAAAACCTGTCAAATGCATTTGTGCACTAAATTAAATGAACAGTGACCGATTAAATAAAAACATAATCATAATCTCTATTAGATTATATAAAAACACTGATTGACTGTTCCACAGAGATCAGACATAGCTGGCAAACGTTAACAGCACTGAAGGTTATGTATACAATTAAGTCGTTTTTACTACCATAACACGGCACTTTTCCTTGGTGCTCAACCTTCCCCGTGAATGCGATCTGCGAAGCAACCACAGGATGCTACGTATAGCGGAATGCATGTGACTCGATTGGATTTGGACTGTTGAAATTTAGACATATGAATAAAGATTCCTGCCATGGACATTGTGTTATACATGCAATAATCTTATAGAGGGTACAAATATGTTTTTGGAAGTTTAAATAATCCATTCAAAATCCTATGGGGGTATGTTTGAATGGGAATTACACCTGTGTCTGCAATGTAAAACATCTGTCGGATATACTGTTGAGTAGTACAATGTTTGCTCATCTACATTTGAAATTAGAGCACACAGAGCACTGAAGGGACCTAGCAACACAGGACTTATCTGTAACCTATATACATATACTGTAGAGTATACTGTATGCATATAGTTTAATGCATAAGTTTGCATTTCCTTTTGTCTTATGTCTACACACCCCTTGTAAAATGTATACAAATATAAGAGATAAAAGTTGTTTTTTTTTTTGTGTTTTTTTGTTTTGTTTTTGAAGGTCTGGCTAAATGATTCTTATCTTTAAAGTTCTATGTGGCATATCTGAATGTCTTGTTCTCAAAAGCAACATAGGACAAGAGAAAGGTATTTGGGGGGGCTTCAAGGCTGTTGTAGTCTGGTCTTGAATGCTTTGGATAATCAGACATCAGAATATATATATGTGCCTGCTCTGCTTTCTGTCTGTTTCAGCATAGTTTTAATTAGCAGAGCCAGACAGAAGAGAACAGGGCAGCAGTAGAGCTTCCATTAGCACTGAATAAATAGAGAGACACAAAGGAAAAGGAAGGAAGAGAGGAATGGAGAAAAGGAAAAAGAGAGAACTGCTGCTGTGCTTCCCCTGGTCAATTAGTGGTGCCAGATAGAGAGAGAGAGAGAGAGAGAGAGAGAGAGAGAGTGCGTTGACTGGGAAGTGAGTGCTGGTAAGGGGAAGGCGGGCATATCGGCCCTATAACTATCTGCTGTATTTTAATTAGCTGAGTGAACAGTCCTCCACGGGATACTCCACATACCGACCCATCACCATGACAGCCACAGAACAGCGTTCCGGGTAGCCAGACACGGCAGGAATATTTAGCTTACAAATTCTGTGCCAGGCTGTGTGTTTGACTCCATTTCAAGGCTATGTTTTTCCTCCAGTTAGAAGTCTCCAAAACCATCCTACGCTGTGCCAAATGGGAAGTCGTTTAATGACATCTTAGGTTTGACCACATGTAATCTTTATCTCAGTAATTAAAAAAAACGTTAACACTTATGAAGTTCCATGAATCTTCAGTCAGCCTTAGAGGAACAGTTCACCCCAAAAACAAAAATTCTGTCCTTTATTCACCCTCATTCTCTAAACCCATATGTTATTATTTTTTCTTCAGTAGAACACAAAATAGACATTTTTTAAGACTCTAAATTCCTCTGGCTCTTGCCTTACAATGACAATTCATAGTGCCAATGTTCTCTACACGTACAAAAAAATGAAATCTATATAGAATTTAATCTCCATTTATGTATGAATTTTGCACATAGTCCTGTAATAAGTGGGATATGAACAGTGTTACGTTACATTTTTCAATGTAAACACCAACAGAACTGAAACAGACATAAACCGGAGGTGTTTCTGAAGACTACCTTCTTTTTCTTCTCCAATGGTCACTTAATTATAACTGAAATCATTATTTTATGTCCATTTAGTTATTCATTTAGCAAGTTGTTGAGTAATAAGAGGGATAATGAGCAATGAGGTGGCCATTTTTGCTAAATAAACACCTCGCAGAACTTTGACGCAAAACAGAGGTGGAATTCAGCTGTTTCTGGGGACTCTGTGGTCTCTTTCTTCTCACATAATAACAAAATTTAAATTCAAATAGTTATTTCATGTCCATTTAGCTATTAATTTTGGTATGTTACTTGTAATAAGCAGGATAATCTATAGTCTGCTGGTCATTATTGCAAAATAAAAGCCACTTAAATTTTAGTATTTTCCTCATATTAACCCATCGTATGGCTTAGATCATAGCGCACAAGCCGTTAAGAGTTTTATGATAGTTTTATGGGGCTTTTCTTTTTGCTTTTTCCTTTTTGGAAATATACAAACAACATAAAACCAAATCTGGGTGTCATCTCAGACTGTGAAATACATGATGTATATGAAATACATCTGCAGTATATGCTTCTCTTGCTCCATGTATCATTTAAGAATATATTCCATTTTCTTAACCTGTTACGAAAACACTACTAGTGGATGAGCCAATTCCCTTTTGTTCTCCTTTTTTCTTCTCATTGCAGGTGTGTCAGGTGGTACCTGTCAGACAGCATCCTACTGTTCAGTCCTGTCTTTCCCATTCCGTGCTTTGCAGCTTCCACATTAATCACTGTTCTGTCTTTTCTCTCAACCGTCGTCATTTGTTCACATCCCTATCTCCTCCTTTGCCACAAATCACTGCTAATTGGGTTCTCCTGGTTTGAGTTCTTAGAATGGAGCTCTGTATCTCCTCTCTGCAGAGACCTGAGTTTGAGGACTTTAAGCTGATGGTATGGTGTTTATGCACCTTTAAAGGTCCACTCAATAAGTTGTTCCTCATTTTAAAAAAAATGGATCCATAAAAAATATGCTTCCATGTTGAGATCACATAACCAATTTAACAATGCTCACTTTATCTAGGTAGCCCCCAATTATCAGACTATTTTTCTCTTGTTTATTAGGGATATCCCTATACCAATTTTTATTTTATTTATTTATTATGTATTATTATTATTATTGTTGTTATTATTATTATTATTTGAGAATGAATATGAGTATGATACTTTTTTTTTTTTTTTGGTAAAAATTGTATTATTTTTGGTTTAAAATATTATTATTTTTTCCACAACAGTTCACAAAGTACAAGACTACCACTGTGTCAGCATTGCAAACAACTTGCCTGTTTCAGACAGCTTACCTTTCTTTCTTGTGCTGTCTCAAAGAAACAATAATATAATGTCATTTGAATTTCTTTTCATCATTGATGTATCTGTAAAATGACATGACTGTTTTAACTGGCTAGCAAAATAATAACAATACTTTATTATTAACTCAGTTTTAAATTGTTCACCCTCATTGTTTGTTTGTTTGTTTGTTTGTTTGTTTTTGTTTTTTTGCTTTGTTTTTTTACAAATCTTACAAACTTTTCTTCATAAATCTTTATGCTGCTTTTTTCCATACTGGAAAGTTCATACTGGTCACGCCAGTCAAGGTCCAAAGAACACAAAAAAATCACCATTAATATACCATAAAAGTAGTTCATACAACATAAGCTGTTTGGCCGCAGAAAAAACTTGAAATAGTAAGTCATGTGGACTTCTTTAATGCTCTCTTTATACTGCACCTTTACCAGTGCTGAAGTAGGCCTATTTGTCCTTTTTGAAACTTGACAGCTCCTGCTCACTAAACTGTTATTCTAAGGAATTGTATAACATGTCACCTTCAATATATTTTGTGATTATGGCCCAGATCAAAATCGTGTCTAAATAACAGTACAATGTAAAATACAACATTGGAGTTATTTTTGTCAAATGAAGCGCTGCATAACACAGCATCTCAGATGTGAGATATTGCTTAAATATAATACAATTACTATTGATTTATTGTTATTAGTAGTAGTAATAAAATGACTATTACATAACTATACAGTATTGATATGTTTCTGTCATTCCTCTTTCCATTTAATCTGAACTTTTATTTTGGAGTAAGCTATTATTTTTAGGTATTTCTGTGTTGTTTTGAAGGTAGCTTCTACCTTCGGGAAAAGCCAGTTGCTTATTAAACCACATTAAACCACAAAAAGCTGCTGTTTAATTAAATAAATATGTAGTCTGTATGTGCCTCAAGCTACAATGTGAATTAGTGCTCTGCTCACTCTCGTCTGCTACAAACAGAGCATGCAATGCTCATGATGGTGTTTTTGTGTATGAGCCAAGGAGCTGTAAAATGTATAAGCAACCGTTGTTGGCACAACACTGGCTCCATTCACAAGCACTCACATTAAACCACGCAGAACATGATAATTAGATATTTTCCTCATTAAATAGTAGCCTTTGTGGTTTAATAATCACACTAGGACATAACGTGATTTTAATTTGTGTGCTGAATTTTTACAGAATGGCATAGGTATGTCAGATGTTATCATTTTTTGGTATCGGAAATTTTACGAGCATGAGTACAAGTATATAAGCACAGTATCAGACCCGATCCTGATACACGTATCAGTATTGGGACATCCCTAATGTTTATACAAATAGCACATTTCTACAATGGCATCTTAACAACAAACTATTGCTATATATATGTAGCAAAAGAGTCCAAAGAGACTTATAGCACAACAATCAAAACATTACTGAGTGCAAACCTTTAAATTGATGGTTTATGGTTTGGGAGGTTAGCAAGGTCTATATAGCCCCTATTGGTAGATCCCATAAATATCAATCAAAATAGCTTTCCCCCCCTAAGTGACATATAAATTGCTAAAATTGTATTATATTTGTATTTAAATATATTTTATTGTATTTTATATTAAGTAGATGTTTGTGAGTGACCAAATTTAAGGAGGGCTCAAAAAGTTGTGTGCCCATTCATGTGGAGCCATCAGCAAATCAGTGTTGACAATATACCATTGAGATGAATGGGAATGGATAGCCAGGTATTATAGAGCTCTTTAATTGTACATCATACAGTTGTAGGCTCTTCATAGAAATAGATACTTGAAAAAATATACAAATAAATGCAAACATTTACTTCATGTCACAAATGTAAAAAGTCACTATATTTTAATAACATTAATTACAGCCATTTTTATTAGCATTTAAATTGATTTTATTAGCAAACAGTTTGACAGTTTTTTAACTGTAAAAGATGTGTACATACTGTAAAAATAATTCATTTTTATGTTATATATTTATTGATTGATACATTCATATAAGTTAGTTTGTTATTTAGTTATTCATTATAAACAAATCTGTGAGACTAATTATTAACAGCAAAAGGACACCGACCACACACCTTTCTGATATAATATTAAAGCACATATTTTGGACAAAAGAATACATTTCCTTTCATTGCCTTTCAAGTCAGTATCAAACAATGACTCTGGCGCATTGCCCAGGTAAACCTGAGAGACTGAGGCAGAACAGCAGGGTTCTGGAGTGGTTCCGGAGGTTAGAGGCTATACACATTCAATATGGCCCAGCCCTATGTTCTACAGAACCCCCTCTGGATCAGGCTCACAAGCTCCAGATGGCTGGGAGTCTATTACTAAGGACCCCACTGTGAGGGTCCAATGCTCCAGCATCTTTAGAGGGAGATTAACCAACAGCAACATACGCCAGGGCAGGCATTCCTTCAGAGATGCGAAAAACACTGAGGGCCTCCACATTTTACATAGATCAAATTCTTAGATAGCTGGTAAACATGTATCATGCAACATTTAGAAAAAAGGTTATGAAGGCCATGCTATATTATGAGTATAGTTGTAGTTAAATGACATTGTTTCACACATGCAGTGCCTTAAGCACCTTTAGAACTTAAAGATATTAAAGTAGTAATAAGACTGTTATTATTAAGTTGCAATATCAATATGGTCAATGTATATGTTAAATAATTTATATATATCAAATGTTATTTCACACACATTAACATAGTTATTGTGTTATTATTATTATTATTATTATTATAATTATTATTATGTTATTACTATGTTATTATTCTATGGGTGCTGCACAATATCTTTTATTTTAGCACAGCTGGAATGCTGTACTGACCATTCTGCATCCAGGACCCAAACTCTCCATTTTAGAACAACAAAATTGGCAGAGCCAACCAAAGAATAGCTAATCTTGATTTGGTTTCCGACATGGTCCACTTGATTTTCTCCCTGTGTTTCTAAGTCGGTCTGTAATTGAGTGCAATGCAGTGCACAAATATAAGCCCTCTCTTCGTTTACAGACTGTCAGCCGCTTCTTTCCCCTCTCCCCATCCTCAGCAGCATCTGAGGGTGATAAATTATTTACACAGGGTATGGATCTACAAGCACTCAATCCACTGCAGTCACTCAGCCATATTGCCCCGGGGAGAAGAGTGTGGCCAGGCATTTTACGAAAGAGCAAGCAAGCGTGGCGATAATGCACCGACCCGATAAAGGTCAGCAGCACCCCTCTGGGTCTCCTCTGATATTTTCATTATTGAGGGAAAGAGGCTGCTGCACACCACCAGCTCAAACTGCACTATTGTAGACTGACGGATGGAAAAGACTGTGAAATCAGAGAACAAGAGAGAGACTCATAAAGAAAACAGAAAGGGAAAGTATGAGGTAAATTATGAAAGATGGAAAGTAGAAAAGTGGAGAGGAGGAATGAAAAGTGAATGAATGAGAAGAATAAACCAAGAGAGTACAGCAGCCTCTGCTAAAGCTTAAATTCCAGTAGGCTTTGATGATGAGATGCAGTGTAATCTTATGTTCCTCCCCACATAGGTTATTGAATATCTAGTCTAAGAGCCATTCTACAAATTTCAAGAACTTTCTTATTACAAAATGACCCAAGGGCTGATGCAAATACAAATTTTAAATCATAGTTTCTGTTCCATTTTTTCCATTATTTAGATTAGTGTAACACCACATAGCCAGACTGATCTCACAGTGAATTCAGAAACGCTTGATTTAATGTGCACTTAGTAGTTTTACGCCAAAAGAAATTAATTTTAATTTTGAAACATACAGTGCATTCAGAAAGTATTCAGAACCAAACTTGATTTATGTTGCAGCCTTATGCAAAAATTTACCAATTTACCCTCCATACACCATAACGACAAAGAAAAAAACTGATTTTTAGCAAATTTATAAAAATAAAAAAACTGAAATATCACATTGAAATAAGTATTCAGAACCTTAACTCCTTCGCACCTTTGGTAACGATTACAGCTTCAAGACTTTTTGGGTATGATGAAACAAGCTTTGCACACCTGGATTTGGGGATTTTCTGCCATTCTTATCTGCAGATCTTCTCAAGATCCTTCAGGTTGAATGGGGACCATCGGTGGACAGCCATTTTTAGGTCTCTCCAGTGATGTTCGATTGGGTTCAAATCCAGGCTCTGGCTGGGCTGCTCAAGGACATTCACAGAGTTGTCCCGTAGCCACTCTTGCATTGTCTTGGCTGTGTGCTTAGGGTCATTGTCCTTTTGGAAGGTGAGGTCCTGAGCACTCTGGACCAGGTTTTCAGTAAGGATATCTCTGTTTTTTGCTGCAATCAGCTTTTCTTCAACCCTGACCAGTCCCCCATTCCCTGCAACTGAAAAACACCCCCACAGCTTGATGCTACCACCACCATGCTTCAATGTTGGGATGGTATTGCACAGGTGATGAGCGGTGCCTGGTTTCCTCCAGATATGACACTTGGCTTTAAGGCAAAACAGACCAATCTTCATTTCATCAGACCAGAGAATCTTGTTTTTCACAGTCTGAGAGTCTTTTAGGTGCTTTTTTGCAAATTCCAAGCGGGCTTTCCTGTGACTTGCACTGAGGAGAGGCTTCCATCTGGCCACTCTGCCATAAAGCCCAGATTGATGGAGTGTTGCAGTGATGGTTGTTCTTCTGCAAGTTTCTCCCATATCCACACATGATCTCTGGAGCTCAACCAGAGTGACCATCGGGTCCTCTTATCATAGCCCTTCTCCCCCGATTGCTCAACTTGGCCAGGCGGCCAGCTCTAGGATGAGTCCTGGTTGTTTCAAACTTCTTGGAGGTCACTGTGCTCTTGCAAAACTTCAATGCAGCCGATATATTTTTATTTGTTTTTAGCCTTCCCCAGATCTGTGCCTCAACACAATCCTGTCTCTGAGCTCTGCTGGCAGTTCTATGACCTCATGGTATGGTTTTTTCTCTGATATGCATTTTCAGCTGTGAGAACTTATACAGACAGGTGTGTGTCTTTCCGAATCATGTCCAATCAATGAATTTGCCACAGGTGGACTCCAATCAAAGTGTTGAAACATCTCAAAGGTCATCCAGAGAAATGTTCTGCTCTTGAGCTAAATTTCAAGCGCTATAGCAAAAGGTCTGGATACTTCTGTCAATATGATATTTCAGTTTTTTCTTTTTAATAAATTTGCTGTTATCATAAATCTAGTTTTTGCCTCGTCATTATGGGGTATGGAGTGTAGACTGATGTGAAACAAATTATCATTTAAAGCATTTTAGCATAAGGCTGCAACAACAAAATGTGAAAAAAATGAAGGGGTATGAATATTTTCTGAATGGATGTATAAAATCATGAGAACCTTAAAAGTGAAAGGAAGTGTTTTATTCTACATGGGGCAGAGGCACCCTCATGGAGGCTGCCATTTTAGAATCACATGACCAGCTGAATACCAGCTGACCAGCTTAATCTCAGTAACTGTCTTGTTATTGGACACTTTCACTCTTGGATTTAATTAATCACGCTGATTGTGAATCGTGAATTTCTACAATGGCATCTGCAACACTGCAACACAATACTATTGATTTTGAATGATGCTGCATCCACACCACTAGTTGAGGATAACATGAACAAAAAGTTACTGAATGCACCTTTAACTTTCTTTGAGCTAAACTATATCTGTGCTTACCAAAATTCAAAGCACTGCCCCCAGTGGCCAAAGCTGGAAGTGTTGTTAAACGTCAGGACATGTGTGAGCTCCTGTTTTTTAGCGTGAAATGCCCACAAAGGGTCACTAAAAGCGAGTTGCATTTAGATGTAAAGGATTTAATACAGTGATCAGGAATGCATATTTTAACCTCCAAATCATGCTTGTCACTGATTAAATTAACGCAATTAACGCTGAAAGAGTACCCAGGAGAAGGTAAACATATCTGATCCAATGTAAAAATGTCTAATGGGAGATGCTGATAACAAATGTAATATGTAGGGCCTATAATAAATATATAATATGGATTAAAATTCAGTTTTAAATTAATTGCATTATTGTTACAGATTAATTATCAAACCTGTCCTGGAGGCCCCCCATCATTACACATTGTGGATGTCTTCTTAAACAAACACATTTGATTCAGCTCATCAGCTCATTAGTGGAGACTCCAAGACTTAAATTTGGTGTGTCAGAAAAGGGAGACAAATAAGATGTGCAGTGTTAGGGGGCTTCCAGGACTGGTTTGAGAACCACTGGATAGACACTTCAAAAATTTGCTCAATATATTATTTGTTTTTTCTCATATCATTGAACAAGCCTACCAACAAGCTTGTTGACAGCAATCTGTTGTTCATTGAGCTTATCATGTTCTCACAGTGCACGTTCTTGCGTTCCATCTGCTCTTTTTTGATTGTTGCTCTATGTTAAAGTGTGTGCCTCAGACAGACACGTTTAGAGCGTCTCATTGGTATTCAGCGTCATAAAAGCCAAATTTTTGTGTCTCTAGATTCCTGTATTCTGTTGTGCTTCTCCATCTGTTGTGCTTCCTCCTAAGTGAGAGGTTCTCATTCTGTGGCTGTGCTTCTTGTGAGGTTTGTTGAGGCTAGTTGCCACCTATTGATGCAGCTCATAAAAACAGATGTACTTTAAGCTTAAATTTCTTGTATGGTAGGAAAATTTGTACTATTATTATTGTATTTACGAATGCATCAGGGGGCATAATATACAGTATAATATATATTTTCATCCTTCAAAGTGCTTATTGCAATTTTGTGATTTAAAAAAGGCAGAGGAAATGAACTGCAAGGAAATCAACCTTTAAATAGATTTTTATATAAAATAAATATTGAGAGTGGAGAAAGGAAATAGGATGTGAAAAACTGGGGCAAAATAGGGAATCGAACCCACATCTTCCATATGAGAAAAACATCTGCGGCATCTTACAACCGCACCATTGAAGCAAGACTATGGAATGCAGTTTACCTTAAATTTTTCAGTTTCCTCTAGACTATTTGAGTGCAAATAGCAGTGCTGTGTGGCAGGTGCTATTTACACCTAGTGAAAGTAGTTACTCCGTTAAAAAAATGCATGACATTACTCTTGGAAGTTGAGGAAAGCCAATCAGATTAGAACTTGTCAAATCGAGCTTGTCATCTTAGGCTGAGACTAAAGTTAGTTTGTCTTCTTTTGATTTCCATGGCCTGGTCATTGCCGCCAATGGTAAATGTTGGGTGTTTAGATCCTAATATGCTTTTGTTTTGTCAGCGGTGCTCTTACTCTCAGCATAAGAGCAGGAGAGATGCAGAGCCAAGGATACGGTTACTGAAACAGGTTTGTTTGCATCTCAATATCAACAGATACCAGATGAGGCCTCGGTTTATCTTAAAAAAAAAATGCCATGAATGGCCTCAACACAAATAAAGAGGGTTGTGTGTTTCCTCAGAGAGAATCTTTCAAGTCTTGTTCAAGACATAAGGGCTCTCTGCCATCTCCTCTTAAGTGTGGATGAGATGTATTTACCAGGGTGTTCAGTGTCCCATCAGCCAATTACTCAAATCTATGGCATACAACGTATGCTGTCTCCCTGATTTCACAGTGTGTGTTTTATTCTATCATAAAACACTATAAGGAGCCTTTCATAAGAAAGGTGTCAAATTAAATTCACAGAATAAGTTGCAGTTATTCATATTTTGTTTACAAACATGCACCAGCCAATATATCCAATAAATGTTCCATTTTGCAAGACAATAATATTCCTTTTAATATATTAAGTTGTGCATTGCAATTTGTTTTTACAAAGCAATAACATAACTAACATTGTAATGCAACCTTGAATTGTCCTACATATCATTCAGAAACAACATACAAATTTGACTCTTGAAACAAAACGTGCTTTATTTAAATAATTAAATAACACTAGCCTGTCTATAAACTCTGCAACAGAGCATGATTTATTTATATATTTTATATTTATATTTGTCTTTCCTTATGCAGGTTCAGTGGCTAACTCTATTGGGAAGTGAAGTGCTGAAATCTGTGTAAAATGTCAGTCAACTCCAAATACAAACCAGCAGACCCAGGACTTCATTGCTAATTAATAGATAACACTCTTTTAATGGAATTTTTCACTCTTTTGAAATTACACACTTACTCAAGTGTGATCCACATCCCATAACTATTAAACTATTAAATGTAATTATCACTCTGCTGCTACCAAATAACAAATGTTCAATTTGATTGTGCCCAAATTACATATATACATGTCTGATGTCGAGATAGATTGATTGGATCCCAACTCCAAGGCTTTTTGCTGTTTTTAAAGTACAATCACGAAGTTACACACTCTGAATATGCGAATGCATTGGGCTGTTAGGACTTGAGTTGTGCCTGAGGCGAACAAGGCACTCTTGCTTCCCGCCTGAGATGTACACAATTGAACACAATGCAGGCGGAATTGAAGTTGTGCAAGGTCACTACCTCTCCTGTGAGATGCATATCAATAGTGCTGCTATAAATAGAGAGGGAGAAAGAGCTGAGGAAGTCTAGAATAGATGGTACAAGGTGCATTTACTCAATACAAAGTCAAATCAAAATAATGTATGTTTACAAATGTAAAAAAAATATTCACTTTAGAATAAAATATCTCCTTTAGACTTTAATTATTGTGTACTATTGTCTAGTATTTCTGAATTAAAATAGACTATAAAGTAGGTCATTTTAAAAAAAAGACTCTTGCATGAAACATTTCAACCTCTTGCATGCCTGATCCAAAACAGCACTATAAAGATAACAAGAATGTACAGTATTTGCATCAGTTTTCTAATTTGTAGGTACATTGGGAGAGTAAGGCTCTGCATTTTCATACAGTATATGACGATTTTTCCACCATCTTATAGCAGTGAGATGTTACAACTCAAATAAAATAGCAAGCAATTTTTCCAGACCCAACGGATAAAAATGTGTTAATTTGAACTAGGGCTGCTTAAAACGTTAGATCTCATTTTAATCAGGAACAGAGCAGAGTCAATCCCAAATGTAATGGGTTAATCACATATACTGGAAAACTATATGTGCTGGGTAGAATATTAGCTAGGCAATGCACACTACTCAGATGGTTGGGTATTATGTTTCTACACAATAACTATAAATTCAAATCCAATTTTCATTTATGTGGGCAGTCAGCCATTTCTCCATTAAACAAAATTTGATTTACATACCTATGCACTATCATAGTTCACAAATGTATTTATTGCATGATTGCATTTTGGTATAGAGTAAATCATATATTTGTGCTCTTCTTAATTTGACATTCCAAGCTATCTAAAGTTTCTTGGGACTGTTGTAATTTACCGATTACATTACATTTTCTCCAAACATTTCACAAGAATCCTGATAGGTTTCGTCTCCCAACCAAAGTAGCGTTAATCTTCTATAAATAAATCAGATTGACGGTACAACTAAAGTGAACTTCCTGAAGTCTGACAGATGCTGAAATCTAAATAGACTATACACTGATGTCCTGCTACTTCGTCATTGACATTAGATAAAATTAAACATAGTTCACAGGGAAATAGAAATTAAGCACAGTAGCCTACAAACAATGTCAAAAAACACAATATTTTATGAACAAATATTATTTTCTAGTTGTCTTTGTATTTTCATCCCATGAAATTGGATGATTTTATTTATTTATTAGTTTGCTCTTTATTCTTTTTATTTTATTTATTGAAGTAGAACTTATAGATAATACTTTTAATTTGGTAATATCATACAGAAAATGTCCAAAATATTGGACAACAGGCTTACCTTCTCCAAGCCATCTAAAATTGGAGTAAACAACATATAGTTTAAAGGGACAGTTCACCCAAAAATGAAAATTCTCTCATTGTTTACTCACCCTCATACCTTCCCAGACATGTATGACTTTCTTTCGTCTGTTAAACACAAACAATGATTTTTAGAAAATATCTGAGCTCTGAATTGATGTCTCCAAAATTGCCCTAGGTGTGGATGTGAGTGTGAGTGGTTGTTTGTATATGTGTGGCCCTGCGATGGACTGGCGACCTGTCCAGGGTGTACCCTGCCTTTTGCCCAATGTTAGCTGGGATAGGCTCCAGCCCCCCGCGACCCTGTACAGGATAAGCGGTTGACGATGGATGGATGGATGGATCTGAGCTCTGTTGCTCTATTCAATGCAAGTGAATGGCAACTAAAACTTTGAAGGTCCAAAAAGCACATAAAGGCAGTGTAAAAGTAATCCATACAACTCCAGTGGTTTAATCCATGTCTTCAGAAGTGATATGATAAGTGTGGGTGAGAAAAAGATCAATATCTAAGTCATTATTTTTACAATAAATCTCCACTTTCATTCTTTTTTTTTTTTTTGGCGATTCACATTCTTCATGCATATCGCAATCTACTTGGCAGGGAGGAGAAAAAAGGGGGGTAATGAAGCAAAAGAAAAGAATAAAGTACTCATATTTGCACAACAGCCCAGTAGGTGGCGATATGCACGATGCTTGCAAACTGGCATAAAAAAAATTATATTGAACATTCATAGGACTGTTTGCTAGATTTAGAGTAAAAGAAAATAACAATTACTTAAAATATTGTTCTGTTTCTCACCCACACCTATAAAAATCAATTCTTATTGAGTCATTTAGGTTTAATTTTAAAATTATATTATGTTTAACGTCTTACCATTTAACATAAATATATTGTTATTAATTATTAATACAATTGTTATAATAAGTTATATAATATAATTTTAAATGTAAATCATTTATTTTCTTTTTTATCAAATTGAATTCTTTGTCAAATTTTAATAATGATTTTTATTTATCTTGAACTTGCTAATGCCGCTTCATCGTTTGTAAGTCACTTTTGATAAATGAGTCTGCTAAATAAATACATGTTAATACACTTTATCTTGAACTGTTTCTGTCAAGCAAGCAGCATTTACTGACAACTTCACAAAGGCATCTGTTGGCATCTGTTGGTCCTTTCTGGATGTGAGCTGTTTCAGAGCGACTACAATCCTGACAGGCTGAATTCTCCTTGTGATGGACAGATCCAGTTTCCTGTCAGTCAATATGATGTGCCTGTAAAGTGTCTGTGGTGCTGTCACTCAAAAGAGCCCTGGACATGCACATAAAAGATGGGAGGCAAGCAGGATGAAGGACAAGCCTGATACTAGTGTGAAAATCAGAAGGCTACAAGACCTATCTGTTGTCATCCTCTGTCCTCTGACTTTGCCATGGAGGGAAAGAGATCCCTGACCTTGTCCTCAGAGAAAAAAAACAGCATAAAGCAATCTTCCACAAAGCCCTCTCGAGAGATACAGGTTGCTTCTATTAAACGAGGGGAAATAAAGAGCCTGTGGCAATTGAGAGTGTGCTGGTACATTCTCGCTTCAAGGAAAGCATGATGGGTCAGTCCTGTCAATGTTTTTCGCAGTAATTTTCTTTGCCGCGCCATGCTCACCTTTCACAACAAGCTCATTAAAACCATGCATCAACTGACATTTTACCCCTCTTGGTCTTTCTCTCTAGTTTTGGATCATTAGTTAGTATCGCACAGCTCTAAAGAAAAGCACGTCTTGAAATTGGTGTGTGTGTCTGCGGTTTGATGAGTGTGTCACTCCCTCACCACCCGAAGATGTCTCATTAAGAGTTCAGTAGAAGCACCTCTCTGTCCCCCCAATCCGCCGTTCCCTCCCTCTGTGCTCATTCCCTCTCTTTTCGTCTGCTAATTAGCTGGCATTTTCGCCTCTTCTGTGTGTCCCCAGTTATATCTGAGAAGGAGACGGATATGATTTTTCTTTAACCCAAAGGCCAGCTTAATCAGCTGAATTAATGACTTTATTACCCATTCTGCCCAGGGCAATGCAGCATGTTTCTCCTGTACCCCCACATTCTCCTCTTTTTCTTCACACACACACACACACACACACACACACACACACACACACACACACACTCACACACACACACACACACAAACACACACCTCTGGATCTTTCAAAACAATGAGGGAGAGGATGAAATATGGACAGAAGCAGAGGATGTTTTATAAGACATTTCCACAAAGATTTGTTTCCCCTTTGATTATAAAAATTCATGTCTTGATATTTTTCTGCGAGGGTTATGTTTTCCATTCTGCAGATGCTGGCTTCATCTCCATTGTGGAAACTTCTTAGTGAAAATTGATCATTAAGGAAGCCATCTAATGTCCACACACTTTTTCATAAACATCATAAATGATGCTGTAGTCTTTGAAAATCCTTTTATTTTTTTTAAGGAGTAGTTAGCATAATATAGCAAATTGTACAACTGATAATACACAATCAGATGTGTTTCATGTGGCAACATCTTAATTAACTGATTTGATTAAAATCTAAAATATAGTTTAACATCACAGAATCATCCTGAACACATTAGGTTACACCGTAACACTTTACATTGTCATTGTTACCTTAAGGGTTTATAAAGGGGTTTATTAATGACTATTAAGCCATTTCCCATTTTTAATCATTGATGTGCTGTCATAACAACATGCATAAAACAGGTGACTTTCATGTAATATTTGCAAATTGTGCAAAAATTGTGCATTTTAACTAACATGTTATAAATGCTTAATAAATACACTTATTCATGCTTCTTTTAAACAAAAACAATAAATGCCCAAATGTATGATTTATGCCACAATGCAGCAAAAATAGACAATTATATTGAGATTTTAAATGATCTCATTTAAGATGTCATTTTTCTACTGCATGCTTTGTGTTCTTATTAAGTTCTGTAATGTCTCGACTCACTTTATTTGACACACTGATGTCAATATAATGGTGCTACTCCAAGTGGTGTCCCAACATTACAAGTCCTATACCTAAAGTAGTCTGTAAAACACTTGTCAGGTCTTCATGCTCATTCACAGCATATACAGTATCACATAATAAAGCCTGATGACCATTAAACTATACTGAACCTTATATACATAGGTTGCTAATAAATGCTTAATGTGTAAAATTTGTATGAAGGTAAATGTACATATGTTACTAATATAAATTAAGTGTTATTACGCATTTATAACATGTGAGGTAAAAAGGTTCACAATTTGTCAGGTATTGCATGGAAGTCTCCCCTTTTATTCATGTATAACAACATTATAATTTATAATTTATTTTAAATGAATTATTAGCCATTAACTAGCCCCTTTGCAAAGGGAACATGAATGTACCAGTTACATCAACAACACGTTAAGGGCTAGATCAGGTAGTAATAGCTGCTTAAGGTAACAATTGCTGGTTACCACATTTTACAGTATATTCTTGATGGTTAATGTCTGTGAATTTCTAAGAAAATGTTTAAATAGTTGCACACTGGGGGTTAAGTGCTCATACCATTTTCTTGGCACAGGTGTTCAATTTATCTCATTCTTTAATTGCTTTTGTTTAAATAATGAAAGATGTTACAGGTATTTGTTTCATCACAAAAGTGGCAGGTCTTTCTTGAATTAGACATGTTGAAGCCATTTTACCTTTTGTGCACCACGCTTTTGTACTCTGAAGGATCTCATTTGCAATTTACGGTGTTTGTAATTGGATAATGCATGCGGCGCAATTACAAACTGGCACAATTTTTACTCTATTGCAAATATTCATGTTTCATCATTACAATTTTGAGCATTGTTCATATTTGTAAATGATCCTGTGAATGAGCTAACGTGGTTAATAAAAAAGAAAGTAAAATATTAATGCAATATGTAAGGCTCCATTTGACTTCTAATCTTAAATTAAATGCTGCTAAACATATCTTGGTAGTACATTTTATAAAAATCACATGAACAATTTAGCCAAGACATTATATTAAATACTGTTATTACTTGTTACTCATTTTACAATCTAAATTTAATTCAGAATTAAGAAAACTTGCATAGAAGATAAGTAAAAGAAGCAATGGAAAATTACACAAGGACTGCAGCAGGTTAAAAACAATTCTATCAATTAACAACACAGAATCTGAAAACAAAACAACACATCAAGTCAAACTTCTCAGATAATCAACAGCCACTTTTGTCAGCACAGTGTTAGCGTTGTGTGTGTCGTTGTCACTGGTCTGGTGAGATGATGTGCCTGTCCCTGCAGACCCATTAGACAATTGCACCTGCAGTTCAAGACATTTCATATGCAGTGAAGACAATACTTGTTTTGCTGCATCAAACACTTCCTCTCCAAGACAGGAAATGTGATTGAGAGGTTTCAGTCCAAAAGGAAATATTAATTAACCTAACACACCCTTTCCAGAGCTCTTACCAGCACACACACACACACACACACACAGTAGCTGTGGGGTGAACACAGTTGGTAACGAGGTACTGCAAAGTCAGGTATAATTGGACATCACTCGTTCCACTTGTACACAAGTGCGATTGGAATAAACAGACCGATAATGAAACTGAAGCAGTCGGTTCGATGCATTTTGAGTCCATGTGCTGGAATGCACAATCACTTGCTCATATGAAGAAGCCGATACTGCACTCCACAGAGCACCGCAACCAATGTAAACCACAGACAAATAGTGTGTGGCATGATCTTAACACAATAATGACATCCAGACCTTCAAGTCATGATACCCTCAAATGAAAATGTGGCATGGCATATAATCACTCAGTGTTAAAAGGTCACAATATAAATGTTTTTATCATTAAAACCTCATCTTTTTGTTTACAGATGCAGCTCCCTTGATGTTTGTGTGTTGTCTCCTCCTGGTGCACAGTAGGAAAATTGCA
This sequence comes from Moxostoma hubbsi, assembly GCA_032164185.1. Classification (NCBI taxonomy): domain Eukaryota; kingdom Metazoa; phylum Chordata; class Actinopteri; order Cypriniformes; family Catostomidae; genus Moxostoma; species Moxostoma hubbsi. The sequence continues at coordinate 15,132,185 of JAVLUX010000015.1, read as the reverse complement.
TGTAATAATATAAGATAGGAATTGCAAGCTGTAATGAATGGTCAAATAAAATGAAATGGCATCACAAATAAAAGGAAATATCCTAATTATGGAATAAACGCATCATGTTAAGTGTGTAAAGTATTAAAAAAATACACAAGGATGAACCATGACCAGTATACAGAATAAAAGATGCACTAAGGTGTTCAGAAGGCACTGTTAGTGCTGAGGAGCAGCCAAGAACACGTTTTAACCATTATGGTGAGTAATGACAGAATTTTTAACTATTTAGAACTATTCCTTTAACTGGATTTTATCTTGAATGTCACCACCGACCACTCTCAAACAACTTAAAACCATTCTAATAACTAGCACAAATCAGTATTAAAAGATCATCATCAGTTAGTAAAAGCATATTTGGTTCTGGAGACATCTTGTTTAAAAACACATTTGCATCAACTCTAAGTGGAATTGGGTGGCAGCCATGGCAACTGGTCTCTGTTAATTGGGAGCTTGTGGAGGAGACAATCATGTGACTTTGGAGAGATAACTAATGAATTGATAATGTGTACTTCAGGTCTAGCGTGGGATCTCTGAATACTTGGCCAGCTTCACTAATGCATTTAATACCTTCACTAATGGCTCTTAATACACACAATTACAAAGGTCATCTTAGAGTTCTAAAAGAGAGGATGCAAACTCATCATAAATGATTCTAAACAGAGCGGCTCTCTGCATTAGTTTCAGTAAATGAGGGATCAGGTTATTGGTTCATCTTTCACATTTAAAGGGATAGTTCACCCAAACATCTCTCATCATTCACTCCCCCTCATGCCATCCCAGATGTGTATGACTTTCTTTCTTCTGCAGAACACAAAGATCTTTAAAAAGAACATCTCAGCTCTGTAGGTCCATACAATGCAAGCGAATGGTTTGGCCAGAACTTTGAAGATCCAAATAGCACAACGGCAGCATAAAAATAATCCCCAAGACTCCAATGGTTAAATTCATGTCTTCTGAAGCGATATGATAGGTGTGGGTGAGAACAAGATCAATATGCAAGTGTATTTACTATAAATCTCCACTTTCACTTTTACATTCCTCTTTTGTTTTTGGCGATTCAAATTCTTAGTGTATATTGCCACCTGGGCAGAGAGGAGAATTAATAGATTCAAATAATTAAAGACAATTTATTATATGACATGAGGTTGAATAAACAAAGAGAGATGTTTCCTTTTTAGGGGGAATTATCCCTTTATTCTGGTGTAGAGTCTATACCGTGCAATTGTTTTGTTGTCAAGTGTTGCCATCTACTGGCCAAAGTTAAACATTACTATGAGGCCTATATCTGTTTACACTACAGTACATGGTCAAAAGTGTGAAGTATGTGGACAACACCTTTCTAATTAATAAGATTTGGCTGTTTGATTTCATTTACTTGGCAATGTTTGTTTTTTTCACCTTACTTGTAACTATTTCCCTATTGCGTCTTTTCTTAATTCTATAGAGGGCAACACTTGACAAAGCTTTTTTATCCTAAACATCTAGCTCAAGCGCTATCTTGACCACCCTTAACAAAAATACCCATTTACATTTTGAAATATTTTACAAATAGTTCAGACATATTCCCCTCTACATTACATGCTGAAGACATTCTTCCACAGCTGTGTGGTGTGGCAAATGTAAATGACCCACACCTTTGGACATTTATCATTATGAATGTGGAGAGGGAAGTAAATGGCATTCTTGTAATTCCATAATTAACAAAACACTAAACCTGCAGATAGTTTGAAGAGAGCGGTGTAAACCTGATGCTGCTCTCAATCACAGCACGGATGTGTATTTGCAAGCAAACATGATCCACGCAGCACAGGCTGACTCCAGATAAGCAAACACATGAACCCTCACTGCCAGTTGTACATGAACCCCTCGACATCAAACTATCTCTTCACAGAACAGAGACCTAAGTGATAAAAAATAAAACAAAAAGACAAGACAACACTACATAAAAGCCAACGGAAAGAAAGGCTTTCAGCTGTATGTGTATATTTGTCATTGTTAAAGGATAGTTCACCAAAAAAATGTAAATCCTGTCATCATGTACTCACCCTCATGTGGTTAAAAACACATTAGTAGGCTTGAGACAATTATGAAATTTGGCTGACGATTAATCTTCAAACAAATTTGTATTTTATTTTTTTTATGAATAGTTGTTTGTTTTAGGGCTTTCACAGTTGATTGCCATATAAATTGTCATATTTATTTAGGTGCATGTGTGCTTCATATTTCTTGAAGTCACTTGAACATATTTAACTTCAAATATATAAATCAAATAATAAAACAGGGGAATATGTTTTCCTTTTAAGCCTTAAAAAACTAAGGAATGACATGAAAAATAATGTTTTAAATATCAAATTATGCCACTGGTTTATTTCCATGGGAACGCTGATCATTCCAACTTTCTGTGAGCGAGCGGTACCTGAACACTATTAGTTCCCTGCCTATATTTACCTCACTTGGTTTTGAGTTCATTGATCAATTGTTGTTTGAGTCCTGTTACTTACTAATCTGTCCCACTGCCCTAGTCAGTCCTGCATCGTGTTCTCTGTATTGGTTGCCAGTCTGCGCTGTGTGCGCCTGGATTGTTGTTCCCTTCCAGCCTGTTGCTTCGCTTTCCTCGATGCTTCTCCGTTGAGTTTCCTTCAGCGATTACCTCACTGCACTAGATCTGCTCTGCACACAACCACGACGTACACAGACCTACGAACACACTACTTTCCATAGGATTCCTCACGGATCTGCGTTCTATACTTCCACTACACACACAAACCTATGAACACATTCTCCATCTCATTTTTGCAGTCAGTGCTGGGTACCCATAACACTTCACCAGCTTAATCTGTGTTTAATAAATAAACTGTTCCTTGCCTCCGCACTTGGATCTTTTGTCTCATCCTTTCTGACAGTTTATAAAGATATTGCGACTAATCGCGATTAACTACAAAAAATTATGCGATTAATCGCAATAAAATATATTTTAAGAATTTTCTATGGTAATCACTAAAATCCCACAAATGTTATTGATAACTCTCAAAGCAATTTTTCGGGTTCAATACAATGAAATTGTCATTTTTACAGTCCTTTTAGAGTTTTAGGGTTTACACAGTTCATGGCCGTGATCATGGCAACAAAGTAGTAAAATTGGATGGAACTTTTCGCAGAAAAGGTTAGTAAGCAATTGTGGTGATGTGGCCATAGCCGAGCAACATCTGACGAGAGCGAGGCCGGGAGAGGAAGAACGGTAAGGAAGGACACCAGTGGAAATCATCTCTAACAGCTGTTCTGTGTCACAGTGTGGATGTGTGCATTTATTTATGTGTTATGCTGACAAGCCAACCTGTGTTGAAAAAAAAAAGGATTTACGTTGACCATTTCCGTGATCATTTCAGTCTGATCTTAACAGTTTAAACTTTTATAAGTTGAGGTGGTGGTGGCGTAGTGGCTAGAGCACAGGGCTGCTAACCAGAAGGTTGCTGGTTCGAACACCACGGCCACCACCATTGTGCCCTTGAGCATGGCACTTAACTCCAGGTTGCTCCGGGGGATTGTCCCTGTAATAAGGGCTCTGTTAGTCGCTTTGGATAAAAGCGTCTGCCAAATGCATAAATGTAAATGTAAGTTGTGGATGTGAACATAGTTTAGAAAGTACATACTTGTCTTAAGCTGTATAATGTTCCGGTCAAACAAAAACAGGTTGCAGACTTGTTCACAGTATCAGCCTCCATTTGAGACTCATCCTGATGAGAAACCAACCAATCATTTTAAGAGACATAAAACATAATAATGATGAAACAATATCTGTATATGCAATCAAGGCACAGTAAACCATACAATTGCAGATTGCAGAAAACACACACACACACACACACACACACATTTGTTAAGTCATCACATCATCCACTATTCCCCTCTGCTTGAGAGCATGTATGAAATCCTCCTCAGACAGTGAGTGCTGTCCCAGGTGCCCATCACCCCTCTCTGCCTCAGCTAAAACATTACGAAAATCGCCATGGATTGTGGGAAGTTTACAAGCCACAAATTATTTTTTTAAAAGAGCAAATATTCAATGTCGTCTCCTAATACATAAAAAAAATAATGTATAATAATTTCACAAGAAAAAGAGCAAATGTTGTTTAAAATATAAATGTCATGTCATCCACACAAATATGCCCAGTACTGACAATTTTCCGTTTACAAAAAGACATTGTCGGAAAACAACCCCTTATGTATGTCTTATAGAATTTTCTAATTATTTTATTACTATAAAAATGTGTAAATACAGCAGTATAGAGACATTCTGACATGACAACGGCTTTTCATTATCCTGTATAAACGTATAGAATGTTTTACCTATTTTACAAGCAAAATCTATTGTTCGCAACGTCATGATTTGCGAGTAACAACAATCAGCTCTCAAGTCATCATGACTTGATTAAATTATCACGAATTATTTGTTTTAATTCCGATTAATTTTCTGGTGGCATGAACATGTTTCAAACCGATTGTGTAAATGGCACAAAGAGCTCGAAATACTAGATAAAGATAAATACTCTACATAAGAGTCAACTAAACATATTACTTGTACTTGTTTATGTGTTGTCAACGCCCCCTGAAAAAGACTGGCGGAAAGGCAAGTGGGAGGCTGTCCCTCAAAGCATAATGGTATTTTCACTTTTGTCGTTTAAAAATACTCAGGAAGCTGAATAAATAAAAATGAAATACATTACACTTAACAAGCGACGGTGTCCATAAGTCTTAGTGTTTAATAAACATTGATATTCTAGAAAATATCTGATTCCATTTAATTCAGTCACGGCATTGCCGCCCCCTCGCTACAAAGGAAATTATGTCATGAAAACTAGCACCATGGTAGTTGTAGTTCTTGATTAAATACTTGTAGTCCTTCAAGTAAAAGGTCTGACATTTAACTGATTCTTTAGCCAAACTAGATGTCAATTAAATTCCAATAAAATGTGTCACTGCAGAGCTGTTCAGCCGTGATGACAATTTGTAGGTGACAAAAGCTTTAACATGGGTTTCCTCTGACATTTCTCATGGGCTTTTATTATATACTGTATATACACATATATACATATACACACATTTATGAATACAATAAAGTCTGTGGTAAACATTACTAAAAGATACTCAAGATACTTGAGGCCTTGTTCAACAACATAAATTTCACACAGTCATATGTCAAAAGGGAATTTTAAAGATGCCTTGTTTTTTAATGATGTTACTAACGAGTTGCTAGTTAAGGACTACAAATACCACAAACATGCGACTAATCGTGGCTGAAGAAATTGAAAACCATAGTTCTTATAGTAGTTCTTATCAAGCAACTTGATAGAAACAATTTTATTTAAAAAAAAAAAAAAAAAAAAAGTATCTTCAAATAATGTTTACAACAGATCCTATTTTACTTAAAACTTACATAGAATTTTTACCTTGAAATTCCATTATAAATACCCATTGGAAAATCCTGAAGAAACCCAAGGCTCAAAAATGCTTATTCACTGGTGTTTTGGACTACAACTTTAACAGCTCTCAATGTTGGGAACAATTCACTCATCTAAAAATAAAACCCCTTTATTGGCAAATGAAAGGCCATGCCTTCTGCTTTGATCCAATAAGATATTTTCCCGTACTCAGTACAACAGTCTTTCCCGATTGGTCACTCAGCTAGATGGAATGAAATTACAAATCCACCATTAGACACTTCTGCAAATATTGGATCAATTCCTGGAACCATGGTGGGAAGAGACATCTAATTTGACTCACATTGATTCTGCTAATTAAATGGCATCAAATCCGCAATGAAATCTATCAGTGTGAGGTAATGTGACTGGGAACAAACTTTGACCCTTGGAGACAAAAAAAATTAAATGGCTACAGTTTGTTCCGTATCCATTTTCTCACAAATGAAAAATGATCAGGCTGACAGGACACTGAGGCAAGCTATGTGGGAAATCTAGACACCTGTAAAAATGCACCATGTACAATTTATCATTATCATTATTAATCAGCTTTTCTCACATGCATCGATAAAATGTGGGATGCCGTTTAATTGGCACAAATTACTTTGTGAAACCAGAGAAACATACACATAAGGGCATAAGCACAGCTGATCTTAGACAATAATGCAAATGAACAGCAACATTTCTTGTTTGGTGAAAGAGTTTACTATGTACATTTTTCAGTGAAAACCAGACAACTTATTACATTTGGCTGAGTCTACAGTCAGTTTATTAATAGAAGATCCTGAGATGTGCATGTAACGACCTTGTTCAGAAACTCATTGGGTTCTGACTTACTGAAACAAATGAGTAGCAAAACCTGAAGAAGGGTGATTTAAACTAACTCCATTGGACCGGTGAATTTGTAGGGAATAACGTGTATATTGCTTTGCAGATAAACGGAAACAAAATACTGTACAGTAAGTTTTTAAGCCTCAAGAACTTAATGATGGAATTACAATAGTAGTTACAAAGTAACTACAGCAATTGTTACACTGTAATAACCACATATTACACAAACGTTCAATGAATTGTGTAGAATGTCACAGTATGAATGCTTGTAAACACAATCATTCTACATTCAGTCCCTTATCTAGAAACATCCAAGCACCTACCTAAAGGAGTACCATAATTTTGGTCCCTGGACCACATAAAAGTCAAGGAAAGGAATATGTGTGGTAAAATGGCATTACTGGGACAGAAAAGCCCAGCACATGCACAGTCCTAGTGCTACAGCTGCACCAGCGCCGACATTTAGTAGAATAGGTCTCCAGAACAGCCAATTCTCCCTTTTCTTCTCCAAATCGCTCAGTTTCAGCTTCATTTGCTGTACCTTCTGCGTCATGTTGGCCATCCGCTCCTCACGGTTTCGCTTGCGTAGACTGGAATTAATTAAAACCACAAACACAAAGAAGGTTGTTTCTTTCAGCTATTTTCAAACAACAAAAAAGCGTGATTTTTTTTAGATGAGCTAAACTATGAAATCACATTCTGCCAATTTCTGCATGCTTTTTGATTTTCTTCTTTTTAACATTTAAGTGATAGTTCAACAAATTTGTTCTCATCATTCACCGGGATAGTCACTTACCATTCTCATTTATGCAACAATATCATTTTTTAACTGACAAACATCTAATAGCTCTCTGACTATTTTGTGCAATTCTAAAACTGTTGTGATAATCATGGATGACAGAACAGCAGATTTAAACCTATCTTTTACACCGAGTCATCACTATTTTTCCCCTTTTCTTTATATTAGATGCATCTCTTACCTTCCTGTTTTTAACTCTGTAATCTGCTCTTCCTTCAGTGATTGTATCTTGTGTCCTCTTCCTAGATCTTGTGTCTCCATACAAGAGTCAGACTGTCCATTCAGATTGTCTAAAGTCATGATGGGGCTCTCAGGACATGAAACCAAATCACGCATTGGCTCCTGATGTTCCATAGACCACTTCTGCTTTCATTCAAAAAGGGTTATAGAGATACATTAGATTTTGGTCATTTAAAATATTTTAAAACAAAGAAAAGATGTATATGCGATATGAGTCACTGAATAAGTGTAAGACAATTTTGATGTTGACCATGTTAACTTCAGTTTTCAAAAGGTCAGATTCCCTTGCTTTCATTGAAGCACATAAGATGTTCTTTGGAACATTCTCAAAGCATTCTAATTAACATGATCATCAGGTTTTGTACAAATGTGTGGAGTACAGTTCTGGTGTATGCGGTCATTAAAGCCAAATAATAATCTACCTAATAGTACATTTTTAAAATAAAAATTTCACTGAAATTGATCATTTTTCTAATAATATAATATAATAACAATAATATTATATACACTGGTGGCCAAAAGTTTGGAATAATGTACAGATTTTGCTCTTAATGAAAGAAATTGGTACTTTTTATCCCAAAGTGTCACTCAACTGATCACAATGTATAGTCAGGACTTTAATAACGTGAACAATTTCTATTACAATTTGAAAAAAGTTTAAACTACTTCAAAGATTTCTCATCAAAAAATCCTCCACTTGCAGCAATGACTTCTTTGCAGATCCTTGACATTCTAGCTGTCAGTTTGTCCAGATACTTAGATGTCATTTCACCCCACACATCCTGTAGAACTTGCCATAGATATGTCTGTCTTGTCGGGCACTTCTCACGCACCTTACAGTCTAGCTGATCCCACAAAAGCTCAATTGGGTTAAGATCCATAACACTCTTTTCCAATTATCTCTTCAATGTCTGTGTTTCTTTGCCCACTCTAACCTTTTCTTTTTGTTTTTCTGTTTCAAAAGTTGATTTTTCTTTGCAATTTTTCCCTTAAGACCTGCACCCCTGAGTCTTCTCTTTACTGTTGTACATGAGACTGGTGTTGAGCGGGTAGAATTCAAGAACATGTGAGGCGTCTGTTTCTCAAACTAGAGACTCTGATGTACTTATCCTCTTGTTTAGTTGTACATCTGGCCTTCCTCATCTCTTTCGGTCCTTGTTAGAGCCAGTTGTCCTTTGAAGACTGTAGTATACCCCTTTCTATGAAATCTTCATACAAAGGACAATGCAAAACAATGATTGACTGACGAGTTTCTAGAGAAAGCTGTTTCTTTTTTGCCATTTTTTACCTAATATTGACCTTAAGACATGCCAGTCTATTGCATACTGTGGCAACTCAAAAACAAACACAATTAAGACAATGTTAAGCTTAATTTAATGAACAAAAAAGCTTTCAACTGTGTTTGATTTAATGGCTAGCGATTTTCTAGTCCCAAATTAGCAATTTAGCATGATTACTCAAGGATAAGGTGTTGGAGTGATGGCTGCTGGAAACGGGGCCTGTCTTGATTTGATTAAAAATCATTCAAAATAACCTCTGATTGGTGGTGCAGTTTTTTTTTTCATCAGTAATGTCCTGACTATACTTTGTGATCAGTTGAATGCCACTTTGGTGAATTAAAAGTACCAAATTCCGTCCGAAACAGCTAAATCTATACATTAATCCAAACTTTTGGCCGCCAGTGTGTTTATATACACTTCACAAAATGGATGGTATCATGAGGAAGGAAAATTATGTGGATATATTGAAGCAAAATCTCAAGACAAGTTAAAGCTTGGTTGCATATGGGCCTTCTAAACGGACAATGACCCCAAGCATACCTCCAAAGTTGTGGCAAAATGGCTTAAGGACAACAAAGTCAATGTATTCACAAAAGCCCTAACCTCAATTCGAATTTGTGGGCAGAACTGAAAAAGCATGTGCGAGCAAGAAGGCATTCAAACCTGACTCAGTTACACCAGTTCTGTCTGGAGGAATGGGCCAAAAATTCCAGCAATTTATTGTCAGAAGCTTGTGGAGGGTTACCCAAAGCATTTGACCCAAGATAAAAAATTTCAAGGCAATGCTACCAAATACTAACAAAGTTTATGTAAACTTCTGACCCACTGGGAATGTGGTGAAAGAAATAAGGCTGAATTAAATAATTCTCTCTACATTTAATCTGAAATTTCACATTCTTAAAATAAAAGTAGTGATCCTAACTGACCTAAGACAGGGAATGTTTTCTACAATTAAATGTCTTCTAAAAAAATGAGTTTAAATATATTTGGCTAAGTTGTAAGTACGTTTTTGACTTCAACTGTATGAAGTCAGTTCCCCTCAAGTAGACTCTACTAGGACACCTGTGTGAATTTGATTAGAGTAACCACAGGTATAGGTCATCACGTTAACTATTGATATGTTACACTAATATTTGACAAACAGAAACTTTTTTTGTGTTAATACTGAACAGTACATTTATTGATATACTGTTATATTATTATTATTATATATTATTTTTATTTACAAAAAAAAAATCCACTTTGTTTTAAATTTTGTTCTGTAATGCAATAGTATTCATATATTTTTAAGAGCAGCTTAAACTGTCAATATACTGATTTATCATACACCATTCAGAAGCTCAGGTTTCAGGGACAGTTATCTCACACTGTTCACATTGACACATATTTCATATATTTATAAGAAATTAATAAAACAATTTAAATGTTTGGATATTTGGGTCAAGTTTGTTCTGTTGATTTTCGACACATTTTTACATTATTGTCAACTACAAAAAACAAAAACAAAGAAAAAGAAAAACAGAAGGTATAAATATTGGCCAAATCTAAAATACTTTGTCATCGAAAGACAATAATTATGACTCAAATAAAAAAAAAAACCTATACAATTAAAATAAAAAAAGCATTCCACTTCCTCACATAGGCCTACACAGTGCACATGATACCGTGACTACACTGCAGGTGAGTATAAACAATGATGATCGACAAAGCTGTCTTCACATCAAGCAGCATAATGTCTACACAGGACTATAGTCTTTGGAACAAACACTTTGTATTTAACAAAATAAAAAAAATGCTGCAAGCCTAAGCCAACCGAATGTGAGTCATGCAAAAGTCATGCAAAAGAAACTAACAGGTCACTTTTCATAAAAGGTAACAATGTAATATACAGATATTAGTTCAATTTGATATGTTTCTGCAATGTAATGTGCTACTTTTAAAAAAATGATGTTCTCCAACACATTCTTGAAATTAAATTTCATGATGCAATTGCACTATGTTCAATACCTGTAGCATCGAGTCCTTCAGGATGTTCTTTGCACCCTCCATGACTGCCATATATGAGAACCGAAGCTGATCTGGAGTTTGAATAAGACCCATTCGATACCCTCTCATATCTAACAAAACCTTCTGGATGTCCACAGACAAAGGGTCTTTCCTCTTGTCCATCTACAAATAGAGAAGGACACTGCAAAGTTAGTTCTTCTGCACATGCCAAATACAGTATAATACCTAAAAACTGGAATCTTTTGACCTGGGTCCTTAATGCTGCTTTAGTAACTATCATACAAAGAGGACATCCATTGTAATAAATGATTATGTATGTATAACTTTTAGAAGCTTATAAAGTAATTTGTAACTAAGCAGTCTTACCAAGACAAGGCATGTGTCAACCAATGAGAAAGTCCCAGATCGACCTATTCCAGCACTGCAGTGGACCACAGCAGGCCCATTCTCTGGGCCCAAAGAGCCAGACTCTCGAACCTTGAACAGGAAGTCGAGGAATGACGCTGGTGACTCCGGTACACCAAAATCAGGCCACGTTGTGTAATGAAAATGATACACCTGTCTGGTTTCTCCTGTCTGAACAGATAAACCTAAATTGAAAACTCATACTATAATAGTAACTAGTTTTTACTTGTGTTAAACACAGCACAATACAGGCCAAGTTGGATTAACAGTAAAAACAAAAAAATCTAAAAAATATTGACATTTTCTTTACAAAAGATATTCAAAACTCTGCTCCAAAACAGATGTACTATGGCAGATTTGTATTCACCTTGCTATATTGAAGTTCTAGTAGTCGTGTTATGTAATTCGGTTTAATGTCCTCATACACAAGAATTACCACAAACCCAGTGTCACTGAAATCCATGTCTCGCTCCTCCTCTGATGGCCAGTACTGTGCACACTTCTCCTGTTCAGAATGAGCAAAAACACAATAAAATGAAACTTCTTGCATTTCAAAATGTAAATACTTTGGAACTTGAAACCATTTTTAAGGCCCTTTCCTCTATTCAATTCAAGCAAATATCCTTTAATGGCTGTTGAATATATTACTATTCATTCAAATGACTTAACAGAAATGCAAAGTCTCTAGATAATTCCTTCAAATTGATGGGTACAACCCAAAATGATCCTGTCCTTCCTTTTAAAGTTCCCAGACTTTCCAAGAAATCCAATACTTTTTTTTACATTATTAAAGATGCTTACTAAGTGTTTTCTGTTTTAAAACAAAGATATATAGCAAATATATAATATAAATAAACACATTATCAATAAATCTTCAAGAAGCACTCCTGATGCAGAGATTAAACACCATCTACTACGGAGTTTTAAACATTCATTAAGCTGACCAATCATCTATGACTGAATTAGTGGGGTTTACTGGTGAGAGAAGAGCTCCAATGACTTATCATAATACATAAATACATTTCGTGGACGTATTATCAACAAGGGGAGTAAAAATGCATCGATGCATCCTGCTCGATGTAAACATGGATCTTATCTGCCTGCAAATTACATTCCACCTTTAATATATCTTAACCTTTAACGTTAAGATACATTGGTGCAATATATCTTAACGTTACACAATATGGAAATCTGTTACACTCATTTCATGGTTTACCTTCTTTTTGAGTGTGTTTGCAACATGTCATTATGTTGCATCAGACTTTGTTATCCTTTATCTATTATGCATGTAATGTATCTATATGTAACATATTATGTACATGTAACAATCATATCTATAATGCATATCATGTAATGGATTTTTTGTTAATATATGCAGCCACACATATAAACCCATCCTCCTTGATCTTAAATTCATCTTTGACTCTAGTGGTCAAATGCATTTCTGTGTTGTCTAAATTCTCAATGTTCACTAAAAACTTTTAATCTTTTTTCCACATATTTTTGAAAATAATTTTGAAGTTTCAAAATAATAAAATCTGATCAAATCGTGACCAAATTTTAGATTTTATGATGCATAGTAAACGTTAGGTAAAGAATTTAAATCTAATCGTTACACCCCTAGTACCAACCAAAAAAAGTTGAAAAATTTCTAAATTTAGTTTGTCTAAATATTTGCATTGTGAGTTTTTAGGCACACAATCAATCATTAAACACACTAATTTAAGATTTTCACAAATTAAAAAGCTGTTCAATGTTTATTAAAAGCAGGAAAAGAGGAAAACATCAGCTGCAATCACCCACCGAGCCTTTCTCTATAACTCTGTTAAGCATAATAACTGCTTTTGAACGCTGTTCCCAAATCATTAGCCAGAAATGACCACAAGTGTTCCTCAAGGGGCCCTGCAGAAAAGGAAAAATACCTGCTATTACATTAATAAAACAATTTCAACAAGCTGGCCAATACAAAACAAATAAAGATCAAGTTTCATTTAATGCTACAATGAATTAGTCAATTATGAGGCATTCTTATGTGTTCTACAAAAGGCTGCCAAGCAGGCCCCGTTCTACCCAACGTTAGAGAGACCCTCAAATGCAGCCCTTAAATGCAGCTTCCCAAAGCCAAATTCAAACCTTAACTCTTAGTGAAAAGAGAAAACTGACTCTAGATCGGTAGTTGTGAATAACATCTTCCAACATTGCATGCTGCATTCAAGCATTGAGAAAACTTAGTTATAAATGACTATTTAAAAAAAATAAAACTTTTCTTAAACAAGAGGCAGTGTAATTTGTGGATTAAACATTAAGTTGTCTGGAAGCATAAAACATGATTTCATCTAAAAAAATTATTACTTTCGGTCTCCAATTTATACAGAACACACCCACTATTTTCAGAAGCACCCTCAGCGATTTTGTTCTGGAACCGGGCCTGGTGCCAAAGAACCCAGATTTGCGTTTCATGATGAGAGAGATTAGTGGTTTTATAACAACAGCGTGTAAATAAATTTACTCTTCATAAACATGTTCATTAATTCAAGCTTTTTCCATTAGATTTCAATTTTTTCTATTACTGTCATACCTGTGTCAATATGTACCTTCTCTGGGCCTCCTCCATGGTAATTAAGCTCGCATTTATGTAGTCATTCTCAGAATTTTCTAATCTCACCCGGCTGTGATCATCTTAACACAAAAATGCAGGTTATTTAGGGAGAGTTGACAGATATCTTGGCATATACTTTGAGAAAATTTTAAATGGCTAATCACCCAAAAATTATCATTTACATCTCAGATGTGCATGACTTTCTTCTGAAGAGCACAAACAAAGATTTTAAGAAGAATATTTCAGCTCTGTACATCCATTCAGTGCAAGTGAATTGCGGCCAGATCTTTGAAGGTCAAAAGTGCACAAAAAAAGCAGCATAAAAGTAATCCATAAAACTTCAGTGGTTAAATCTAGGGCTGCAACAACTAATTGATAAAATCGATTATTATCGATAATGGAAATCATCGACAACAAATTTCATTATCGATTAGTTGGATATATGCCACGGTTATGGAGAAGCTCCGTCAGTGATGTCACTTTACAGCCCGTGAAAAATGTGTTGCATGACGAAACTTGTTTGAAAAATGACAAGTTGAAGTGGAAAAAACACAACCCAAGTTGTTCAGTGCACAAGGGCACTTTGTAAACTACAAAGAAGATCATAATAAACAGTTTCATGTGGAGCGATTGCAGCATCGGGTGCATTGAAAGAGTGACTGTGCTGTTTGATGCACTTAAAGAGTTGTTTCTCTCCAGCACTTGACTCACATTTTACTGTGATTTTCTGTTTCAGAATGTATACATGTTAAATATTCAAAATCAGGCACGTATTTCACTCTACCGTTTGTTTTTACTACAAGTGTGTCTCTGTTAAACTTCACCGAGCGAGCGTGCGCATCAAGGGAGCACAATCACCTTCATTAAATTCGTGCAACATCGTACCAAATTTCAGTTTCAATGCAATCAATTGTGCAGCTTTCACTGATGTCACGCTGATGTTCAAAGTGTGCCGTTAAAAGTGTTTTAGATCGTTTCTCATCATGTAAACGCATGTAACACAATGAGCACCTGGATGAGACTTTTCAGCATGAGAGTGAATCCGTTCAGGGTTTACAGATTATTGTACAATAATAAACGGTTTATAATGCTGAATATAATCTATAATAAGGGTCCTGATATTTGATCGCCTTCCTAATAATGCCAAATGTCATATGATTTCATATGATACAATGGCAAACATTATTTTACTGCATAAACATACCATGTTTTTTAAAAGAACATTTAGAAACATAAAATCAGTGACAATTCTATTTTAAAAATCTATAATATCAAAATACTTAATGTATGTAATCAGTGACAGTGTTCAAGCATATGTATCTAACATAATTTTGAATATATAAATTTTTCAGCTATGCAGAATTATTACATTTCTATTGTTTCACCATTGCTTTCTGCTGGGCTGATGTTTTGTCCCACTCCATCCCTGACAGGTAATTTTACTCTTTAATGAGCATTACTTTCTGTTCTACAAAGTTTTACAAGAAATTAAAGGAACTGTTTTGCATATGTCTTTAAAGTAATAATAATATTAATACATTTAAACTGAACTTTTCATGATTCAGTATTTGTTCAGTTTTGTGAGAGTACAGAATTATGAATTGAGTACTGTAAATCGAAACAAATCCTTACGTCCTTTATCGTTTCTGTTTTGTTTTTTATCACATTTTAATAAAATACAGGAAATACATTTTCATTTTGTAACCAATTAATCATAGAAATAATCAAAGATTAATCAATCATCAAAATAATCATTAGTTGCGGTCGTAGTTGAATCCATATCTTCTGGAGTGATATTGTCATGGTCCTGTCACTCTGTGTTTTTGTCTGACAGGACCGTGGCATTATCGTCCCACGTCTGTCTTTGTGTGAGGGCACAGTTTTGGTTATATTCCCTACCGTGTGCTCTTCGGTCTGTCTTGTGATTCATGTCGGGATCCTGACTTCGTGTCTGGTTTGGTTTCGTTCTGTGTCGGGATCTGGACACTCATGACGTGGGTGCATCACGCTTATGTTATCTTGGCAGCATGCACTCACGTCAATCCTTTGTCTGTCTCTCACGAACATGGGTGCACCTCGCGTTGTATCCTGGTTCCCTGTTTCCCTCCGTCCCTGCCCTGGATTGTTAGTTTTCCCCTATGGGGTTGTTTATGTTTGTTTTCACCCTTGTGGGAGCTTTATGTTGTTTTTTGTTTTTCATAAATAAATCCCCCTTTAAACTCTGCTTTTGGGTCCTGCCTCTGCATTCCCTGACAGATATAGGCTGCGTATACACTTGGCATTAACATGCGACCTGTTGGATGTTGTCCACATACACATTAAAGACCCCGTTTCCACATTACTCAACTTTTGCTTTTTACCGATTCACATTCTTCGTGCATATCGCCACCTACTGTTCTGGGCTGGTCAAAGGTGGAGATTTATAGTATAAACTTAAATATTTATCAGTTTTTCACCCACAACTATCATATCACTTCTAAAAACATGGATTAAACCACTGGAGTCATATGGGTTACTTTTAGGCTGCATTTATGTTCTTTTTTGAGTTTCAAAGTTCTGTTCACCATTTACTTGCATTGTGTGGACCCACAGAGCTGAAATATTCGTATAAAAATCTTCATTTGTGTTCTGCAGAAGAAAGAAAGTCACACACATCTAGGATGGCATGAGGGTGTGTAAGTGATGAGAGAATTTTCAATTTTGGGTGAACTGTCCCTTTAAGGGGAAGGTTCCAAAATAAGTGACACTTGGTTCAACAAAGTCACAGTTAACATGGAAGAAACTTACAGGGACTGACATCTCTATATCTATTTCTATTGCGATTTTCTGGGAACTTGGCCACTTTGTAGGGGCACTCCTGAGACTGGTTACGCATTTCCTAGAAAGAGATTACAAAATAACAAACATCAGTGTGAAAACACTGTCTTTAAAACCATACCTTTTAAAATAACAACAACAACAACAAACAGACAAACACATACACATAGAATATATACATATGGTGGTCAAACCGCAATATAGCCAATATAGCACTTCATGAAATGGTTAATATTATTTTAACAGATGGCACTGGATGGTGTTATTCATGGATTGTATTGTGCCAATACAAACGAATAAGACAATAAAACCCTGACAATGAAATACGGATTAATCAAAGGGGGTTGAGTACTGTATGTGGGACTATAGAGAACTGAGCCACAGTTCTTCAGTTCATGGAAGTGCGCGTCAGTTCTCAGAAACAATATCAGTGCATGGCTGTTCTCAAAACGTAGTGAGCTACCTACTTAGACAGCATTTTGATCACCGTAGACCCGTTTGGAGTCAGCTCAAAACACGTCAAAAATCAAACTGGACGTTGGACATCACAGTCCACTGACTCGAAACGCGCCCATGATGCCTACAATGCTGCTCGCGCCCTGAAATGTTGACTAGGTAGACAGCTCGCTAGGCGTTGAGACACAGCCCACGTGTTCACAGGAAGCCCCGGGTGCTGCTCTAATTATAAGCAACGCACAGTGGCATGACCACTCATGCACTTTACAGTTCTTCAAATTATTCAGTATACCAAGATATTTTGACACATGTTTGTATGGTTCATTAATATCAGGCTTCATGTTGCTGGTATAAAAGACTCAAAATATATATCCAAGTTTATATATCAAAGCTTATTTGAATGCGCAGGTGAAATAATTTCCCTCACATACAGATTTGTCGAGTTGAAATGATTCAGAAGGTAGCTTAAATTTATTTCAGATTTAGCTGCAGACAGCAAAATAACGTGGACCGTTTTTCTCGGTATTAAGCGCATGCGCAGTCACGCACAACTGAATTACCTATTGGCTCTCACAGGCCGAGTAACTTGACTAGGACTATCAGCATTTCCAGTCTAATTTTGCCCGATAAAACTGCAGACCTATCGAGATGAATACAGCAGGCGCCCCGTAAGAACGGCCCAGATCCAAGCATTGAAAAAACCGCATGACTTACATAATAAAGGTTTTGCCACTGTCCAGATGAATCGATGTTCTCAAACTCCTGGTCCATTTTTTCCCAAAACGGGGTGAACCAGGTTTTTCAAACTGGAGGTGGATGAATCAAATGTCGTCCAAGATCAAACGAGAGGTCGCTAATCCATCGTTACAAATTATTATTATCCCGCGAAAACGGCAAGGGTAACGGTATAGTGCGCTGTTAACCCTCATCAAAAGAGGACAACATTACGAGCACTTTCAGCACCCCCATCGGCTACTTCCGTGTGTTTGTGAGAGCGAGAAACAGCGCCCTCTGTCGGTAAGAGCCCAACATACCATCAACAGAACCTTGATTACTTCCAGGAATATCGGTGAAAATTATCTCCAAATGAGTTCAATTCATTTCTCATTCTCTCTTTTAAAGTGTAGTATTTTTAAAATGTACACACGCATTATACAGCTGATATCATATTATACTGAACACTTATAAAGTTTGATCTTTAAAACATTTGCCGATTAAACATGCACTCCGGACTGATTTATATATATAACATAGATCAGTGGCACTCATTTCTTTTAAGGGTGTCGAAGTAGCTTTGAATGGCTTACACTGACATCTAGTGGCCTGGATGCTGCATCATTCAAACGCAGTAGTTTTCAGTTATCGATGCCACTGTATATATTCACTATTCACAGTAAACTCAAATTAATTTAATCCATGAATGAAAGTGTCCAATAACAGGGCAGTTACTGAGATTAAGTGCAAACTGGTCATGTGATGCTAACATGGCTGCCCCCATGAGGCGCCCCTGCTCCGTAGAATAAGAGCTTTTATAAGGTTACTGATATGACTGAACTCTTCATCTCACATGGATGATTTTATACATATATTTTAAAATTACATCTTATTTCTGTATAGTTTAAAATGAGAAAAAAATACTGAGTGCACCTTTAAGAAAATGATTTTGCACGTGATTCATTGAGTATGATTTAACCAGGCTCCACGAGCTAAACAGCTGCTTCTTATAAATGCCTAATGAGATAATGTCATTATCCCTCTCACACCTTATCATGCATTATGCAAATCAATCCCTATTGTCTTAAATGATTGGCTGGGCTGTCTGTCTGTTTGGTGGTACCAGTGTTTGCACAGATTATAACCAGCACAGGGGTTTGCATTTTCATACTGCTGCTCTTATTTGTTTACTTTAACTCACTTAAACATGAAAGGGGATATTTTGATTGTGTGCGTTATCTTGATGTCTTGGTTTTGTTCAGGTAAGTCAGTAATTTCCTGTGAAATTTGAGGAGTAGCTTCCTAGTTTGTGCTTCCTTGTAACCAGAATGTTTCAATCCATTATACTATTCTCTATGCCACGTGTAGTCTCGTGTGATGTGGTTCTATTAGTTCTTATAATACGAACTCCACATTTTTTATTATTATTATCATGTGATTTACTTTGAAGCTAATGTCACAATGTAAAATTTCTTTGCTGTCAGGGCAAACACTGCAGTGCTTTCGATGTGATCTTGGATTCTGGGATCTGTGCTACACCACCAAGTCAAACTGCAGTAATGATGAGTTGTGTTCTGTCGGAATTGGTAAAGCAGGTAATGCGATGCTCCGTTTGGGACAAACACATCTAGAGAAAAATTATCTTTGGCTCACACTTTGCACTTGCCTTTTCAGCAACTGTCCTGGACGTAAAGGTGATGGGTTGTCTTGCCATAGATCAGTGCAACAAGACAACAGTTGTAGAGTTTCCTGCTAATAAGACAATCTACACTATGAAGACCACCTGCTGTGAGGAAGACTTCTGCAATGCAGGCCCAACAGTTCAATTCTCTCTCGCTTCTCTCTTGTTTACTATACTAATCATAGCTCAGATGCTGGGACTATTTTGATGTTTTCACATCCCAAATTCTAATGGGTCTTCCTAATGAGGGGTATAGTTCACTGTGGGGCTTCTTTCATGTTTACATTGTTCATTTACTCTTGCTATTCGTTTACTGGGATTTTGCATAATTGAAAGCAGCTGCCTTTGTGCCTGTGCTAATTTTGGACATTTTCTTGATAATTGATTTTATATTAATTCAAAAGAGTATTGTTTGTAGTGTATGTATCATTAAGGTCCTTCTCTAATAGATCGCACTAATGTTGTAAGCTTTTATCAATCCAAAGTTACATGTAACACTTTTTCTGATGAATAAATAAATGCAAATGTAAAAAGCGTTCTCGTATTTTTAGGCAATCGCATTGAAATCCTGCAGAGGGCGGAATTTCACATTCGCATGCTCTGATACACGCTGATCTTCAGTTACCTCTTCACACGTTAAAGAAATATTCCGGGTTCAACTCAATCGACCGCATTTGAGGCATAACATATAACCACAAAGTAATTTTGACTTGTCCCTTTTAAAAGCGGCAAAAATATCCGTGAGACCGTGAATGTGAACTGTTTTGGAGGGTTTAAAGGCAGAAATGTGGAGATTGTTGTTTAAAGCACTTTAATTCTTCTGATAAAATCGGTATTTTTTTTTTTTAAATGCCCAATTTACTTCCATTGTAAGTGCCTCACTGGAACAATGTGGTGTGTGGGGTGTTTTTTTATTTTTTTTCTCTAAGAAAAGGGACAAATCAACCAATTGTGGTTCTCCATATATGCCATAAATGCTGTCGATTGAGCTTAATTTGTTGATCCGGAACCCATGTCCAACAAAATTGGAGATTCCAAAGTTTTCAGTTAAGCTCCCTGAATTTCTCGTGTGGGCGGAGCTAACTTAGACGAGCTCTTATTGGCTAGTGAGTTTGAGAGCTCTCTGACCTGTAAGAGCTCAGTCAGTGGAAGAGGCTCTGGTTCTGTTTTGCGTGTAAAAGTGCGAGAAAAGTGTCTTTTATAGTTATTAAAGATGATTGAAAAATTTTGAATATCAAACGATTTTTTTGGCCTCAGCGATATATCGGTCGACCGCTATTATAGAATTATTGTGAACACAAAAGGGACCATGACTTAAGGATTGTGTGGAGGTATAACAAGCTCATCCTGTTATCTTAATCCGTAGGCTATACGTTTTATTTACAGTTTCTGTAGAGCAAGTCTAGTGTAGCCTAATGTATAATGGAATTCTGTACATTTTAAGAAAATCTTGAGAATATGCAGGAGTCTTGGTTTGCAATGGTGCATTTTATAAATTATCATAAAAGATTGTCATTTTGCACTTGTTTTGCAAGCAAAATGTGTTCAGCATATCAAGTGTAGGATATTTGGTATATCGTTTCTTTTTTTTTTCATCAATTTTGGTTAGGAATGGACCAGGAAGAGCAGCAACCAAGGAAAGTATTTAAATGATTGAGGAGTTTGAACAATAGCAGTTAAAACGATAGCCTTTAATAACCTTTGCTGGTTTACTAATGATGGGTTTTTCTTAAACCAGTAGATGGTAATAGTGTATAATAATACAAAAATATTGCATTAAAAAAATGCAGTAGAATTTTTTTTCCTTTTCATTGACTTCTTTTGTGTGTGGTGGGGGGGGGGGCACTAGATGCCTGAAAGGCTCTATATAAACAGATTTGAATATACTATATTTGTTTTGCATAAAGTTCATTTAAAAAAATAACACATTTGAGAGCAAAGGCATCCAATGAATGGTGTGGTGGCTCAGTGGTTGAGGCTCTGGGTTACTGACCATCAAGACCATGCACCACCAAGATGCCACTGTTGGGCCATTGAGCAAGGCCCTTGACCCTATCTGCTCCAGGGGAGCTGTATCATGGCTGACCCTGCACTCTGACCCCAGCTTAGCTGGGATATGTGAAAAGTAATAAATTTCACTGTATATATGCAACCTGTCTCTGAATGTGGACAAAACAAAAGAGATGGTTGTTGACTTTAGGAGAGCACAAAGCCCTGCAGAGGATAGTGAGGACAGCTGAGAAGATCATCTGGGTCTCACTTCCCTCCATCAAAGAGATTTACAAAAAACACTGTATCCACAAAGCAACCAGCATGTGTGTATAATGTGTGACCAAAATAAAGGATTCTAAGGATTCTATTGAAGGCAGATTAGTGCCAACTGGTGGAAAGAAATTAAGAAAATAATATGTAATACTATGGTGTGGCCACTAGATGCCTGTAAATCTCTATATAAATATAATCAGAGTTGCGCAAACCTTGCTGATTAAAGTGTTTTCCGGCATAGTTATTTACTTTTATTAACCTTTTAACTGTTATAAAGCCACAAAGCACCCAATCTCCAAAAAGGTTTTAGAAGTTTGAGTGTTTATTTTAGGAATTATAGGCTTTTGGATACACTTGGTCAAACCTACATGATAAATGCAACCAAAACCCAGCTGCCCCCCTCACTAGACCCACTGCAGTTCACGTATTGTCCAGACCGTTCAACAGACGACGCCATCGCCACCACCCTCCATCTGGCCCTCACCCACTTAGATACAAAGGACCCATATGTTCGAATGCTGTTCATAGACTTCAGCTCAGCATTCAACACAATAATTCCTCAGCACCTGATTAGAAAGCTGAACCTGCTGGGCCTGGACACCTCCCTCTGCAAATGGATCCTGGACTTCCTGACTGGGAGACCTCAGTCAGTCCGTATCGGGAACAGCATCTCCACCACCACCACACTGAGCACTGGGGCCCCCACAGGGCTGTGTGCTCAGTCCACTGCTGTTCGAACCACATCATTAAGTTCGCCGATGACACGATCGTGGTGGGTCTCATCAGCAAGAACGACGAGTCACCATACAGAGAGGAGGTGCAGTGTCTAATGGACTGGTGCAGAGCCAACAACCTGTCTCTGAATGTGGACAAAACAAAAGAGATGGTTGTTGAATTTAGGAGAGCACAAAGTGACCGCTGAACATCGATGGCTCCTTGGTGTTCACCTGGCGGAGAACCTCACCTTGTCCCTCAACACCAGCTCTATTGCCAAGAAAGCCCAGCAGTGTCTCTACTTTCTTTGAAGTCTGAGGAAAGCACATCTCCCACACCCCATCCTCACTACATTCTATAGAGGGACTATTGAGAGCATCCTGAGCAGCTGCATCACTGCCTGGTTTGGGACTTGCACCATTTCGGACCACAAAGCCCTGCAGAGGATAGTGAGGACAGCTGAGAAGATCATCAGGGTCTCACTTCCCTCCATCAAAGACATTTACAAAAAACACTGTATCCGCAAAGCAACCAGCATTGTGGAGGACCCCACACACCCCTCACACAAACTCTTCACCCTCCTGCCGTCTGGCAAGAGGTACCGAAGCATTCGGGCCCTCACAGCCAGACTGTGTAACAGCTTCTTCCCCCAAGCCATCAGACTCCTCAATACTCAGAGACTGGACTGATACACACACACGTGTCCTGAGTTGCACTTTATTTATTGTCACTTTATAACTGGCTGCTACCTCATTAACTGCTATGTCCATAGAACACCATCTCATAGTATGTTATGTTTACATGACATTTTTAGCACTACTGTGTACTGGTCGGCACTGCACTGTCTCTACCGTGTCTATTGTCCTGTTCATTTTTTGTAATTTATTGTACTGTCTCGTACTTTTTGCACACGTTTGCACATGCACTTTATATAGGTATGTTATTTAGTTTGTATAGTCTCATGTGGTTCTGTGAGACTATAGCACCATGGTCCTGGAGGAACGTTGTCTCGTTTCACTGTGTACTGTACTAACTGTATATGGATGAATGACAATAAAAACCACTTGACTTGACTTCACTAAATCAATAACTAAAGTTAAAATTTTCTTTGATAATTATTGTCCTAGGGAGTCCTAGATGTAGTTCACAGTAGCTGGTAACACTGGATAATATACAACAATTTACACACCATTTATAAAACCATTTTGCTGAAATTTGATTGGCTGCTGGCAGACATGTTTTTTATTTGTCTGAGTCATATTGTAGGATATGTAAGCATTTGGCCCCTACAAAAAGCATACCAATTTTCAACTTCATTGATAATACAGTTGCGCTGTTATATGCATTTTTTAGTTGTAGCGCCCCCTATTGGTGAAATGTTTCGTGATTTTGCATGCAGACTCAAAATGTGCTGTTGTATATGTGTATCAAGTTTTGTACATTTGGCCTTTTTGTTTGGTAGATATTGGTCAATACATGCAAAATGGACGACGCCTGACCAATTCGTTGGCTTATATCTTCACAAAGCTTCAACGAATCAAAATTCCTTTGATACATTTTTGTTAGGTTGGTTCATAGTAGACACACAATTTGTGAGAATCGGATCAGCCTAGGAGGAGTTTGAAAAAGTAGCTTTTTAAGAAATTTAGAATATTTGAAAATTTTTATAAAATGCAATAAAACGAAGATATAAATTTTGTAGGTCTTTGTGCAAGAAACTAGAGGAAAAAAATAATTTTAAGATTAGTCAACTCAG
This sequence comes from Moxostoma hubbsi, assembly GCA_032164185.1. Lineage (NCBI taxonomy): Eukaryota > Metazoa > Chordata > Actinopteri > Cypriniformes > Catostomidae > Moxostoma > Moxostoma hubbsi. Next base: position 15,108,102 of record JAVLUX010000015.1, on the reverse strand, counting down.
TTGCGAAGTTATTGTCGAAAACGTAAATGTTCTTTTTATAGCGTCACCTCTTGGCACACAGATACATTCTGACACTGTGTACAAATATCTCAAGTTTTGTAATGGTCGGCCATTCAGATTTGTTGTTATTAGCTGCTGTAATTTGATTGGCTGTTGGCGGCCATGTTTTTCATTTGTCCGACTGATATTGTAGGATATATTAATCTTTGGCCCTTACAAGTTGCATACCAATTTTCAACAAAGATTGATCATACGGTTGCGGAGTTATGAAGGATTTTATTTGTAGCGCCCCCTATATGCAAATTATTTTGCGACTTTGCGTGCATCCTCAGAATATCCTGTTGTCTATGTGTATCAAGTTTCGTAACAGTTGGACTTTTTGTTTGGTAGATATTGGTCAATATGTACAAAATGGACGACGCTTGACCAATCCTTTGGCTTATATCTTCGTAACGAATTGACAAATCAAAATTCTTTTGATATCTTTTTGTCAGGAGGGTCCATAGTAGACAAACAATTGGACATACAGCCTAGGAGGAGTACAAAAAAGTAGGTTTTTTGATTTATGCAAATTAGGTTAAATGACGAAAATGTAATTGGAGGTTTTGTTCGTCTTGAATCCAACGATATAAGACACTAGAGTGTGCAACAAACGGTTTAAAAGATCACTATAGCGCCACGTTGAGGCCGATCCGGCCCAAACTTTGATAGGCAGTAGTACTGGACTACCTTCCCTCAAAGTTTCAGCTCTCTACGATTTACAGTTTGGTCTGCACGATCAATTTTAGAGCAAAATATTAATAATAATAAATATAGCTGCGAGCAGCAATCAACGGGGTTCAAGCAGTTTAAGGCCTTTAAGCACATGCATAAAAAGGTATGTAATCACCTAGATCATAGATGGAGTAGACCATTTACAGCCAATACAGGCAATTTACTTAGGAAATACATGGCTTTTAAAGCTCATAGTGCCACCTATGGTCCGATCTCCATAAAAGTCTGCATGCTTGTTTAGAATTGTATGTCGCATGTGCTCACCTAATTCCGTGAGTTTTTGTTTAGGAATTATGGGCTTATTTGTACACTTGACCACAGCGATTTTCTAAATGACACTGTTATAGCTACCCAAAGGGTAAAGTTCAACATTTGTTTTTGATCATTATTGACCTAGAGAGTGCAGAGAATTGTACTGCATTGGTTTTATTGAGGTTGAGCAAAAAACCTAGGACTAGTTCACAAAAGTTTTTTTTTACATAATTGTGAATATTTAATGAACGATTTGATTGACAGGTTCTTGAGGCAAAGTTGTTCAGAATGAGGAGATCTAACATATGATATGAATATTGTGTGTATGTGTGAAACTCAGCATGATTACTGAGGCATAAAAATTGTTAGCACCATTCTGTGTTCGATTTCTTTCAAATTTCTCACAGACCTCTATGGCCAGGAGTCGAACAGGCCCACTGAGTTTTGTGCCGATCGGCCTCCATTAACCTTGTCTAATAGGTGCGCAAACTTCATTGGCCAGTGAGGGCCATGTTTTTTTAGATACGCTAATGTCCTCATAGACACTCGTAGCACATTGGACAAATACACTGCTTGCTAATTTTCAACTCAATCTGACAAACAGTTCCGTAGTTAGAGCTGTTTTCATGTTTTTCCTGTTTTTTTATACTATAACCTCAGATTGAGCTCATGCACATGTGTACCGAGTTTGGTGAAAATATCTAATTTTGTTCGGGCGTTATAGCCCTTTTATTATAAATGGCCTGCACTTTTCGGACGTTTTGGCACCCCTTAGCGACTGTTAGTCGAAATTTATACTTTCTATGATAATTTTTGATAATCAGACTCCAGAGTATATTTCTGCACTGGTTTGGTTCCGATCAGGCGAAAAACCTAGGACTAGTTCGCAAAAGTAGGTTTTTAACATTGTCTGTTAACATTGAACAGTTTGACAGACACCAATGCTTCTTGAGGCTAAGTTGTTTAGAATTATGTTTTTTCACAACACTGCATTATATTCAACCATTAACACCTACAAAAATCGTGGTAGCACCACTTAGTGGCCAATTTTTAAAAAACTTTGCACAACCCTCTCAGAACAAGTCAAATAGGTCCACCAAGTTTCGTAACGATTGGTCGTTGTTAACCTTGCAATAGCTGCTGAAATTTGATTGGGCAATGGTGGCCATGTTTTTCAACATACCTGAATGTATAGCCTAGACAATGGTGGCAGCTGAGACAAAGACAATGTATGCAAAGTCAATAGGATTAATGGTTTCATATTCACAGCCAATTTCATGTAATGAAAGCATGCCAAGTTTGGTGAAGATCTCATTTCCTTAAAGAGCCATTTACGTAAAATTGGCTACACCTACTTCCAAGGTTTTCGCATGTAGCTAGCTCATGTCTAAACTTTTTTTGGTAACTTTTTGATACTCCATAGAATCGTGTTTGGCACTGGTTTGGTCCCGATCGGACGAAAACCCTAGGAATAGTTCACAAAAGTAGGTTTTGTGAAAAATCCAAGATGGCCGAACATTTTTATAGGCGGAAATGAAATCGGAAATATACGTTTTGTTTTAAGCCAAGGATTCCAATGGTATAAAGCACGTGCGTCTACGACAAACGGTCTAGGGGTATACGCCGCAGTTTTACGTTTTTTTTTTTTTTTTTGTTTTTTTTTTATCGATGTAGCGCCCCCTATTGACCACTTTGGCCGAGTCCGTGTTTCTGAGTAGCGAGCAATACCTTTACCATCTGACCAAGTTTCAAGTCTTTAGACCTTACATCATACACGTATACATCATATAGGCTACGTTCTGCCCGATCAGTTTTATGGCGGAATAATAATAATAATACAAATCTTAACTATTACAGAAGTGTTTCAGACCTTCGGTCTTGAACCCCTAAAAATTCAAACAGAACTAGCCTCTGCTTTCAAAACCAGAAAGCGTGATTGACAGTAGATTGCGCCACTCTTTGAATTCAATCAGATTGGATTGTCCAATGAAAAGCGTTTTGCCGAAGCTCCGCCCATGCGAAGAGAAATCGATAGGCGGGATTCTGCCATAATGGCTGCACTTCTGCGTTATTAGTCTCCGATTAACTGTTTTCGGAAAACGGCGAGTCCACCGTTTCTTCTTTTTAAAACGTTGAATGGATTATCGGTGCTGTATTTTTATAAACCATTTGAATTGACTACATTTATTTGGCAAAAGTGACGCTTTTCTAATGGTAAGTTCTTCGTCGACAGATTCCTCTCAGCTGTTTCAAAATATTTTACATAGTTGTTCAAAGTGTCACCGTTAGCTTTTCAGTCAACGACTGGCCAAAGAAAATACAAAAGTATATAGCTTTTCTTTTCAACTGATTGTTGGGCATGTACGTTTTTTTTTCTCCAGCTGTTTGACATAGTGGCCTTGATTCAACTAGTCTCCATTGCACGCGCTTTATTAGAGTTTAAACAAACCATAGTCCTTATTTTTTGTGTAATTAGTGCACATGCATTGTTATTGTACTCTCAGAAGTTTACAACTGAAATTGATGTGTAATTAGTGTTGTTTGTTTAGTGAACTGACCAAGCTAGCTTGCTAACTACAAACATCAAATGAAAGACAAACTAAAAGTGGAAGAGACATTCAGTTAGACTTATAACTCTCAGCTAAAAGTAGTTATATCTATTTGCATATGTTAATGCTTTTGCATTTTTCATTGGCAAGATTGAGTGCTAAATATAACGAGCTAACTGCCATATCAACAAATTTCAGCTAAAGTTCTCTTCATCTGCACCTCAGTGTGAATTTTAAGTCTGATTTGACACACTCCCTCTGTTTAAAGAGAAATAATAAGCTCCAGTCTTGTCTGTAAATGGCTTTATGTAGACATTAGTGGATTTTTGACACTCCTATCATGCCCACAGTAAAAACCAAGCATAATATGACCTTTTTCTATAACTGTTTCCTTTTAGGAACTCTCTTTTTTTCTTTTCTTTTGTTGTTGTGCAGATTACTCCTCATGCGGTAAAGGCATATGTCAATGAGTCACACAGACATGGAGAACTTCCAAAACATTGAGGACGAGCCTTTTCCAAGCTTCCTTTCAAATGCCTCGCAGGGCAGAAGTGGCCAGGTCACTCTCGGCAATGTGACGCTGGGCTCTACTCTCGGGATGCCCATGGCTGCCTCTACTGTGGCTAAAATTAGAGCTCCAGTAGACAACAGGTGGGAGACCCCTGCCTGTATCTTATGATCTCATGACTGTGGCGAGAACTTTGACTTCCTAATTTTCCTGTTTGTGTTAAATGGTGAACATGGTGTTAAAGTTAAAAAAAAATTAACCAAGGAGCCTGTGCAGCAAAGCTCTGGTTAAAGGGATGGTCCCTCATGTTGTTCCTAACCCATGACACTCTTTACACCATGGAATGTAAAAGGAGATGTTAGGCAATATGGAAGTCACTATTCAGTTAGTTAAAGTGAATTGTGACTGAGGATGTCATCCTGCTAAGCATCTTTTTTTTTTTTTTGTTCCATGAAAAAGTCATGCTGGTTTGGATTAACATGAGGGTGAGCAAATGACAATGGATTAAAAGGGATAGTTCACCCAAAAATGAAAATTCTCATTTTTTACTCACCCTCATGCTATCCCAGATATATATATGACTTTCTTCTGCAGAACACAAACAAAGATTTTTAGAAGAATATCTCAGCTCTGTAGGTCCAAACAATGCAAGTGAATGGTGACCAAAACTTTTATGCTCCATACAACTCCAGTGGTTTCATCAAGAGCCGCATTTCAACCATCTGGCCGATAAGTTCTCATCCCAAAACCATTCCGATCCAGGCCAGTTGGTGCAGTTACAGTTTCTTTTTCCACTATTGTGAATAACAGTATAGATAACAGGATAACAGTCTGAAATAACAGATCCATATGTTGGTGACAGAGAGGTAAACCATTGGAGCGAGTGCGGCACTATGGAGGATGATCGCATATTCCAGTTTTTAGGACTGCTTTTTGTCTGGTTTTACTTTGCTAACAAAAAGCAAAGACACAGACCATGTCTCAAAAAGGAAAGGAAGGAGAAAAGGTGCAAGGTTTTCCATCATTTGATGAGGGCTTGTGTTTACCACCATACTTGAACATGCAGAAAGGTAAAAGTTCCCAGACTAGCTAAAAAGGTTATTTATTGACAATTTTCTTTAAGTATTATATGAAAATAGTGTATGGGAGTATATTGATGTATTATAAGTTTAAATAAGATTAATATATATCCCTGATGAAAAAGGTGTGTAGAAAAATAAATCTAGGCCACAATACTAGCTAAACAATAATAATAATAATAATAATAATAATAATAGCTTAATATAAACTAAATGAGTTGCCATGTACTGAAGCAATTCAACCAACATGCTTGAGAATGGTTGAGTACGATTAGCTTACCATGCTGAGAATTCCGGACCGAGAACTGTTTATAATCGTGCTGTGCTGAACCTTGCTCAAGTGGAAATGCTACAGTAACTGTTCCATGCTCAGAACCGTTCATCCCGATGGTGAAAAAGCGGCTAAATGGTTCTGAAGTGATCTGGTCGGTTTTGGTTGAGAACAAACCAAAATATAGCTCCTTTTTCACTGTACATTTTGTCATTGCAGCCTTTGGGCGCAATCATGATTTCAAGCTCTTTCACTTCCTAGTACTTGATGCATGTGCAGAGCGCTAGATGGCGCTATAGGAAGTGTAATCGAGCTTGAAATCATGGTCGCCAAAGAGACTGCTGAATGGCAAGATTTAAAGTGAAAAAGGATTTATATTTGTGTTTGTTATCATCTAAAATCGATTGGATTGCTTAAAACGAATTAAACCACTAGTCTTTTGGATTACTACTGCTTGATTTTTAGAGCTTCAAAGTTTTGGTCACCATTCACTTGCATTGATGGCAGTATGGATCTACAGAACTGAAATATTGTTCTAAAAATCTTAATTTCTGTTCTGCAGAAAAAAGTCACACATCTGGGATGGCATGAGAGCGAGTAAATTAGGTTTTTATTTTTGGGTGAACTATACCTTTAAATTATAGAGTGAAATAATCCTTTGTGATTTTTATTTTTATTGATTGAATTAGTTGATGATCCATTAGAGATGGATCATGCAGGTTTTATGCACTTTTTAGGACTGTTGCCACTAACTTAATCATCTCTGTAATGTCTTGTCATTTTAGTCCAACTTGATTCGTTTTTATTTGTCTGTCTCCCTTACAGAGTAACTGATGTCCAAGCATCCTATTTAGAGGATGGGCAGTTCTCACTCATTCATTCTCAGGGGTCGGAGGGAGACAGAGAAAAATTTGTTCTCAGCCTCAAAGAAGATTTGTAAGTGCACAGCAAATGTTTAAATTACTGAAATATTTTATTCCAACTCTACTTTATTTGCTTTTTGTCCAATTTGTGTATCCATTTTTCCGCCCATATAGAGACAATGTTGATGACTTCATTGCTGCTAATCGTTTCTCTGACCTGCTAGTGAATGTCAGTTTGGATGAAACAGAATCAGCTGCACTTTCCAAAACAACATCAGGAAGGATGGGTCCACCTCTTGCGTCAACTTCCATTCCTCTTCGAACCAATGGTACGTATTCTACCGCTTTGTTTTTAGTTTCATAATTGAGGATTTTTGTCTTAACTGTAATTGTAAATACAATTTAAAGTTTGAAAAGCTTGTGTAAACTGAGAAATGTATATTTATTTATTGAATTTTTCTTAAATATATTCAAATTTTCTTTCATTAGACCTCTCAACTGGTCTGCTGTCATTCTCTCATATTGAAGACAAAGATACAGTGGCAGCTCAGGTACTTTTTTGTATTCTGTGACACTCCTTTTATCTTGAGAGATTTGTCATCTCTTAGGCTCTCTTCTGCTTTACTCAGGCCACACTGCTCCCAGTTATGATGGAGGAGGATTCTTCAAGTGAAGGGGCAGACAGTGAAAGGTGCAGTGGCAGCATTGCCAGCTTCCTGGCCAATGAGAAGCTGATGTCTCTGGACAGCCTGAACAGTGATGTCACTGGTGGTTACTTTCAAATAGTTTTCTATGATCTGAGGAAAAAGCTTTAAAATAAATTTTGTAAGCTAGGGAAGAATTGATTGTCACAGTCCTTCTCTTCACTTTGTTCTCTAGATGAAGACAATGATGAGGAACTGGAACAGTACTTCAACAAGCTGATGCCTCCTGCAATGCAAAGAGGACGAGTAGAAGGACAAGAAATCCCTGTTGTGAGTTTTCTCTCTTGCTATTTGTTTACCAGAACCTACTAGTTTTTAATGCAATAGCCCACAGCACATCTTGTGATTTAGTTCTTGTTTTAATCATATGATCTGTTCCTGTTGTAGGAGTTGCCTTTCAGTTCATCCCACCCCAACTTCACTGAACCCGAGAAGAACAGACACAGTTTCCATAATTACTATGACCAAGTATAGAATTGTTCCTCATTTCCTTCCTAACAGAAAACATACTGTTAAAAAAATTGGACGAGCATTATAAGCTCTAACCTCATTGACAAATTAAAATGTGATATGACCCTATTAAGCAATGACCCTTTCCAGTCATTCTTTTAACTTTGCAAGGATATGGGTTAATTAAAATCCAAAAAAAGCTATGAGATTAGTTCAGTTTAATAAACATTGTTATTGGCCCTTTAATTTTTACTTGTCCCCATCCATTTTACTCTTGCTCTTTCAAACTACAGAGGGACTTTCGCATGCCCGATGTGCGGCTTGCTGCCACAGGTATGGATTCTTGTCCTGCCAGTGATGAAGAGGATACAGAGGATGAACTGGAGGCTTCACAGAACCGGGGTAGAGCCAGGTTCCTCCTACCCACCTCCTCCAGACAGCTGGTTGGTCCATGGCGCCTTTTTGTTTACAGAGTCCTCTATGCTTTATAGTTTTGCTAATTTGAGATTTGGGCCCTTAAATTGTGCTACAGTCGTACATTGCTGTGATGGTATTTGCAAGTAGTGTTTTATCAAACAGCTTGGAGTAATACAAATGACATCTCTGTGTGTAATCAGGTTGGAGAGAGCCATCGGCCACATTTTCGACCTGGATTGGAAGGGGGGAGCTCTGATGATGAGTCACAGACTGGAATCAGGATCACTGACACCAGGACCGGCATTGAACACCGCCGCTCAGCAGAGGGACAGGTTATTAACTCCCCTATTACAGGTAAACCCATATCCATTAAAGAAAAACAATGGCTAAAGAGCATAATATTTATTTAAAGGTTTAGTCCAAGAAGAAGAGAGTATTTTGACTAAACCACCTGGCAAGTCAGATATGGCAACTTCAGCTGCTTATTTGTTGTCCGCTGAGGATCACTGGTATTTTTAACTGTGTTGTCAGGTGATGGAGGAGGAGGTGATGGGAGCAGTGGGAGTGAAGAGGATGGAAATGATGGAGGTGTTTCTACCATTCCTTTGCCTCACTCCAGCGTCCAGAGCACCTATGATGTGCTGCGTGGCCTGGGAATTGTGGGAGGAAGTTCAGAGGGTGGAAATGATGATCAGTTTCAGTCTTTGCCAAGCAGATCAGGCTTGATTGTGCACGGTCAGGTAAAATTTATGGCACATGCAATTAATAAAGTTCTTGTCATGAATTGACTTTGAAAATATTCATTCATGGTTCTGGTTGTTATTCCAATGTTTCCTGCACTACATATTAGTTCTCCAAACAGAATTTATTTTACCACAGTTGTAGGATGACGTTAAATTTAATGTGATAAAAAGACTTCTAAATATTCAGGGTTCCCACGCATCATAGAAAACCTGGAATTTTGCAATGCAGTTTTCCAGTCATGAAAAAGTCATGGAAAATACCTAATTATTTGTCCTGGAAAATATTATTGCGAAGGAATCCCTGTCTCATACATTCTCTACTCATCTACTGTCATCTCTGCTTCACTCTGACACATGGTTTAAGTATTAATATAGTTAAAAATACGATTTAAATTTATTTATTTATTTTTCCCATTCCAATATTGCTGTTAACTAAAGTTTTAAGCTTACGATGACGGTTGGACCACAGATTTGTTTGAAAATTCATTCACACCCTTGGCTGGTAGCATGGTGATTCAGCCTTAAAACCAATTTCCAATGATTCAGTGATTTGGAGCCAGCTTATCCACGATTATCACATGTAGTATTTGGGAAAACATGAAAGGTATCACAAAATCTAGTTCTAAAAATGGCATTATCTTTAAAATGCAGAAAGTCATGGAATATTACATATTTGGAAGAAATGAATGTTTTAATGAACAATTAAAACATTAACAACAATTCATTAATCATATTTTAATTGCAATCTGTCCTAGTGTGATTACTAAATTGCAAAAGTATACGATTTTTAATTAAATGAATATATAGTCTGCTAGTGATGCGTGCTTCAAAGTGAATATGTGAAGCCGGCCATTCATGCACTGAAAACACCTCATCACGTGTGGTCTTGTGTGAGATGACAATGAGCAGAGCACTCTGAAGTGTGTAGCACATAAAGACCATGGGCTCTATTTTCGTAAGCACGCAAAGCGCAGCGCTATGTGCAATGACCGTGCCCAACATCTTATACCATTTTCATGATGGCGCTAATTCTATGCGCAATTTTCATGCCAACTTAAAGCGCAAGTGACCGTGGTTGAGTGTTTACGCTATTGCGTGCAATCTGTGGGTGTATTGTATGGTAATGAAGTGGCGCAAATTGATATTTGCTATTTTCCTGAGAAATGGGTAGTTGCATTAAGACATTTGAAAACCACATCTTAATTAGTGGAAAGTCAAAACTCAGTTCCTGCATTTGCAGTTTGGAGATTCCAAAATGTTCATGTCCAAACTGATATTACTGTTGAAGCCATTTATGAAACAAAAATTTTAGATTTGTGTTTATATATATATATATATATGTATATGTATGTGTGTGTGTGTATATAGGTCATAGATTGTTATTATATTTAAACCTACAATTGTGTATATATGATCTAATTTGTTGGCCTAAAGGTATTTTTTTCCACCTGTTGTCGTAGTGATTAAGTCACTGCAAAATGTTCAATATAGAAATATTTTTGGTTTAATTGATTTCATGTTTCCATAAATGTTATAGTGAAATGCGTGCCAATTAATCACTGTTAATACTAGCCATGACTTGTCATTAGATGAAAATGATTAATAATAATTCCATTCTCTATAATTTAACATTCAAATTCTGTCGAGAAGAATCGTATTTTCCAGAGCGTATCGCTGTCATAGAAATATGCTCGACAATCATAAAGGACTCATTTTAATGCACATAAGAACATAATGCAGGCAGTGGAATAATAACCAGAGGAAACCTCAGAATTAAAATTTCAATTGATTCAGCCCATTTGCGCATTGTGCGTATATTTTCGCTAAACGTGCTTAAGCCTAGACTTGGTGCATGCTTGCACAAAAATACCCAAACTTCATGGCCATTCCATTGACTTTGTGCTTATGGCATAGCGCTGCTCTTAGCGCTAGCACTCTTAAAATAGGGCCCCAAGTATCTATTGAATTAAATCACAGTTTTAAAGGGATCAATAATCGCACATGGCCATGTAGCAAACTGCTCATCTGGAGGTGTAAAACTACCATAAAAAACACACAAACGCCAAAATAAGAGCTCAAATTAAATCTATGCGTGTTTTTGCTCAAATATTTACTTGTTGGGCGCACACAATGTTCTGAAAAATTGTGCCTTGAAAAGAGTTGGAACTCTGATATTGCATTATCATTGAATGTAAACGATGGCAAATTTGCAGTGTGACCAGTTTAATCCAATTCATTTGCAAACTCTTATTTTTGACTTGATTAATTTGAAACTTTGACTTGCTGAATCTGTCAGAACTGTTACTGACACATTGACTGGAGATTTGTATGTGTAGTAAAAGATATTACAACAAAGCACTTTTTTGACTAGTAAGGACTAAGTATTGGTGGATGGGGTTAATTCTCCCCCACTGCAAAAGCAGATTCTGAAGGGAATACTGTGTTTAGCCTTTTAATGACAATGTAACAGTAGTGTTTTTAAACACCTTTACTCCTGAGCAACAAGAGATAATTTTCAACTAGAACAATTTGATCAAAGCACAACTGCAGATTACAGAATGTTTTTGTGTATCTTTGTAGATGGGTGACCGTGTTGGTCCAGTCGGCACAGGGGAGGCTGGTCATACTGCTGTAGCATCTGGACCTGCAAGCCGATGCCCAGTCAATTGGAGCATGATTCTGGACAGACAGGAAGCTCTTGTTAGTCTCTCTGTTATGCAGTTTATACCCAAACCAGTTACAAAGTCCTTTTGCTATAGAAAATTGCAAAAGAGACTATGCATCTTTGAAAAAAAATGTCTTACTAGTTTTGTCTGGCATCTATAGAGGTTACAAGAGTCCAAAATGAATAAAATCCCAGATGTAATTTATTGTTCAACCAATACATTGAAAAAATTACAATTCGGTCCGTAACGTGGGACTAATAACCCATTAACAAGCCCAGAACACACTGGGGGCTCAATTTAAAACACTTGATTATCTAATCAAAATAACAAATTATATGTATTAAAGTGAGGATACAAATTATAATAGAAAGGGATTATAATATAGTCAATGATGAAAGTAGGGCTGTGATTTTTTTTTCGATTAATTTGCAAACACTATAATTAGATACGTTGTATATCCACCAAAGGCTGAATTAGGAAGAGAAAAATAATTCACAGCTTCTTAATGCCGCTCCCGATTTGATCAGCTGCACGTGTGTGTGTGTGTGCTCTCCAAATGAACGTGACCGGTAAACAACACGGAGTCTGATGAGAAAGACAGCGGTAATATTCCCAGTATGATTGTACACAGTGTGATTGTAGCTCAACTTCCTCCATTATGGAGGTGTACCCCAGCTTAAGACCATAACTGTGTGCGCATGTTGATGTTTCCTTTCTTTTCACCTATAATAAAGCGTTTGTTCAGTGACCTTTATGGGTGCTTAATTTCAAAAAATGGATAGGCTTTAGGCTATATCTGGGAGAATCAAACATCCGCTGATCCTTTTGCCATGATGATTCTGATAGATCCATAATTATTGGTTTGTTCTGTGACTTGTTTCAAGTGTACTGTCTCTATAGCCGACATTAGTCAAGCGAATAATTTTGAAAAACTGCGAGATGAATTAGGAGAGCTTATTTCACATTACTCCGCTGATCAGTGTGAACTGCTAGACGGCACATCTCTAATTGCAGAGGTTTATAAATATACACACATTGTTTTGTATACAATGAGTTCTTTCTAGATAAACTTGACCATTTATTGATATTGATTTCTAGATAATTGGTTTAGATAAAATAAATATCTAGACTGTCTAAGTAGGATTTTGCTGTTTTCTTTTATTCTATTATTTCTGAACATCTGGGTTTATTAGATTTTAATATATTTTATATTGACACTGATATTTTCCCCTGTGGTGCGTTTGGTGTGTTTGTAAATTTTTCTTATAATGAAAAGAATTTGGATTTCACTAACCAGGTTGCCTTGCATTCTAATAAAAAAACATGCTATTTGAATCATGTTGGAGTACATTTTAAAAGTCCATAAATTTGAGGAAAAATTTTTCCATAATTTTTTGCCATATCGCCCTGCCTAGATGAAAGAGGTAGATACAGATTTAGATCCCCATGAGGTGTCTGTGATTGTTTTTGTTTCAACTCTAGTGGTGGATGTTATACTCCAGAACCAAGCCGTCTAAATGTAAAATACACCAGTGCTGTCCACTGAGGAAAACGGAGAGTTGGAAAAAAAACTACCAGCTGTTTTTTTTGCAGATGACGATAGTTCCAAAAAGCAACGATCGTCACGATTAACCAGTAAAACCAATATATCGGTCTGCTTCTAGATGACAACACTAACAATGCTTTCTTTCACAGGACGCAATGGATAACCCAACAGAAGTGCATCTGGACTCCATATACCTAAGTGCAGGTGCTGGTCACAACCCTCAAGACACTTCTGCGTCAGTTAATGCCTTCCTTCAAGGCACCCAGAGCAGTTTCCACCTCTCCAATGTACTTCAGGAATCTCACAATAAATCCGAGCAGGGGGTGGACCTAGGGCAAACTGTGGATCTTGGTGCTTTGGGGCTTCGTGGTGGCCCTTGTGGGGATTCTCCAGTCCTCAGTAAGAAGTGCATCAGCAGTGATCACCCTGAAGAGTCTCTGGATCCAAAGTACCTCTCTCAGAGCTTTCATGAGAATGATGAGGAACATAATGATATTTGGAATCAGCCAAAAGACAGTACAGAACTTGCATTACAGCAAGGTAACTGTCTTTTTTCCCCTCTGCCTCCTTTCTGTTTCCAATGATCTCAATGGTTTCTGTGCTATTTTGAGTATATACAAATGCATTCGAGGGTTGTCAACTTGGCAGATAAACTAAGATTATCTTAAATATTTTCAAAATTTTAATAAGTTTAAAATGTTATAGTCAGCTGATTTTTATTTATTTAGTAGTTTTTTTGTATTGCCGTTGTTTCCTTGTACAAGAGGGCACATTGAATACATAAACTGTACGGCACCACGTTACATTATTGCAATGAACTTTCCTGGCTGTTAAAAAAAAGAAAAGGTAGTCCATTTTCAACCAAATTTTAAGTCAAAAGTAAAATGAGGTGGGTAAACAGTTCAATAAACAGTCCACATGGCGTTATACTTGCTGATGCCACACACTACTACCCCAGACTCAAGCTTCATAATAACAGTGAAATACCACTTTGTTTTTTTATTTATTACAGTTGTATGTAGGGTAGAATTATTCCCAAATAGCAGTGGAATTTGGCTGAACTAGGTGGTGAAGTGGCTCAGATTATAAGCACAGGCCAGGGGCTGTTCAACCAGATGGAACAAAACAGACTGGAACTGAATGCGAGGATCTTGAAACACATATTTCCTGTTGAACATCTTTCCTGACAAAGCATTTTAAAAAAGCTCATTGTTTTATCTGAGAAACGCTTATAAGAGAGCAAGACACAACGGCCAAAGACACTGAACGCTTTTGCAACCATCCATTTGTTTTTCTGTGTAAGCGAGCGCTAGACAGATGAGTTTCTTTCAACTCTTATGAGTTGCTTTGTTTTTGTTTATTAAGTGCCTTGTTTAGGAGCACTGTTTTTTAGGTGCAGTATCTAATTAAAATTAACCGTAAAAAGCATCTTGAGACACCTGCTTTCTGTTAAACTGTATTTGTTGTGCTGTCTATTATAATTTTTTTTTTTTAGCAATATCTTAAGTCATCGCCAGTGCTTTGCATGAATCCAAAATTCAAATACACAGTTTTAGCATTCTAATGTGCTTTTTTCTTTTTTTTCCTCCCTTTTCTTAAATACGAGGAATATTCAAATTTTTATTTGTCATCCCTAATGCATTCATAACTAATTGATTAATAACTGTGTTCTTCAAGAATACATGTTTATGGGCTACAAACTGTTGAATCTTTCCTCAGGTGCAAACAACACTCATAGTGTGGTCTATCAGAATGAAGAGGGAAAGTGGGTCACTGATTTGGCCTATTACTCATCTTTTGAAAAGGAAATGGAGGCCAATATGCCCGAGGAAGTTGCTATGCAGTTTCAGTCAGAGGATTTTATTGGTGGCAGTAAGTGAAATGCAAGGATGTTCTCATCCTTAAAGTGTTCAGCCTTTTAAGCTTCACGGCTTAATCTGTTGTTATCCTTTAGGTCAGGCTATGGAAAAGATAATTGTGGATCAAGAGGAGTTTGAAAAGGAGCACCAGTTTATGCAGGTAAAATGGCACTTTGCAGGGTTTGCTATTTATTTTGCTTAATCCATGTGGAGCTCAACCAACCCAGAACTATAGGGTATTCTCCAAAAGCCAAATATCTGTTTCAGGAACTAACATGTTTAATTTTGTGCTCTTGTAGGAAGAGCAGATTCAGGCAGTTAATGCAAGTGAAGTTCTTGGAGACACCTCTTGGAAAGTCCCCACCAATAGCCACATCCTCATGAGGGCCTCCCAGGTCTCCTCTGAATTTGAAGCTGCTAACCAGAGTTATCTGCGTATTTCCTTGGGGGAGTTTTTTCAGAGGCGCTCTGAAGCACTGGGCTGTCTTGGGAGCAGTGAGGAGGACCGTATTAAAAGGGTGAGGATTACATTGCTAAAGCTCTGTTCCAGAACCTAGTGAATTTCCGCTGAGCATTCACGTACAGGACACATGATCCAATTCTCGTCATCAGCAGAGTGCTGAGCACCAAACGCGTGCAGCCTGATTTTGTAACCACACGTCTTTGAACGCACAAAATGTGTATGTACCTGGAATCGCACTAATTGGTGGGTCCAAAAGGTGGCAACCCTCAAATTTGAGCCGTTGTTGTCACAAAGATGCGCTAGATGATGTAATCGCCAGCAAACAACAGGAGACAAAGATAAAAACGTCAACAGTGGATGTTCACGTCATGCTCTGATACAAGTCATGTGGAAGTCCCTTAACTGCAATGAATCCTCAAAAGTTAACTCATTTGGAATGTTCTACATTAGCGGCAACTCCACATAGCATTTGACAACTACTTTTGACGGCTAACAATATGATTTACTCTATTTTTATTTATTTATTAATAAACCGCACACACAAGTTGGGAAAAATAGACAGTTTTTAAAATGGGAAATTTTATTGCTACTTTTACTTAAGTATATTAAAGTTGACATTACTCTTGACTTGTTTGCTGGCTTAGATGGATTTTTTTTTCACTTGGTTTATTGCAATATATTCTCAGATTGCCTTTTCTCTGAATGATACGTGCAGTGCTGCCAAAGATTTGTTCAAAAGATGGTTCAATTAGTGGTTGACTGAAATATTGGCAAGGCTGATACATGTTTGTCTTGTCTAATGATAAAAAGGCAAATATCAATACAACTAATATAATACCATCTGCAAATAGACAGATATCTCATTTAAACTAGGGATGCGCCGAAATAAAAATTCTGGGCCGAAACCGAGAATCCAGTAAACGTGTGTGTGTGTGTGTGTGTGTGTATGTATGTGTATGTGTATGTGTGTGTGTGTGTATATATATATATATATATATATATATATATATATATATATATATATATATATATATATATATATATATATATATACACACACACTACCGTTCAAAAGTTTGGGGTCACCCAAACAATTTTGTGTTTTCCTGAAAAGTCACACTTATTCACCACCATACGTTGTGAAATGAATAGAAAATAGAGTCAAGACATTGACAAGGTTAGAAATAATGATTTGTATTTGAAATAAGATTTTTTTTACATCAAACTTTGCTTTCGTCAAAGAAT
This sequence comes from Moxostoma hubbsi, assembly GCA_032164185.1. NCBI lineage: Eukaryota > Metazoa > Chordata > Actinopteri > Cypriniformes > Catostomidae > Moxostoma > Moxostoma hubbsi. The sequence goes on along the minus strand of JAVLUX010000015.1, from coordinate 15,091,713 downwards.
CCTCCATTTGCAGCAATTACAGCATTGCAGACCTTTGGCATTCTAGCTGTTAATTTGTTGAGGTAATCTGGAGAAATTGCACCCCACGCTTCCAGAAGCAGCTCCCACAAGTTGGATTGGTTGGATGGGCACTTCTTGCGTACCATACGGTCAAGCTGCTCCCACAACAGCTCAATGGGGTTCAGATCTGGTGACTGCGCTGGCCACTCCATTACCGATAGAATACCAGCTGCCTGCTTCTGCTCTAAATAGTTCTTGCACAATTTGGAGGTGTGTTTAGGGTCATTGTCCTGTTGTAGGATGAAATTGGCTCCAATCAAGCGCTGTCCACTGGGTATGGCATGGCGTTGCAAAATGGAGTGATAGCCTTCCTTATTCAGAATCCCTTTTACCCTGTACAAATCTCCCACCTTACCAGCACCAAAGCAACCCCAGACCATTATATTACCTCCACCATGCTTAACAGATGGCGTCAGGCATTCTTCCAGCATCTTTTCATTTGTTCTGCGTCTCACAAACGTTCTTCTTTGTGATCCAAACACCTCAAACTTGGATTCATCTGTCCACAACACTTTTTTCCAGTCTTCCTCTGTCCAATGTCTGTGTTCTTTTGCCCATCTTAATCTTTTTCTTTTATTGGCCAGTCTCAGATATGGCTTTTTCTTTGCCACTCTGCCTTGAAGCCCAGAATCCCGCAGCCGCCTCTTCACTGTACATGTTGACACTGGTGTTTTGCAGGTACTATTTAATGAAGATGCCAGTTGGGGACCTGTGAGGCGTCTGTTTCTCAAACTAGAGACTCTAATGTACTTATCTTCTTGCTCAGTTGTGCAACGCGGCCTCCCACTTCTTTTTCTACTCTGGTTAGAGCCTGTTTGTGCTGTCCTCTGAAGGGAGTAGTACACACCGTTGTAGGAAATCTTCAATTTCTTAGCAATGTCTCGCATGGAATAGCCTTCATTTCTAAGGACAAGAATAGACTGTCGAGTTTCAGATGAAAGTTCTCTTTTTCTGGCCATTTTGAGCGTTTAATTGACCCCACAAATGTGATGCTCCAGAAACTCAATCTGCTCAAAGGAAGGTCAGTTTTGTAGCTTCTGTAACGACCTAAACTGTTTTCAGATGTGTGAACATGATTGCACAAGGGTTTTCTAATCATCAATTAGCCTTCTGAGCCAATGAGCAAACACATTGTACCATTAGAACACTGGAGTGATAGTTGCTGGAAATGGGCCTCTATACACCTATGTACATATTGCACCAAAAACCAGACATTTGCAGCTAGAATAGTCATTTACCACATTAGCAATGTATAGAGTGTATTTCTTCAAAGTTAAGACTAGTTTAAAGTTGTCTTCATTGAAAAGTACAGTGCTTTTCCTTCAAAAATAAGGACATTTCAATGTGACCCCAAACTTTTGAACGGTAGTGTGTGTATATATATATATATATATATATATATATATATATATATATATATATATATATAAAAAAATAGGTAAAAAATTAAAAAGTCAATTTCGTTTTCGGCCAAGTGCATCCTGGATTTATGGTTTCGAAAATAAGTGTGATTATTTTATTGGTTTGTAGTTTTTCAATTCAGATTCATTAAATTCATGAAAAAGTATAATATTAATACAATTATACACACACACACACACACATATACATATATATATATGCAGGTGTGTGTGTGTGTGTGTATAATTGTATTAATATTATACTTTTTCATGAATTTAATGAATCTGAATTGAAAAACTACAAACCAATAAAATAATCACACTTATTGAAAGTAGCACACCAAAATTGGACAGAAAATATATTAAAACAATATTAAATATTTTTCTTCATTCAGTTCTGTAACAATCAAATTTTACAGATTTTATTAACAATTATCCAAATAATGTAAAGTTTTAGAAAACTACTATATGCAAAACAACAGTCAAGTAATGAACTTAGCTAGCATTTTTCAAAAAGTTTAAATGGGCAACAGTCATTTTAATTAAAACAACAGGCAAAACACAGAATGGCAGAGGGCCTCAATACGGTTTATGTAAATGTATGTACACTTTAAGTGAAAATTATTGTGCAAAACAACAGTGCAAGACAGCAGTAATATAACTAAATCCAACCTCAAACTGTAAATGACAGATGTAGCCTCAAGTGAAGAACAAGTGTTGCAGGGCTACATAAATTTTAATGTAATTGTATACATGGCAAATTGGAACGCTTTCTATTTAAGTACAAGTGGCAAGTTTCTCTTCAAAAACAAGTTGCTCAGCTTTCTGACTGGAGAGACGGTTCCTCTTCTCATCAAGAACATGAGATGCTGCACTGAACCATCTCTCACTCTGTGCTGGTGCTTGGGGCAGATAAATACCTGCGTGCAATCCGCGCAAGCAATGGTCTTTGTTCATGCGTAGTCAAGGGGATTTTCGCTTCTGGCAATGGGTAGTTCAGCTAGATACGTCTCAAGTTGTGGTGTAGCAGTGCTAGTTGTGGCACTGCTGTGGATCGGAGCATTTTCCTGTTTAATCTCTTCAAACATGTCAGAAAGCGAGGGAGTGTGCGCCTCATCACTGGTATGCAACCATTTCTCTGGTACACTTTGCTCTGTCTCCTTCAGATGCTTCCATCTCCTCCAGCACTGCATGTATCATTTCTATTGCACGCTGCTTTTTCTCCGCGTCAAAAGTAATGACATGATCGGCCTTTGTTGTTTTGTTCGGCCGTGATAAGGGCTAGATTGATCCAGAGTGAAATCTGAGCACTGAGGGGGTGAGGAGGTATATATTTTTGCCTCCTTTTTTCGTCCGAAAGTGCCATTTTCGGTTTCGATAAATTTTCGGTGGCCGAAATTTCGGTGCATCCCTGATTTAAACCGATGTAATTTAGGAACCTCACAAAACGTAACTAGTCCAGCGTCCTGTGCAGCGCTCGTATATCTTCCTCTAAAGCTCATACTCTTTTTAACAGTTACCTGTAACAACTTTCTTGTCTAATGATAAAAAGTGTGCACTGTTATTTTCTTCCTTCCTTTTTCTTTGTCCAAATAAATGACTAAAATTGGATGACTAAACAGTAATCAGAAGAAACTGCTATCTAGCATATATGCCAATAAATTACTTTAATTGGATGTTCATTAAATTTTTTTTAGCCATTTTATGTACATTGTTATTTTTTATATTAAATTGTGTGATGTATCTGCCATTTAAAAAAAACCAAAAAAAAAACATATTGGTCTTGTTAACTACATTACAAATTGCAATGGCTAAAAATTGTTCTATATTGAAACCTATGCCAACCTGACAGTTGCTACACTTGAATATTCCCCCCTTAAAATAGTTGAAGTTGATAGTGAATTACATAGCCTGAAAGTCTGATGTTTGTGTTGATCTTCAGCCCTCTTTTGGTTATGTCATCACCTCCCCTGAAAAGAGGGAGCCCATTGCATTAATTCGGCCCTCAGATGTCTTCTCTAGGGGAAACTCCATTCATAGTGAGACAGTCCAGCAAAGTGATGCAGATGAGACGCTCAATACAGGTGTGTTCAACCTACTTTACTAACCTTTTAATAAATTTTTATTCATGTTTAAGTATAGGTGGTTGTTATTCTCCTTTCTGTAACCTGTAGATGATCTAGACAAGACTCTTGAGCCCAACCCAGCTGAAGTCCCAATTGAGAATAAAGTGCAACCACAAACACCTGAAAAGGGGGATTCCCAGGTATTTGCCTCCAATTTGGTTTAGATCGCCGCCAAATAGTGTTTTCTAAATATTAGCAAAAATTCTAGACACGATTACCATTGTTTGTTTTATTTTTATTTTCTCTTTAATTTTGGATTTAGACTTCTGCACAATATGAAGATGAGGAGAGTTCTGGTAATCGCTCAGAATCACACAACTCCAGCAGCAACTTTATGCTCAGCATCAGTACAATTGCTTCTGCGATCGCTGATGCCTCCATTAGCTCAGATCCTGCCCAGCTCGCTGCTGTGATAATGGAGCTATCCAAAAGAAGTCGCTCTAAAAGCCAACAACAGGTCATAGACGAGCCGAGGACAAGTTCTTTAGCAGCTTCCGAACAGAAAGGTCTACAGGCGGACCAGCAGAAGACCATATCGCTGGGAGATCTGACTACTCCTGATATGGAGAAATATCTAATGAGGGCTGAGGTGTCGAGTAATGACAGCGATGGCCTCAACTCACAGTCCTGCCTGGACATCCTCACCTTGGCTGATAATTTTGCCAGTGCACACAAGCAGACTCCACAGCAGTTGTCACCTCTTGAAAACAGAACCTCTCAACACAATGAAGAGCGTTCTTTTTTAGAAGAGCAACCAGTAAACGGAAAATGCCAGGTTCTCCCAGGTAATGTATTAAAAAAAACAACTCCAAGGTCAGATGTCAAACGAAGTGCAATTCCACGATCCAAGACGAGCAGTTTGCCAACAGCCACCACACATCCAGCCAAAAGATCACTGGGTTCTGGACAGTCATCCTCGTCATCTTCATCCTTCAAATCAAAACCTGCTGATTTCAAACCTGGATTTGAGAAAAGCAAAAATGAACATCGAGCAATAACCTCCACAGGTAAGAGCGTCCCTGAATCCAGGATCAAAATAGGAACAGCTCGACCACAAGTGGCAGGCACTCTCACCACAGATAACCGCCGTTCTCTTAAAGCCGACGGCTCTGTGTCAGCTCCTGCCCCAAAGACCTCACCTGTCCTTCGAAGTGGTGGCCGCTCAGAGCTGCCATCATTGAAGACCTCCCCACATACATCCAAACACAGGTCCACTGGAGATCGGACAGTTAAACCCATCATAAACCAGGCACGATCACCCAGAAGCCCCAAAGCCACTCAGTCTGTTTCCAAAGAGAAAATTGCAGCTGTTGAATGTCAGGACATACTGTCAGCATCACAGGAAAAATTTGGTATAGAACTACTTTTTTCCCCCAACATTTTAAAGCAATAATTCACTCAAAAAATGTAATTGTTAATATTTACACCCTTATGTTGTTCCAAATAATGGATTTATGTTACATGGAATGGAACACAAAAAGAGATGTCTGGAGACAGAATCTCTGTCCCCATTTATTTCCAGTGTTTGGAGAAATAAAAGATGCAAAGAAAACGAATGGTCACGGAGGCTAACATCTAGCCTAACATCTCCTCCTTTTGTGTTCCATTTAAAGGCCAAGTATACTTTGTTTGTCCGCGTTGCTTATCGCTCTGTGCACAGTTTGCGTTATACAAATTTCGGCATCAGCACAGTCTGCGCAGACTGTCTGCTCGCTGCCCAGATGTTCTCGACATAAGGACTGTTGTAGTTTGTTTACATCGTTGCCGCATACACCTGCCATTGACCGTCTTGCAAGAGTATCGGAAAACCGTCTTTCTGCGTTGAACACGTTCATATTTGCTTATGGTCAAAAGTGTAAAATTTGAATCAAAGTATACCAAGTGTACTTTCAATCTGGAATGCAGAACAATGCGTGTACCTGGGCCTTTATAAAGCAAGTCATATAGGTTTGGAACAACATGCAAAAGATTAAACTTTACATTTTTGGGTGAACTAACCCTTTAAAGCTATGATTGTGAAGTCATTTTTAATGACATTTAATTTGTCTTGTCTGTGTTTAAATGTGTCTAAATGTTTTTAGTAAAATAACCAAGTTTTGTTTCATTTTAAAGGCTCTCCTGAGAACAGTGCCCCTGCTGTTGTGGAGGTCAGCCATTGTACTTTCAGACCATCTACATCCCCCCTAACCCACTCCAGTCCAAGCCGGGCCTCCATTCCCAGTGGATATGGGTAAAACACTTGTTTCTGAACAGTAGGGAACTGTACATCATATTAATATGGATTGCTCACCCAAAAATGTATTTAATACAATCAAGTAGCAATATCCAGCATTTTTCTTTTGCTGGGACGTTGTATAAATGCAGTTCTTAATGATGATCTTTTTTTTTTTTTTTTTTTTTAGTGGTGAGATGTATCCCTGCTCACCCAGCAGTGGTAGGAATCAGAGGAGCCCTGTTAGAGATCCTGGTTCCCCTCAGTCTCCTTGCTCAAGCCCATCTCTCAGCAGACTCACTTACCTCTCCATTAATGAGAACACTTGCATGCCCACCCCTGACCAACATAAGGTGAGTGCTTTGTTTAGCAAACAGGATGAAGCCTTGAGCCATTTAGAACTTTTAAGTATTCGTATGTCTAATGAATTGGGTGACCTCTCCTCTTCCTTTTTATACTGTAGTCTAAATGCATGCAAATGCTTGTAACCATGCAGTAACTAACAGCTTAGTTATAACTTTTTAGTCTCTGCCTCTCCAGAAAAACACCTCTATGGCTCTAAGCACCACTATTGTAAGAGCAAGCCCAACTCCTCCAGTGGAGCCGTTTGATAATGAAAATGTTCTGGGTTCTTCAAAGAGTCCTGAACCTCTTTGCCATGCTCCGGTTCCAGGGCTGACCCAAAAGACCTCAGAAATGGGTTCACACAGCCAAAGTGACAGTGACTTTCAAAAAGACTATAAAAATGAATATGGTAAAGGCAACTGCCAGTCTGAGCCTGGGCCGAGGCTGTACACTCAAATGGATTCTGGGTTTTCAAGCAAGCTAAACATTCAACATCCACCTGGGACAGCCGCAGAACAGCTGTTGCCTAACGTCTTAGGATCTGGATCTCGTTTTGGCATTGCTGATGACTTGACATATGGATCGGTCCCAAGCTACAACTCTCTGGGTGCCATGCCAAATCATCCCACCACTGTACCCACTCTGCTAACAGGATGCTCCCTTTTTAGTACCCAACTTGCACAGCAGTATCTGGGCTCAGAGGGGCCTCTTCATGCTCCAGCCTATCAGATAAGAGGGCCATCTGGTTTGTATGGAGTATCGGCTGCAGTCTCTGGTGCAAACCCATCTATGGGACATATGCATGTACCTGGACCTGCAAATCTTCAGTATGGTTATTTGAATACTGGTTCACATCCTCCTCAGTTTCCAGCTAGCAAAAACTACGGGCAGCCAAGTGTTGGGTCATGGGCTGCACAAGACCTTGCTGATCTTAGAAGTGAGTTGGGTATTTATCTTATTAAAATAACTGGAAATCTGGCATACTGAACACTGAATAACACACTGTTGATAAGCTTGTAAGTTTACTAGCTCTTGCTTTGACCTCCATGCCTTTTGTTTCCTAAATTTTAAAGGCAAAATTAAATCAAAATTCAATTCTTAATAGAAATTTTGGCATTTCATGCAGACTATAAAGTTGAGGCCCTATGAACATACATTTTAATACATTATATTGAATAAACGGGAGCTTAATGTATTTTAAGACATCAATGTCCAACATTTGTTGAGGCATCTTTGGATATAGGTGTCAGGGCTCCAGACTGCATCAAAAATGTTCGCAAATGCGACCAAAAATAATTGATTGCGAATATTTAAAATCTAGTTGCCGGTAGCGACAGTCGGGCTGTGTGCGTTCATATGTGGTTATGTCAGATATTAACAATAACTGAGTTATTGAATAAATCTTTAGAGCACACACCAGTGTGTCTCACGTCATTTTTCACCCGTTCTAGTTTTGATTCACCCGCAATGGAGCTCAGGTTAGCAGTGAATCGGCCGTCAGTGAGCTCGCAACCGGGAATGCAGACATTTAAAAAATAAGAGTCCTGTGTGTATTTCAGGCTTCTTTGTAATTAAAGGTCCTGTTTTGTGTACCACTTTTTTTTACTACTACTGGTAATTATTGATTGGGATTGGAGTAGCAGAATAAACTGCATCTGGGATTTCTTAAAATTTGCACTTCTTGTAGTCTCTGTGTCATCCAGTAACAGTAAAGAAAATCTAAGGCAATATTGTAAAACAATTACATAAACAATTACATACATATATATATATACACACACACACACAGGTAGGTAGGTAGGTGCTGGTCATATAATTAGAATATCATCAAAAAGTTGATTTATTTCAGTAATTCCATTCAAAAAGTGAAACTTGTATAATGTATACATTCATTCCACTGATATATGATTTTGGGGGTTTTCATTAGTTGTCAGTTATAATCATCAAAATTAAAAGGAATGAACACTTGAAATATATCAGTCTGTGTGGAATGAATGTATACATTATACAAGTTTCACTTTTTGAATGGAATTACTGAAATAAATCAACTTTTTGATGATATTCTAATTATATGACCAGCACCTGTATATGAGATCAAGCTTTTGACACTTGGGACAATTGAGGGACTTATACACAAAGTGCAAACATTAATTTATGCTCTAGAAGACAACACACTACTATATGCATACTGTATTTTATGTAATTATCTGTAGATTCAAAAGAGCAGTACTAAATATTTTTTTTTTTTTTCTCTTACATTTGTATACATTATGTGAACATTTATGAGACAAAGGAATGCAAACCTATCTTAACTATATATACGGTTTATTAAACCTTCGATGAATGGAAGTATGTGCACTGTTCTGACAATCGAGAGACTGACAATGAGCAACAGCCAAAGATTTAGATGCAAGAGGAGAGAATGGCATTGGGAAGCAGGAAACAAAAAATAAAAACATCACTTGCGTCCTAAACCGCGGTCTCATTATATTCAGCTATTTTCCCGTTCTGTGCAAATCAAAACATGTGCTAGTCCTTTTTTTCATGTTATTTGTTGACCTTTTATCACATTTAAACTCTCCTGTTGCTATGTGCTTGAGTTTGTGAATTAATTCTGGGATCGTAGTTTCATTCAGGGTTGATTGTTGTGTTGTTAATGCATCCAGTCTGATCACTTCTGTAGTGTCCTGTTCAAGGGATAGTTCACCCAAATATTTTAATTCTTTTACTCCCCCTCATTCCATTCCAGATGAGTATAAATTTCTTTCTTCAGTAGAACACAAAAAAAGGTTTTTAGAAGAGTATTTCAGCTCTTTAGGTCAATGCAATGCAATTGAATGGTGATCAACCCTTTTGTAGCTCCAAAAAGCACACAATGGAAACATGCAAAGTAATCCATAAGTTTATCCAGTATTTAAGTCTTTATTTACTCAATCTCCACTTTAACTGTCACTTTCAGATTTGAAAGTGAAACTAAACTGGCACCAGGTGACTTTCAGATGTGAAAGTGGAGATTTAGAGTAAACAAAAAACTTAAATATTTCTCCAACCAGTAATAATTGTTTTACACTTGTTTTTACCTCTCACACTTTAGCTCAAGTGATTGTTCCCAACGAGCTTAAGTTTTCCAGTTCCTGTTGTGTGGGAATTGCATCTCAGACATCCCTCAGCATTTTTAACCCCTCAGAACGCTGGCAGCAAGTTTCTATCTCCATCACAAGCCTATCCATAGATGGAGAGAAGGTAAGAAAATCTAACATCCTGAAGGGGCGCTGAAAGCTTAGTATTTGTGTACTAGAATCTTCTCTGTGTGTGTGCTTCCGTGCATGCGTGTGTGTGTGTGTGTGTGTGAGAACAAGCTTGCCTGGATTTAGTGAAATATGGGGTGTTAATTGTTGAAAAGGCGATTTTCATCTGAAGCAGTTTCTCAGTAATTAGATGTGTCGTCTTTTATAAGTTGTTTGCAGTATGCACTTCTGGCACTTTTCCACTGCATTATTACGGTTTGACTCGACTCTGCTCGCTTTACTTTTCTGATCTTGCTTTTCCTCTGCAGTTTAGTGCATCCTCAACGTGGGTGGGATTGTAGGCTGATCATCATAGTTGCATCACCCCATCCAGCTAACATTGGATCCTCTCCTCTGCTACTAACGAGAGGAACACCTGCACCTCGTTTATTGAGCACTGCGTGGAATTGCGCACAGCCATATTTTTTTTACAATTTGAAAGTCGCGTGAACAAATGATACTGCTATTGCTGTTGCTAACTTTAAAGCGGGTTGATTTCCTGTGTCGCAAATCCATTGACGCTGGTAGTGACACTTCTCTCTGATTGATTAGTGATCTCCAGGGTTTTGACGTCACCCATAGCATCAGCTCGGCTCGCTTGGAACCTCGACTTGAGGTGGTACTAAAGAAAGTAACCGGTACTATCCACAGTGGAAAACGCCCAAAAAGCAAGCCGAGTCGAGCCGTACCATGCAGTGAAAAAGCCCCATTTGTGTTCAATTTTGTAAGTACTCATTCATGTCATTACAGGTGGAGTCTCTCCCTTTCCAGTGGCTGATAGTAAAGAATAAGACCATAATTGGGCCTAAATGTACAGAAGAGCAAAAGGTTTTGTTTATAGCTCCTAGGGCCGGACTCTATCAATGTACCCTCAGTGTATCTTCCTGGCCGGCATCTGCAGAGACGGAGACTGTGGCACACGCTGAAGTCTTTGCCAAAAAAGTGGTGCTGATTGCTATGGCTGAGAACCCCGCAATAGAGGTTAGATGGGCATTTAGTCCTAAAGCACTGCTGAAGCCCTAAAAAATACATTGTATTTGTATCCAGGCATGTTTTTTTTATTAATAATTAATTTTTTTATTCATCTTTTCTGTCAAAATAATAGATTCATTTACTGTCAGAATTATAGTAGTATTTTATTTATTTTTTTCCTGTAGGTTCATTTTAGAGGTTATATTTACATGACACTGAGCAAAAAAAACACACAGAATGTGCTTTTTTCTTTTAATAGGTGGATGTTGGAAAGACAGGCTGGCTGGACTTTGGGGACCTGGCAGGGGGAAGTGCCAAGGCCCTTCCACTCAAACTGGTCAACAGGACTCATGCCACTGTGCCAGTCCGACTTGTTATCAGTGCGGTCAGTGAGATTGGTCACATTTAGTTTTGGAAAGGAAAATCTATATAATATTTAATCCTTATGAGACATTTGCCAGGAAGGACAGAAGTTGTATGTCTGAAATAATATTTGAACTTATCTCCCATAGAATGCCTCTGCATGGCATTGTTTTGGCTTTTCAAAGAGTCCAGTTGCCATGACCACAGCTGGTTCCCTTCATTCTGGCTCTAACTTGACCTCGCTTTCAACTTCATCAGTCATAAACCATGTCCTGCATGAGGTGAATGACTGTCCATGATACAGTTTTAATATGCCGTTCTTCATATTGATTGTACTTGTGTTAGAACTCACAGACTACATTTACAAAGACTGATGCAGCATTGATGGCAGATCAGCTTTGAACTTGTTTTTTCATGCCTTTCTCAGAATCAAGAGAGCTTCTTAGTGTGGGTTCATTTCAACGCCCCTCAAAAGTACATTTCAAGTTCAGGTATAAACACAAACCCTTAAAGCATGTTTATAAGCTAAGGAGTTTTATGAAGTGTTTGTTCTGTATACAACTGTAAATAGCAGCTTGGATTTAGCTTTTGTTCTTAATCTCTCCGATGAAGGCGAGTTAGGGCCAGTTGATGAATACATTGCGCGGGTGGATATCGAGGTGGACAGTCCAGGTCCCAGTCATGTGATCCAGTCTGTGTCTCTGAGAGCAAGGTCAGGCACTCCCAGAGTGCATGCACCCAAAGACCTGCAGGTAATGCATCTCACCTTCTGTTGCTTCAACACCTGACCATGGCGTTCTCCAAACGTAGTCGAGAATACCATAAACTGTTTTTAACCTAATTGTTTATCTTTACAGACTGTTTGTCTTCAGGCTCCTTTGGGGCAGACTGCCAAGCAGACTCTTCCCTTGAAGAATGCTGGTAACATTGATGTACTGCTCAGACTGAAGGTACCTGATGTGTTAATTTTGGTGCTTGATGCTGCTCACACTTTGAAATACAACAAGTTTGAAAAAAAAATTATTTTTTTTCCAGTGTATTTCTAACCATTTATTATAGATTGTGACTCAAAGTATTTGAGGTAAATGTTCATCTAGGGCTGCACAATTTTTGCAAAAATCATAATTGTCTGTTATTGCTCTTGATACTGTAATCGTGATCATTAATGTGGATTAAAATTTTTCATTACTGTGACGTCACAAAGTAAGCAACCGTGTGGTTCTTCAGAGTAGCAGATTTCAATGGTGGATATGAGCTGCGCTCCAGTTTCTTTTAAGCATTACATTGTATTGTATTTTATATTGTAATAATGTTTAAGGTAAGGCAAATGAAAATGATTGTAAATTGATATCTATGGTATGGAATGAATGAAATTACTGCTTAAATTATTAGTCCACGTACAGTAAATTATATGGCATATTCAATATTCATACTTATTAACAGCTGATTTAAATCGACCAAGTTACTGTGTTCAGTAAGCCCGTAGGTGGCTAGACAGGGGAACATTCATCCCATTAAATCTTCAATTGTGATTTTGTTCATGTAAGATCATCGTTAGATAATTTTTGGCCTCAGCAGTTGCGAGTTTTTTTGGAAATTCATCATTTGCGATCGGAGTTTGTCTGATTCGTGAAAATGTTAAATCTACCAATCCCAGCTGCGTGGCAAATGGGTCTTATTAGAGCAGATGTGATAACAATGACAGTGATTCCTGAAATCTGCTATTCATGCCATATTCATTATGTTGGCTACACCTCCAAAATACACTTAGAACAGTTAAACTGAATTATTTTATTGCTATTTTGTACAAATCAAATTCACATTAGCCTACTTATTAACATGACAAAACAAAAACTGTTATTAAATTAATAAATTGTACACAGAAATTGAACAATGCAACAAACTCTCCCATTACAATGACTGCTGTCACTCACTGCAGGTTTACGCTGTTTGAGTCCTGCATTTCGACACGAGCTCAGTGACGCTCCGCACTAATTTCTGCACTCTCGTGAATGCTCATTAAAAACAAAGCTGTCTAATCAGCATAACAACTCAATTATTTACACCGAGTCTGTGCTTGGATTAGAACAGGATCGTTTTAGTTTTGTCGTGTTGCTCGTTTGCAGTGTATTAAACTTCTACGTTCAAAGTGAGCGGTGCAATATACAATGAATCTAAAATAATTACAAAGTGCTTTTCGTTCTTGTTCTACAGCTTAAATTCAATTGTCAGGTGATGTTTCTTCAGTATTAAATTTTGTGTGCTGCGTGAACAGAGCAAGAACATAAAGCAAACATCTGGGCATTCAGATGGTTTAAAACTTGCGCCTTAGGATCAGTTGTCATTACAGATAGGACGGAGGACTAATCTAAGCGGCTGTGATTGGCCATTGCCATTTCATTGATCAACGGGCATGTTAGTGATTTGTTAGCATACTCAACCACTGCAAAAACATGTTGTAAAGATTGACGCAACAGGAGCAGACTTTAATTGAACGCTTCTGAATCGTCAGTTTTCACGATTACATAATCGTGGCAGCCATAATCGTAATCATCGTTTTTCGATTAATTGTGCAGCCCTACTTTCATCCGTGATACACAAGTTGAACAGTAACAATAGGATCGCATTAAATCTGCTCATCTCAGTCATTGCAATCCATTCATGTTGTTTTTTTTGTTTTTTTTTCTTCCCTCCTGGCATTGTTTCAGTGTACTGATGGGGACAGCTGCTTTACCGTGAAGCCAGAGGAATTTACTCTGAGAGCTGGAGAGGAGCAAGGTGTAGTGGTCTCCTTCATCGCTCAAGGCACACAGAAGCTCAAGGAAAGGTATGGCCATACATGTAGATAAATGGTTCAAACTAGGGCTGTCGATTTAATGTGTTAATTCAGTGCGATTTAATTTTACAAAAATAATGCGTTAAAAATTAACGCATTTAATCGCACTTCCCCCAGACCATAATCGGGAAGATTCCTGAGAAATGCAAGCTTGTAGTACCACCTGTTTACTCCAGAGGGCAGTAAGTGAAACTTCAGCTGTATGAGCATCATGCAGTTTATACAGTGAAGAAAACACTTAGGTAGGCAGAACAACACACATGCGTTACGTTCTTGTGTTCAAAACACTCGAAGGAGCGCAAATGCAATCTAAGGGATCTCAAGATGCGTTTTAAAGATTGAGTATTAAACTATGTTTAACTTGACACAGTGACCTAAACATCTTATGTTTATGATGCAACACACCCGAGACGCTACACAAGCATGTCTGACGCATGGTGTGGCTGGATTGAGATGGTGCAAAATTCGGAAATTACCCCATAAATATCTAATCACAAATAAAATCAAAGAAATTTCCTTCAGAATTATTTATAAGTTCTACCTCACTAATTATTTTCTTTTAGAGCGATTTAATCGTGATGTCAATATACTCTGTACATTTTGTGGTCTGCAGGTGGAAATTTTTTTTTTCATTTATTTTGGAGTGTCCCTACTCAACTTGATTTTGGTCCGATTTCTGCAAGATTGATAGAGATCGTATTATTCCCAGCTTTCAACTTTTGTTTTGAAAATGTTTTATTAGTTTTATTTAGCTATGACATGTCTCTTCATAAGGAATATTATTTGATTTAATTTTCTGCTTTCGTTGGCAAAGTTTAGTATTCTTAAATGTAATTATGGTGGTTATAAACCATTAGTTTCAGCAATACCTAAGAACAATTGAGTAATAAGAAAGCTGTAAAGTGTTTTGAAATATGTAAACAATTTGATTATTTTTATTTAAACTGTTTATTTTCCTTTTTGTTGTTGTTTGTTTTAATATACCTCTTGGCTCTAGATGTAAAAGTTTTGGTAGCATTAATTAAAAAAAATGTCTGACGCAGGTGTAAATTGACGGGTCCTTAAACAAGCCCTCATAATAAATCTCCAACTGATTGACAAATTCACTTGTGAAATGGATTGCTGTGAACTGTGTGCCAATGATTGACTTATGATCAATAATATGGGAGTAAACAATACATTGTATTCTAAAGCCGCTTTTTGTATTGCCTTATCTATGATTAACACTTCTGCTACAGGAATGTAAAGCATTTTAATTATCTGAATATTTTTTATATATATAGCCAGAAATGCGACAAAACGATTTGAATTGTGTAAATTTGAATTATAGACATTTGAATTTGAATTGTAAGTGTGATTTTGCCAAATTAAATATTACGTTTGAATTTTTTAAACTCCAATCCTGGACATTTCATATTTAACCAAATTGAATTATTATTATTATTTTTTTTATGGCACAATTTTATAAATATATATTTTCAAACAGCAAATTTTTGGTTCTGAATTCTTACACTGTAAATATTCTGTTTTAAAAAATACAGCTTCAAGTTTTCAAGATTTGAAGAAGAAATTCAGAACACCAAATTCAATATTCTAAAATTCAAACCGCAGAAATTCAGAACTACAGAAAGTGGGTCAGAGTTCAAGCTTCCGTGTTCCACTGGGAAGAGTAGAGGGTCTCGGAAAAGTCGAACGGAGCATTTTGGCCAATTGCAGGTCGAGGTGCAATAATTATCTGGCGCAAGCGTGATTCAAAAGGTCCCATTCTGACCATGAAGTGGTTCTTAAAATTTTATGATTTATATTTTTATGGTTGGCACATGAGACATTTGTCTGAGCGGTCTCTGGTATTTGTTTTAGTATAAAGTATATTTAGTATGAAAGTGATTAATATGCGTAAGAGTAAGCATCACATATAACTCAATGAATAATTCTGCTTCATTCTGTGATCGGAATCCACATCAGATCCAAGTCGGATGTTATTTCAAACACTTGTTGGTGTTTGTAAGTGCGTATTGAGCTCAAGACATGAACATCACGAATGATCGTTCAGATGTGTGTGATTTAGCAGGCGTGATTACATTATACCATTAATTTCATGCAAATTGTAGGCTTATTGTAAGGGCATTTAATGGCTGATTTACACACCGAACTCCAACAAACACAGTATGACTGTGTTTAGTCATTATGCCATTTATTTTTAGTTTGACTGTCAGAATAATTTTAAATGGAACATTTTACGTGTTCTTGTCATAAATCTTTAAAGCTGCAAAATAAGTTTAAACAAGCAGCATAAAAAGGTTCGATTTTGGGTAATGTTGATTATTGTTAATAATAACAATGTAAAAATGTTTAAGCCTTTTTACTGTTTAATAATTGTATTCATCATTATGAAGACATTTCAATGCCAGATGCAGAGAGTTAAGAGTCTGCACGGGAAGAATAAATATGAAAAATAGAAATAAAATACAAGTGTACATACTTCATTTATTGCACCTTTTGAATTCTTTAAATTCTGTTCTCAGCATGTTGACGATTCTGGTTTTGCCTGGTGGGCCGCAGTATGAGGTGATGCTGAAAGGTGAGATGGTCCAGGGGATTTCTGGAAAGGTGGCATCCTCCCAACTTGCTGTATTACCACAGGCTGAAGTCCCACCCATCCTCTCCAACAAGCAGTTCATGGCCTGGGGCGGGGTTACTCTAGGCAGAGCAGTGTGAGCACACACAGACATTCATAGAGCCATATACATGTAAACATACAGATGAAATGAATGCAGACATTTGCTTTTATGTGTGTAGGCAACAGAAACTGGTGCTCAGGAACAATTCCCCGACTACATCACAGCAACTCAGACTTCTCATCAGGGGGCAAGACCAAGACTGTTTCCAGGTCAGATTTCTACAGGAACTAACGCTGGCTTTATGGGAAATGTTTGTTTTATTAACCCTGGAGAAATCATCCTTTAGCATTGACATTCATCTCATTATCAGTTGCTCAGCTGGCGCATGACCGGTTTGCTGCTATCTTTACTCATTGGTGCTTGGTTCTGGGCTCTGAAGTTTTTGAGCCTGAGCTGTAAATGCCATGTGACTAATTACTCTGGAGCCACAGGAAAATTATGTCACGACAATGCTGATGGCACAGCAGAACTGCGCACATTTCCAAGACCTTTACTAGCAACTATCCGGCTGTGATGGCAAAAGTTTGCACTTTTAAAATCCTCCAAATTGGTTATTTGCAAAACATCTACAAAAAAATATTAAAGATCATGGTTCTTGCAAAAAAATAATTTAGTCAGAATTAAGAGTGTAATGGCATGATAACCCTCACAAAAATTATTATTAGGATATCACGTTATTTAGGTGCATTGATAATATTATTATCTGTTTAATATTTGGTTATGAAATGTGTCTGATAAATATTTCAGTTATTACCAATTTTTTAATTTATTTAGGATTTCTTCTACTTTAATCCTTTAACTTCTGATCTTGAACATTAGGACAGTGACTTAATCTACTAGGTAAATTATCATTATTCTTAAATCACAAACTGGTAACAAAATAATTTAATTTAATTTTGTTAAAAATAACAAAATAGATTGCAACGTACATTAGTCAGATGATTATAACAATTTTTTATTTTTTTTTTAAATGTTATTTTAATAGTTTGTAATGATTATTGCCCCAGGTTAACACTTCAAGTATTCATTTGTATGCATTCAGTAATTTGTTGCATTTGTGATTTTAGTTTAATCCTAAACAGTACCTAATGACAATTCATGGGCAGTTTATTTATTGCCATTTTGTTCAATACAGTCTATTTTCTGCTAGTTTCACTGTCAGTTTCCTGTGTGCATATTGTCAGTCAATTTCCTGCACACCAAAAGCCATGCACTTTGTAAACCCTATTTAGTACTATGTTTTACGAATAAAACATTTTATTTGTAGTATCAAACACGTTGTTGGCCTACTCTAGCGTTGCCCTTTGGCAAATGAACAAATAGTTGGCACATATCATGTAAAACTACTTTGTATCTTGTGTTTTTATGAAATGGGGGCTATAAATTATTATCCTGTGTAATGCATTTCCACTTGCATTCATCTTCGCAAATTCGGTGTGATTGTGCTCACGGAGATGGCGCTTAATGTTTGAAGTGTTTCCCGCCTGAGGCAATACTTTTTTGCAACAAATTTTGCAAACTGGGTAACATCAACATTGTGCCTCGTGGGTCTTTTTAACATGTCCAAAGTAATCTCAAACAGCAGACGTCAACTGCTTTGGCGTCGGAAAAAAAGGACATGTTTGTATGATACGCTCGTGCTGCGCTAGTGACACCTGCATGTTACTTTTAAAATTGAGTGATGGTCGAATTTAATGTGGAATGAGGGAAGGCAAGGTATATTTATTTTTTTCTCGCCAAATTTATATGATGCTGTAAATGTAAAAAATATTTGGATATTAAAAAATTAAAGTAAAGTCTTTATATTCATGCAATACTGTCAGTGAGAAGATTTCAATGGTATAACCATGTGTTTAAAAAAAAAAAAAAAAGTATATTGTGATACCTTGAAACCGTTACATCCCTAGTCAGAATACTAGAAATGGAATGCTACTTTGGAATGGTCGTCAATGTAGAAACATGCTTTTTGCCCCCAAGGGCTAACTGGCCCATGCTAACCAGCCACACCCGACCCTTTGGTTTTATAGGACCGTGTCGGTCTCCTTACATTTCTCCATCCAATTTATCCTCAGTCTCTTTCTCTGTATCTCAATTCTGCAGCTACAAAGTTCATTTGGCCCAGATGAGAGACTAACACATAATAGAGAGCTGTCAATCAAACCCAAAGAGGATGTGACCGTTCACCTGCTCTTTGCTCCCACACGTGTTGCCTCCATGCTGGCCAAACTGGAGATCAAGCAGTCTGCTGCACGTGCTTCTCAGCCTGGTGTCAAATTCACAGTGAGTTTATTAATATTCTCTAATGATTTTTTTTTTCAAATCCAATATTAAAGGGATAGTTAACCCCAAAATTTTAATTCTCTCATTTATTCACCCTCATGCCATCCCCAGATGTGTTTGACTTTCTTCTGCAGAACACAAACAAAGATTTCCATATAATGCAAGTGAAGGGTGAACCAAATGTAACCCCTTTTTCACTGTTCAACTTGCCAGTGCAGTCTCTAGGCACGATCATGTATTCAAGCTCGAGTACACTTCCTAGTGCTTGACACATCTGCAGAGTGCAAGATGGTGATCGTGATTTCTTCCTATCACCATGGAGACTGCTGATGTTAAGATTTATAATGGAAAAGGATTACATTTTAGGTCTGTTCTCACCCAAAACTGGTAGTTTAATCCATTTCTTCGGAAACGATCCAATTGGTTTCCATTTTAAAGAATTGTGCTTCAGCACATTGCCAAGAGATATGTGACAGAAGGCATTAGAAGATTGTAGACTGTCTGTCGACATCTTTCCACGTAATTCACAATATAAGTGTCAAAGGCTTATTGTATGGAATGTATAAATCGCAAAGTGCTATTCATACATTTTGTGTCCAAAACCGCTCTATCACCATTCAATACATAGTGCATGCCACATGTGTATAAATTAGTGTATTGAGCCACACCTGTACGGTGTTTTGAATATGACAAATACTCATGCTGTGTCTCTAATGATGAAAGGCACTAAATCCAATTAGGGATGGCCATTTTTGAGGTTTTTTGTAGGTTAGAGTATTCAACTACAAAATTAGTTGAATACTCTAACCTACAAAAAACAAGTACACGATTACTCATAAGTTAAAATGCACGTTAAAAATAACACGCATGACACAGAGGTGAAATGTATAATATTTTATTCACAAACGGTGCGGAGAACCGTTTCAAAATAAGGTAACTTAAACTATGATTTCCTTTTGGGGGGGAAAAGTAAAATGAACAATATGCTTAAATAAAAATGGAAATGAATCACAGCAAAAATATTTTTGCCCAGCACTTACATAGAAACCAATATTGACAGCTAGGGATGTCCCGATCAGCTTTTTTTTTGGCACCCGATCCAATATTTAAATATTAAATATCTGCTGATTCTGAGTCCCGATCTGATGCTTGTATTTGCCTGTATAATAGCGCTGCACACTGTTTTTTTTTTTTTTTGTTTGTTTGCAAAAATAAATAAGTAAATAAAGTAACTAAAAGATGCATTTAACTAAGTGCAGGTAGCATTTGATAAAACTCACATGTAAAATCAACTTCTACTTAGAATGGTGTAATAGCTCATTTTAACTTTTAATATTCACGTACAAAAATTGAGTTCTGTATGGATGAATAGAAATCTTGCATACACTTAAAAATGGTGTAAACAGCTTGACTTGTATAGTGACAACAAAAAATTAATTCTATAAAAAGTAATTCAAAATTTGACAATTCCACTTAAAAATGGCATAAACAGTTACACTGGAACAGGCCCAAGTTCAACAACAATGAAACGATTATTAATAGTTCTGTTGTCAATCTCAAAATACCATTGTGACATGCTGACAACCAGTAAAAACCGTGAAAAGAATCACACATCACAGAGATGCATTCAAAAATAAGAAAAACATATTCCTAAGATCTAAAACCACTCCAGTGAGAAATCATTAATATCTATGGTCCGTTTACTGTCTTTGAGTTTTGCTGTAACACAAATCACTAATTATTAAGCAAATGCATGAAGACGCGGTGTCGTTATTGAAGTTTAATCAGTTATATTTATTATTAGTGGAATTGTGACCAACATTATTCTGATTTAAATTGGGATGGTGAGAGATTGAGAGCACCTGAAGAGTGCACGTCTCTGACACAGAGCGCTCATGTTAAAGTGAGTAAAGCTAAAAGTGCTTGTGATTGCTCAAACAGTCTCGATCACTCAACACAACGTCTGATTTTCACAACTCACGTCATGTATCATGTATTTGCATGTTTATTTGTTGTTTAATTTGTTTTTAAACCTGTTAGCAGCCTCTATATCCTGTTCACTGTACAACGAGTCTGAATAACTACCGTAATGACTCTAGAAAATGGGCAAATTAATATTCATGCACATGTAATTCTTACACATTTTTTAAAACAAACCGGCATATTCAAAATATTTTAAATTGCCAACAACTCGCCCTCCATAGGCCACTCTGTCGTGCTTCAAGGGCTTAGAAAGTACTCATTCATTAGTGGAGCAGTGTATGTGTGATTCCCTGTGTGCTGCAAAATAGATCGGCCCTAAATCTAGGCACGATTGGCCGATCACTAATTTAAAACTAATATCGATCAGGACATCTGTACTGACAGCATGAGGGTAGTGCACAGATATAAACTGAGTCTACATAAAGATCACATTTTTATAATTTCACATCAGAAAAACAAGTTCCTCGTATCTTTCCAAATATAAAGTAGATTCTCGTCTGTTGGGTTGCATGACTTCAACAATATTCAAATACAAAGAGTAGAATTCAGTAAGAATCAATATATTACAAAGTATTGCCTTGTAAAATAACTTGGCTTTGCTTGTAGAAGCACAGACGCCATGATTACTTCTCTCATCCAACACTTCGACAACACTCACCCACAGCGCCCCCCCACCCAGTGGACTCCATTGTAACTGAGAGATTTGGTGAGAGATTCAGAGGCAAAATACAGTGTAATTCAGCACTTTGGTAGGAAAATGTGGTGCAGAACGATTACTCTTACTTGTTGACATCCCTAAATCCAATCTGTGCCTTTTGACCAAAACACATTTCCAAAAAACCTAAAAAGGTTTAAAACCACACTTGGAATGTACTTTTGGATCTGGTATGTAATTTTAATTTCTTTTATTTCTTTCTTGTTTGGCTGTTTATGCTACAAACAGCTAAATGTCTTTGAGTCAGCTACACTGAAATTGACTTGCTGAATATTCATAACGAATATTCTGAATAAACCTAATAAACAAAGGTGTTTTGTTACCTCAATAATATTGACTGTGGTGTTGTCAGATCCCTCTATCAGGCTATGGTGGCACGAGTAATGTGATCCTGGAGGAGCTGAGGAAGCAGTCTGATGGTTATGTTGCCACTCTGAGTGGAGTGCAGACAGGCCGTGTCAGTAAGCTGTGTGTGTGCGTGCGGAACACTGGTTCACGTGCTGCCTTTGTGAAAGCTGTACCCTACAGTGACCTGCAGAACCGAACTATCATGAACTCAACTGTTATCAGCCTGTCCCCTTCACAGTTTGTCTTGAAAGAAAGAACACAGGAGGTGAGCCAATTGCAAGCTTTTCTTCAGTTACTTCATCAATTTAGAAGCCAACATGAAATAACCTTTTCATTCCTTTTACTTGCGAAATCTGTATTTGAGTGAAACAGGATATACATCAAGAATAAATGTATGGAGGGACTTGAATTTATGAATTTATTTATTATATGACACTTTTCATAGTGCAATACTTATTGTAAATATTGCAAAATACGTGTATTATTTCAGAGCAGCTTTACGGAAAATGGAGCCTTAATACCCACAGAGAGCAAGCCAAAGACAACACTGGCAAACACCTTGTAATATGACAAGGATAGTGTATTGTAAATGTAAATGGGGTCATTTTCGTGTTGACTTAAGGGATGGAGATATTTAGGAGGCAATAATAGATGAGTGCCAATGGGGGGAATTTAGCCAGAACACCGGACTTATAACCCTGCTCTTTATGAGAAGTGCCTTGGGGGTTTTAATGACCACAGGGAGTCAGGACCTCAATCTAACGTCTCAACCGAAAGACAGTGCTATTTAAAAATAAATAAATAAATAATTTGGTATGGTTTCCCCGTCACTATACTGGGGTATTAGGATCCACACAGACCGCAGGGTGATCACCCCATTCTGTCCTCCATAATAGCACTTCCAGCAGCAACCTTAGCTTTCCCCAGGAGGAAAAAGCTGCTTGGATTTAGTGGGCAACCAGGCGAGAGCTGCAGGGTGTTATGTCTGCTATTCCACAAACACTTATAGTCTTCCAGCTTCCTAATTGAATAGATACTCATCCTCTGCTTTTGAGATTAGACTGGTATGCCAGTTTCTACTTGTACTACTTTGAAAGATGAATTAGTGCTGTTTCTACAGGTGATCGCAATAGCAATGAAGGCATCACGCAGAGAGCAGGCTCTCTGTCAGTCTGGTGCAGCTCTCCTCGCCACCATCTGCCTCTTCTGTGGGGACGAGGTCTCTCGACAGCAGTTTAGGAAGTCAGTGACAAAGTTTCTTTGACTAGAGAAAAAAAGTGATCACTAAACTTTAATTTAAATGTTTTTTAGTTTTTCACTTCACAATATATCACCTTGCTCCAGCTGTTTCAATGTAAAATGAGAAACAAAAAGCATTTTTTAAATGATTGCTCTAGCATCCTATTTAAATATGCAGACTTGCTCTATGACAAGACAAGAAAGTGCACTGTTTCCAAAAATTAGTGATTGAAAAGCTTTTTAATTTTTTTGTATGTTGTCTTCACCTTTCTAAGGTTTCTACAGAATAAACCAGAGGCAGGGAAGAAAGTACTGTCTGAAAACAGCTTATTAAAGAGTATCCCCTTTGATGAGGTGTTCCTCGGAGAGGAGCTAGTTCAGGAATGTAAGATGGCAAAGATCCTCTAAGATTAAAACTAATGTAATGGAAAATTACTTGCACATAATTTTGCATTAACTCTTACATGATTGACTTATTTTCAGCCTATGATCTGCCTCAAAGGCCAAATGAAGCTCAGATTTTCTATGGCAACATGAGCAAGGTGATGCTGTCACTGTTTGGAACTATGGAAACATCAGACTCTGGTGAAAGCGACCATATGGAGGCCATCAGACCCTCACAACGGCACACTTCTGAGTCAGACAGGTATGCATCCTCTGAAGATTATATCAGACCTATATAAATGCTCAGACAGCTTATTTACATTAAAATCTGCATTTAGGTCTGGGCTATTATTTGATAAATGTGCCATGCACTTTCCTGTGTCTTATGCACTCACGAGCACTTTGTTAGGAACTTTATGGTCCTAATAAAGTGTCCGACGTGGTCTTCTGCTGTTGAAGCCCATTCGCCTCATGGTTCGACATGTGCGTTCTGCTCACTACAGTTGTACAGAGTGGTTATCTGAGATAATGTAGACTTTCTGTCAGCTCAAACCACCCTGGCCATTTTCCGTTGACCTCTCATCAACAAGGTATTTCTGTTTGGAGAACTGCCGATCACTGGATGTTTTTTGTTTTTTGCACCATTCAGAATAAATTCTAGAGACTGTTGTGTGTGAAAATCCCAGAAGATCAGCAGTTACAGAAATACAAACCAGTCCATCTGGCACCAACAGTCATCCCACACTCCAAATCGTTGAGATCATATTTTTTCACCATTCTAATGGTTAATGTGAATATTAACTGAATCTCCTGACCCGTATCTGTGTGATTTTTATGCATTGCACTGCTGCCACATGATTGGCTGATTAGATATTTGCATAAATAAGTAGGTGTACTGGTGGTCTTAACTTTTATAGTGCACAGTATATTTTTATTTTATTTTTTTAATGCCAGTTGTAATGGTGCTAATGAAATTAATGAATTGTTTTTCTCACAGTGGTTTAGGATCATTGGGCCGTTATATCAGTAATGTATCTCTGGACGTGCTCCCAGTCAAAGGGCCTCCGTTAAGCTCATCAGAACCTGTGCTGAAACAGACTAAGCTGAACCTGGAGAACACCTGGAGCATTAAGCCTGAACAGCTGGTTCTCACTGCACCTGCAATCAGTAAGACTCATTTGAGTTTGGGAATGTGATACATTTAAAAATTACCTTATGTGGTTTAATGAATGATGTTGTAAAACAGTATTTGATAGGTGCTACATAGAATGACTTGTGTGGTTTGATTCACAGAAAATGCACTTTGTCATTGCTTGATCTTCATTGTTTGTTTCCAGACAGTGTGGCTGACACCAGGCATGTGCAGATACTGAACCGCTCAAACAGAGTCCTGAGGTTTGAGCTGTCCTGGCCTGCTCACTGCCTTACCATCACCCCACAGCATGGAGTCATTGAACCTCAGTACGAGACTTGCATATTAAAACGTGAAATCAGAATCTGGGGCCTATACGATATAGTTTGTTGAACAAACTCTGGTTTTGCCAACTCAAAATCAATCCTGTAACCAAACCAATCCAATCAGGCTAATTGATACCATAGTGCTGCTCATCAACTTTCTCTGTCAACTCAGGCTTTGATCCGGAGTTTAAGATTAGTTCACATGCTCATGCACATGAATGAGTGACGTTTGCAGTGAACAGCCAGTTGTGTGAAACAGACAAAAAGAGAGCAATTTAGATTTAACCTCTTTCAAGAAGGTTGTGGGATTTACTTCCCTGCTGAAGGCCAAATCCTATCATAATGAAAATATTAAGAATTTAAATAATTTTTTTTAACAGCACAACAAGGGATTGTTTTAAAAATATGAAAACAGATTTTACACTGCACAAGATATTACCATAAAGAATTCAAGCAAAATTACTCCGCACAAGGATCACTGTACAATTATGTAGACATTAAAGGCATTTATACAGAGAGAAGAAACAGTGTCTTCTGCGATGGCTCAAAAAGACTGCTGGAAACATTCTGAAGGTGATTTAAAAAATATATAAAAACAGCTGATATATCTACGTGTAAGTGAATTCATATAGGGTTTAACACAGACTTATTCATTTTAAAAGTTTAAAATATTAAAGCTTTTATTTTCATTTAAATTGAAAGCTTAGTACAATTTTATACTGTTACATATTAATGTAGGCTACTATTGAAAAATGTAAAAGTGAATACTCAGAATAATGTATGCAATAATTGGCATGCAATAAGACAATATATTTTAAGATATATTTTGTGTACCACTTAAATTGAACTTCACGTGAAATACTATGTTCATCTCTAGTCAATGATAGGCTTTGGGAGGCATTCATCCCTTTCTATAGCCTTCTTGAGGATAGATTAATATTTTAATATTTCAAAATTGACCACTATTGGAAGTATCATATTAATCCATCTTACTAGCCATTTTATTGATGACTTAATATTAAATTTATAATTTAAGTAAATGGAAAACAATTAAAGTGTATTAAAAAAAATTGTGGATTTTGAAGATTTTTTTTTTTTGTCTAAAGTGCATTTTAAAGGGAGATGGGAGAGTGACTTAAGACGGGTGCACACTGTACGATTTTGGCCACGATTCTGCCGTCTGAGACAAATTTCGGGAATTCTAAAGGATTTCTGTCATCGCAGGGCAAAATCGGCAATCTTACAACGTTCAGTGTGACATGTTCACAGACGACCGTTTGATAGCCTTTGCGAAGATCTTCAGCCTCCGAAGTACTGGCTGTGTCAGAAATTTAGCATCATAGCTGTATAGTGCGACTGCTATTACGACAGGATAAGATATTCCGCTCCTCTCTTGCACCCTACATGGAAAGAAACCTGAAACGCAGTTGCACCACCATAGCAACATTTGTGAACAGTAATCACTCTACTCAAGCGCTTTTAATGTTTTTTTTTCATTTGATATAAAATGTTTTAAGAATTAAATAAGCAGAAAATACTTGGAGGAAAGTGTAACACGTCAGCAATAAGAAAGCATTCTCTGAATTAAATAAATAGCTTACAAAACAAAAATAAATGATTGCATTTTCTCGTTTCTTCTTTTACGTACATTTATCCAGCATTTCTTTACAGCGTTATTTTAATGACTTTTACTTTTAATATATTTACTTTAATCATCTGTAAACTTCTTTAGTTAAGATTCACACCACTCCAATTTTATTTATAAATAAATATAGAAAGATTGAGCAATTTATACTGGTAAGTATTTATGGGACGTTTTAATCCAAATCAGCAAATACAGTTGGATACGCTTATAGAAATCTATGACATGTTTGTGCATCATCCATAGAGAATTTGCTAGCGGGATATGTTATCAGCCGTTATGAATTTTCAAAATTTTGCTTGGCCGATAGGTTACTAATCTAAAAGAGGAGTAAGACATACTATAACCCACCTTTTTCGTTTTCTCCAATGTGAATGGAGAAGTTTGTAATTTTTCACGCCACAGGTCTTTATTTCCACAATGAATATTTGCTTGTGGTAGCTCATTATTACTATAGGCTACCTCCCGCACTCCCGTTCATTCTCAGCCTCATCAGAAATACAAGAAATTACAGATGTTGTCTTATTATAGACGTATTTGATTATGCTTTTGATGGAGTGATATTACAGCAATGTAAATGCTGATGTCCTGACTTTCAGAGAGAGAGAAAATATGCTTCTCCGAGGTGGGCAAATTTTATTAGCCATTTAGTGTAAATTACTATGGTGCTGAACACTGTTAGAGGTCGATTCACTTTCATGGTACCTAAAACACAGGGTTGACTCAACCTAAACTAAAACTAAAGCCACCGAAATCTGCTTCATGGTACAGGCCCCTGAAACCGAATCATTCAAACTCTTTGTTCTCATTTTTCTCACACAAAGTGCATGGCATGGCACACTTGGCATTGCAACAAAATACTAGATTAATTTATAGCCTTTTTTTCTCTCTCTCAGGAGTCACTTGCAAATCCTCATCAGTCCCAATCCTTCCCTAGCAACCAAGGCCTCAATGCTGCCCTGGAGTGGACAGATATACGTACAGTGTGATGATCAACAAAAGGTACTTGTTTCAATTGTCTGTCTGACTTTATATAGAATGCTGTAGAAATTAATGACTATGTTTAGTGTGTTTGGCTAAGCCTTTAATCCTCTGGGGACGCCAGCGTGTCCTGCTGGAAATTTTCGTCATTACAGCAGAAACAACTTAAAATACTCCGGAATTTTTGAGTATACAGATAAATGTAAGGCATCATTAGAGACTATAAAGGGTCTATTTTTATGTGTACACTCATAAGCACAAACATTGTGCTTTTGTAAAATAAAGAAAATAAAAAGGGTGAGCTGTCAGCAGTCTCCCTCTGTTCACGAGCATACTTCTGAAACACGTCACAAAAATGAACTGAAACTCCACGAATACTTATCACACAAACATGAAACATATGTCTAAAGAAAGCTTGAAATGTCTACTTTTTAATAAACCATTTCAAATTTAAAACAAATATTCTCCTGCAATGCAATCTGTTTGAAACAAAGCGATGTTCAGTTTTTACCGGTTCATCTAATTATCTGTAATGTGATCCCACCCACCAGCAGAGCGCGCCATTCATACGCTGATGTGCTGAGACACGGCAAATGTACACGCACCCACTGTGAGATTGTAAACACATTTAATTCATTTTTCTGCACGTTTGCAACGATACACAAGTGATAAAGCTCCAGGATTGTAAGAAAGAGATAACATTTTCCTCAGAAGAAGAGCCGGACTCCGATGTGAACCGTTTGTATTTTGAAGAGAAACTTGATCCAGCCGAGGATACAATTTCGGACGAGTAAGTCAGTTAGTTTTAATTAGCTGACATGTTATTTTATATAAACTCGAACATATTTTACTAGTGGGACTGTTTCCAGACTTGCCAGACAGGATTCAGAGTATTGAAATTTGAAATATGTCCTAATAAGCAAGTTTTTGTTACGTTTAAATGCTGTTTCGGCTAAAGCAGGTATTTCAATTGTATGCTGTATGATATCAATATGATATGTAATAT
Source organism: Moxostoma hubbsi (assembly GCA_032164185.1). NCBI lineage: Eukaryota > Metazoa > Chordata > Actinopteri > Cypriniformes > Catostomidae > Moxostoma > Moxostoma hubbsi. The sequence goes on along the minus strand of JAVLUX010000015.1, from coordinate 15,063,395 downwards.
GATATAAAAATAATATGTTTAGATTATATTTTAACTAGTGTTTATGCTGCCTCATTATCATCAACAAAGCTTGTACTTGCAAATATGTGTTCAGGTTAAATGAGTAAAATGCACTTTAAATATGCCCATATTAGAAAATCAGCATATTATAATGATTTCTGAAGGATCATGTGACAATGAAGACTGCAGTAATGATGCTGAAAATTATGCTTTGATCACAAATTGCATTTTACAATACATTTAAATAGAAAACTGTTCTTTTAAATTGTAAAAAGTGTTCAGAATATCAATATTGTTTCTGTATTTTGGATCAAATAAATCCAGTCTTGGTGAGCAGAAGAGACTTTTTTTTTAATGGTAGTGTAGGTCTAAAATTAAGTAAAGTCTTTATGTAAAGAAAATATATAGTCAGATTATTTATTTTAACTTGATTTTGATCATTAAGTCTCCTCACATTCATTCTCTTTCAGTCACATTCCTCATTGATAGGCCCAGGGGAGGGTCTTTGTCTCCTCAGGTGTGAATTACCTAAATATTCATGATCATTCACACCTCCTCGCATATTACCTTTCAACACTAAAATTGTCTTACAAAAGTTAAATTACTAAATTGTTTTGTATGAATGAGTGATCAGGATGGTTTTCACATAATTTTGTAGAAAAAAACTCTAGGCTACAAGATCTAGCACTCAAAAGTCTTGTGGACTTTACTATGTGTTATATGACCTTATTTCAGTGACTTTTTTTTTTTTTCAAAAACCACTCATAAATGTTATTTTCTCAAATACAAACATGTACACACATGTTGCTCACATATTATTGTAGCCCTATTTGTGCTGAATAGTGTTATCAGACTTTAGCCATTAATATGTTTTTAAGCAACTGAAAAAAGCACACATGTCAAGGCCCAAAATACCCTCAGACCCCAGAGGGTTAAAGCTGATATGTTAAAATGATCCAATGTTAGCCCTGTTACATCCCAAATCACATTAGCTAACTTAATCTTTTTGAACAGCACATTTATAATCAACCCCTTTTCCTTTTTCTCCTTGACTGTGTGCCCTTTTTGCTCTTTCTCTGTAGTCCATTAAAGTGCAGATCCGACAGGATCTGGCCATGGATGTTTCGGCAGCTAGCTGTGCCACAGACCGATCTCTGTGCCCACTGCCTCCCCAGGCTGAGACCCCCAATGTACCAGGACAGAAACCTCTGAGTAGCAGCACTCAGCCTCAGGTTGAGATAAAGAACCGAACCATGGTCTTTCCTTCAACTGCCTCTGGAGAATCATCAGGTAAGTCTAGCGCTCTGTAGAATCGGCCATTATCACCAGTTTAAATTCTGTCAGTTTTGCTAATACTTCAGCCAATTACAATAACTAAGGTGGGAAAAAAGATGGTTTCCAAATAATCTTATCTGTTGAAAACCTTTAAAATTTGTGTATTGAATTAGGTTTGGGCGATATAATTATCTTGTCATTCAATATCAATATTTTTTTGTGTGTATGTCAGGGGTTTAACTCAAATATATCATATGTTTTTTTTATAAATGTTAGTGACGTATATGATATTCCATATGATCTGTGAAATGTTGGCTAATCGGGTTGTACTTCATTATCGTGTAATGAATGCGTCTTTCTCTCTGAAACATTTTTCTTTTGTGCAGAATGTTCTCTAGAAGTGGAGAATCATGGAGAGGAGGTGAGGTGGTACCTGTCTTCATTTGCTCCTCCATATGTCAAGGTGTGTGATGTTGGCACTTGCATACATTTTAAAACCTCATTCCTGAAGGATTTGTTTTGACTGTGCTGTTATAACTTGGTTCAGGGTGTGGACAGCAGTGGAGATGTTTATCGTGCCACATACTCTGCCTTCAGATGTGAGAAGGTGTCTGGGACTCTTGGGGTCCAAGAAAGTATGAAGGTATGCGAAATCATTTATTACACGGCAAGTAGCCATGTATTAAATGGCATAATGTCCAGTCAGCTGTTCATTGCTAAATATAGCCCCCAGATGTCTGTAAAAAAAAATTGCAAAAATCATTATAAAATATTTATTCTGACCTTCTAGAGACATGTTTACTGGTTTTTCGCCCCCTGAACCTTTGCTTGGTAATCTAATCTTGTTTTCTCTTCAGATACCGATCACTTTCATCCCCCGCGACAGAGGTGATTATGCCCAATTTTGGGATTTGGAGTGCCACCCAGTAGCCAGACCCCAGCAGAAGGGCAGAGTTCGCTTCCAGCTCTGTGGCACTGTAAGTTTAACACATGCAAACTTCAGTCCAGTTATGAAAACTTTTAACTGTAATGTCAATGTGACAATACAGAACTTGACTAATGCTGATCCCTTATATCTGTCTGCGAATAACATGGGATATTAGCCAAAAGGGCCACTTTTAGGACTAGTTTTGGACTAGTCTTGATTACTTTAGGTGGAACTAAAGTAATGCATGTGCAAGACTGTTAAGAATTGTTGTACAGTACTTTATTGTAGAGTGCTATGTGTGTAGGGCATCAGAGCGAGCGATGGGTCCAGTGTTAAAGAAAATTGCTCGTTGGTAAAAACGGAAGCCACTGTAAAGAACAGGAAGAGACTGGAGTCTGCAAGCTCAAAGATGGGGTAAGGCTGTTTTACACTTAAGTATCCCTGCCCAACTTTTTCTTAGTTACATCACTGTTAGAGAATGTTATTCAAGCAAAGCACAGCACAATATTTTAAATATTACATTTATACTGTTTAAAATGTAATAAACTCAGCATAAAATAGAAATGTCCCTTTTTCAGGACACTGTATTAGAGATGGGCAGATCGATCCTAAAGTATCGATACTTCCGATACTGATGTTGTATCAAAAATATCAATACTCACACAAAAATATTGTTTCTAAATTTTATTTTATTTTTTTTTTAACTAGGGACGTTATTATTTGGTTACCACGAACAATAATCATAAGCTTTAAAGTGAAATACACCAGCAAGAAACTTGTACTGATACATATTGTAATGTAGGACTCTAATTGTATAAAAAGTCATAGAAAAAATTCATTCTTACACATTTTACATGAACTGTATATGAATGTATAGTGTATTCACCTCTTCAGACACTACTACACCACTGCTGCTTGTGTAAATCCACGTTAAAATAACATATCTAAAGGTGTAATTTCTTATAATTGTGGGTAATTGTTGTTAAGGAGTAATTTAAAAAAATAGTTAACCATGGTTTTACTAAAGTAATATTGTAGTAACCATGTTGTTTTGTGCTGGACCCATTTTTTACTTTATGGTATAACATAATACTATGGTTAAACTATAGTTTCTGTAGTGAAATGGTTAATTTTTTGTAAGGGTAAACAAAACAGAAATCTAATAATTTTGTTTAGGCTATAAAAAAATTAATAGAATTATGACTAAAATGTTATTTTAAATTACTAATTTTATCCCAAGTAATCGCAAAAACACTTATTTAATAGAAGTATCAGTATCGACGATATTGGACTTGAAATTATTGGTTTTGGATTGAAAAGAAAATTGTGGTATTGCCCATCTCTATATTTAAAAGATTGTTTTGTAAAAATCCAAATAACTTTACAGATCTTAATGATCATGTTTTCCATGCTTGTTCAATGAACCATAAATAATTAATGAACATACACCTGTGGAACGGTCGTTAAGACACTAACAGCTTACAGATGGTGGGCAATTAAGGTCACAGTTATAACAAATTGGCACACTAAAGAGACCTTTCTACTGACTCTGAAAAACACCAAAAGAAAGATGCCCAGTGTCCCTGCTCATCTGCTTGAACGTGCCTTAGGCATGCTGCATGAAGGCATGAGTACTGCAGATGTGGCCAGGGCAATAAATTACGATGTCTGTACTGTGAGACACCTAAGACAGCACTACAAGGAGACAGGAAGAACAGCTGATCGTCCTCGCAGTGGCAGACCACGTGTAACAACACCTGCACAGGATCAGTACATACAAATCAGAGTTTCCGCTAGAAAAAAATGGTGCCGGTCAAAGTGACCGGCAGAGGTTTAGTTTTACAGACATTTTGATGATATGCCGGTCAAATATCGCCTCTTAATTAGTCAAGTTGAGGAAAACGACTGATAAAAAAATGACATAATCAGGCCGTATAGAATGCAACATGTTTATTAGCCTAACTTTCAAATAGACGGAAAAAAAACATGAACGTCCGATTGGCGTTTCACATTCATTGTTTAACAAACCAATCCCCCTTCCCCACATAAAATATCTGAATAGTAGCCTATTGTTTTTACTCAAGCGAACTTAATTATACACTCTCAGTATGTCTCATTTAGCTGGTAACATTTAAATTGGCCACCGTGAAATGACTCCTTGTCAAATGAACTGGAACAAACAAATGACTAGGTCTATAACATTGTCTCGCGTCATTTTAGGCTACTTTTTACGCTGTTTTGCAGTGCTGAATTGTGCAGCTGCCGACTTAAAATCAAAACTTCCCAGTGTCTCTCCACAACTTCCAATGCGCATAAGCCGCGTAACCTTGTTCTCCGCAAGGCGACTTCGCTGCTTCGTCTTGATCCGATTCTGCAGCGAGAACCCCCTCTCTGCAGGAACACTCGAGACAGGGATTACACAGGCTATCTTGGCGAGCTTGGTCCACTTGGATACATTTTAGGCTTATTCTCAAATTCAGATTGTGTTAGGGGGGCGGGATTATTAGGCAATTATAATCGGACAATTTGACCGGAGAGATTTAATTTAGTCGGACATTTCATTTTTTTCCCGGCCAATGTCCGGTAATTACCGGACAACGGAAACCCTGATACAAATATCACACCTGCGGGACAGGTACAGGATGGCAACAACAACTTCCCGAGTTACACCAGGAACGTACAATCCCTCCATCAGTTCTCCGACTGTCCGCAATTGCCTGAGAGTGGCTGGACTGAGGGCTTGTAGGCCTGTTTGGTAAGGCACCGGCAACAATGTTGCCTATGGGCACAAACCCACCTTCGCTGGACCAGACAGGATTGGCAAAAAGTGCTCTTCACTGACAAGTCATGGTTTTGTCTCACCAGGGGTGATGGTCGGACTTGCATTTATTGTTGAAGGAATGAGTGTTACACCGAGGCCTGTACTCTGGAGTGGGATTGATTTGGAGGTGGAGGGTCCGTCATGGTCTGGGGCGGTGTGTCACAGCATCATCGGACTGAGCTTGTTGTCATTGCAGGCAATTTCAATGCTGTGTGTTACAGGGAAGACTTCCTCCTCCCTCATGTGGTGCCCTTCCTTCATGACAGTGCCACCAGACATACTGATTGTTCTGTGTGTGATTTCCTGCACGACAGGAATGTCAGTGTTCTGCCATGGCCAGCGAAGAGCCTGGATCTCAATCCCATTGAGCACTTCTGGGACCTGTTGATTCAGAGGTTCAGGGCTAGGGCCATTCCTCCAGAAATGTCTGGAAACTTGCAAGTGCCTTGGTGGAAGAGTGGGGTAACATCTCACAGCAAGAACTGTTAAATCTGGTGCAGTCCATGAGGAGATGCACTGCTGTAATTAATGCAGCTGGTGGCCACACAAGTTTATGACTGTTACTTCTGTTAGTCACATGTCTGTGAAACTTGTTCAGTTTATGTCTTAGTTGTTGAATCTTTTTATGTTCATACAAATATTTACACATGGGTAGTTTGCTGAAAATAAAAGCAGTTGAAAATGAGAGGATGTTTCTTTTTTTGCTGAGTTTATATATATATATATATATATATATATATATATATATATATATATATATATATATATATATATATATATATATATATATATATATATAAGGGGAGTTCAAATTTAGCTCTTTAATATTCTCTCATGTGGCAATCAGATTCCAGACTGAGACACAAAAGAGAGGTGTGTATGCGCCCCAGAGTCTGTACACATTTCCTGCAACATGTGTGGGAACCACCAGCACACTGAAGGTTAACTTCAGAAATAACTCCTCCAACACACATGAGGTAAGAACATTTGGACTTAAGGAGTTAGAATAAACTAAATGACCATCAAAAATCACATGATGTTTCATTGCTGTGCCAGAAAACACTTTTTTTTTAATAACTAATATACAGTGTGTGTGTGTGTGTGTGTGTGTGTGTGTGTGTGTGTGTGTGTGTGTGTGTGTGTATGTATGTATGTATGTGTGTATATATATATATATATATATATATATATATATATATATATATATATATATATATATATATATATATATATATATATATATATATATTTATTATTTTTTTTTTTTTAAGTTTGGGATCACTTGCCTGAAATGTTTCTCTTAAAAACCTTTTGATCTGATGGTGTATGCTTTAATATTTTAAATTAGTTTTGTAGACACAAAATTTTATTAGTTTAATTACAAAACTAAAATTTTATTTAAAAAAAAAATGAAGTTTTGGAAATGGATGTCTTGGACCGAATAAAGAAAAGCAGCCACTAAGTGCCCAGCACATAGGTGGGAACTCCTTCAATACTGTTTAAAAAGCATCCCAGCATGATACCTCAAGAAGTTTGTTGAGAAAATGCCAAGAGTACATGTCTGCAAAATCTAGGCAAAGGGTGACTACTTTGAAGATGCTAAAATAAAACACAGTTTTGATTTATTTTGGATTTTTAGGCACAACATAATTCCCATAGTTCGATTTCTATTACTCCATAGTTGCGATGACTACTATTATTCTAAAATGTGAAAAAAATAAAGTAAATGACCATAAACTTTGCGCACACACACACACACACACACACACAGTTGAAGTCAGAATTGTACATACACTTAGGTTGAAGACATTAACTCATTTTTTTATCCACTCCACAGATTTAATGTTAGCTACCTGTAGTTTTGGCAAGTCTTTTAGGACATCTACTTGTGTATAACATGAGTAATATTTCCAACAATTGTTTACAGACAGGTTGTTTCACTTTTAATTGACTATCACAATTCCAGTGGGTCAGAAGTTTACATACACTACATCAACTGTGCCTTTAAGCAGCTTGGAAAATTCCAGAAAATAATGTCAAGCCTTTAGACAAATAGCTTCTTATAGGAGGTTTACTGAATTGGAGGTGTACCTGTGGATGTATTTTAATGCATACCTTCAAACTCGGTTCCTCTTTGCTTGACATTATGGGAAAATCAAAAGAAATCAGCCAAGACCTCAGAAAAAAAACTGTGGACCTCCAAAATCTGTTTCATCCTTGGGAGAAATTCCTAAATACCTGAAGGTACCACATTCATCTGTACAAACAATAGTATGCAAGTATAAACCCCATGGGACCACGCAGCCATCATACTGCTTAGGAAGGAGACGCATTCTGTATCAAATGAACGAGGTTTGGTGCAAAAAGTGCAAATCATTTCCAGAACAACAGCAAAGGACATTGTGAAGATGCTGGAGGAAACTGGAAGAGAAATATCTATATCTACAGTAAAACAGTCCTTTTTCAACATAACCTGAAAGGCTGCTCAGCAAGGAAGAAGCCACTGCTCCAAAACTGCCATAATAAAGCCAGACTACAGTATGCAAGTGCACATGGGGACAAAAATCTTACTTTTTGAAAAATGTCCTGTGGTCTGATGAAACAAAAATGTTACTGTTTGACCATATTGTTATGTTTGGAGAAAAAAGGGAGAGGCTTGCAAATCAAAGAACACCATCGGAACCGTGAAGCATGGGGGTGGCAGCATCACCTCAAGCTGATTTAAATTTGTGGGCAGAACTGAAAAAGCATGTGCGCGTAAGAAGGCCTACAAACCCTGTCTCTGTTACACTAGTTCTGTCTGGAGGAATGGGCCAAAATTCGAGCAACTTATTGTGAGAAGCTTGTGGAAGGCTACCCAAAACTTTTGACCCAAGTTAAACAATTTAAAGGCAATGCTGCCAAATACTAACGAAGTTTATGTAAACTTCTGACCCACTGGGAATGTGATGAAAGAAATAAAAGCTGCAATAAATCATTCTCTCTACTTTTATTCTGACATTTCACATTCTTAAAATAAAGTAGGGATCCTAACAGACTTTTTTTTTTTTTTTACAATTAAATGTCAGAAATTGAGAACAACAGAGTTTAAATGTATTTGGCTAAGGTACATGCAAACTTCTAACTTTAACTGTAAATAGAGTACACTACTGCAGTAATGCCTCAACTATTATCTTGTTTTGAATGTCACTTGGAAATGTATATTTAAGTCTACAGTTTCACTGTATGGTCATCTTGCTTTTAGCATATTAATGTTGTTTGTTTCACCTTAGCCTCTGTGCCATTGCATGTTACTGTGTGGAGTGATATTACTGCTTCTAAATGTGTGGCATGAGACTTATTTTGAGCTTTTCTAATTGATTTTGCAGCTAAAATTCATAAGTCCTAAAGATCCTTTCCACATCAAGCATTCAAATTATTCCCTAAGGTGAGTTTTTCTCTCTCTCTCTGTTTTTCCATTTCTGCACTATTAATAGTCACTATTTACTTAAGTAAATTAATGGGTAATAGAAAGTACAGATTTCACTTAAGTATTCTGTATGATGTCATTTCCTGCTGCCAATGTCTGGTGTGAAGGCTCTGATTCTGAGCTCAGCCACAGGTATAATTATACTGGTAGTATGTGCCTGTTTGTGTGACTGCCAGTGTCTTTACCTGGGTTGTTGCGCTGTATGCATGTTAACATGTATGCATAGCCATCCCATCCTATGTGTGAACTAAACTTTGTTGTTATCAGTATTAAGAGTGAAATTAAAAGATTTCATTTTGAGACTGAGGCATTTTTGCATGCCTCTTAAACTCGAACTTGTTTTGCAAATGTATGGTGTATCAGATCATTTGGCTCCGATTTCTGCTCCATAATGTTTTAGCAGTTTCTCATTGTGTGGAATTCCTTTTTTCCATTCAGTGTTTATTTGTCTAACATCACCTTCTGAGCTTTTTGTCTGTTTTTATGCCTTTAAATGTTGTCAATGTGTCTCTCTAGATCACAACACTACATCAACCTCCCTGTGCAGTTTGTGCCGGCCGCTGCGGGCCAGTTCTCCGGCACGCTGCTCGTGCAGACGGACACAGGCGATAAACTCACTGTAGAGCTCATTGGAGAAGCCTTACCATAACGATCTGCTCATACTCGCCGCCAGCAGAGGCCACTGCAAAACAAAGCTAATGAGTTGTTTTGAACAGAGACTTGGAATTTTCTTCTAGATGCCTTACAAAAGAATGTCAAATGTAGTGTTTTACTCCCCTTTTTGTATTTTTTTTTTTTTTAATTGAAATTAATAAACTGTTATTTTAGAGTTATGTCATTTTGGATAAGCACCACACAGTATGGAGATTATATTTCCAGCATCACAGTTTTTGGTGTGTTGCCACATTTCACAACCATTGCAATCACTGATGTAATGTTTTTGTCCCTGGGTTTTTTTTATTTTTTTTTTTATTTCTTTCTGCCGGTCAAAAAAAATCGGACTCACTGGTTTACAGAAGTGTAATCACATGAAGCTGGAAAATATTTTAAAGGATGATCTGGATCAGCATTAGTTTTAGTGCACATGCTCTCTACAACACAAAAAATGTCTGTGTATTATTGTGTCCTATATTTATTTTAAATCACTGTTGTTGATAAATAAAATTGCTGAATTTATTGACTTTACCTTTTTAAAAGCAGGATACATATTAGTGAGCAAAAATAGTTAAATTATTGATTAGCTTCAATAAATACAAAGATTGGCTTTAGTTTAGTTACGAGTGTATTTTGTTTGCATTAGATCAGCTTTTGGCACACATTCAAGATGGCATATGTTAGCGTTTTCAGTTGTATAAGAACTGCAAATATATATATATATATATATATATATATATATATATATATATATATATATATATATATATATATATATATATATATATGAGTTATATTTTTCATAAAGAAAGCATGTTAAATATACATTATATCACAAGATAATCATTTTATTTATTTTTTTAAAATGGGGTTCCCACAGTCAAGGAAAATCTGGAAATATCAGTTAATTTTAATACTAATAGGCATGGAAATGAATCAAATCCTAAAAAGTCATGGAATAATAACGAACATTTTTATAGTGGTATATACATTTTTGTGATTCTGCTCGACTTGCTCTTGCTATGTTAGTATCCATTGATAAGGATTTAAAATCCTGCATGATTACAAACTTCTGAAAAAGCCATGGATAATTAAAAAAATAATAATTTGTCAAATAAATGTTGTGGGAACCCTGTTTATATTTCTATTAATAAAGGAACCATCTGGCTTATAGCAATGAGGTAATGGGAAAATTAAGTTTGACAAAAGTCAGTACAGTGAATTTTCAGTAAAGGCAATCACTATGAATAAATAGTTCTTTAGTCCAGGATGTGATGAGAGTAATGTGAAGCAGTGATAGGACCAGCAGCCAAGTGTGGTGTTTAATGGAGTGGTGGTGTAGTGGGCTAAAGCACATAACTGTTAATCAGAAGGTTTCTGTTTTAATCCCCATGGCCACCACCATTGTGTCCTTGACCAAGGCACTTAATTCCAGGTCGCTCCAGGGGTTTTGTCCCTGTGATAAGTCAATTTCGATAAAAGCGTAAATGTGAATGTGTTTAACAGCTCCATTAGTTGTACAGATGACCACTACAACATGTGAACTGAACGGCATTTCATTACTGTCTACTGAGGCAGAGGATGCACCAGCTGTATAGATATTCACAATGGCTTTAACTTCCTAGAAAGGCAGAAAGATTCCACTGTTGACATAATTGTCAAGTTTTTCCTCTTGAAAAATTGTGTATTTGAGGTTTTCTTGAATGATACACCTGCGCTTTGGAAATCTCTTTCTTAAATTGGTTTCAAAGTTAAAATATTAACATACTGGCTGCCATTTTGTAATAATATGTACACACCATAGTTTACATTCAATTTAATATGACTCATCTGTGATGTTATTTTTGCCACATATTGTGGCTCACAGATAGAGTATTGTCTCTTTATATTTACACTCATTTCTAGTTCAATACACTAATAATAACTGCTCCTGCTATGTGTGTGAGAGTGAAATGAGGCATACAGGAGAACTACTGTGATATATTAAAAGATTGGTGGCATGATGTCATATCGATCTCAGGATATTGTGCTTACTGTAACTGTTCCTAAAACTTGGTCTAAAATTCTCAGGAAAGATCTTAGTGAGTTACGAACTATTGTTAAATCAGTGTTAAAAAAAATTCCTATGCATGTACATTTTTGTTCCCAGAGGAACACAATATAAATGTACCTTTAAAAGGTACACAATATGTCCTTGGGGTATAATTATGTGCTCAAAATTAGTTATAAACAGAATAAATAGATGTACAAAAATTGTCCCCTTGAGGATATCATCACTGTAAAGGCTCTTGTACCTTAAAACCTTAAAAAACAGTTTAACACTTTGAGTGTAATAACTGGATATTCTTATTTGTTTGCTTGGGGCCTAATAAACTCTTTTCTACAGTGTTAAAACAACGTTTTCCATGCTTGTTTAATGAACCGTAAACAATTAATGAACATACACCATGTGGAACAGTCATTAAGAAGCCAACAGCTTAAAGATGGTAGGCAATTAAGGTCACAGTTCTAAAAACTTAGGACACTAAAGAGACCTTTCTACTGACTCTGAAAAACACCAAAGGAAAGATGCCCAGGGTCCCTGCTCATCTGCTTGAACGTGCCTTAGGGATGCTGCATTGAGGCATGAGGACTGCAGATGTGGCCAGGGCAATAAATTGCAATATCCGTACTGTGAGACGCCTAAGACAGCGCTTCATGGAGACAGGAAGGACAGCTGATCATCCTCGCAGTGGCAGACCACGTGTAACAACACCTGCACAGGATCGGTACATCCGAATAGCACACCTGCGGGACAGGAACAGGATGCAATAACAACTATCCGAGTTACACCAGGAATGCACAATCTCTCCATCAGTTCTCCGACTGTCCGTGAGAGGCTGGACTGAGGGCTTGTAGGCCTGTTGTAAGGAAGCTCCTTACCAGACATCACCTACAACAACGTCTCCTATGGGCACAAACCCACCTTCGTTGGACCAGACAGGACTGGCAAAAAGTGCTCTTCACTGATGAGTCATGGTTTTGTCTCACCAGGGGTGATGGTCAGTCTCACGGATCTTGTCGGAAGAATGAGTGTTACACTGAGGCCTGTACTCTGGAGCGGGATCGATTTGGAGGTGGAGGGTCCGTCATGGTCTGGGGCGGTGTGTCACAGCATCATCGGACTGAGCTTGTTGTCATTGCAGGCAATCTCAATGCTGTGTGTTACAGGGAAGACTTCCTCCTCCCTCATGTGGAACCCTTCCTACTGGAATGTCAGTGTTCTGCCATGCCCAGCGAAGTGCCCGGATCTCAATCCCATTGAGCACGTCTGGGACCTGTTGGATCGGAGGATGAGGGCTAGGGCCATCCCGAAAATGTCCGGGAACTTGCAAGTGTCTTGGTGGAAGAGTGGGGTAACATCTCAAAGCAAGAACTGGCAGATCTGGTGCAGTCCATGAGGAGGAGATACACTGCAGTATTTAATGCATCTGGTGGCCACACCAGATACTGACTGTTACTTTTGATTTTGACTTTTTTTGCTGAGTTTACATCCAAGATCGAGTGACAAATGCCAGATCTTCTAATCTTATGGCTTTGATTAGTATAGCTGGATTGAGTTGTCTGAGATGACTGCGTTGTTTGAAATGGGTATATATATATATATATATATATATATATATATATATATATATATATATATATATATATATATATATATATATTGGTTGGTTGCTACAATGGCCAAAGAGCAAGCCCAGTTTTTCACGTCTGCTGCATAGTCTGCACATAAAAGTGGTACAGAAGTGAGGAAAATATTAGACAGATTATTTATTTCTTTTTTATTCTTGAGTAAATGTATTAATTTCTCCACAAAAGGCACAGAGTGACATCCGATCCCTATATAAAAAGAGTCTTGTGACAAATATTGAACATATGGAACTTAAAAAGCAAAAACTCCTACAAGAGACTTATGACAACGTGAATAAAACAAAAGTTAAACTGGAGATAGAGTTGCTTCAGAGGGAACTTCAGAGTAAGTGCTAAATCACTTTCACACAGACAAATATTGTTGACTGTGCATAGCAATATCTCATATTGCAGGTAAAAGATGACTGATTGCTGCCTTTGATTTGGAGTAATAAAACCAATACAGAAATGTATTATGGGCCGAAGCATGTTTGCCGTTTTTTATTAAAAAAGGTCAATCAAAAATGGTGCTCCACTTAGTTGGTCCAGGTGCACTGGCTGGAGGTCATCATCAGGCAGCACCTCCACCACAGGGGTCCTCTCTTTTCTGATGGTGGCAATGTTGCATGAAACAATAATGCCACAGGCCCTGTCAGATGCAACCCTTAGACTTTTCAGACACTGAAATCTTCCCTTCAGTTGCCCAAAGTTCAATTCAATGTGTGCCTTTGTCCAGGCTAGAGCTGCATTGTAACAGGTTTGTGGACTGAGGTTTAGGTCAGGGAATGGAGTCATGAAATACTGCCTGCAGGCATAGCCCCTGTCTCCAAGCAGGATCCCATCATAATCACCTGTGTAATGGAAAAATGCAGTTCAATTAGGCCCAGAATAAGTTAATTTAATACAGTGAGCTTGACATTTCTATATTCTCTTACCAGATTCAAATAATTTGCATAAATGTGACTGAAGATTCTTGAGTCATGCACAGATCTAGGCCATTTTGCCCCAACGTTGGTTATAAGGCACATCGAGTCGTACACTATCTACGATACTTTATTGAGTCCATGTCAGTCAACTGCATTTAATTTTTGATTCAATACCTTTTATCTTAATATACTATTAATAATCTGAAAGCTCAACAATATTAAGATAATCTTAATAATAGCCTACCTGCACGTTTATACCGTGAACCACCTTTCCGTTCACAAAATCACCTTCATTGGGGCCTGATGGGGCCTTGATTGGAATGTGTGTGCATTCCATGGCACCAGTCACGTTTGGGAAGCCAGGGGGACACATGATTGCATGATCTTTGATTAGAATTATAATATACCGGCCATGGTGAAAAAATTACGTTTTATAACCTGAGGTCTAAGTAACTCTGAACTCTTACCAAAACACCCCAAAAATGGCTCGAGTGCCAGGTACACTTTGTGAATGACACAACTGACAGCACTTTTCACTAAGTTCTCTGCATCTCCAGTAGTGCACAAGAAAGTGCCACTCACAAAGATCTCAAGCCAATGCACACTGTCTGTGCTGTTATTAAAGACCGACTCCGAGGAGTTGAACTTTTAATATGAGGGTCCAACAATGAATCAGGCAAATTATTCCCTCACAAAAACGATATCGGTTTAAATTATCGTGCTGCACTAAAGGACCCAGTCTATCCTGCACTGTGTGTTGAATTCTGAAAGCTCTCCATATTATTCGTGCATTTTCTGCATCAAGTTGACCTCATAAAAATGGAGAAGACATGGCTGCGACAGACTTCCTGTATCACCTCTGCTTATAAAGCTGCAATCTAATCCTGTTTACGTGAAATAAGACCCGAGCAGATTTGAGCTTACTGACCTGTTGCTATGCTAGCAAATCTGGGATGAGCTTTGAAGAACCAAACCATCCTGGATCATGTCAAATCATCAACAGTGAAAGCCAGATAACTGAGTTATCCACGAATGAAGGCCCCAGGTCTATATTGTAAAAGAGATTTAAATCACAATGGGACAAAATAAAGGCACAATAATAATATGATTTGTGAAATTGACATGTCATGATCTTGCATAATGTCTTGTCTCTTTAAATGTCATATTCAGTAAATATCTAATAAAAATGAATTAGGCTAGTACTACCAAAGACTATTTATCCCAAGACAGAGCACATTTTAATTATGAGTATTTAAATGAATTGAAGAAATTGGAACGCCCAAAATGTCAGATGTAGGAAAGGAAGTCGCGCATTAAAGGGTTAGTTTAGCCTAAAATGAAAATTCTCCAATCATGTACTCACCCACCTAACAGCCCAGTAGCGTATGACTCACTTTCTTCTGCTGAACACAAATGAAGATTTTTAGAAGAATATTTCAGGTCTGTTGATCAATGGGTCATTCTAATACTACAGGACATTTCATGTCCGTGATATCTTTATATATCTTTACTATATTGTCATTAATATATTGTAACAATTCTTGTTTTTTTCGTACATCATTATATTGAATAAAAATCTCATTACATGTTGGAAAAGGCATCTCTTAATTGTACCTATAATTTGTCTCTTTAATTCACAGTCAAGTTAATCCACTCTTGACACAGGCCTGGTTTTCTTAACAAATATTTTGATAAAAGAGAGAGAACATACCCTCCATCCATTTGTTTCTTAAGTAAATGACTTCACGCTTCGCAAATCATGTGATATTGGAACAAGTACAATCTTGATGTTGATAAACAAAATGTACATGAACACACACACACACACACACATTATGCATCACCTAACCATGTGCTGGTTTGTTGAATTCATTTGATGTCAACATTGTGGTCATTGTTTGACAAGTCACATTCTAGCCGACAACTATTCAAGTTCCTCCCTCTCAATAAAAATGTATGACTGCTTCCTCTAAATGGGTGAAATTAGTAACTCAAAGATTAAAGTCAGGTCCTGTTTTGTTTTTCGGATTTGTTTAGTGGCAACAAGCCAATAAAAACACACCTGGAAGAAAAATATTTATTATTTCAAGCTTTAATAATTATATATATATGTAAAATTCCCCAAAGGAAAAGCAAGTGACACCATATGACCTTGATATAACCAATTTTCTTTCTTTATTTCTTATTTTTTTCCTTTACAAAATCTCACTCAAAAAATAATTTTAAGATTTACACATTTCAATGTCATAGCAAAAAATTCCATCAAATTGTATTGAGCAATATTTAACATAATAATAAAAAAACGACATATTTATTAATTTTGTTTGTTTCCATTTGATGGAATTTTGTTATGAAATTTAAATGCTTAAATGGGTCATGACATGCCTTTTTTTAATTATTATTATATGTTCCTTGAAGTTCAATTATAAAATATATTATAATATATTTTATATTATTATATATTATATAATATGACCCTTTGTCTGAAATGCTCAGTTTTGGTGCAGCTTCTCCTTCAAGACAGTAAACGCTCACTGTTATGATTTGCTTTCTTCTCTTGACTGACCTGCTCTCTCTTTGCCATCTCACTGCTCACCACTACTGGTCAGGGCTATGGAAGTAATAAGTTAAAGAAGCGTTGATGTGTTGTTGTGGAGGTGGTCAAATGCAAATGTATATCACAGTGGGACATCACAATGTGGAGGAAGTAGAAAATGGTAAATGGTCTGCAAAAAAACGAGTCATGTTGGCAGCTTTGTTTCAACAAATTCTTTTTTTTTTTTTTCAGCGAGGAGGAAGTTTTGAGTTCTGAAACTTACAGAATGTTTTTATAGTACAATCACCTCATATATGTCAAAAGATCAAGGGAAATTTAATTCCTCATATCATGACGCTTAAATCTTAAAAATAGGCAAAAATATTTTTATGGGGGTATGTCGCATTCTGAGATTACCTCTTTCATATAAACAAGACCAAATAATGCACATTACAAAATAATACTCTTAAAACATTAGCAATATATACCATGCTGAAGCTTGCCATATCAGCACATGTAAAGAAATCAGTTTTAAACTTCTCAGCACCCAAATTACTTTAATTTTACAGTTCATAGATGATAACCCACATCCGCTGCAGTGGCATATGATAAATTAGGAACTTCTGCATTTAAAGATGCTGCTCAAGACCAATGCAAAGCAGCAAACCTAAAATACATATTGAAATCTGCAAAGGGTACATTTCTGTGCAAGGACTAGTGGGTTCATTCTAATTTTGTTGGGCTGACCAAACAAACAGTTTTTGTGTGTGTGTGTTTTTTTTTTTTTTTTGTCTGGGATCAAAATTCTTTATGTTTGAACTTTTAAAAAAGTGAGTCAGTAGGTAATTACTGTTATTACCATTTCAATCATTCTTTAAAATGTAATAAAAGCATAGGTAAGTGTAGCTTTACATGACTTTTTGTTATCTGGTGAAGTGGTGAAGTTTTGCATCAGGAACCAGATTTTACTTTGGACATCAAGTGGCACATACCATTCAAAAGTTAAAAAAAGTCCATCAAACATTAAAATTAATTTATATTACCATTAACGGCATAGGCCCAACATGCAAAATGTATTACTATTAAAATGGTAAATTTTGGTTTCTGAATGACTCTTAAATGTATCTTCTCTCTTAAGTGGTTCCATGTTGGAATCTGCCTAATTGGCTAGGTTCTACCAAGTGGAATATGCATTTGTGCCCAAAACCATAGAGTTTGACTGGCCACATGGCCTTTGACATCGTCAACAAAAGCAGTTTTTTTTCCTCTTTTAAAAAAAAATTATAAGCCTATTTGTTCTGATATCCTAATGATGCATAATTATATTGATAGTTGCATATTATCATTTGCATTTAGCATTGCTTTTTCCCTGGTGTCCATGACTCTTTCAGAACAGACCTGCAATTTATTTTTGTGTCACAACCCACCAGTTGAGAACCACTGGCCTAAGTCAATACTACACACAAGTTTAACTGTGCAAAGAAGTTGTGCTCTGCCTTTCTCTTCAGCTGTGGGTTGTTCCAGTATGAATTACTGTAGCAGTCCTAAGTGAAGCTTGGTCAATTTTTACAGCAGTCAGCAGGCTCATTACAAGAATACACAGGAGAGGACTGTTGGCGACTGTAGTTCCCTTTTTCATTGTGGCTAGTGGTTCTCCTGTATTGCATGCATGAAGAGTGCAAGCTCTCAGAGAAGGCTGCTTTGCAGATGCTCAGTCTTCATGTGGTTTTCCTTTGGGTTTCCTCCTGAGTGATGCCCCATGATTGCGAGACCTGGATTTGCTTATAGGATAAATCCTGTTGGCCATTCAAAGAGCAATGTCAGTCCATGACTAATAAAAATGTGTACATTTTAAATATGAATAAACCTTGCATATTGCAAACAAAAATGGAAGGATCTTTTTGAAAACAGCAAGCACTCATCTGATTGGCTGTCTTTATGCAACTTCCAGTTGTCAGGGTGCATGACTTATTTTCAGTTAGGGAAACAAAGGTCCCAGACTGCTATCAAAGACTAAGAGGAGGATCTAGTCGCTGAGACATAAATTGTGATAAAATACATTTTGAGTTACTCCAAGTTACTCTGGCTGTCTAAATGGGCTGCCCTAATCCAGAATTAGCTGCAAATTGGACTGGACTTTATGAAAATATTAACCACACTTCTCCATTTCATGGTACATGCAGTAACTGTAAGTGTTCCCCACCTGCGCTGATAGAGGTAAATGAGGAAGACCACATCATCTCTGAAGCAGGCCAGCTGATGGGGTCCAGGGGTAGTTATTATTCCACTGAACACATCACTGATAAATGTGTTCAAGCCCTGAGAATAAAGAGTAAACCAGCATTGTGACAAGTCTGATTACATGAGAATATTATTGAGTGTGTGATATGGTTGTATGTAATACTTATTGTTTATCTATTTTGGATGCGAGTGGTCTCTTTATATAGTGTTCTAAATAAGACTTTCTAACCAAGCACAAACTGATAAAACATAATATATAAACTAGAATATAAATATATAAACTAAACACAAAAAAAATATATTTAAATGGGTCATATTTCTACATTTTGTTATATGTTTTTGCCTGAGGACCATTATAAAGTTAGTCAAGTTAAGGTTTTATGTGCCAAAAAGTGTAATTTTCCACCTTCTCCTTGACCCTTAGAATTAGATGGGTCATTTATTTGTGCTTTTGGACGCTGCCACGTGGAATCAGCATTTCCATGGGAACCCTGATTGTTTCCATGGGAACACTGATCATGCCATCTGCTGGGCATTATTCTCTGCATCTACGAACACAGATCTGCCCATCGTGCGATTACGGCGTACACTCATTCACAAGACTCCTTCACTCTACAGCAGCCAGTGCCGGGATCTCCAGTTTTTGCCAGCGTAGTTAATATTATAATTTTTTGTAAATAAATCCTTTGAACTGTTCCTCAGCTATTGGGTCCCTTTGTCTCGCTCTTGCTCTCTGACAGAACAATCCAGCCATGATGGACCCAGCTCACCTCTGCCATACAACAACTCCGGCAGTCTCCCGATACTGGCCTCACCCAGAAATGCTCTCACCATCTTCGGTGATTCCCCACCTTTCTGGACGCTTCGAGCCCTGCACCAATCCTCCAGCCCCATTCTCAGGTGAGGTGGACTCTTGTTGCACCTTCCTTATACAATGTGCCGTGTACTTCTCATTGCAGCCCTCTGCTTTTCTTTCGGAGTTAATGAAGGAGGCATACGTCATCATGCTCCTCAATGGAAGGGCCACTGTTTGGGGAACAACCATGTGGGACAAGGGACTTTGCTGTTGCTCATCATTCCTTGAATTCGCCACGGAGCTCAACCGAATGTTCGATCCAGCCCTGCTGCAGTGTGGATCAGCCAGTCATGCTCTTTCCGCATTGGGAGGATTCCAGAGCCAAAGAGAACATTACGGATGTCGATGAGGTCTCAAAGTGGCAAGGTCCGATGGTCCAGTTTGACCACAAAGGTTGTTCCCCTGCCGCTGACATGTCCATGGTCACGGAGGCCATCTCTCTGCTGCTGTCAGCAGCCACAGATGTAGTTATCCCTTCCCTGCTAACACTCAAGCCATGAAGACCGTTTTCCTGCTGCTACCAGCATCCATGGCCAAGGAGGCCGTTTTCCAGACACTGCCAGTGCTCGCGGCAACAGAGGCTGTTCTCCTGCCACTGCTAGTGCCCACGGTCATGAGGCCATTCCCCTGCTGGCAGCATCCATGACCATGGAGGCTGATCTTCTGCTACTGTCAGCGCTCACGTTCATGGAGATCGTATCCATGTCATATCCTGTGCTTACAGCCATGGAGGCTTTTTCCTTGTCCCTTTCGGTGCCCATGGCCATGAAGGACGTTTACTGTCTGTGCTCACGACCAAGGAGGTTGTTCCTTTGCCAGTGCCCACAACCACAGAGGTCATTCCCCTGTCACTGCCTGTGCTCACAGCCACTGAGGCTGTTCCACAGTCCATGTCGGTCCTCAGAGCCACAGAGGCAGTTCCCCTGTCCCTGTCAGTCCGCACAGCCACAGATGCTGTTCCCCTGTCCATGTCGGTCCTCACTGCCATGGAGGCTGTTCCCCAGTCCATGTCTGTGCCCATGGCCACGGAGGTTGTTTTCCTGTTACTGCCTGTGCTCACGACCACGGAGGTTCTTCCCTTGCCAGTGCCCACAACCACGGAGGTCATTCCCATGTCACTGCCTGTGCTCACAGCCATGGAGGACATTCCACAGTCCATGTCGGTCCTCACAGCCACGGAGGCTGTTCCCCAGTCCATGTCAGTCTTCACAGCCATGGAGGCAGTTCTCCAATCCATATCGGTCCTCCCGGCCATGGAGGCTATTCCCTAGTCTCTGTCGGTGCTCACGGCCACGATGCCATTCCCCAGTCTCTGCCTGTCCTCACAGCCACAGAGGCTGTTCCCCAGTCCATGTCGGTCCTCACAGCCACGGAGGCTGCTCCCTAGGCCAGTTTCGCCTCCATAGATGTGATCGATCAACATATTTCTGCGAGGCCTTCGATGTCAGTCAAGATTTTTGCTGCATAAATGGTTGAAATATTGACTGGACTTCTTCCATTTTGATCCTGCAAGGTGTCCGACATGTGAAAACGCAAGTGCTTTTTAATGTCCCCAAAGCCCTACGATTTCAAATTTTTTGACATCCTGCCCTCCCAGCAGAGTTTAACAAACAAAACTATTACAGTTATCACCAGTTAATATTGCTTAAAAAGGATAATTGTAGCAAAGTTTAAGCAGAGCTTGCATCTAAGCGACCAACCCTCACACGTGACTAATTATTCCTGTTATTTCAAAAGATAACAGAAACATGTATTTCTCATTAAATTACCCCTTTAACGTACCTTATACATTAAGATGGACATCTGTAGGTGAGCCACTGATTTTAACTGTGGAGAAAAGCAAAAGACATTGAGGAGAATTCTGAAGATCAGCAAAGTAAAAAAGATTAAATTAAACTCTACATGGCACAAGCTGATAGGTTCTTTGAGCTTGCTTGCTCACAATTTGACATGTGATGTTTTGAGCCAATCAACTCTTGTGGTGTAAGCTGATAGGCCCTTTGACATGTAATCTGTAAGACATTTTTTGTTCTCTCTGTGTCTAGCATTTAAATCAAGGCCGTAACCATGTATTTAACATTTGGGGAGACCAAACCATTTTGGGGGAAGGGGGTCACGGGTGTTGAGGTCACAAATATAATGGTACTCGGTCCTTTAAAATAGTAAAGTTGATGAATATATATATATTATTATAATTTTCTGAATAAAAGCTTTAAATATGTTAAAGTTTTTTTTTTAAATGTGACCAAAATTTGCCAATTTCTTTTCATGTTCACACAGTACAAGACAAACACTGTATCTGCATTGCTTGCGATATGCCAGTTTCAATCATCTTTTCTTTCTTTTTTGTGCTGCATCAAAAAAAAGACAAATATAATTTGCATTTCTTATCATCACTGATGTATTTGTAAAATGGCATGACTGTCTGCTGGCTAGCAAAAAGAAAACAAGCAAAATTATTTACTGTCCTCAAATTGTGCCATTAAAATACCATAAAAGTAGTCCATACAACACTAAGCTTTTCTATGGCCCCAGAAAGCTTGGAACCTAGCGCACAAGTCATTTGGACTACTGTTATATAATAACGCTTTATAGTATTTGACTTTTATGAAGCTTGACAGCTCCTGCTCACTATACACTGTTATTTTATGGAATAGAGCTGCTTAAAATATCTGTTTTTATGTACCAAGAAAAAGTAACAGCAAATGGGTTTAAGTAAAAGTACATTTTCCATTTTTAGGTGAACTATTCCTATAACTGGTGGCTCATTTCTTGAGCACAGACTTGACAATGACATACTTAAAAATAAAACGGTCTCCTATAAAAAGAAGACTCTTAGGAGATGCTGTACAAAATTCTGAATTATTTAAAGACATAAAGAAAATATTTGGAAAATCTCAAATTGACTGTTAATGATTACCTAATAATATTTGCACTAGAATTATATGACACTAGTCTGTCCTTGTCACAACCAAAAAACTCAATGGAAGCCACAAATCACAGGTCTAATATTCTAGTTCTAATCTGAGGGTGATAATGCTCTACTTTGCATTTTATTGATAATTTTCTTAGACAATGTCAAGTGAACTTTCTAAAACGCTCCTTCAAAAACCTGCCAGATTACCACATTCATTCAATCCCTTTACAATGTACATACATACACTCTTTGTCTTAAGCCTGTTAATGTTTTCACATTCACAATTATGAATGACATTTGAATCATGTACTGTACATTACTTTTTTCAATTCAAAACGTGTCAATTTTGTCAAATGGTGAATAGTTTACACTCTTGGAAATTTTAGTCATAAAACAGTGGTCAAATTTTGCATCATCTCACATGACACAAACACTCTTAACCAGAACTGCTTACTGATGCGTGCCGCTGGAATAATCCATGAGGTTCCCACTTAGCACCTTAAACTTGAGTTCTGTGACTCCTGCCTTCATCGATTTGACTGGCTATCTCAAATGAAATTGACGTGTGGTGTTAGACTACTGAGCATGCTAAACATGTAACTTTTTTTTTTTTTTTTTTTTGCTACGACTCATGGAATCACGTTTTTATCAAGGTAAGCCTTAGAAAAATGTGGCACTACCACACATAGCTATCTTAGATCAGCTTTAAATCATTACATATATAGCTAGGCTGTCACTAGTTAAATAAACTCTGGGCTTGCCTGGTCCAGGCACACATTTTGAGACAGGTCACTAGCTGTTTAAGCCATTTGGCCAAGCTGACCCAGGCACACATAGCTATTCAGTTCATTAGTGTTACACCATTCAGCCAAGTTGGTCCAGCCACACTTAGCTAGTAAACACTCGATGCACATGGATCTTCGGTGCACCAGGAGTACATACTGTGAGTCTTGGCAGTAGATCTGCATTGCTGGAGGTTTATAACATGCATTGTGTTTGTGCAGCTTTCCTGCTTTGTTGGGGGATTGTATGTATTTATAATGGTGCAGCAGCAACATTTCCAAATGCTTAACTCAATACATCTGTGTATGTTCTAGCAATAGCAAGTTTCAGTACTTGCTTTAAAGCAGCAGCAGCAGAGTAGCAGGTCGAGTCTGCCAAGACCAAATCCTATCAACACATCATACGCATATTAACATGCTAAATCATTCCGAGGGTTGTCATTACTGAACTGTGGCTGAGCTGTATTTTGATACAAACCTTGTAATTGATGAACAGCTGAGGGACCATCGACAGAAATCCAAAAGCATAAACACCTGAATGTTAAAAGAAATTAGAAACTATTATTTGACTTAATTTCTAAGTAAATACATTTTCATTTAGAAAACAGTCATAGAACTTTTGTTAACATGCATATTTCAGCTCTTACCACTAATAAGGCCACTGGTTATCCAAGAGTACCAACTATTGAGAGTACACAACACAATGATACATAAATACATTTATATGTTGACATTAAATTAGAATAATTAACAAAAGAATAAGCATCCATAATGAAATTATAGTTGACCATTAAATGTTACCTTTTATTTTGGAGATATAAGTATGAGTATACAGCCCCACTGATACACAATGGATAAATCAGATATGACAAGAACTTCATGGCCTATAAAAGTGAAGACAATGTCCAGGTGAAACTTCTTCAACAGCTTGATCGGTCAACACACATATCCTCATACAACCAAAAAACCCGTCAATGGACGACCCATGGGATGGGTTAAAATGAGTTCAACAGCAAGGTAAACAAATATGTGGCACCTAAATATGTATTACAGGTTATACCTTAGAATCATACTCTTCTGTTGCTCGCTCAAAATCATCAATTCTTTCATCCTTTAAGGAAACAACTCAGAATGAGTAAGACATGTAACACAGTTCTCAGAAATGTCACACTATTATTACTAAGAACAAGTAATAAATACTTACATGAAATTTATGTGAAAGTGCTATGACCTTATTGACTTTCCATAACTACAAAGTTAAGAGGTAGAAAATGTTTTTTTACAAGAACAAATAATACAGGAGGATAATTCAATATTTAACAAATTTGAAGTTAATTGCTAGCAGTTCAAAATGAGAACACTGAAACTATTTTTGAACCTCAATCAGAGCTGCAATCCCACTGGGCAGTAGAATGAGCCAGCTAGATTTCTCTTCTAGTAGATGGAGGAATATTACTATGGTGCTAAAACATCTCCAAAGAACTGCAGAGACACAGAGAAGCATAATAGCTTGACACTTTTTCCCATATGAGACACTTTAACATACAGCAGGTACAGAATTTAAAATGTACCTGATCTCTTAGAAATGCCTGCTAAACTCTTCTTCTCTCGCCAGAACTTTATGTCATTCTTGAAGGCAAAGACTTCAAATGAAAGCTGCAAAATAAAGTATTATAATAGTAATATGTTTGTATAGCTGCATGCACATTAAGAATAATAAGCACACAAACCCGGATTCAAAAAACATATTACATGGAATGCAGGCACGAGAACAGACAAAGCCAAGACATGCAGCCCACTATCAACAAACATGGATTTAATTTCATCAAGGTTCTTCTCTGAAAATCCTGTAAGAGAAAAAATTGTAGAAAAACGTTCATTTGATTAGAACTGAATTAAACATTATACTTGAGAATCTAATCATTGAATTACTGCCTTATTTGGTACATGCAATGCTGTTGTGTTACTCACCAAAATGTTTGAGTGAGTATATGACACCTTGTATGTGGATCCATATTCTAAATTTGCGTAAGGTAATGGTATCAAATGATATTGTCAGCGGGACAGCTTTTGTGGTGCTGTTTATCTCCTGTGTAATTTATAACATGTTAAAGTGCATTCATATATCAAATGCATATAAAAATTAAACAAAGCATCTCAAAACTGCCGTGATTGAACTAATATACATACTATTAAGTCCTTCATTCGTGTTCTTAGTTCATCGACCAGCAAAAGAGGCAGATACAATTTCCTTTTTTCCTTTTTTCCAACTTCAACTCTGAGGAAATAATTAAAATTGAAAAAATGTTGTACTTCTTCAACATTGGAGGTATTATACTAACAAGTTTTCAGATCTTTTTCAGTTTAATACCAGTGAACTTTGGAGTTCAAGAGTACTTATGTAACTCTGTAACTGATATTATGGTCACTTACATCTGAACTGGTTTAAATAACTCACATTTTCATATAGCTGTGCAGGTCGCTTGGCACTGCAGCACTGCTGAATGTGAAGTCCTCATTCATTAAGTTCAAGGGAAGTTGTGATCTCCAGTATGAAACAATCTGCTTCTTCTCTAGTGGCTTTAGAAAGCAGACAAAACAGGAAAATATCAACATTTAAGTTGTCCCTATCTATTACATTGCATTCGTATGGACTGATATGGATTGTGTAGTAAAAATTGGTTAAATACATTCAAACAGGAGAGCAAGATCAAACATTTTGAGTGCAGGTTTTGAATTCCTGAAAAGAGTGAGCTAATATTAACGGTACATTACAATGTTTTTTCAGATTAACAATTTTATTGATTCTCATAAATAAACACAAAGAAAAACAAAACATATATACACAGAATCAATCTTAACCCCCACTATTACCCCTCTCAATACCCAACCCCACCCTGGCCCCCAGGTCGCAAATTACAAAGACACACACACAATAAAATAAAACAATAAATTAAAATAAATAATTAAACATATTATTAAATTATAATAGAAAATCTAATACAAATAATCACCCATTCATAAATTATATATACCTGCCCCATTTCTCCACGAACCCATTGTACTACCCCATTCTACTAAACAACCCCTCCTCAAGGACCGCCACCCTTCCCTGAAAGGAGGGTGCTCCAGCTGACCTCGAGCCCCTTAAAAGTGTCTGTCTGGTGATCATGACACAGGTTAAGACTCAACAGAAGACTTCCATGTCGATGACCACCCTATTGTCCAAAATACTGAATCTGGGGCAAAAGAATACCCAAGTGCCTAATACATCGCACACCAGACTCTGAAACTTTAACCTTTAAAACACCCCAAAAGACATGGGTTATGTCTCCATCCTCTGATTGGCATCGCCAACAGGTGGGTGTGTCTTTAAGACCAAGCCTATACAATCTAGAGGGGTCCAATAGAACTGATGTAAAATCTTGAATTACATAAGTTGCACCCTTGCGTCTCTAGATGCAGGCTTGTCGTTGTTTAGAATCCCAGCCCACTCGCCCTCCTCCAATTCCAAGTTTAAATCTTTCTCCCATTATCTCTTGAGAGTGGTCGAGGTTCTATCCCCCAGACTCTGAATTAGTATGGAGTAATACACTGATGCCTCATGACCTTTTCCAAAAGCAGTAATCACCACCCTCATAGTATTTGCTACTTTATGGGGGTGTATACTACTCCCAAAAATAGTACAGAGCAAGTGGGGCAGCTGTAGATACCTAAAAAACTGAGATCTGGGTATCCCAAAATGTTGAACAAAATTTTCAATGGACCTCAACACACTACTCTATTATAGGTCACCGAGTGTAGTAACCCCCTCACAATCCACTCTGTCCAGCAGAAAGGGGATTTGTTAATACACAGTTTAGGGTTCAGCCATATGCTCGAGGCAACATTTAGATAAATATCCAAATTAAACACTCTGGACTCTTTTGTCCATAACGAGTGCAAATGCAAGATAATGGGGTGTATTTTAACTTCTCTGGTTAAATTGATAGAAAGGCTTTGCAATGGCATAATAGGGGCAAGAACTTCCTGTTCAATACAAAACCAGGGAGGGGCTCTTTCTGGTGGAAGTGACCAATGAGTCAAATGAATGAGACCGAACGCATAATAATAATATTAGCCCACCTTTGTCAATCGGCCTATGCAGTTTACTGAAATGTAATCTGGGAAACTTACTGTTCCAAATGAAAGACTTCTTTATGCTCTGAAATTGCTTGAAATAATAGAGGGGAACATCTATAGGGAGTGATTTTAGCAGGTAGCTGAATTTTGGAATACAGTTCATTTTAATAACATTAACCTTCCCAATCATCGATAAACGTAATGGAGCCCACCTGCCCACATCGCTTGAAAAACTTTTTATTAAATGGTCTAATTGAACTCTAACTAAATCAGACAAATTTGCTGGGAATAAAATACCCAAATACTAAATGCCCTGTTTGAGCCACTGAAAGGCGTCTGGCTGGAAAGCCGTTACTGGGCAGTACGCTGTTAGAGACAAAGCTTCGGATTTAGACCAGTTAATTCTGTATCCTGAGAACTTATGAAAGGAATTAATAATTCTGTGGAGGCAAGGTATAGATCTATTAGGTTCAGAGACAAATAATAAAATATCATCTGCGTAAAGCTAAAACTTATGCGCCACACCTCCTGCCATCACCCATGGAAAATCATCCTCCTTTCTTATCATGGCTGCTAATGGTTCCAGGGCAAGACAGAACAGTAATGGGGAAAGAGAGAAGCCCTGTCGGGTGCCTCTATCCAGACTGAAATAATCTGAAATTAACCAATTTGTTTATACCGCTGCTACCGGGTGTCTACAAAGTAACTTAATACCTCCCAAGTACCTTGAGTACCTCCCAAGCCAAACCCACAGAAGATACTGAGGACCAGTTGGTCTCAACATAAACATTGATTTCAGCCTTTAACATTTGTTGGAAATCAGGATTTTGCAAAAGGGATACATTAAAGCAGCAACCGTATGAACCCCAAACTTCCCCCAGAAACAAACAAACAGAAAAAGAAAAATGTGCACATTAACCCAGCGCATGACAGAGCTAACTAGCGTCCATTCTCGTGGCGTGCCATCAGATTGCTCAAGTCTGGTGCTTCTATACAACCTTTGTGAGACAAAATTACACAACAGAAAATACTCTGTAAAATAAACTCCAGCCAATATGCAGAATAAACACAAAGAACGTGTTCACAGAACTGTCTCGAAGGTGTGATCCTCCACAAAATGGACTCAAGTCTCTAGCGGAACAGCACAAAAAAAGAAAAAGCTCACTTGGGGGCCACATGAGAAACATCAAATGGCTTACTCACCACATTGCCTCTATGAAACCATTCTGGGGACATGTAAATAATTTGCAGTCAACCTAAACCTAACAGATAGTGCTCTAAAGCATCACATTTTCTAAAGCAACCATATAATTTAATGTGGCTTTTATGACACTTTCGTCTAATGCGTCAGCTTAAACGCATGACTTCCGAGTCGTGAGCTAATCACATTGGAATAAGTTTAAATGTAGGTGAGTCTGTAATCATTTGAAATATTTCAAATGATGCATTTTAGTAAAAGTTTCGATATCATAATATCGCAGTGTGTGAGTAGAAGTGCGAAACACACGTTTCTAAAATCATACGCAGTCATTGTAGTCATGAAATGCGTGAAAGTAAATAAGACGCACAGTTGATGAAGCACCAAAAGTTCATTTCACCAGTAAACTGCCGTGAAACGTAGAATCCGGCATGTAAAAGTAATTTTGAAAAAGGTTTAGTTCATTCTATGAGACTATGATATTTTTATATAAAAAGAATTCACGAGTGAACTGTTTCATATAGTCCTGTAGCACTAAACAGATTTGGCATGCTGTCCATTACTGAGGGGCTCGAGGACAGGACTGGGCTTCAGCTCAGAGATCAAAAGTTTGAAATAATAATTTGTATATATGAAATATAAAGCTGGAGGGATGCCACAAGATGATATGACTGGCAGGCCTAGATGCACATGTTGCTCCCAAACTTACGATTGGAACATAATTTATATATACTGTAAAGATCTCAAGATTGATTTTTTTTCCATTCTTGAACCAGCAGAGCCTTGATTCTGCACTTTAAGATTGGGTCATGCCAGTGTTTTGCACTTGCCCTGATACAGTAGAGCTGTTCAAGTTGTAATCCTAAAACCAGGAAGACAATTAGCATTTCTGACAATGGGTTCCTCTGGAATTTCTATTGGATTTTTATAATGGCTGCTTTTCGTTTAGGAGCAAAGTAAACTCTATGGTTAAAATGACTCCAGATCTAATTTTAAAAGTAAATCCAAAACTGCCATCCTAAGAAAAGCTTTAGAAATTCTAGAGAGAACGCATGGCAAATTAGTCTTCCAGGTTGGCCTACAAATTGACGTAATGGCTGAACAGCTCAATAATGATGGTGACTTCCATTGTTAAATTGACATTTATGTCACTATACTGTGTAATATGTTATTCTAACATTAAAAAAAAAGAGTGTCTCTTATTTTTTATTTTTGACTTTTGGAAAGTCATGACAATAAAGAGTGGATTTCTCTTTTGCTATTGGAGCAAATGGGAATATATATTTTCTATGATCTTCCATTTACTTCTATAGAGGTTTACCCCAATATAGTTTACTTCTGCGGTCCAAAGAAATGTGGAAAGGGTCCATACCTCAGGGGTGTCTTTAGTTGTGGTGCCAGCAGACTGAAGTGGGATCATCTGAGAGGTGAGACGGGTCACAAGCCGCACATGTCTACTGTCTTTCCAAGGTAAAACTCCACTCTTGTGTACAAACACTACAGCATGGACTGTCCCATTATTATGAGTCATCTTAGGAAGTGTGACACTCACCTTTCTATAATCACAACACAACAATATACTTGATTTATTCAACACAAACAGCTATTTGAGCAATCATGTAATGTATTTTAATGTACCCCAAAAGGATGCTAGATGTTTACTCAAAACTAACTCTTCACTTTTCTAGAAATGTTTTGCTTTTACTTTCAACCAGCTTGTTTTAAAGTCATTTTTATTATTGTAGTTTTAGCATTTATTATTATGTATGATGTTCCCCTTAAGTTCAGATAGATTTAGTTCATAACAAACTCTGTTCAACTAACCTTTGACAACCATAAAATGTCTAAATACTTGATGTAAAAATTTCTAACAGTATTCACGCATCTATTTTTTTATGAATTAAATCTAACATTTTGCAATCTTACTTTAAAATTAATGCCACTTAGTTTGATATTTTGCTTTCTTATGTAAACACACACACATTTTTAAGTGGCGCTTTAATGTACAAATACTGTTGAGGCCACTTGTACATGGTCCTGAATGATTGTCATATTCATATTGTGGTGTTCTCATGATAATCCAAGGTTCTTTAAAGGAAAATTCTCTCATCACTTACACACCCTCATGCCGTCCCAGGTTTGTATGACTTTCTTTCTTCTGCAGAACACAAATTAAGATTTTTATAAGAATATTTCAGCTCTGTAGGTCCATACAATACAAGTGAACGGTAACCAGCACTTTCAAGCTCCAAAAAGCACATAAAGGCAGCATAAAAGCAATCCAGAAGACTCCAGTTGTTAAATCCATGACTTCAGATGTGATATGATAGGTGTGGATGAGAAAATGATCTATATTTATGTAAATGTTTACTATCTGTTAATGTTTCCTCCCTGCCCAGTAGGTGGCGATATGCACGAAGAATGTGAATCGCCAAAAAACAAAAGAAGAAGAATGTGGAAGTGAAAGTAGAAATTTACCTATAGAGCTTTGTGTTCTGCAGAAGATAGAAAGTCATAAACATCTGGGATGGCATAAGGGGGAGTGAATGATGAGAGAATTTTCATTTTTGGGTGAACTACCCCTTTAAATAATAGTAATACATTACGTTTTTGTAAGAGAGACCTAAAACACTTAAATAATTGCAATGAATTTCGTATGATGCAACATTTAGGGCTAATTCTGATTTAGAATGAATTGATGTAAGAACATTTTATGTAGGAATGTTCAACATCAAAATAGAGAAAAACAATACAAGTAACCGTCTCACCACATTTTTCTCTTTTACATGTTATTGATGTCTAAAATCATTAATGCAACAAATCTAACAAATCACAAAAAGGTCGACTTGCCTTTCAAACTTTGAGTTAATGTCAAATCTGTCCACTTTGAACAAAAGGTTGTGTCCAGCTTCATCACTGAGGTCCAGAGCAGAATATATGCTGAGCTGTTGATTTCATAAGAGACATTTTCACATCACATGCCATAATATTATTTCCCAATACATTTAATCCCATTAAATGAGTTGAGCTGTTCCTGTACTCTCACCTGCAGTCGAGGCTTGACAGTGAGGTACGACGTCACGCAGTTGTCACCTATGGAGCTCTCACAGGGTTTGGTGTGAATGAAGCCGTATATGGCCCAGCACGTATGGAGGACATACACCACCAACACACCAAAAATCACTTTGGTGTAAGACATCTTAAACTGAGACCCATTCTTGGGCTTAGAATAGCACGATGGGAACATCTTAACGCCAAATCGTTATCGTAAAGGGGATACAGCCAGGACAAAAGCCTTTAGAAATATCCCCAGCGCAACATCACTTGCCTCGTTCCTTCATTCATTGTGCGCTCGCTCGCCGGTGGGAGAGATGATGATGTGCTGCATGTATTCCAGGAGCTGTGAAATCATTAGTGTAGCGTCGGTTTGATGTTGCAGTGAATCACAAGAGGCGTCATACCATCAGACCTCCAAAGACTGCAGCGGAGATATTCATTTACCATTAATTTTACCAATACCAATGCACTCTAGAGGCGACGTGAGGATGTGGTATAGTCTCAGCATCTCAGGAGTGTCCACTGTGGGAACGTTTGAGTGGCACGCCATATAGGCGGATAGCGACACCCTGCGGCCGTATCAAAAGCATATTTTTCCTTTATTTATTTTTTTAAGAAATAAAAAATACAATAAGCAATTAAAATACGCAAAATATCTAATAATATTTTAAACATGAAACATAATTTGATTGTGATGTAATTTTACAATTTAAATACTACTACTACATTTGCAATTATAAATAAAAACTTGTTTTTACAAATCATTATCTTGATTTTTTATTAATTTGGGGACCAATCATTAAACGTCAGCCTAACTAAAAATAAATAAATACAATTTAAAAATTAAAGAAACAAACAGAAATCGCAACAAGAATTTCCACAATATTTATTTCACAAGAAATGTAAAATAAATACATAAACAGAAATAGCTACAATACTTATTTCCACAATAATTATTTAATAATAAACCAATCCAAAATACTTGAAACCAACTATACAATAATATTTTAGAGAAAACGTTTTTATTTATTTATTTATTAATCTATTATTATTATTATTATTATTATTATTATTTATCATTTATTAATCTATTATTATTATTATTATTGTTATTATTATTTATTAATCTATTATTATTATTATTATTATTATTATTTATTATTTATTAATCTATTATTATTATTATTATTATTATTATTATTTATTGTGAAGTAATTTAAGATACTGCATTGAAAGTATATTCCAGGTTCAATACAAGTTTAGATCAATCGACCGCATTTGTGGCATAATGTTGATTAACACAAAAAAATAATTAAAAGCAAAAATCGAGGTGACATTGGGGAACTTACACTGGAAGTGAATTGCTCAAACAACACGAGTAACTTAATTGCTTCTGTTGCCAGACGTCTCCTGTCGCCGAAGAGTTACAGATGCATCCAAGGCAGCCCTGTCTAGTGTTGCACCAGTCTTTGTGGTGGTTAGACAAACATACTGAACAATTTAACTGAATATTGTGCTTCTGTTGGACCTTTGTGTGTCCATTAGTTTAAATTGCCAAATGTCAACATATGATCAGAATATGTTAATTCTTTGCTTTCTCATTCAACAGATGAAGTTTGAGCCTGATGAAAATGTGACCTCATTTGGGGAGTTGGATGCTATTTGCTCTTCTATGGTTCTTTAGTGTCCAATAACAGTGATGTTTTGCACAGCTCTCGTTGGTGCATTGCATTATGAAGACTGAGCGAGAGATCTGCAATTCCCACACTTAACAAGCATTACAGCACAAAACAATGCCATCAACATATGAATGGAGGTATCGTCACACATTATTATTACACTATGAGGTTCCAAAGGCTGTGAGTTGATCGTTATCTTTGACTTAAAGACCCCATGAATTCAAAGTTGGTGTACTCTAAAAAGTTGCAAAATGAACTTAAAGCAAAAATTACCAGTATACATTAATTCTCTTGAGTGTACAGAAATATTTGTCCAATAAAAGGCTTTCTTGAATGAGAATTTCAACTCCTAAATTATAAATGCCACCTGCCTCTGACTAGCAACAGCAAGTAGCAAAACATTATTTTGTGGGACTTTGACATAAACTACATAAAAAAAGAAAAGAAAATAACAAACTCGGTGAAATGTTCTAACTCAATGACAATGTCATGTTTCAATAGGAAATATGTCAGCACAGGAAAAGGCTTATGGCAGTTTTGGAGCAGTGGCTTCTTCCTTGCTGAGCAGCCTTTCCGGTTATTTCGATATAGGACACGTTTTACACATATACTTGTCTACCCGTTTCCTCCAGCAACTTCACAAGGTTCTTTGCTGTTGTTCTGGGATTGATTTGCAGTTTTCACTTCAAACTACGTTCATCTCTAGGAGACAGAATGTTCTTATGTGTTTATACTTGTGTAGGCCTACTATTGTTTGAACCGATAAACGTGGTTCCTTCAGGGGTTTGGAAATTGCCCCCAAGGATGAACCAAACTTGTGGAGGTCCACAATTGTTTTTTTCTGAGGTCTTGGCTGATATCTTTTGATTTTCCCATGATGTCCAGCAAAGAGGCACTGAGTTTGAAGGTAGGCCTTAAAATACATCCACTGGTACACCTCCAATTCTGTACACCTCCTGTCAGAAGCTAATTGGCTAAAGGTGTGACATAATTTTCAAAGCTGCTTAAAGGCACAGTTAACTTTGTTTATGTATAGTTATGATACATTAGAATTTTGATAAAAAACTCTCTATCGTGATATATACTGATGACCCAAAACATGATGACCACCTACCTAATATGCTGTTGGACCTCCACGTCCCGACAAAACAGCACCAACAAGATTCTACAAGACCCCTGAAGGTGTTCTGTGGCACACACGAACACGGCCGTCCATGTGATGTAAAAGAAAACGGGACTCATCTGACCAGGCGACCTTCTCCCACTGCTCCAAGGTCCAGTTCTGATGCTCGCATGCTCATTGCAGGCACTTTCAATTGTGAACCGGGGTCATCATGGGCACCCTGACCGGTAAGGCTACGCACCCCTATACGCAGTAGGATGCGATGCACTCTGTGTTGTGACCCATTCCTCCCATAACCATCATTAACATTTTCTGTGACTTGTGCCACAGTTGACCTTCTGTTGGTTCGGACCAGTCGGGATAGCTTTCGTTGCCGTCGTGCATTAAGGAGCCTTGATGTTCTGACCCAGTTGTCTAGCCATAACAATTTGGCCATTTTCGTATTCTCTCAAGTCTTTACTCCTGCCCATTTCTTCTGCATTCAACATGTTGACTACAAGAACTGATTATTCGCTTGCCATCTAATCTTCCCAGACCTTGACATGTGGCCTTGTTAGGAGATGATCTACATTATTTGCTTCACCTGTGATTTGGTCATAATGTTTTGGCTCGTCAGTGTATATTGTTATCGTTATATAAATGTACTTGTATCGTAATAAGATTTTTTTTCATATCGCCCAACCCTACTGTATTACTGTAAATCATCATCAAGTGGTTAAAACAGCTTCTTTTACTGATCTTTTGTGAATTCTACTCATAGAATGAGGCATGAAGTTATTGATAACACATGTAACTTTAGTTGACGTTTTACTTGTAGTCTTTAGCGTCCTCATATTTAAATGTATCTATAAATGCCTCCCACTGCAGTGTGGCCTTTTGGCTCCAAGCATTTTGCTGTGATTGTGCAGTAGCCTTTATAATCAGTCTAGAGTGCATCTTAAGCAGTGTTATGATAAAAAATCACATTGTTAATCTTGTTTAGTGTGGTATTGTTTAATACCGCAGCCTGATTTTCAATTACGTGTTTGTTTCTTGTCTTTGTGTCTTAATTATTTTTCCATGTTGTGTACTCGTAACCATGTGGTGTTGCATGTTTATGGATAAGAATGTGTTCTGGCACAGGTGAATGTGCTGCAGGCGAAGCCTAATGAATTTCAGCCTCATATTCTGGATTGTCTGGAGTCGTTGGTTGACCCAAAGCTCCTCTCTGCTGACCGCAGCAAACTGCATATGCTTCTGCTTCATAGCAAGAGGTGAGTTCATTAACTTCTGTATTTAAGTCTGCACTTTGATGGTGCTACAGAGCCTCAGAGGGGAATTCACGAAGACTGAATTATGTCTGGTAATATATTAAAGCAATTTCCCACACACAAGGGTACTGTATGGCTCTATGTGTAAAAGAGCTCTGCCTGCAGCTGAATCACAGTCGTGCAGATTTAGGGCCATACTGCATGATTGGGAGTGTGATATTCATTTTATTCAACAGTTCAAAGAATAAGTAAATAAAACTAAAAGGAAAAACTAAGGACTGTCACAAATAACACATTTGTGCAAGGAACTTTCTTAAGCTATGCTATTGCACAGGGCTGTATGATCAAGGTTGGGAGGTTTAGCCTACTTTTGAAATGTATTCCACTACAGATTACAGAATAAATGTTGTAAATTGTCATTTGTAATTTATTCCGTTAGATTACTCGAGGTCAGTAATGTATTCGAAATACTTTGGATTACGTCTTCAGCACTTGTTTTGACTATAAGAACTCTGCCAGTACAGTAATACAAAATACACATGTTAAAAATGCATTTTCTGAAAAACCTAAATATTTTATGCAGTGTTGTTTCTAAAACAAGATTAATCAAATTGATCTTGTTTTCAGGATTTTTAGATATTTTTACAGGAAAACAATACAAAAATGATTATCAAGAATACGATTTTTGTATTTAAGGTCTTACTAGAAAAATAAATTCTGATCCAATGTAAATTTTCTTGATTAAAAAAATATGATTGTGCTGGTAACATGTGCATGTAAAATGGCTAGAAATAGCATTTTATCTTAGCTTTAAAGCTGACAATTTACACAAGGGTTATTTCTATTTCTTCTGCTCAAAATGTACTAAAATCTTACTTCAATCTTACTTCTCTGTCTGCTCATATTAATGTAACACATCATAAGAAAGTGTTTCACCGCTGTTCAAATGCACTTTGGATCGCATAATTTATATGTATAAATGTTTTCCATCTGATAGGAATACATATTAAATGAAACAAATGACAATAAAATGCATAAAGTAATCTCTTGAGTAATCAAAATACTTTTTGAATGTAACTGTATTCTATTACCAATTATTTCACTGTAGTGGAATATAGTTTTAATATTTTGTATTTTAAATACTTAATTCCGTTACATGCATTCCGTTACTCCCCTACACTGTGTATAAAGAGTCTAATTTATTTAGATAGGAGGCGTGTTTGTGTGGAATAAGAATGACAGTGACTTAAATACTCAAGAAGCAGCGCTATTTCAAGGCTGATTGCGCCTGCTTCTACTAGATTGTGGGTTAACCACATGCAAAAGTGCCGTAACTGTTTAGTGAATTCGCCCCTCAGTGTTTACACTTTTCAGAGATCTTCTTTCTACAAATGGCTTACTCTTAGTTGTCTCAGCACATTAAACTGAGATAGGAAAAAGTATTTATTTTCTGATAGGAAATTTTCTGATCGTGCCATTCTTATTGTTGAACCCTGGTAAATCACTATACTTAAGGTATGTTGTTATAGGAAATCTGCTCAGAGTAATAAAAGTAATCCCTCTAAGTAACCAATCCAGAACATATCATAACGTTGCTGTGAAGAGCCCTGGTTTCTTTAATAGCAGACCGCAAATAATCCTGCCTGTGATTTTTAAATCAGAAACTGATGTTAAATGAGATCAGCATTGCATTTAGTGGGGCGCGCTTTGAAGTAACATGATCTGGAATTTCCTTTGAGAGTAAACCGATCAGTTTGAACCCCCTGCAGCCTGCTAGAGTTGGAGACGGACATTAAAGTGTTTAAAGACAGTCTGCTCAAGCTCCTGCATGAGGATGAACTGATAGATGAACTCTATCTCACCAAGTGGACTGACCCACGAGTGTTGTAGGTGAAAATTTCTTCCTTTCAAATATGTTACTTATTTCTCAACTGGACCCAATGTGATATCACAATATCTAAACATACCTGTTCAATTTTAAAATGTGATGTTATTGTTTAAACTTCATGCCCAATTATTAGGCAAGTGAGTATTCTGATCTTATAATACTTTCCATGCACATTTTCTAACTCCAAACCATATAAATTTGAAAGCTTATTGGATTCAATCATTAATCAACACTAATGAACACAGGGCACCACTTCAAGTCAGGTTCCAGCAAGGCAGAGGAGGGGTACTGGTGTGGGCTGCTATCATTAAGGATGAGGTAGTTGGACCTTTTCGAGTTGAAGATGGACTGAAACTCAACTCTCAAACCTATTGTCAGTTTCTGGAAAGTACTTTCTTCAAGCAGTGGTACAGGAAGAATTCCTCGGCATTCAAGAAGACCATGATTTTTATGCAGGACAATGCTCATTCACATGCATCCAACTACTCCACTGCTTGGCTAGACAGCAAGGGCCTCAAAGATGCCCAAATAATGACTTGGGGGGCCCCCCTTTCCTCACCTGACATAAATCCTACTGAGAACTTATGGGCCCTTGGCTAAAATACAGCTAAACTTGCATTTCATTCCTATTTTTATGTTTCATTTGTTTAGTCTGTGTTATGTCATAAAGACTTGCACAAGAGAATAGGGGAAGGAGCTCACGGACTTCACTATTGATGTCATCTGTTATTTACAAGTACAGTGGTGGTCAAAAATATTGGCACCCTTGGGAAATATGAGCAAAGAAGGCTGTGGAAAAAAAATCTGCATTGATTATCCTTTTGCTCTTTAATTAAAAAAATTTACAAAAATCTAAACTTTAAGTAAAAATTGAAAGAGGGGAAATATCTCATTTGTAAATAAATATTTTTCTCCTAAATACGTTTGCCACAATTATTGGCACCCCTAGAAATTCTTATGAGTAAAATATATCTGAAGTATATTCCCATTCTTATTTTAATTGTTTTAGTACACTTGAGTGACTATGAAATTATTCAGCCATGACTTCCTGTTTCACAGGGATATAAATATTAGGTAACACATGTCGTCATTTTTATTTGTATAGCGCCTTTCACAACACACATTGTTTCAAAGCAGCTTTACAGAAGATAAAAGGCATTAACAGAAGATAAAACTAATGTCTATGAGTCATCTTTGTGTAGTTTGGTAAAATACGAATGTGAATTGTTTAAAAATAAGTAATTAAATAATAATTGTATTTATAACCCCAGTGAGGAAGCAGATTGTGACTGTGGCAAGGAACACAAAACTCCATTAGATGTTGGTTCATGGGAGAAAAATAACCTTGTGAGAAACTAGACTCACTGTGGGGGCCAGTTCCCCTCTGACTAACATCATGAAAATAATGCAATATTAGTTATTTTTGTGTAGTGCAATTCATGTTATAAAATTATTAAACTAAGTAAGTGTTTTTTTTTTTTATGAATGGTAAGATTAATGACCAATGTCTTTGAAGTCCATCCTTGTTAACTACAGAACTTCACATTGATGCAGTAGTTCTTGTTAGTTGGCTGATGAAGGCTTTTGATGGAAATTAATTGATAGTCGATGTATTCAATTTTCAAGAGTGTAGTCCATCAATAGACTGAGGTGATGTAGGCAGAGATCAGTGAGTTGCATCGCAGTTCAACCTGGACGTTATTTGTTGTGGCGTCCGCCCAAGGTTCAACAAGATTTTCAAGCCAAATTCCCTTCGTCATCAATCACAGTGAGTAAGAATAAAGTTATGATGTGCGGCAAAAGGTTGAGATTCACAAAATGAGAAGTGGCTATAAGAAAATAGCTTAAGTGTTGAAAATACCATTATTACCATCAGGGCAATAATTAAGAAGTTCTAATGAATTGGAGATCTTAAGAATTGACCTGGAAAAGAATGTCTATATTGTCTCCATGCATGGTGAGGAGTATGGTTCATGTGGCCAAAGAATCTCCAAGGATCACAGCTGGAGAATTGCAGAAATTAGTTATGTCTTGGGGTCAGAAAGTCAGACATCACCTACATCACCACAAGTTTTTTGGGAGGGTTTCAAGAAAAAAAGCCTCTGCTCTCATCAAACAACAAACTCAAGCTTCAGTTTGCCAGACACTGCTGGAACTTCAAATGGGACTAGGTTCTATGGTCAGATGAAAAAGTAGAAAAAAATGCTTTTTTGACAGCAAACACCAGAGAGGGGTTTGATGAACAGAGATAAAGAAGTACCCAATGCCCACAGTTAAATGTGGTGCTGGATCTTGAATGTTGTGTGGCTGTTTTTCTGCCAGAGGTCCTGGACATTTTGTTCGAATACATGGCATTACGGACTCTGTAAAATACTAACAGATAAAACATAAGAACCTGGCTGCCTCTGCCAGAAAACTTATAATGTGCCCTGGTTGGATCTTCCAGAAGGGCAATGATCCAAAACAAAAATATTAAAATCAACACAAAAATGGTAGACTGACCACAAAGTCAAGGTTCTGCCATGGCCATTCCAGTCCCTTGATCTGAACTCCATAGAAAATGTGTGTGGTCAGCTAAAGAGGTGAGTCCACCAACATGGACCTCTGAATTTGAAAGATCTGTATGGATACCATACCATATGGAGGAATGATCTGTGTTTGTCTAGGACTCTTGTGTGTTTTGGTTGGTGACGGAGTTAATGTTTCTGGGCAGTGGACTTATCTGGAGAAGACTGCTCACTTTCCTGGGCTGACACTTAGATCCCAGCTCACCACCTCCAGTATGTAACACTCACCCCACATTGACTGTTTCACTACAACACAGCATCCATTCCACCTTAGTAATAGATGATTGTTTTAACTGATTTTAAATCTATTTTCTCTTGACATGAGTATGGTCAAGCGCACATTACAAGATTAAAGTCCGTCATCATGAGTACATTTAAAAACATCAATATTTAGGGAGCAGTTTTATTTATCTAATTTACCCTTACAATGCATCAGGCTCATTTGTTACCTCGCTATTTCATTGGCAGTTAGTCTTAGTTGCTCTATCGCTCATCCAGACAGTGTGCACACTTGACAACTGGTCAGCCAGATTTTAAACCGGTTTAAAATCTGAGAAGTTGGAGTGTGTCTCACAAAAACCCACACTAGATGAAGGATGTCGTCTAGTTTATACTTTGCTTAAAGGAGAGTCTGGTTATAAGTTTTGTCATAATAATGACTTTCTCCTTTTCTCAGATCCCCCCTATTTGGAGGAAAAACCAGATCAACACCTTAAAATGGACAGAAATTAAACCAGGAACAGGATGATAGTTTTATGGAGCTTTTTCTATCTTATTCTCTCTCTCTGTCTGTTGCTTGCTGTATCTCTCACTTTTATGCATGCTGCATTTATCAGTATTATAAGCCACTCACCTCAGTCTAATTTAAAATCTATTCAGGTATTACATGGTATCATGTAGAATGAGTTTTTATTTTGCTCTGTGAAATTTGTCTTCAGGTATGCTTTTGGGTACTCACTGTATTTATTGGTGTGAGTATTATAATGATATAATGTATACATCAGCTATGTGCACCTTTTATTGACATTTATGCGTGTGGCATCTTCTTAAAGTACAAAATGATCTTCCACTTATTCAGTTTCCCTGCTTGCCCCGAAGAGCCATAGGTGGTAATGAGTAGATAACTTCAATAAAACATATAAACACAAATATTGATTTGTGGGCTTTTTTTTATTTTAGGGATCTAGAATAATAAAAAAACATTTAGTTTACGTTTTACTACGTAAATACTACGGTATTTTTGTATACATACATTTTCCTTTTTTATATTTAAATACTAAGAGCTATTTGCATGAAAAGTGATTTATAACTAAAGTTCACCATGTCATATGTGCCTTGTTGGGCATACTGCGGTTATTGTGTGTTATATTACCTTAAACAGCAGGGGGAGACAAACTCCATTGCACAAAACCATTCTTCATTTCCCTCTTCAATCGTTGTCGAATTATTTGAAATCTTTTTTACACATTGAAAATTCTAAATAGCCTATATAATACTATATTAAATGTGCCTATATTTTACTGTAAGAAAATAACCATGGCAATGCCAAAATACTATTGTTACTAATATAATATGATAATTATGAAAATTCGCTCATCATTTACTCCCCTCCCAGATGTCATCCCAGATGTGTATGACTTTCTTCTGTTGAATAAAAACTTTCAGAATGTGAAAATGGAGATTTATAGTGAAAAATGACTTAAATATTGATCTGTTTCTCATCCACACCAGTGGCGTAGCTTGGTTGGTACGGCCCTGTATGCAAGAGCACCCTCGGGTCAACCCCGGGAGCGAACACCTTCCAGGGTTGGTGGGTCCGATCACCTTTTGGGCCCCCCTTAATCCTAGGCCCATATGCAACTGCATACCCAGATGCTACGCCATTGATCCACACCCATCATATTGCTTATGAACCACTGGTTGTCATATGGATAACTTTAATGCTGTCTTTATATACTTTTCAATGTTCTGGCCACAATTCACTTGCTTTTTAAGGACCAACATAGCTGAAATACCCTAAAATCTTTATTTCTGCAGAATTCTGAGAAGAAATAAAGTCATACACATCTGTGATGGCATGAGGGTGAGCAAATGATAAGAGAATTACAATTTTTTGGTGAACTGTCCCTTTAATGTGGGATTTCCTTCCAACAATGTAAGAAGCTTTGAGACTATTTCTGTCATTCTGTTTCTTTTTTATGACAGTGGTGGTAAACACATTTTATAATACGAACACTGATAACTATTGTAATTTATAATGTTTATTACATGTTTATCTCTCTCATATTGCTTGCATCTGAAATGTACAGTGCAGCACAGTGACCTGCCTATCTAAACAGTATTTTTGGCCATTATAGGCAGCTAAAGTTAGAAATTAGGACAAAGATGCTGTTCATGTTGGTAACTCGTAAGTTTGAGACAAAACCTTTTACTGGTCCAAGTGTTCGTCAACTGTGACGCAATAATCCTCCCCCGTCTCTCTCTCTCTCTCTCTCTCTCTCTCTCTCTCTCTCTCTCTCGATGTCATCCTCTATCCGAGCAGAGACGCACAGCCTCACTCGAGACTTTAGCATCGCATCAGCACTCGTTCAATAGTTCAGTTCAGGAAAGACGAAAGCGTAACTACTTTGATCGTTTAGATCAAGCATCTCTCTGAAAGGATCTTGTATGTAAAGCAGTTAAAGTAGCCGCTGCGGTTTACGGAGTACACAGACGAGCGCGATCCACGATTTCTTTTCAAAAGACATCCCAGAGAGGAATAATGAGGAACATTTGGATATTCCTGACACTTTCAGCAGCTGTATGCTTTTCCAGCAACAGAGTGAGTTTGATCAGATTTCATATGGGATTCTAAGTGTAAATCGGCTTGGTCTAAATCAGAAGTGTAAATACCAAAATACTTCTATAATGTTCATGTAAACATGAACGTAATAATGTATAAAACTGTTATGACGGACATATTTACCGTTGTAATACAGATTATGGCTATTTTAATACTACTGTATTTTGATATAATTTATTATGGAATAACATGCATCTTTTGGTTCAGCAAGTGTGACATATTGGTCCTGGCAAGATCTGTGCTCCTCATCAGGACCATATCATGAAAATTTGACATGTTTTGTTATGATACACTCACAGCAGTGCTGTCACAAGAGGACAGGGGAAGGAGCTCACGGACTTCACTGTTGATGTCATCTGTTATTTACAAGTACAGTGGTGGTCAAAAATATTG
Organism: Moxostoma hubbsi; assembly: GCA_032164185.1. NCBI lineage: Eukaryota > Metazoa > Chordata > Actinopteri > Cypriniformes > Catostomidae > Moxostoma > Moxostoma hubbsi. The sequence goes on along the minus strand of JAVLUX010000015.1, from coordinate 15,020,202 downwards.
GCACCCTTGGGAAATATGAGCAATGAAGGCTGTGGGAAAAAAAATCTGCATTGTTTATCCATTTGATCTTTAATTTAAAAAAAAAATCACAAAAATCTAAACTTTAATTAAAGTAAAAATTGAAAGAGTGAAATATCCAAAATTTGTTGTCAAACAAACAAACAAATTAATTAATTAATTATATACACATTGATCAGCCACAACATAAAAACCACCTGCCTAATAATGTGTAGGTCCCCCTCATGCCGCCTAAACAGCACCAACCTATTCAGAGATTCTCCTCACTATAATTGTACAGTTATCGTAGACTTTGTCCGTTTGAACCAGTCTGGCCATTCTCTGTTGATCTCTCTCATCAATAAGTAGTTTCCCGTCCACAGAACTGCCGCTCTCTGTATGTTTTTTGTTTTAGGCACCATTCTGAGTAAATTCTAGAAACTGTTGTGTGTGGAAAATCTCAGAAGATCAACAGTTACAGAAATACTCAAACCAGTCCATCTGGCACCATTGATTCCCAATAGCAACACTGCTTTCAAAATGCTGTCAACAGTTTACAGGTTGTTTCAGGATGAAGATCTGTACATGTTAATTACCTTTACTGCAATGAGGCAGAGAAGAAAGAAGAATAAAATCAGTAAATGAAAGAAACATGGTTTGAAGTAGTTAAAAGCTTTTGAGCAGTTGCATTAATACCCTGTTTATTTGTTTGACTGTTTGAGTGAAGCAATTTCTGTGATGTTTTCAGGACAATCTGTAATAATCTCTCTCTCTCTGTCTGTCTGTTTTTTTAACCTTGGCAATGGTTTTTGCAAACACTTTGATTTCAACACAATATCCACAGTTTTATCTGCATGCTAATGATTGATGCTGAACAAATATGCTGCTCATCTGTATTTAAATATTAATCAATTTCTTTCTCAAGATAATATGTTTAGAACATTCGCTCATTTAAAACAGAGGTTAAAAGTTTAATAGTTTATTTCATTATTGTCTTATGAAATTTAAATAATTTGAAAATTGTAAGAAGTGGTTCCACATATGTAGCCAAAATGTTTTCATTTTTTGTTTAATTTGTTTTCATTTCATATTTAGTGCTGAATTTCACATTTCAATTCCTCGAATATTCTAATAATGTGAAGCCATGGATATATATATATATATATGTATATATATATATATATATATATATATCAGAATTTATAATCAGAATTTAAAACTACACTATAAAAAAACATAAAAAAAAAAAAACGTTTAAAAAAGTCAAAAAAATTCATAAATTCTGATTTCTGAAAGTGTTCTGTTTGAATCAGCTGCTTCTCTGTTGTTAAATATAATTTGGTAAAAAAAAAAAAATCTAAATAAAAAATTGGCCAAAAACTTGGCCCAACCATTTTTATTGAGGCCCACCCAAAAGTAATTTTCTGGCTATGCCCTTGCATGGATTGATCCAAAACCATAAACTGTTGGGTGTTCTAACTTAGAAACTGCCAAAATTTTAGCCGCACTTTGCAAAATGGTTGAATTAAGCCAGATAATCATTAAAAAAAACATCTTCCTCTCAGACAAACAGTACTGGTGCAACATTTTACAGTTAGAGGCTCTGGATTCTTGGTTTGCTTGAGTGTCAATCTGGAATTACCTGCAATAATCTTTAATAGTGTGTTTTTGGCCTTAATTATTGTCTTGTTCCTCCTAAAGATGTCATCATAATGTGATGTAACAGACCGTAAACTGTACTCATGTTATGACAGATATATGCTTGTGCTGTCACCTCATTCATGGATGTAAACAGACACCCACTTACAACTGAACACCTGTGTGCTCTCCCACTGTTTGTGTGCTGACTGCTCACTACATACATAATTCCTAACAGAGGAAGTCATGAAATCGAGATGTTGCTATATCGTTTGTGTGTGAGTGAGTGTTTCCACAGAGTGTAATCCAACATAGCACTGATCTCACTTTCTGATCCCCCCATTAGTTGAGCAAATGGAACATTTTTGAAGGAAACATTTTGGAGGCAGGGGGAAGCAGACAGCTTTGTGTTTCTTGTCAGATTGTGAGGTGGGGAGAGGAGAGATGGTGGAAAAAGAAAATGTCTATCTTTGTGTCTCTGGACTCCTTTCACAGAGTATTCAATTTTCTCGCCTTATTTAGCAGAGCAAATTTAGCAAGCTTTTTATATTGACAATTTTTTAATTATAATCCATCACACACTAAATTTGTATTCATTTGGAAAGTTGTGGTAATGTAATAGTTTTCTTTTGATTTTGTTGGAGCAAATGTGTAAGAAAAAATTATAATAATTGGTGTGGTGTCCCATTCGCTCCCATTCACCACTATCGAAGTTTACCCTGAAATAATTTACTTCTGCATTCCAAAACCCAGAAGTGTGAAAAGGGTCCATGTGAGACAAGAGACAAGAACAGAGGGATAGAGGAAGAGAAAGGGGGAAACTGCAGAAATGCTTAGCTGAGTAGAGCGAAAGTGTGAATAACACATTTTGGTTAAGCCTCACTGTGCAAAACACTAAAGAAAACTTAATAGAGGTCCGCTCAGAGTTTACACTAGTACGCAAGCCTAATTATGATAAGTTAAAATCTATCTATCTATCTGTCCATCTGTCTGTTCGTCCATCCTTCCTTCCGTCCTAACATGCATAACATATTTGTTTGTTTCAGACTCACACCTTGTTCTCTCTTCTGGGTCTCAGTCATACAATCAACAATCATAATGTGTTAAAAAATGGTATTAGTGCTGGTTTGAGTATTTCTGTAACTGCTGATCTTCTGGGACTTTCACATGCAACAGTCTCTAGAATCTACTCAGAATGGTGCCAAAAACAAAAAATATCCAGTTCTGTGGATGGAAATGTCTTATTGATGAGAGGTCAACACAGAATGGCCAGACTGGTTCAAGCTGACAAAGTCTATGGCAACTCAGATAACCACTCTGCACAATAGGGTTGAACCGCTCTACACAGAATAGGGTTGGCGCCATTTTGTTGGCACGTGGGTGACCTACACAATATTAGGCAGGTGGTTGTAATGTAGTGGCTGATCGGTGTACATCACTATATCTAGAAATCAGTATAAAAGCTGTGATTGTTGATATTTACACTAACCAGAACATTATTCTCAATGTTGTGATATGTTAATGTCTAAGGCAGAAGAGCAGTATAAAAGTACACCAACAATCCCATCTGAGTGCTGTTTATCTTTACAGAGGACAAATTTAGCATCTGAAAAGAGCAGTGCGCCTGCCAGTGGCATGTGGTATTCTCATCTGTTGTGAGTGTGCTTTCGGAAACACATCTGTATTTACTATCTGTGTACAGATAAAAAAAAAAAAAAAAAAAAAAAAATCGCAGTTTAACACTGGGTGCATTTGCTCCCTGTTTGCATGTCTGACCTCAGCATGGCTGGATTGTTAATCTGGCATACCGGGCATTTTCCCGGTGGGCCGATGCACATTGGGGCTGATCAGGGGTGGATTAGCCTTTGGGAGACCCGGGCCGGCCGCGAAATGGTCCGAATGGGCCGCGATAAGCTGAAATGAGCCACTGCGTTATGCAGAACGGACCACAAAACGGTGCTGCAATATGCAGAAGGGGGCAACACTATGCAGAAAAGGACAGCAACACAAAACAACAACTTTTTCTATGTAAAATCATGGCCGATTTCTCTTCCCAGTCCACCCTTGGTCCTCAGATTTACGTGGGTCCGCTCGCATTAAAAACAGCTCCAAATGGGCATCATTGTCAATCAGTGTTGTGTAGGTGGCTTTAGTTTGCCATCTATAAAAGTATTTATTCTATGAGGGCCATAAGATTCCATCCATTGATAAATACAGCCAGTATTATGTATTAAATATTAAGTGTTTATCTGTAGCAGTGCATCAATGAAATGTGTGTCAGCACATCAGCGGGTGGATGTTATTATTTTTGTGTTTGTTATGGCTCATCTTGCCTCACTTCATATAAGATGCCTTTAACTACTAGCATATTAAGCATTCCATAAAATGAATGCACTGCTAATGGTGTACACACATTTTACACTATACATACACTTAGGGTGGGAGGCTAGATGCTAATCAAAAATCCTTGCGAAATTCACATGCAATATTCATACAATGTATGATTCATACAATCTGTTGTCCCTCAGTGACCTCTTGCCCTCCCCTTACCCCCTAACGCTAACTGTTGACCACCAAATTTAAATCTTGTTATAGTTTCACAGAGCAACACACATGTTCAAAATATATTGTATAAGATTATTATTTTTTATATATATATATATATATAATAAGTACATGGTAGTACATGGTAGTTAAAGACACCAAATATGAAGTGGGACCGCTCAGCTGATGAAATGGTGGATATTGTCTTCCTCTCCTGACGTGATTAAGTGGTTCCATAGGAGTTTCTCTCCATGAAATGCCAGTGTGTTGACATAGCAGAGCTGCACACCGCAGACAGATTAGGCCACTGTCTGCAGTACTTTGGAGGAATGTGCCAACAAAAGAGTCCCTAGCCCTGCATAAAGCCCATAGATGGATGTGCTCCTTTTGTCCAGAATACAGAAATATTCATGCCAGATGTTTTACGTACAAGATGCAGATGTTCCTGTGCTCTCTCTGTGGGAGTAGCTTGTGATGCACAATAGCAGTGGTGATAGCCGTAAATAGAAAAAGTGTGATGAGAACAGATGAGTTATGCTGTTCATTAAGTTATTTGCTAATCTGTTTAAATAATTATTGTGTTAAATCTTATTATGTAATCAAAACGTATGAGTAACTGTTTCACTGAGGTTTCTAAAATACCTAAAACATCTTGAGATATCAACAACAATGTTTATTGTGTAATATAAATAGTCTAATCAGACTGTAATCAGATACAGACCATGTGGCAAAAGATGCATCATCAGTGTCTGACAGCTGTTAAGGGCTTTTCATCTGCATATTATTATACATTTCATGCTAAATTTGGAAATCTTGCATCTGCTCAGAGAAATCATAAAAAAATCATCCTCATCTAAATTGCTTGCAAAATCTTTAATGAGCATCTCTGTGAAAATGTCAGTACTTTCAGCATGTCAACATGAAACAGCATTTACGGCTCAATTTACTTCCATAATGTCAAATCTTTCTAAGTGAAACAGGATATTCATTGAGAAAAACAAATGTTGGGCGGGACTTGATTGGATCATGAAAATTGGATCATGTCTGTTCCATATGCCACTTTCCAAATGTAAATATTTTTTTTTTACGTTTCCTACAAGTGTTTCTCAATTAAGTATTTTATATTGCTTAAGTATTTTTAAGCAGGGCCATACTGCAATAATTTTTATATTTTCCCAAATCATTTTCCCCTTTTTTATTGTTTTTAATTTAATTACATTTCTTCATCAAAATGGTGTCTAATCAAATTAATCCTTAAAACTTTTAACAAGTGAGAATAAAAATTAAAACTTTTAAACATACCATTGCAATTTTTAACAAACTTTTATTGAGGCATCTAGCTTTTATTCTGAATCAAGCTTTTATTTTGATGTCTTCACTTGTCTAGATAAACAGTTCGCTACATGGCCCAGTGTGATCATTAGAGTGCAAATTCTGTGATTTAATTACATAAATATACAGTCTTCATGTGCTGCTGCTTCACAGTGAATAAGTGTTCCTCTTTGTCATCTCATACAATGCAAATGATTCTCAATATCTGTGGAGTTTACCATGTATGAGCAGTCTGCTTCACACATTCATTTAAAGCATGCAGCTCGAATACATACTAAGACTGCATGCCTTTCATGGTTTAATAAACACACTAGGACATATTACGATTTTAGGATCAATATTTCAGTACTTTTTAACTATAATCCATGGCTTTCTGTCAGCAGAAGTGATTTAATTGCGTTTGCATTTTCACGCAAGGACCGACACATGTACACACCTGGAAGAGCAGCGCTGTTTTTACAACCTACTAGAAGGAACACTGTAAAGAAGCTTTGTTGATTTTGGTTTAGATCTGTATTTGTATCTGTTTGTTTACTCAGAATTGTACATTTGTGTGCTTATCCTGGATGTCTCAACTAAGAGAAGAACATGAGATCACGTCTTTAACATGCCAAAGCGAATACATCGCACAAGACCACGTGAACTCAGCACTCTTTTGAATCTTTCCGGAAGGTTTACAGTTAAAAATGACTTAAATATGGATCTTTTTGCACAAGAAAAGGGATTGTATCACATTAGAAGAAAGTAATTTAACCACTGAAGTCGTATCGATGGCATTTATGGTGAATGACTAGGATTTTTGGAGCTTCAAAAGAGAAATCTCCATTCACTTACATTTTAAGGACCTATTGATCAAGGATATGTTTCTATTTTTCTTCAAATATGTTCTAGTGAAGAAAGTCATACACACCTGGAATATCATTTTTGGGTGAATTACCCCTGAGCATTTGAAAGTAGTCGTATTTCAGTCAGACAGCGTGCGAGTATCGGATTGAGTCAGTGCTCGGTACTACAGAAACACTGGCATCATAACATATTTTTAATTTAGTACCGACTTGGTACCAAACTACCTGTATTTTTAACAACACTAGTCTTGAGACTATGTTGGAGAAATCGGACCTAAATTTTTTTTTTTAAAAAGAGCCAGATTTATTCATCACTTTACACAAAACCCCAACCAAATAAATGTAACCCTAAAATAAATAATAATAAAAAGAGTCAGATCAATTCATTACTTTACAAAAAACCCAACCCAAATAAATGTAAACCTTCAAATGCTTAGTCATGCAAAGAAAGCTTATTTCTAAAAGTATGCCTCAAATTTCTATCAAGCTTTGCTTGCTAGATGAAAGAGAAGCTTACCGCATGGTGTAAGCAGGGAGAGAGTGAGAAAAGGAGGTGGAGGAGAAAGAAAACAGAGATCAAGCATGATATGATATGTCAGCCTGACATAGGATAAAATGTACAGGCCGCATTAAGGCCGCAATATCTCAAGGCATCTTTGCGTGGTCATGCCCTCAGTATGCTGGGTGCTCCTTGGCAACAGTTAAAAAGGTTCAGCAAAACGAATTTAGAGGCAAACAAAGAAATTGTGGATCACCCAGAACCCAGAGGCCCATGTCCCCACACAATTTCACACTTACTCTGTGGTTTAGTATATCATATGTGAAATAATTTCGAAAGGCTGAAAGTTATGTGTGAGCAGGTTCTCATGATATGGAAATTATGTATTAAAATGCCTCCAGATAAAAACATTGAACACAGAAAATGACTAAACCACAACTAAACCACCTTTAAGCTATAGTCAACATGAGATCAAACTTGGCCTTATTTACTCTCATAATACACATTCCTGACCTTATTATATGCCATTTATTCAACATGACAACTCGTACGAAATAAATTGAACGAGATGGCAAAATTGTAAGTTACTATATGACTTGCTTGTACTGAAAGTTATGACTTTTATTACAATAGTGTCCAACCAATCAACAGAGTTACAAATCTATATAATATAGGCATACAATTTTAGCTAGCCTCCTTTCAAACAATTTATTTTAAGAAAGGAAACATCTGTGAAGCAATTTGTTAACTCATTGCTTAATTATTTAGGATGGGTTAGGGGTGATTTGTGTGTCAATAACTTGTAATACATTTCCCTCATCTCATCATATTAAAATCATGGTTTTATGGTTTAGGGTTATTTTAAGGAGATAGACTTTGTGGTTAGGTTTAGGTTTGGGGAAGGTGTTAAACCAAAGTCTTTTTAGCAAGTCTGTTCACTCGGCGGCCAACTTTGGAATGCTTCCGAGCAGCTACTGTATATGTAAACAATCTGCTGGTATTTCAATTTCTCCCATTCATTTAAATAGGAGTGGCCCGACTCTTCTAAATAGTCTCTGGTTAAACTTAATGACATTGTTTGTTGATTTTTTTTTCTTTTGGAATAAAAGTCTGTATGTTTTTGTACGAATCAACAACTGAACCATTTCGCCATAATGTACTATTATTATGACCGTCATGAGACAAGTTGGATTTATGGGTTGCACACGGGCTGGATTTATATGTTTATGTTGCTGATATCCATCTGAATTTGGGTAAAACCTTTGTTTAATAACCTGTTCCAGTAAGTAACCAGCCCAGTATGATCCCAGTGTGATTAGCTACAACCAAAACAAAAACTAAATACTTAATTTTATATTACCCAAAGAACCAGTAGACTGTGACTTACAATAGTAATTAGTTGTTAAAGAAACAAAAAATATCTGTATGCGATCAAGTAAAAACTCGAGACTAGAGTAAAATGTCTATGTTACTAGTGTAACCCATATTCCCTGATTGAGGCAACGAGATGTTGTGTCGATTGTAGTGACACAAGGAGCTTCTTTTGGGAGCCTCGGATACCTCTGAATATGAAAAATGCCAATGCCAAATTGGTGAACAGAATTTGCATGTCCCGCCCCCGGACATACAGATATAAAAGACAGGGATCATGCATCTGTTCAGTCAGGTCCTGCACAGAGGAGCCGAGAATAAGGTTCGGCCATTACAGCGGCTTGGTACAGTGTTGTGGCAAGGGGGACACAACATCTCGTTCCCTCCATCAGGGAAGGGGGGTTACACTAGTAACCTAGATGTTCCCCTTCTGTCACTCACTCGACGTTGTGTCGATTGTAGTGACACAAGGGGTCCCTATTCAGTAGCGCCACCTACACTGATCCGTGTTACATGATCTGCTGATGCTGGTGCAGCAAGCTGTAGGGTGCCAAGGAGCATGGGCATCAGACTGCACGTAACCTTCCCCAACGCCCCACTAAGACGTCATATTGATTTTGTTAGGTTCCCAGCATCTGAGCAAGGTTTTCCCTTGAGGGGTGGGAACAAGTGACATGACAAGCATGGGAGCAGGCTGCACCAGCCATGGCCTTTTCTCTCTCTATGTTTCTCCTCATAGAGTGTTAGATGCAGCTGGGGCCATCTAGCTATAACACGCATCGGGGAAGGCATTCTTTTCCAGTCCTATTCTTTCAGGCCACACATGGCACACATTTATAACTGGCTGCTACCTCAATAACTGCTATGTCCATAGAACACTATCTCATAGAATGTTATGTTTACATTTGGCATTTTTAGAAACCGTCATCTTTTGCACTACTGTGTACTTGTCAGCGCTGCACTGTCTCTTACTGTGTCTATTGTCCTGTTCATTGTTAGTAATTTATTGGACTGTCCCGTACTTTTTGCGCACGTTTGCGCATGCACTTTATATAGGTATTTCATTTAGTCTGTGTAATCTCATGTGGTTCTGGGACAATAAAAACCACTTGACTTGACTTCACTTGACATGGAAGTGGTGTGGTGGTAGGTCCTGCCTAACGTAGGAAGAGCTCTACAAACACAGCGACCGGGGCAGAGGGGACTGCCCAAGGGAGATGCGGGTCTGTCTGACAGGGGGACTGTACCTCGGAAAATACATCACAGGGGGTTACCATGATAACCGGCACCTATGGAGCACCTATTCCAGTACAGAGTAACTGGTACCCGTAGTGGGTCTGGTCGGCAATTCCTCTGATGAATTCGCGAGCCAGAGGGCTGGGGAGGAACAACATCCAGGGAGCACAAGTTTGAGGACTCACCTGAGAGTAAAAGCGCACGTGTTCGCCTCAGTGAGGGGAAAGGCGCTAGCGCAAGCGGTATACCCGCTCACAACAACCGACTCAATCCGGAGATTGTAGAATCTCGCAAAAGTATTGGTTGTTGCCCAGCCCACTGCTCTACAGATGTCAGCTAGGGAGGTGCCTTTGGCTAGTGCCCACGAGGATGCCACACTCCTTGTAGTGTGTGCTCAAACCAGCAAGGGGGCGGGCATGGCCTGGGTATGACAGGCCAATGCGATGGCGTCGACGACCCAGTGGGCGAGCCTAATTTTGGAGACAGCGTTCCTTATCCGCTGTCTGCCAAAGTAAACAAAGAGCTGCTCAGAGAGTCTAAAGCTCTGTGTGTGGTCCAAATATGTACGCAAAGCATGTACCGGGACACAGCAACGATAAAGCTGGGTCTGCCTCCTCCTGGGGCAACACTTGCAGGTTCACTACCTGGTCCCTGAAAGGGGTCGTAGGAACCGTGGGCACATAGGCCGAGGTCTTAGGATAACATCTTAGGATAGCATCTGTTGGACCGAAATCCAGGCAAGTGTCACTGACAGAGAATGCATGCACTTCTCCAACCCTCTTGATTGAAGAGAGCGCAATCTGGAGGGCCGTCTTCTGAGAGAGGGCACTTAGCTCGACTGACTCTAGTGGCTCGAAAGGGGTTCTCTGAAGGCCCGTAAGGACCATGGAGAGATCCCACGAGGGGAACAGGCATGACCTGGAAGGATTCAACCTCCAGGTGCCTCTTAGAAACCTGATGATCAGGTCATGCTTCCCTAAGGACCTACCATCCACTACACTACATACACCTTCAAGGTGGAGGGGGACAGCCGCCCCTCCAGCTTTCCCTGCAAGAATGCGCACCTCTGTGGGTCTTCAGATCGGGAAGAACACCAATTTGCGAACAGGCTCCACTTTAGGGTGTAAAGCTGCCTGGTAGAGGGTGCTCTGGCTTGGTTGATCATGTCTACGACAGCTGGAGGTAGACCACTCAGATCATCCGTATCCCATCCAGGTGCCAGACGTGGAGGTTCTAGAGGTCTGAGCATGGTTGTCAGAGGGTGCCCCGTCCCTGAGAAAGAAGGTCTTTCCTCAGAGGAATTTTCCAGGGATGAGCATAAGATCCAAGTACCAAGTCCGAGTAGGCCAGTAAGGGGCCACTAGAGTGACTTTTTCCTCGTCCTCCCTGACCTTGCACAGCACCTGTGCAAGTAGGCTCACTGTGGGAAAGGCATACTTGCGCAGCCCCCGGGGCCAGCTGTGTGCTGGTGAATCTATCCCGAGGGGACTTGCCTCCAACCTGAGGGCGTTTGCCATAACGGTCCCTGATCAGCTGCACCACCTGGGGGTGGAGCCTCCACTCCCTGTTGAGCGGAGGCTGTCACGACAGTGCCCGGGATATGAGTGCCGTGCAGCAACCTCAGTCGGTGCGGGCAAGTTGTGACATATGACGAGAGCGCATGCTGCCTTGGCGATTTATGTACGCTACCATCACAGTGCTGTCTGAACGGATCAAGACGTGCTTGCCTCGGATCAGCGGGAGAAACCTCCGCAGGGCAAGAAATACAGCCAGCAACTCTACGCAGTTGCTGTGCCAACGTAGCCACGGTCCCGACCAGGAACCGGCAGCAGAGGGGGGTGAAGATCGCGGCGCCATGCCCATCTTGCAACTTGAGTCTGAAGCTAGTGCTGGAGCGGACTCATATGCAACAACCCTAGCAGTGCGACCATGGTTGAGGATGCAATATGCCCCAGGAGCCTCTGGAACTGTTTTGAATGATGAGAGTTAATTCAGCACTGACTGCGCATGCTCTTTTGGGATGCGTGCTATCATTGAGACTGAATCTAACTCCATGCCGAGAAAAGAGATGCTCTGAACCGGGGAGAGCTTGCTCTTTTCCCAGTTGACCTGAAGCCCTAGACGGCTGAGGTGCCTGAGCACCTGTTCCCTGTGAGCGCGTAGTGTCTCTCGAGAGTGAGCTAAGATCAGCCAGTCGTCGAGGTAATTGAGTATACGGATGTCCACTTCCCTTAGCGGGGCAAGGGTGGCCTCTACAACCTTCGTGAAGATGCGAGGGGACAGGGACAGACCGAAGGGGAGGACCTTGTAATGGTATGCCTGGCCCTCGAACACGAACCATAGAAAGGGTCAGTGTCGGGGGCAAAATTGAGACATGAAAGTATGTGCCCTTCAGATCTACCACTGTGAACCAATCTTGATGCCGGACACATGTTAAAATGTGTTTTTGTGTGAGCATCTTGAAAGGGAGTTTGTGCAGAGCCCAGTTGAGAACTCGCAGGTCCTTGATTGGTCTCAACCCACCTTCTTTCTTGGGTATGATGAAGTATGGGCTGTAGAAACCCTTCTCCATCTCAGCTGGAGGGACAGGCTTTTTCACCGTGCACCACAGCGGGGCGGATGCCACTGAAACGTGGCAGACACCTGGCAAACTAAATTACGTAGCCGAGTCGCATTGTCCTGGCCAGCCAGTGCGACAGGTTGGAAAGCGTAAGCCACACATCTAAGCTCTGTGCAAGGGGCACTAAGGGGACGATCGTTTTTGACATACCCAGTGGGGCTTCGCAGCGGCAGGGAGCAGGTAGTGTTGTGTCGGGAGGCAAAGTTGCGTCGTGAGGCATGTGTGCTGAGAAATAGGGGGTGGGTTAGTGACTGAGGAGGAGGTCCTAGTGAGGCTTCCTCTGGACTCGTCAGAACTGGCCGGCTGGGGTTGTGAACGCTGTACAGATGTGGAGGTGAAGCTTCTACGTCCAGGGTGCCACTTTCCCTGTAAGGGTTTGATGCTGGGGCGCCGTGAGAACGGCATTTGCGGGGACTGGCTAGGTGACCCAGGGGATGAGGAAATGCATGGTAGCCTTCCGGGTCCTTGAAGAGGTTTGTGAGATGGGGGCATCCACTTCCTGAGGGTAGCTCTTCGCTGGGGCTGAGAGCTAGGCCCTGGTTGAAGCGGAGCTACCTGATGGTTTCTTGCTGAAACAGGGGGACGCCCTTGGTGAGTAGACGGGGCTCGGCTGGATGTAGTCCGACGCCGAGGTAAGATGTGTTGGATGGCCTCCATCTGCTTTTTCACCGCTGAAAACTTCTGGGCAAAGTCTTCAATAATGTCGCCGAATAGACTGAGCTGGGAGATGGGGGCGTTGAGAAAGTGGTCTTTGTCAGTTTCCTGCATCTCGCCAAGTTCAGCCATAAGTGACGTTCCTGGACAACAAGGGTGGCCATCGCTTGTCTGTGTGACCTTTGTGGCCTGGAGGGCGAGGTCGGTAGCTGAGCGCAGTTCCTGCAGCACATCAGGATCAGGACTACCCACGTGCAGATCTTTTAGTTCCTTGTTAACTCGTCGTGCACCTCCGGAAAGAAAGGAACCGGGGGAGGCGTGGCTATATGCGGCGCGCTGACCCGAGGAACCAATTGTCTAGCCATGAGGGTTGAGGGGAGTACAGAAGGTTCCAGTCCAGCCCCATGCTCACGGTGGCCCGGCAAGCATATTGACCATCTGGGTGTCAGTCTCGAACTGGGCGGGCAAACCCGAAGGTGGCAGCCCAGCTGAGTCCTCCGCGTCAGATGCCACGATGTTCTCTGATGCAGCGGCGACTTCATCATCCTGCTCCATAGTGCCAACGGAGACATCAGACTGGCCATGAGGCAAACCGGTCTCACGTCGAGCCTGGACGGAAGCAATCGAGCATGCTGGGGGGGCGGGTGGTTTGTGGGGATTTACCCAGTGAAACTGCACCCACTGAACCCTCCAAATCGCCTTCTCAATCCTATGGAAAGAAGGAGCAATGCGGGGGGTGGCTGGAGTGGCATTCCCTTTGAGAAAGTAACGCCACAACCACAATGATGCCATGGTCAAGTTCTCGCAATGAGTACATGAGCCATCCACAAATGTTGCCTCGCTGAACACACATCCGCTCAGCGAAGAAAGAATCTGACTGAACAGATGCACGATCCCCGCCTTTTATACCCATATGTCCAGGGGCAGGACATGCAAATTCTGTTCACCAATTTGGCATTGGCATTTTTCATATTCAGAGGTATCCGAAGCCCCCGAAAGAAGCCCCTTGTGTCACTACAATCGACACAACGTTGAATGAGTGACAGAAGGGGAACAAATTATCTGTCCCTTCAGAAAGTTTCTATATGTAATTTCCTGTCATTCCTCAATCCTCTACCCCAAGGTTTCCTGCTTTTTTGGACATAATTTCATCCCCTTTTAGAAATGTTGGAATGTGGAATCATTTTACAGCCTTTAAGATTCTCAGAAGTTTGTCTGTAACTGACTATTACTACACCTTTTTAGAACAGCATAGAGAAAAGTCCATGAAACACTCCACCAAAGTCTGCTCAGTTTTTAGTAGCAGTAAATTTGAGCCTGGTTATCCATCCAGAGGGAGTTGGTTTGGCCTGCATCCAGCCGCACAGACAGAGAGAAAATCTGCTTAGAACGAGAGAGGCTCACAGATCAGATTTGCCTATTTTGAAGCTGCTGATCAACTGCATGATGTCAAGCTGTGTTTTTGCACCAAGTGTATTTTTTTTATGCAACAAGATACACCTTGTTGTATCTTTGTGTTTAAGGAATAGTTCACCTAAATATGAAAATGTACCATTTATTCACACTAATTTCTTTTGAAACTATTGTTCTGAACACAAAATTTAACAGGAAGTCCATGCTACTCTTTCCCAAACATTAAAAGTAAACAACGTAGTCTTATAGAATTACTTTTACATGCCAAATTCTACATTTCGCCACAGTTTCTTGATGGAATTAACACTAGAGGCACTACAACAACTGTGTATTTTATTAACTTTCAATCAAATCACGACTGCAAGGACTGATTATGACTTAATAAACACTTATTTTCACACTATTACTCACACACTGTTATGATATCTAAACACTTATACTCTTATGCATCATTTGGATAATTATACATTTTAACAAATGTATTCACCTACATTTACACATCTTTCAATGTGTTTGACTTCTGTGGTAGTTCACCCGATAGACTGTTGGACATTGGACACTGAAGTACCAGGTTCAAGACCAGTCAAGCACGTAAGCTGACACGTGTAATGAAAGTGTCATAGAAGTAACATGATATGACATGGTTGCTTCAGAAAATGTGCTTTTCATTTCTAATTTTGTTTTAGGACACTATTGGTAAGGTGTAGGTTTTGGGTAATGGCAAGGACGTCTGTTTTTATTCACTTCTTATTTGATTTTAGATCACTATTGGGTAAGGTTTAGGTTAAAGTTTTAGGTTAGGGAGGTACTATTTACTCATTATATTCCTGTGATGAGGAGGAGGGTGGAGCCTGGCTTTTTAACCATGTTACAATTCCATCTAATATTCACCTTAAAAACCTTGTCTGAACCCCCCCCCCCCCCCACTAGACATTTAACTGGGAAACTGCAGCCAAACGTGTTATAAGGCACTTAATTTTGTTTTGCAAAAAATGTTGCCATAATCACGTAATGTTCATGAGACCAGGCTAAAAGGAAACAGTTACTAAAGATGTTGAGCTCCAGAGAGGAAATTGCTGCTTGAAGGCGGTTTTGATGTTAGTGACAACAAACATAATTTGTTTTTGTGTTCCTCGTGACTGAACATGACAGATTTCAACCTGGTCTCATAGAATGAATTGTACCCTATATACAGTACATATTTGCAAACTGACTTGTACGTGCAACTTTCTATGTTTCGCTGCAGTTTCCTGGTTAAATTAACACTAGAGGCGCTAAAGCAACTTTGTGGTTTAATCATTGTCACACAAATCACAAGGACAATTGGTGATTTTGATTTTCTAAAAACATATTTTTCACTCTATTTCTCAACACCCTGCTATGTTATGACATCAGAACACATTTACTTTAACTCTTGATTTGAAAAAAAATTTAACACTTGTATTACAGACCAACTATATATACACATGCATTCCTATATCTCGAAGGCTGCGGTTCCTGTCCTGCAAAAGATGCAAAATAATGTGGTTGCTTCAGTTAATATGTGCTTTCTTTTCTTTTTTTTCAAATTTGCATTTTTAAAACATTATCAGTTAGGGTTAGGTATTGGTAAAGGGTAAGGATTGTTAAACTCTCATTTATCTTTTTGGACACTATTGGTTAAGTTTATGTTAGGGAGGTACATTTTACTTATTTAACCTCCATATAAAATTCACATTAAAAACATAATTTTGCTTGATTTTGGCTGCCCCCACTTGACATTTCACTTGAAAACTGCAGAAATTTGTAATGAAGCACATAATTTCATATTCGCAAAACGTTGCAATGCTCATGTAAATTTAATGAGACTCAGATGCTTAGAATTGAATGTAAGTGCACATGTTATTTGAGAGCAACGACTGATGATTCTCAGTGAATAACTTAAATTTCATTCTCGGGGGCCTGGCTACCACCAAATCCCAGGCCGTGCTGAGTGACTCCAGCCAGGTTTCCTAAGTTACCAAATTGGCCCGGTTGCTAGGGAGGGTAAAATCACATGGGGTAACCTCCTCAAGGTCACTATAATGTGGTTTGCTCTCAGTGGGGTGCATTGTGTGTGGATGCCACATTGATGGCGTGAAGTCTCCACACGCATGCTATATCTCCGCAGTAATGCAATCAACAAGCCATGTGATAAGATGCACGGATTGACAGTCTTAGATGAGGAGGCATCTGAGATTCATCCTCCACCAGATTGAGGCGATTTACTACACTGCTGTGAGGAATTGGGCATTCCAAATTGGGGAGAAAAAAAAATCTTTCTTACAAAGATGGCTTCAGAAGACTTGGAATAAAATATGTTTTCTAGAATCATTTAAGTAATTTTTTTGTCCATTTTAGAGCAGTGTGAATTGTAAAGGTGACTGCCCCCAAACTACAATTTAAGTAAAATTATTCAGTTTATATAATAATAATTAAACAAATAAATTGTGCGCCAGACAGAATTTGGCCTGTCAAAAGAAATATTTTGCCCAGGATAGCTCAACTTTGGTTGAGTTCTGGGGAATTGTTACTTAAAAGAAATCTCTTTAAAACAAAGGAGGATAATGACCATTAAGGGACACCAGTGTGTGTAACAACTCATTAACACATTTATTTTAAACAGTGGCCAAAAAACCAAACAATTGAACAATCCAATAAATCAAACAAACACAATTTCCACAGCAAACAGTTACAATGAGTGTAGGTGTGTGTGAGCGGTGCATGGGAGAGAGTTCAGTTGCTCTGAAATGAGTGAACTGGAGTGTGCTGGGTCAGAAGTGTTTACATGTACCCGAGAGTTAGGTACTGGCTTGCAGGAGCGCAGAGGAAAAGTCACAAGAAGCAACTGGGCAGGTCAGAAGACCAAAGTGATCACCTGGCAGAGTATCAACTTAAAAAATTGACTCCAGCACAACTTGTCCACAGAGCACTTCGGCAGGTCAGCAAGCTTCTTGCAGTTTCCCGTAAATCATGCCATTCCACATTAACTCAGGTAGTCCAGTCGCTAACGCCTTTATGGCCAACACTTTTTTATGCTGAGCACTTTTAATCATTTATTTTATTGTCTTTGTCTCAATCCTTAAATCAGGGAAACGTTCTCCTTACTCTGACTATGCTTCACCCTCACACCTCACTTCCTTAATGATCTGCCATTTTATACTCACTCCTCGTGCTCTTTGGGGTGGGGGGTGATCCTTAGATTTGTAGGACACCTTTTCACTATGCCACAGAATCATTGTCCATTTTTGTTTTAAGAAAAAGTGCAGCCCGGACATTTTGTAAACGTTTCCTTTTGTGGTCCATGCTGATTTCAAACAAAATGAGGGTGATAAAATTATGACAGATCTTTCCTTTTTTTTTTTCTCACTTTGCGACTCTATCCTCATGCCATGGTGTCACAACAGATGTCATAATATACACGACTGAAGTGGATTGAAGCACTTGAGTCCCTATATATCAGTTGATGTGAACAGATTTACTGTATATGAGAGCTCAGGTGCATTATGTGCGATAGATCAGTGGTCTGAATAACCAGGTGTGCACTGCATGATCCACTGGGTTATTTGAGCTCCCCTTAGGTCCTCAAACCAGAGCTCTTATGAGCCCCAGGTGTGCATAGACACAATGGTACACACTGTGTAAAGAAATGGAAAAACGGCACAAGGTTTTAAGTTACTGAAAGACACTGTGCTATGAGCTCCTGCGTTTACGAAGATTGTAAAATAAGGCTGCAAGCTGTGGCTTTATGAGGTTTCACATGGCATATATGATGTTTAAATTTAAAGGTGAAATGTGTTATTTTTTAGATATAGAAGTAAGAAGTAAGTCATTTGAAGGCTGATTTTCCCCCAAAATTTAAACACTAGCTCTGTGGCGCTATCAAACATTGTTCTTTTTGTTTGAGCATCCTGACAAAGCAACACTTGCTCAAAAAAAGGTGTGAGATTGGGGTGGGATATTGTTTGATCTGTGAAAGATAGGGGGAGTGTTTGTTGAAGATGAATAGATAGTTCAGTGGTTTGTCCAACAATCAGTAAAATCACTGTTTTCACAAAATCACTGTAACTGAGTTTATGCACATTTGAAGAGCAGGCTGAAAAATCAGTGATCTTGAAATTTAGTGTCGCCTTTGGAAAATGTATTTTTATGGCATTAAAATTTTACAGTTCTGTTTATGTGCTGTGAGAAATTGAAACGTAATGTCATCTTAAATTTCTGAGTGGCCAGATCATGAACTCTCAGTCCCTCTGAAAAGAAAGACCCTCCCATTTCTCATAGTGGTTCATGTCCATAGATGTCTTTGTATGTGTTTTCACCTGTTCTCCAGATGCAGTAGACCTCACATGCTGTTTAACCACAATTTTTTCCTTTACTTCATTATACCTCAGCAGTCTGTAACCATATAAAAACCTGCTCAAACACACTGGGGAAAATTCACATAGCAATTGATAGAAGATATACTTTTTCATTCAGTATTAAAGTGCAAAACCATGTGTCTTTTTCACAAGGTTGAATGTTCTTCAGCTAAAATCCATCTGTGCTTACCGAAATTCAAACTACTGCCCCCAGTGGCTGAAGCTGGAAGTTTTTTGAATGTATGGTCATGCGTAAGCTCCAATTTACAGGTTAAATGGCCACAGAGTGGTGCCAGATGTATGTATGTAATGTTTTTAGTTGAAAGCAAATGATGTAATACAGTAAATGTGAATGCATATTTTTCCATACACCTAAACCATAAACATAACCGTCAGTGGAGTAAAAATGTATCTTAGAGGGGAAAATGCAACCTCTGAATTGCTCTTGTCATTGATAATATGAACGTGATTACTTGCTGATTTAGGTGGCCTGTGTCTCTGAGGCTGCTCGTGCAGCATGATATGCCACAAAAGGAAAAGACACATGAATTGAAGCAAAATTTCTGATGGGATATGGCACTTGTCTGTAAGTCGGCAGAATGGGGTCGATTTCAGGGTACTGGAACATTTGGTAGCTACACATCGACTTCCCCTGTGATCATGATTCTTGCTACACTGTATGTGTTGTAAGTTTTTGTCATTCTTTTTAGCGCAATTGCCTCTTCTCTATGTATGGTGATTGTGGTACATGCTGAGGAATTGCCCACCAGATTGCATTCAACACAGATGGTTTTGGCTGCGGTTGTGGCATTTGTGCAGCTCCTTTAGTGAATCAGGTGCAAAAACAATACAGACAGCATGTGCAAATAAACAATGCTATCAGTGGGTGCAGTTGATTCTAAGTGAATTCCCCCTATTGTGTTTTTAAACTACTCCTCTGTGTCTCTTTTTCCTCTTTACTTTCTTTTATCTCCTCCTCTCCATCTCCTGTGAACTCTTTCTCCTTCCCTCCATTTTTCCTCGTACTTATTACTTTCCTCTGTTCCCCCGTTCAGTCTTGGCTGCACCTGTATTTGAGAAGGCATTTGAAGAATTCCAGACATGCCTGTGGTCTGAATGGACAGTATTCTTGGTTCCCATTTTCCATCCAGCATATTCTAGACGGTTATGGCAACCTGGTGGATGTTGTGTGTGCAATTTAGTGCGAGTGTGTTAGGCTGTGTGTATACTTATAAGTTTGTTTGTGGAAGTGTGTGGACGTGTGCGTATGTGTGTTTAAGTGTTCGCAGCTGGTCAGGCATTATATCAACTGTGCGTTGAGAGCTAAGCCAGTTGGGGTTTATATTATGGACACAGCTGCATTCTCACACTCTCCAATAGATCTGGTCATCACTTCAGCCCTGGAGAAGTGACACATGGATGAATCTCACAAAACTGTCAAGATTGAAATAATAATAATAATAAATAAATAAATAATAATAAAAAATAAAATAGTTATATATATATATATATATATATATATATATATATATAAATATATATTAGGGCTGCACGTTTTCAAGTTTTTCATTAACCGTTAACCGAGGCCCTTAACGGTTAATACTCGGTTAACCATAGTGTGTGCCAGGGATGGAAATTAACTTTTTTGTCCACCGGCCACTGTGGATTTCAAAATCTACCAGCCACTCAATGTTTTTACCAGCCACTTTCTTATTTTTAAGCGACAATGTGTAACTGCATGTGAAAATTAATACTACAAGATCTACAATACTTAAGCCGTTTATTTAATCTCAAGTCTCAATGAAATACTGGCATTTTCTCTTTCTCTCTTATAGCCTACACACACAATCCATGAACTGATATTCATTTCAGTTCGCATACGAGGAAAACACAATGTTACGGTCGTGAGCGCTCTGAAAGCGGCACTGAAAGATGCTTTAAAACTTCCACAGAGACATCAAACAGAAAGCACAAAACCTTTCTTTAAAGTGAATTTCGTTTTGTATTAATTGTGTCTTAATTTTAATCAATGTTTCATCAACCAATTGCCTGGATTTAATAAATAAGAATTAAATATAGCAGACGATATAATCACGAAGCGAGGTGCCGGCGCGTGAACTGGAGCTCGTCTCATAAATGAACCGAAACTCAGTGTATAAGGTAGCCTTGCCTCACAAATAATTCAAAACTAAAGAAAACAGACACAGACTGCTCTCTGCTTATGTAATCCGTAAGAAATGTGCATTTCTCTCTGGTGCGTTACTGCGAAGACCGCGAGTCAGCATCGTCAACTTCATCTTTGCAAATGACACGGACAAAGAAAAGACTTGTTTATTAATAAATAATTAAAATATCTCCTTGCTATATTTTACATATTCATAATCATTACTTTTGCCGGTTCTTTGTGACAGATTTTAGGAGCTTTATTGGCAGTGCCACGCCGCCACCCTTACATGAGCGCGTCACCGCACCCACCAGAATAGCCCTGTTTTTTTGTTAAGGATTTGTTTACTGTGTGTGTGATTCATTTAATGGAAAGCACATTCACTGAGTTGTCTTGCTAATCAGTGTCTCCTCCTTTATTCAAACTAATTTGTCCTTTAACAGACGAACGTCGCATGATGCTATTTTTATTTACCTGCCACGGTGGCCGGTAGGTGAAGCGAGTTTACCCGCCACAACACAAAATCACCCACATTTGGCTGGTGCTAATTTCCATCCCTGGTGTGCCCGGGTGTTGGCTGTTGAGATGGTACAACAACGAGGTTGCACTTGAAGTATATCTAAGCACTGCATTGCAATACTTGCATTTTGCCCCGTCATTCTCGATTTTAAAGTGCTCCCACGCTGTGCTTTTCTTTGCCCGCTTCATATTAGAAAACTGGTCAAGACTACTTCTTGTGGACATTACAAATGTCTGGGAGCGCTCTGGCAGTCTCTGGTGGTGCAAAAATGTATTGCAACTAAATTCAATGCACGCCATTGACACCACTTAACCGAGCAAAATGTTTCACTCGGTTACGCAATTTTTAACGGTTAATCGGTTAACCATGGACACCCCTAATATATATATATATATATAGCTTTAATTTAAAGACCATTTTTAGGACCATTGCAATTTTTGTCATTCTGCCATTTTATCATGACTGTTAAGTTCATACACCCCCCTCACCCACACTGTAATGCATTCCTCCAGACAGACTTGGCGTAACTGGAGTCAGGTGTGTAGCACTTGCTCGCACACACTTTTTCAGCTCTGCCCACAAATGTCCAATCGGATTTAAGTCAGGGCTTTGTGATGGCCACTCCAGTACCTTGACATTGTTGTCCTTAAGCTATTTTGCCACAAATCTGGAGGTATACTTGGGGTCATTGTCCATTTAGAAGACCCATTTGCGACAGAACTTTAACTTCCTGGCTGATGTCTTGAGATGTTGCTTCAATATATCCACATAAGTTTCCTTCCTCATGATGCCATTTATTTCGTGAAGTGCACCAGTCCCTCCTGCAGCAAAGCACCCCAACAACATGATGCTGCCACCTCCATGCTTCACAGCTGGGATGGTGTTCTCCGGCTTGCAAGCCTCACCCTTTTTCCTCCAAGCATAATGATGGTCATTATGGCCAAACAGTTAAATTTTTGTTTCTTCAGACCAAAGGACATTTCTCCGAAAAGTAAGATCTTTGTCCCCATGTGCACTTGAAAACTGTAGTCTGACTTTTTTATGGTGGTTTTGGAGCAGTGGCTTCTTACTTTCTGATCAGACTTTCAGGTTATGTCGATATACGTAGGACTCATTTTACTGTGGATATAGATACTTGTCTACCTGTTTCCTCCAGCATCTTCACAAGGTCGTTTGCTGTTTTAGGATTAATTTGCACTTTCACACCAAACTACACTCATCTCTATGAGACAGAATGTGTCTTCTTCCTGAGCATTATGATGGCTGCGTGGTCACATGGTGTTTATACTTGTGTACTATTGTTTGTACAGATGAATGTGGTACCTTCAGGTGTTTGGGAATTTCTCCCAAGGATGAACCAGAATTGTGGAGGTCCACAGTTTTTTTTTCTGAGGTCTTGGCTGATTTCTTTTGATTTTGCCATAATGTCAAGCAAAGAGGCACTGAGTTTGAAGGCAGGCCTTAAAATACATCCACAGGTACACCTCCAATTCAGTAAACCTCCTATAAGAAGCTATTTGTCTAAAGGCTTGACATTATTTTCTGGAATTTTCCAAGCTGCTTAAAGGCACAGTTAACTTAGTGCATGTAAACTTCTGACCCACTGGAATTGTGATATAGTCAATTAAAAGTAAAATAATCTGTCTGTAAACAATTGTTTGACAAATTACTCATGTCATGCACAAAGTAGATGTCCTAAACAAAACTATAGTTTGCTAATATGAAATCTGTGGAGTGGTTAAAAAATGTGTTTTAATGATTTCATCCTAAGTGTACGTACAGTTGTATATACAGTTGAAGTCAGAAGTTTACATACACTTAGGTTGACGTCTAACACATTTTTTTTTTATTTTATTACATAAAAAAAACTTATATTTGTATCTTTTTCAAAGGAATAGTTTGTCCAAAATAATTTTGTCATTATTGAATCTCACATTATTAAAATGTCTTCATTATTATCTCCTTTTGAGTTATGCTGAAGAAAGAAAGTCATACAGGTTTGGAAGGTCACGAGGATGAGTACAAAATTAAAGAATTTTAATTTCTTCATCTTAATTTATTTATATATATATATATATATATATATATATATATATATATATATATATATATATATATATATATATATATATATAAAAAGTAATTTTTAAGATGACAGAATTTTAATTTTGGGGTGAAGTATTCCTTTAAATTATAAACTGTTATACAATACAAGAATGCTGTATTACAGTAATAAGTACATAATAAAAAAACGTGCCAATTTGGTTGCTTAGGAGACCTGGCTGGAGTCACTCAGCAGGCCCTGGATTCGAACACACGACTCCAGGTGTGGTAGTGAGTATCAATACTTGCTGAGCTACCCAGGCTCCTGTCTTTGTTCATTTTGTATATTTGTATATAATGAGGTCTGAAGGTGTTAACAAGCTGATTTTTGTCTTTCCTCTGTTCAATAAGCCTTTCCTTTGCCAGGTATCATTTACTAGGCACAGTTCAAGCAGAGAAATAGTAAAAGGCACCTTTTGTTTTCAATTGCATCTAAGGTGTTTTTCTCCTTTAATTTGGTGTCTTTTTTTGAAGTTTGGTTCTACATTCACAAGTAGACAGAGGCAGACATCTGGAGCTTTCAACACACCCAGCTCATTAGCCAATAGCCATTACTTACAGCATGCCGTGGTTTACTCTTGTTTTCCCTTCCGCTCTTCTTTCTGTGTTGTTTTCTTTTGGTGCTATAAAACTGATTCATTTTCATTTCTAAAATCAATACATGAGCGAATGACTCCGATTTCTCTATTGAATGTTTTTGCTTTTGTACCCTCTAGCAGATTGAATGCTGCATTCAATGAAGAAAAAGCTTTTAAAATTGAAATATTCAGAAGCGAATGTGCAAGTTAGGTGTCATGAATAACAGCTCGTCAACACCTTTATGTATAATAGCTATATTATACTATATACTCACGGATACATTTCTTTGACATATCTGTATACAGTACTTCAGTGTTAGAGTGATAATTCATAATTAATTTACTCACACCTTAAGTTGTTCCAGTCACTTTCACTTTCATTGCAAATTTCTCCATACAACCACAAAATGAACGTAAATGGTGATAATCTTCTGCCTAAGAGTGCATAAAAGTGGCCTGATGTTAAACAAAAGGACACTAACTAAGGGTTAAATGAAGAGTGAAAAGCTATTAAGCATATTTTTTAACAAACTGGCTTTTACAGACTCCGTTAAATATACATATAGGCTAGACATTGTCTTATGTCTTATGTCTTATGATTGTGTTTGAAAAACTTGAAATAATTTTGTTAAAGTGATGTAGAGCTGTACAGCTGGGATTTACCAGAATGTGTAGTTCACTCTATACAGTACGTCTGATCAGAGATACAGTAGTTAGACAGGTTTTTGGCTCTGTATGTGTTTTCCAGCAAAAGAGATGCTGGCTTTATGGCATCATTGTGTAATAGGTGTGATTTTGAACTAGGAAAACACACAGCATTTCCTGCGGCTGGAACGGAGCAGCAGACTATGTGAAATTACACAGCCAGGCCTCTGGGGCATGGAGAGGAATTTCAAAGAGACACAGCAGTCTGCTTCATATTGAGATTACATTAAGGGAACTGAATGCAGTCTGGAATGTGTAAAGGGGCCATTCGGAGTGTAATAATCATATTAGTCTGGCTGTGAGTCTCTGCTTCACCTAGCAGTTAAAAAAAAAAACATGCTTTGTATCTTGCATTGAGTATTCTAAATTCAGTTGCTATACTGGCAGTTTTCTCCCCTCTTTTATTTTTTTCCCTCCTATTTAAAAGCCTGTTAGACTCTATAACTGCTAATCTTTTAGGTTAACCATTTTCTATAAATAAAACGCGACATTTTGTCCAAGAAGCGACACTAGGGGTCTCACTTGAGAGCCTTTTGCATCTCTGATCTATGAGAAAAGGCCAATGAGAAATTGGCAGACAGAATTTACATGTCCCGCCCCCAGACATACGGGTATAAAGGGAGGGAAATGCGTCTGTTTCATTCAGGATTTTTCTGAGGAGCCGACAATGAGGTTCGGCTGCAACAGTGGCTTGGTTCAGCGACGTGGCCGGGAGGTCACAACGTCTCGTTTCCTCCATCAGGGAACGGAGGTTACATACGTAACCTAGACTTTCTCCGTATGTCGCTCACTTCGACGTTATGTCGAAGAAGCGACATTAGGGGTCCAATTAAAATTTGTATGTAGGCTTTCGAGGTCAATGAAGACGTCATCCTACAGGCCTTGGAGGGGAGAAAAGGGCGACCCCACCAGGTGGCGGCGTTCTCGGGGCACAGGTGGATCGCAACAGCTCTGTCCACCTGGGGGACCGCCGTGTACCTGTGGGCTGCTCCGTCGTCGAGGGTAGTGAGAGTGGATGAGCGAGAGGCTCGGTGACAGGTGGAGGAGGGGATGGAAGTTAACTCGTCAGCTCATCACGCACTTCCGGGAAGAAAGGAACCGGGGGGGGGCTGTGAGCGGCGCGCAGACCTGAGGAACCAATCATCCAGCCGCGAAAGCTGTGGGGAGGATGGAGGGTTCCAGTCCAGCCCCACGCTAACGGCGGCCCAGGCAAGCATGTCGGACATCTGGGCGTCAGCCTCAGACTGGGCACAAAAAATATGCAGCGGCGAGCTCATCCAGCTAGGGGGGCTCAAGAGGATAGGCGGGCTGGCTGTGAGGTGAGCCGCTGTTGCCTCGAGCTCGGACGGAAGTCAACGAGCATGCCGGGGGGTGGGTGGTTCACGGGGGTGTACCCGGCGAAACCGAGCCCGCTGCCATCCCCAAATCGCCTCTATCGCCAACCGGGTCGTCCTCAATCCCGTGGGAAGAAGGAGCGACGCGTGGGGGTGGCTGGAGTGGCGTTCCTTCTGAGGAAGGAACGACCGCAACGTTGCCATGGTCATGTTCTCACAGTGCTGCCCAGACACACAAGACAGTGCCTGTGGCCGTCAGGAGCAGAGAGCACTCTACCGCATCCAGGAACTACACAGGGGCGGAAGGGCATCTTTATAAAGACACGTGCTGAAAAGGACGTTCATCTCCAGCTGTATATATTGCTCTTTTATTGAAAATAACTCTTTTAGAGAATATCTCTTTTACTGTGCTGTCAAAGCGCCCAGGGGCAAAGCTGCACTGCTGTGCAGAGAAGGGAGAAAGCCGCTGATATGTGCCGTAGATCCAACAGCAATCGCTCAGAGATGGGAGGAACAGTGTGTGACTCGCAGCTAGCTGCATACACAACCAGTCAGCTCCGACAAAAATTTCTGAATGAAACAGACACATTTCCCTCCCTTTATACCCGTATGTCCGGGGGCGGGACATGCAAATTCTGTCTGCCAATTTCTCATTGGCCTTTTCTCATAGATCAGAGATGCAAAAGGCTCTCAAGAGAGACCCCTAGAGTCGCTTCTTCGACACAATGTCGAAGTGAGGTACAGATGGGGAACGTGCTTTATGCAAGTCTGCAAACACAGATGTGAATACTTTATCAATGCATTTCAAGCAAGCGGTCCATCAGGTTCGCCTCCCCCTACTCATACATGGGGTTATATTACTGGGGCAGCACCATGGGACAGTGATGGAGTCAAATGGTAATATCATGTTACTTTGATGTAAACCATGCTACTGAATGATTCCATGGTATTTACATTGTTCTTAAAGATGCATCAAAGAATAACTTGATACCATGCGTAAAACTCAGGGTGATACCATGGTACATTTGGTTAGCACCAAGTTCTGCAAACTGTATAGCCTGTGCTTAGAGACCTATGGCTAGAGACTTCTACCTTGAGTGCTTTGAAGAGTGCTCTTGAACATGCCTATTGTTTGCTCTTGCTCTGGTCTGGCAGTAAAAACCTCAATACTTAAGGGGCGATATAGTTATAGTCTCTTACCATTTAACCAGTTGTTTTTTTTCAGGTTGCAACCTAAAAATTTGCCCCGATTTTAACTTTCAAACAAACCCAAACAAAATTGACCATAGAAACTTAAACTTTAAACTAATGTCCATTATTGCACTTTTGTGGCAGTGTTGAGAATGCAACACATATTTGCGTGCTTAAATAAATTGCAATCTGACATTTCGGAATGCAATGATACACATAATTGTGCTTGCATACATAGAAGTGTTTGCATCCACATACTTGTGTAAAGTATGTTTAATTGCTAAGGCCTGTTTTACACCACAAGCGAAAGCGCTGCATATTTTGCACCCATATTAAAGGGGTCATGACATACTCTTTTTTTTTTTTTTATCATTTTATTATCTTCCCTGAGGTCCACTTATAATGCTAGTGATGTTTTCATAATTCAGTCATAATTTAGTAATATATAATACATTTTCACCCTGTCTCTGGTGAAAACGCTCAGTTTTAAGCTCTCTGGCCCTTTAAGACTTTAATGTAAACGCCTACTGTTATGATTTGCTAACATCATGCAGTCCCTCCAATTCAGCTACATTTGGAACTCAATCTGAAGAAAATGTACTCCACATTGACCCCAAGCTCCACAACATTATAAAATTCAATTTCAGGGTTAAGACATAATGTACACCCAATACATTGCATCCAAATACATTACGCACAGTGTTACATTAACTATAAAAAAGTCATGACATTTGAAATATTCGTGAAAAAACTGTTTACTTAAATTTTTGCGTCTGGCACAATAGTTTTTAAATGCTGCATTTTTAATAATGCTCATTCAATAACAGTTCCTTTGCAAAGTTTGAATCATGTATCGACTGTTTCACAAGCAATCTACGCTGATCTGAGGTGAAAACATACAAATTACGCTGAAATGTTTGAAAGGTAATACAATCCATGGTGATGTTGGGTGCTTCAACCATCTTCAACAGGTTAAAGCAGAGACTCTGGTCTTCACCTCTCACATCTTCCATGTTTGTTTAAACACAGAACGACATGTGTTTCTCCCAGTCAGTGGGAGCAGCAGAATGTTCCTTTTTAAAAGTTGCACTTGTACCGCTCTAAAAACGTGGCGCACATTGCCGGAAACGCATCAAAATGATAAAAGATGTCACTCTAGTGCATGTATACAAAAGATTAACAATTAAAAATAGCACAGATGGGTGCAAAAACAGTCCAATTAGGTCTCCTTTTTAGAGTTATAACTAAATAAAACATTTAAATCCAGATAGGCACATGAAGGTGACCTGTGTAAGTCCACTTTGCTGTAGATGAATCTACCATGACAGTCTGTGAGCACCAGTGGGCAGGGACAAATGTGCAATGATGTAAAATGGTTGATGTCTTGCTGAAGAGTCAGTCATATGCTGATGTATTTGGATCTTGTGACTTAACAAGTTCCACAAATTCCAAAGGGCCCGTTTCTGAAAAAAGCTATTTTTCTATCAAGGAGGATGTTTTCAGTTTTTTGTCATTTTTAATTTAGATTTTCAATCACTGTGCAGATGAATTGCAAACACCTTATTAGTCAACTGTAAATGTTTTCCTCTTATGTACATTAGACCTACGCTTGCCAAAGGCACATATGTGTCAGTTCTTTCTCTCAGCTTGCAACTTTGCAAATTGGTAGCTGCTTACAGCTGGCCGGACACTGAGCGTAACATACGAGTTTGTGACGGTGTGCTGAGAGAGTTGTGGAGAGGGAGAGATGCGGTGTACTAGGCTGCTTGGCAAGGCTGTTTGAGTGAGAAGAGTGAGCTGGTTGTGAATTTCAGTTTCCTGTCCAGCTGTATCATTGGCAGAGGCTGAAAGAGAGGGACTCAGAGCTTTGCACAATACGCCATTTGTGCTGCCGTCCGGGAACTCAGGAATGCGGCTCTCACCTTCATATGGTTGACAGGAGTTTGTTTTGGAACGAGAGATATTTTCCAACATACTCTTACCTCCCTCTCTCTCTCTCACTCCTTCCCTTTTCCTCACTTACGGTCTCTCTTTCATGGCTGTCCTCAAAGTAAAGAAAATAAAGTGACTTCAGCTTGAAATCTGAGCTTTAACTCCCCCACCTGCACTAGTTTTTTGTGAGTTTTTAATCCCATCATCCCATTAACAATTTCACTGTAGGCTCTGCTCACATTCACATTCAATTAAATTAAGGAATAAAATAATTTCTAGGGACCTTCCTAAATCATCAAAAACCATTAATTTAAGGCTGTCCTCATGGAACACATGGGTGTGAAAATCCTAAGAGTCTCAGGGATCAAAATCATTGTCACTGAAAGACAGATTAAGTGACACTCGCACAGCCTTAAAATAATTACTCGAGAGTCACACGTTCTCAAATTAGACAAAAATAAGAAAAGTGCATGCTGGAATTATTTTAAGATTAACACTGAAGACAAATATTTAAAATTCTTTTTAATATGAAAGCGAACAAAATTTTTTTTTTCATGAATAAAATGTTCTATATGTTTTGGTCCTTCTACTTTTAAGCAGCCCTCTATCATTCTGTTTATTTTAGAAATTTTGTGTTGCTTGCTAAATCAAGGATCATAAGTGCTATTGCCAATACTTAGGGTTAGGGATTTGTATAAACTAACTATTAAACATTGGCGCGGAACTTCATAGGCTGGGATAACCAATGTCATTGTAAGGCTATTAAGTCCTCCCCAGACAATAATTGGGATGGCAGCACATTGAATAATAAATAGGCCCAATACTGTCTTGCTTAATCATGCGATATAATCACATGGAAAGTCGGCATGTTGTTTACGAAAGTTCCGGTACACTAGGATCGGACACATTAATCTGATAGGAGATGGCTCACTGACATGCACCATCTCCTATCAGATATTTTTGCATTGTTTCGGATCCTGTGTTGAAACCAGGAAGTAATCTTATTTGCATAATCAGTGACAACAAGGGTTATTATTTTTTCCTCCAACATTACATTTTAACTCCACCAATGTTTAGGTTTTTGTTTGGGGGATGTAGTTTATATTCTATTTTCCTCTTCACTGTATTATAGCCTGTACAGCTCAAAACAACTCCCTTCATAACTTGTTTTTGGCGCTCCATCATGGAAATTTCACCTGGAAAATGGAGCTCACATGTGCCCAACAACACTTAACACTTTGGTCACTGGAGGCAGTTTTTCACATTTCGGTTAGCACAGACCGATTTTTAGCTAAAGAAAAGTCAACCTACTGCTTCCGATTTCACTATGAGATCAGTCTGAAACCTGGCATACTCAAGTTATAAGTGGTGCCTGACAATGTCAGTAAAAAGAAAAGTTTTAGAAATAAAGATAAAATCCAGTTTGGCCTTATCAAGTTCAAGGAATGTGTCCAATTAATTTATTTCAACGATGTAATCGTTAGTGCAAGCTCATTTCAAGTTTTATTTAATGTGTTTTTGGATATGATTAAAAAAGGAATGTTTCCATACAGTACTTGGATTAACTTGTTTTTACAATAATTTAAGTAGTCTTCTAATTTCCTAAATGTGCGCGCAAGGAAATTGAGGTAACAAAAGTGCATATAAGTGGAAGAGCATCAGTAAAATGAGAAAACACCCTTCAACAGACAGCGTAATGTATTATGTCAACACAAAATGGCAAACTGTTATTCTGAAACTATCCACTCACTCATACATCTACATATTGTTTGTCAAAAACACCAGACAGTCAACTTGATCTGCAGCAAGGGCTGAGCATTTTTGTTGACAATGTTTCCAGCTGATGAAAACACACGCTCAGCTCTGACCGATGTGCGGGTAATACCCTGGACTGTTTTAATAATGGCCCCTCGTCATGACATTCTCGAGGAAACTCTTCGGGATGAGAAGAATGCACTTGTGTTCTCAAGTTAGATGTTGTGGGGTGATATAGCAGCGGTTTCTTACACAACTTACAAATGACGTTGGTTTTGCCAACAATCTTGCCTTCGATACTCCAGAAACTGAAGAAGCGCCACACAGCACTTTTAAGATGTTTTGGTGTAAGTAAGATCCTCTCCGACTCCTCACTCTCTTTTTCAGCATTTTTCAAATGATCAACACAGCTGTGCCACATCAAATGGGTTGAACTGGATAGGCTAACAAAAACAAACCGCATCAGCTACGTCCTCATCATGTCTCGCGCGCCTCCTGACACACCTAAAATTCAAATGCACAGTTTTTGCACTCTAATGTGTATTTCTTTTTTAATTCAACGAATATTCAAAATTCTAATTTTTATTTGACAGCCCTACTAGACAAGCAGTATACAGGCAGCGTTTTCCCATAGTAGCTATTGGAATTCTCTATCGATAGCTGGTCATTAATAGGCACATCATACCATAGCCAAGGGAAGACATAAATGATAGTGTGGTGTGTTGAGTCAAGTGTTACTACTTTATAAATCAATTAGATTGATGATTTCCCTTACAAAAAGTTCCAACAAACTTGACACAAATTTCACACTCATTATTATGACATTCAAATGAGCTTGTGATTCACTGCAAATTTTTGCCAGAAGTTTGCTGCTCTTCACCAGTAATGGTGAACCTGCAGCAAACCTCTGGCGACAATGAAGAGTTTGCTGCAAATCTTGCATGTAAAAATAATGAGTGGCAAATTTTCAGTAAGTTTGCGACCAAAATATCTTAGAATTGACATACATTGTGATGGATTTTGTATGAATTCATTATTCTGAATTATTTTGAAATACACCATATTAATCCACTGCACTCTAGATCTTTTATTAACAGTGTTCTGCTGAGGAGTTTAACATTTATTCTATACAATAAAGTAGTCTGTTTATTTTTGTGGTTTGAGAAACTGCTGCAGTTAGAGGTTTTAGATGGGGGGATAGGATGTATGTAGCAAAAGGGTAAAAATATATGTTTTACCTGAGGGGATAGGATGGAAGTTAAGAGAACTAAGAGTTAGAAAATAACAAGATGCCTTATTTGCATAGAATGTGTTATGCTGAGATGGACAAAAATAGAGATAATCTTTTAGGTGTAGGTCAATAAAAAATTACTTGTGTAAGTGATAATATAAAGGCCTTGATATACTTCTGTAGAAGTTTTTCTTCATTCTGGGGTAAAAAGAAGTTCTAAACAGCCGAGCAATGGTATACTGTTTCTGAACATTAAGATACCCGTCACACTAATGTGGGAGACAATCAGAATTATGAGGATGCTACATGTAAAACCTTAAAAAGGTGTTATCAATGACTTTATGACTCATTCTGAGTAGAATTCACATGAAGTCAGTAAAAGAAGCTGTGTTAACCACTCAATGATTATTTGAAATAATATATATATGCAGTAGAACATTTTTAATTTGTCTTGTTTACATTATGAATTCATGACGCTAATGCGCTAACATGCTACAAATGACATAATATGTACCAGTGTATAAAATGAGTGTATAAAAGCAGTGGCAGATTTAGGCAATGGAAATTATGATCCAAAATGAATTTTCTTGATTAAAAAAAATATATAATTGTGCTGGTAACATGTGCATGTAAAATAGCTAGAAATAGCATTTTAGCTTAGCATAAAGCTGACAATTTACACAAGGTTTATTTTTATTTCTTCTGCTCCAAATTTACTTCTCTGTCTGCCATCATGTTACGACAATAATAGACTGGTGTGCAACACAGTGCCATTTAAACAGTCCGCTCATATTGTTAAATTGTTCACCTGTTCCATTCTCCCTCTCTCTCCTCAACAGTTCTCTGTAATATATTTAACTATCTTGTCTAATGATAAAAAAGGCAATATATCGTCTTGGTTACTGTTGTAACCTCCATTCCCTGATGTCGATGTAGTGACACTAGAGGTCTCTCTTGAGAGCCTCAGTTACCTCTTATCTTTGAGAAAATGCCAATGAGAATTTGCATGCCCCTTCCCCGGACATATGGGTATAAAAGGAGGGAAGCGTGCATCTGTTCATTCAGGTTTTGAGCTGAGGAGCCGAGAGTAAGGTCCCGGCCATTTCAACAGCTTAGTACAGTGTTGTGGCAAGAGGGACACAACATCTCGTTCCCTCCATCAGGTAATGGAGGTTACGATAGCAACCGAGGCGTTCCCCTTCTGTCACTCACTTGACATAGCCCGGTCAGGGTCTCAGGATGATGTGAGAGTCTGCCGGACCGAACTCCATGCAAGTGTCGCTGATGGAGAGCACTTGCAGGTCCCCAACCCTCTTGATGGAAGTGAGTGTGATCAAGAGGGCCTTCTTCAAGGTGAGGGCCTTCAGTTTGACTGAGTCAAGTGGCTCAAACGGGGCTCCCCGAAGGCCCGAGAGGACAACGGAGAGATCCCATGAGGGGAACAGGCATGGCCTAGGCCGGGCGCCTCTAAGGAAACTGATGATCAACTGCACTGTGGTGAGCCGATATGGTGGCTACATAAACAAGGTGGAGGGGGACAGCCTCTCCTGCAGGAATGAGAGCACGGACCAGACTGCGCAGCTCTGTGGGTCTTCAGATCGGGAAGGACACCAATTTGTGAATAAGTGCCACTTTAGGGCATAAAGCTGCCTGGTAGACGGAGCTCTGGCTTGAGTGATCATGTCTATGACGGCTGGTGGTAGACCGTTTAGATCTTCCGCAACCCGTCCAGGGGCCAGACGTGAAGGTTTCAGAGGTCTGGGCATGTATGCCAGAGGGTACACCATCCCTGAGAAAGAAGGTCCTTCCTCAGGGGAATTTGCCAGGGAGGTGCTGTCACGAGGAGTGTGAGATTTGCACAGTACTTGTGCAAGTAGGCTCACTGGGGGAAAATGCTTATCTGCGCAGCCCCCAGGGCCAGCTGTGTGCCAGCGCGTCTGTGCCGAGTGGGGCTTCTGTCAGAGAGTACCAGAGTGGGCAGTGGGTGGAATCTTGGGAGGCAAACAGTTCTACCTGTGCTCAGGGCTACAGAAGTAAAAAGGTAAAGAAAAGTTGATGTGTTGTTGTGGAGGCGGTCAGATGCAAATTTCTATCACAGTGTGACATTATAATGTGGAGGAAGTAGAAAACGAGTTATATCGGCAGCTTGCTTTCAACAAATGCTTTTTTGCAGCGAGGAGGAAGATTTGAGTTCTGAAACGTACAGTATGTTTTTATTGTACAATGTCCTCATATATGTCAAAAGATCAAGGAATATTTGAATCCTCATGTCATGACCCCTTTAAGCTTGACCATTCAACCCTGTTATTACCCTATTAACCAAGTTATTGTTTGAAAGAATGATCAAGCAAATATTTAATTCAAATAATTTTTTTGTTGCATGAATGTTGTTTATTTGATTTCAATGTTTATTTTATGATTATTTAATCTTACAATGAAATCGGAAATTATCTAGCTAAAATCAGTCTATGCCTATAGATCAGAGTATGTGAGTGGAGTGGCAACAATTTTCCCTCCACGCTCAAAGCATTCTTTATGCCTCGGTCGCTCCACGCTCCTGGATTAGAGAAACCCTGCTCCGTATTCGCTACATAGCAAAATTAGCGCCTAACTACCTCTCCACTATAAAGTTATTTCAGTATGCTTTTTAATATCACAACCTTTCATGCAGAAGGTGTATTAAATGAAAAATAAATACACAATACTAGAAGAAAAGCTACAATGTGCTTTATTAGAACACTAACATTAGCCCAGGACTAAACTAAATATTTTTTATAGCTTACTTTTGAAACATATCGGCAGCTTTCTCTGGGTTTGATCAATAAAATAAATTGCTAGATGCAAAAAAAAAAAAAAAAAAAATTAAAAACATTAAATAAAAATTATAAATCAAACCAAACAAAAGAAATGTATAAATTACCAGAACAAAATCATATTAATAAATTACCAAAAAAAATAAAAATAAAAAACATTATTAGTCCTATGTATTATTGCCTAATTATTGCCTATTATTGTATTTTATTGCACTTCTTTAAATTAACTTTGCTCTATAATTATGTAAAAAAATAAAATAATTCTCAGAATGTTCTGCACTTTTTTTTCCCAATCAAAACTAGATAAGACTGTCAAAACTATATGTCTAATGCAGAGTTCACTTTTAGAAATGCGTTTGAATTTTTTAAGATTTTAAATCTTCCTCTATTCGCATTTTCTGAGCTTCTTCATCTGCAAATGTATAAAGCGTATATTAGCCTACGGCACTAAAATAAATTTAGATGGCAATCGATTAAAGTCAAACTACTCAATATTAACATGTTGATTAGTTATTTTGGTGTTTTACGTCATTAAAAAATTCAATTATATTTAATGTGGGACATAATAGTTAAGATTGAGATGCATTAGATTAGAATGTTGATTCTAATTATTAAAAATATTTACTAGGGGAGAGAGATATGTAATACTGACCTTTAGATTTTCTCTCCATATGTGAACGGATTATCATCATGTTTTTTGGACACGTCTTTTAGGATTTCACAACAAACCTTTGATTGTGGCAATCACCTCCCCACTCATGTTCTCCTTCGCCATCCCATCATTAATTTTCACTATATGCAAGTTGACGTAAGAATAAAGAGACGAGACACAAGCATGTAGTTAAGTCAAGCTTACAATACAGTACAAGCTTTACCGCAAGCTTAACTCTAAATTCTAATTAAAGAATTTCAGGCAATATTTTGTACCCTATTCATGAAATATGCCTCATCTCTCTCTCTTTCCCTCTCTCATTGATCCCTCTTTCTGTTTGTGTATCCAGCATGTGTGACCACTATACAAATTAACCGTATCACCTGTCTTTATTGGAGTGTCATTATTTATTGTTTGAGTGAAAAGGAGGATTCATATTACACACAAAGGTGCATACAATATTATCCAATGTCATTATCGTATCCATTGCTGCTCTTGTAGACTTTAATCAAACTCACACATACTCACAGCGCAGGCTCTATTTCATTGCCCTCTGCTATATTAGAAATGATGTGCACAGAGCATGGCCTGTTGTTATTGTGACCACTGCTACTGGTTGCTCTTTGTGATTTTCAGAAGGGTTAAAGTGGATGGAGAAGATCAGAGACAGCTGAGCCCGAGTGAGCTTGAATGGAGAAGTCTATGGGACAGGACAAGGTTATTGGAGGATGTGATACTGTCACACTAAAATAGAACGGTTCATAGGTTTTTTTAAATAGACATAGCATCCATCTGCCCCCTCTCTCTTGACAACAATGATAGCCTCCTGCATTTATGTGTGTGAGACTGGTAGACCGTGTCTGTTTGTTTGCTCACCCTCAACCTTGAAGTATTACTTCAGAGAGATAAACCTTTTGTTACTTTCACAATGTGTGGAGAAATGACAGATACTAAGTTTTAAATTGGTTTTTTAGCACAATTTTAGTGGGTCAGAGAGCTTTTAGAGAGTTTTTTTTCCTGTGGGAGAAAATCGAACATGACTTTTTTTAGTGGTAGTTTCCAGGGAAACCGAGGTGGAAGGAACCTTAGGCAGGCGTTTTTGTTGTTTGTGCCTTTTAGCTAACAGCAAAATCAGTCAATCATATTTGTTTATGTGGTATAGAAATAGAGAATGTTTTTTTCTATGATATGTAAATTGTACTACTCACAAGTGGTAACAATTTGTAACGTTAGCCAGCTTGTAGGTAGCTGTGCAGTGTATAAACCTCACTCCACTGGGCTCAAGAGGCACACTAGTGACTGACTCTAGGGGCTTTAGCCTCCTCATTAGCGCACCCGCCTCCCATGCCAGAGACCCCGGTTCAAATCCCGCTTGGAGTGGGTCAAGCAGGACTGGTTACAAGTGGTGCCGTGACCCGGATGGGAGTGAGGTTTTGGGGGGTGATTGTAATGTTAGCCAGCTGGTATGTGCTGTGCAGTGTGTAAACCTCACTCCCCTGGCCTCAAGAGGTGCACTAGAGACTGACGCTAGGGGCTGTAGCCTTTAGCCTGGTTCGAAGCGGGTCGAGCAGAACCGGTTACAAATGCACATTCCATTTCAGTAAATCCTCCAGTAACACTGTGTGCATTTCTTTGAAAATATCAATTTGAGGTAATGACTAAACTTTAAAAAAAAGTTGACAACAATTAGAAATACATAATTATTTTAAACGTGAAATGAAATGTGTTGGGTCTGAAAATGTGTTGAATTAAAGCTAAATTGTATAATTTCAGTGCCTCTAGTGTCACTAAATGGTTTTGCTAAATACTTACTGTTTTCAAACAGCTTTTCTAAACATTCCCATCTTCCATTGGTCAACAAACAGGTAGTCCTGCCCAAAACACCTTGGTTGAACCAATGGTCCTCTGTTGTACTGTTTGAGATGCTAAAATTTTTTTCAAGGAAATCAACCAACAAATAATATAAAATAGGCTCTGCATAAGCTGGGACAGGACAAAGTTCAGCTATAAATCTGCAATTTTGTTTGTGTTCACCTGTGCAGGTACTGGTGTCAGGTCAGTCACTTGTCTCTGACGACCTCTATCTGGACGACCAACAGTCCGGCGACTTTCCTTTAGACGATGATGACTTCACCTCTGGTTCAGGATCTGGTAAGGATACTTCAACTCATTTTCTTCAAGTCATTTATTCTAAAATAGCATCATAATCACTATTACCCTAATTGCTCATACTTACGGTTATTGTCTTTATTTCTCATTACTTTAACCCTAAGTATTAAAGTAATAGTTCACCCAAAAATGAAAATTATTTTATCATTTTCTCACCTTCATGTGTTCCAAACCCATATGATTACTTTCTTCTTTGGAATGCAAAAGGGGCAACAATAAAAACAACAATAAGTTGTCAGTGCATCACATGCACATTCTCCAAGTCTTCTGAAGCTGTATGATTACTTTCTGTGGTAATAAGGCAAAATGTTAGGTTGATATTCACTCTCAAATTAAATAAAATCGTTGATAAATCATTTATGGTGATTAACTATGTTTATAATATGAAACCTAACTGGCTCTTGTGTCATTACATCAAGATTGAACCTATGAAGTTTGATGTTATTAACGTAGTTGCCATAGTGATCGAATGGCTTCAGAAGACTTGGAAAGTAGTGCATGAGTAATGTTGACTACTTTTACTGTGGTTTTATATTATTTTAATTTATTTTGTTCTTTATGGAGTTTAATAGCATACAGTCACTATCAAATTTCATTATATTGCAAAAAGATGTGTAAAGATGGAAGACATTTGTTTTCCACAGAAGAAAAAACTTAATTGGTTTTGGGACAACATTTGGATGAATAAGTAATGACAGAATTTTCCTATATTGGTTAAGTATTCTTTTAAACTTTGCTGCGTGTCTTGTCCTGCACCATTTGTGGTATGAACAAATCTTACCTCAAATCGTCAGACTTGTTCAGAAGTATGCTGTTACTTGTTAGATTCACCCTGAAATTACTCAATTGCTAAAAACAAAATTACATTTGTATAATTTCAGAAGCTGCATTTAGGGATTAGTGTAGAATCTGTTGTTTGGAATGCTGTTCACAAGAAAAAAAAAAAAAAAAAAAAAAAAAAAAACAAGAAAAATCCTGAAATTAAGTATTTAGAAACAATTTAGAAACTAGTATTTAGTCTTAATAGGTAGATTTAAAGATTACTTAAAGTGGTGATAATAGAAGAGCTGCTTAGAGGTGTTTGCTTGACAATGTCCCCTGTACTGTGAATGCACAGATGTTTCACCTGCGGTCAAATGCGGTCAGCCTAGACCACCATGGTCACCCAGCAGATGTCTGCTGCATACAGAAGGCTTGCATTATTAATTGGTCATTCCTCTGCCTCTTACTGCTGCGCCTCAGTGCATTGTACCTGGTGCAATTACAGTACAAAATTGAGGGAATGAAATGCAATTATTATTTAATGGGTCTCTCTTGGAAACACTTTTAAGCAAGAGTGGTGATCTAGTTTATACTTACCCACTCTGTTTCACCACATTCATCTAAAATTCCAAGAAAGAGAGAAGTGTCATCTATAACTCAGGCCATCAGGATCTCGTTATGGCCTATATATATATATATATATATATATATATATATATATATATATATATATATATATATATATATATATATATATATATATATATATATTTGAATGTCATATATCAGTGGTTCTCAACTGGTGGGTCGCAACCCAAAAATATGTCGCAGGTATTGCAATGCTAAATGCAAATAATAAAGTGAAACTTATCATATAATCATTTCATGAAATTAAGATCATGAAACCTTTAAAATGATTAAAGAGACATTTAGAAACCAATGTTGTCTGTTATTCAGCCTTTGCCATTTTAATAATTCATGGTTTAATATGAATAATTCAAAGTTTTATTTTAAGCAAACTTTTGTATGCTCAACAATTTTGGTAGTGTGTTGGCTGGCCTCTTAATGTCCAAAGTAAAATCTGGGTCCTGAAGCCAAACCATTTGAGAACAACTGGCTGAGTTTGGAGTGGCATACAACACATACTATTCTTCATTGCTCTGCTATATGTGTCTATGGCACAAATAGTAAGAGTAGTATGGTAGTATGCCATTCCAAACTCAGCCACTGTCATAGATCAACATATTAATGGTTGTAGTATCTATTCCTCACTGTCTCTCTAGGTTTCAGTAAAACAGACGATGATGAGGACACATCCACAATAACTGTGCGATACCCAGAATTCAAAGCCAAATCCACTCTGGGGCCTGTCTACACCAGAAGCCCCAGTTTGGAGTCCTCAACTTCCAGAGAGACAGACCAAATCATCATAGAGACAGTCTTTGACTCGGATCTGGAAACAGAGGTGCGATTGCTCGCCCATTTCACTTGAACTGTAACTGATTCTGACACTATCAAAGCTTTCTGCTGACTCCCACTGCAACGAAAACATGCACAGCTTGCAAAACTGTGACAACCCCTGATATTGCACCTGTTTGGCCTGCTGTCTTGCACAGTTTTACAGAACATCACGGTTATGTTGGATCCTTCAATCTTGTTATTGGATCTCCTGTCTACTAGTTAGAATATTTTAGCTGTCAGCAATTTCGATGTTAACCTTACTTTCTTTCTCTCTCCCTCTGTTCTATAGATCTTTGACTATCAGACAGAAAAGCCCCGGGTCACTGTTGAGGCCACCAGCTCATCAAGTGTTGTACAAGATGCTGACCCTCTTCATGAGGTTCGCACAGAAAATCTATTCCAGAGGACAGAAGTGCTGGCGGGTATGTTTCACAGAAACGTTAATTGTGTCCACCATCATTTTTAAATTGAAAGCAGAATAGAACTGAGAGTGGCATAAATACATCTGTATTTTGTGTATATTTTAATATTGCTGGGAAACTTGCTTTTTCAAATTGGTTTGTGACAAAACAAAAAGGTAGAAAGAAAGACTAATGTTTCAAGTTCAGTACAAGATAAGCTCAAACGAAAGCATAGTTTATAGTAAAGCACTCACGATGGAAGTCAATGGGGCCAGTCCATAAACATTAAGTACAATCTGTTT
This sequence comes from Moxostoma hubbsi, assembly GCA_032164185.1. Lineage (NCBI taxonomy): Eukaryota > Metazoa > Chordata > Actinopteri > Cypriniformes > Catostomidae > Moxostoma > Moxostoma hubbsi. The sequence continues at coordinate 14,979,604 of JAVLUX010000015.1, read as the reverse complement.
TAAAAGTACAGCCACAACATTTAAACATTATACTATGTGTTAAAATGATTTAATGTGATAAAAACTGGGATCTACCAGCATTTACCAGATTTCAGTGCTTACTAGCACTATATGTCACCATGACAACAAATTTGTAATGTTGGATTAAGCGCACTAAAATCATGTTTACACAATGTTAACATCTTGTGTCTATACTTTTTAAATTGTAAATGCCTTACTATAATCATGATGTAACGATGCTGGAAACAGGCAGAGATGATGACATGAAGATGAACCCAAGTGCAGATTATTTTTCAAACTTGGAAACCCAAAAACCCTGACTACAAACGTGAACTAAACAAAAACATGAACTTGACTTGAAGCAGAGACGGACCTGGACCGTAGAACAGAGGCGGGCCTGGACTGTGGAGCAGAGACTTGCTTGTGTCATGGCATGGAGTAGACTGAGGTTCGGCTGTGACATGGCATGGAGCAGATTGAGGTTCGGCTGTGACATGGCCTGGAGCCGACTCTGGCGTGGCTGTGACATGGCCTGGAGCCGACTCTGGCGTGGCTGTGACATGGCCTGGAGCCGACTCTGGCGTGGCTGTGACATGGCCTGGAGCCGACTCTGGCGTGGCTGTGACATGGCCTGGAGCCGACTCCGGGAAGCCGAAGTTGTGACGGACGAGGCCGGCAGCGCAGGCTCTGGGACGGACGAGGCCGGCAGCGCAGGCTCTGGGACGGACGAGGCCGGCAGCGCAGGCTCTGGGACGGACGAGGCCGGCAGCGCAGGCTCTGGGACGGACGAGGCCGGCAGCGCAGGCTCTGGGACGGACGAGGCCGGCAGCGCTGGCTCTGGGACGGACGAGGCCGGCAGCGCTGGCTCTGGGATGGAAAAAGCTTCCAGCTCATTTGCCGTGGCAGGTGTGGGTGTTTGCTCGTCGACCGTGTCAGGCGTGGGCACTGGCTTGTCGACCATGACGAGGGACGCTGACTCGGGATTCGCCTCCCCCACAGTGAACGTAGAACCCGTAATCTGCAGGGCAAGGTCGATATACTGGACCAGATTGAGGGAACTGTGACCGCCAGGCATTAAAGATGAGATTGGCTCACTCAATCCAAAATAGAAACAGTCTTTAAGAGTGACCTCATTAAAGTCCACCTGGAAGGACAGATCGCAGAAGCCCTATACATAACTCTCCAGGGGATGTGATGTGACAAGACTTAGACTTAGACTTAGACTTAGACTTAGACTTAGACTTAGACTTAGACTTAGACTTAACAACAAAGTTACATTCACAATACCTGACACTAGACAATGGCAAACATGAGGGTTTAAATACAAGGACATGGGAAACAGGTAAACAAGACAGCCAATCACAAGACTAAACTCTAAGTAAGATAACAAGACTAAATAACAAAGTAATCAAAGAATGAACCAATGAAAACAAGGCACATGAACAGGGGACATGTGAGCATGACAAGATCACATGAGGAAACAGGAAATCACATGACATGACAGGAACAGGAACTAAACTTGAAAATAAAAGACATGAAAAAACATGAACAAAACATACAAATGTGACACACGATTTTAACTTCTTTTTTAATAAATGGGGTAAGAGTCAAAATAAATGTTTGTGGTACTCAACATTATGCAACAAATACTGTTGATTAAGTTTAACTTGTTTTGAATTTGTAACATTCCTTCAAGACACAATTATAATTTTTTTGTTGACCTTTTTTAAATGCAAAGCACATTGATTACCATTGCAAAAATAAAACAATCAAAGTGGTTGATGATCATTGCTTATAGTATATTAATACTATTTTAAATTACATTAGTAAATATTAAGATTAATAAAAAAAAAATACAAATATATGGTTTATTGTTAGTTTGTGAAACTTAACGTATTCACTAATATTAACAACTGTAACCTTATTATAAAATGCTACTGTTTTTCTCTGTGTAAACAGTTCTTTTCTTGCACACATGCACAGTATAATGTGAAAGTTACTGGGTTTATACTTGGTTTTTCAAAAGTTTTTCTGTGGTAATTGACAGCATGCCACATATGGATTCATGCAACAGATTTCCTTTAAGTTTATGTTCATCATTCTTTGTGGAAGATTTGAATGTGATTTGTGTGTTAGATATAAAACATTTAATTTGACCTGGTGTCTTTCTTGAATTCTTGCTGCAGCCGTTATAGCCGGTGGAGTGATTGGGTTCCTGTTTGCCATCTTCCTTATCCTCCTCCTTGTGTACCGTATGAGAAAGAAGGATGAGGGCAGCTATGATCTTGGAGAGCGTAAGCCACCAAGCTCAGCCTATCAGAAGGCTCCAAGCAAGGAGTTCTATGCCTGAATGACCAATCATTACCAACAGTAACATCATCATGACAACCATCTCCTCTCCAAGAATAACTTGGCTCGGTAGCACCTTGAGGAGATTTTTTTTTTTTTTTTTTTTTTACAGGGAACATCTACATGTTTAAAAATGTAATAACAAAAACAAATGATAATTTTGTTTTACAAAGCATACTATGGCTTGTACTTTTGTTTTGGGATCAAAAAAGAAAAAAAAAGAAAAAAAAAGAAATTTTCCTTACGGTTTTTGGCAATTTTTTTTCCAAGTATGAAAGCAACTTCACACAGCTAGATTGACTACTTTGTAACAGTAGAGGTACGTTTTTATTAAAGAACAAGTCAATTCAGAGGGGGTAATTGTGGGCTATATGTGTGCTTTATCTGATACCTTTAATTTTTCACTGAAATGTATATTATGATCTCAATGTGGACTTTATCAATAATTTGGTTTCATCTCAGCTTATTTTGTAAAGGGTACATGTATGTTTGCATTTTTGTCTGGCCATATTCCTTTAAAGATCACAGCATTTTGCAGAATGCTTCGATGTATTTTGTTACATATAATTTTCTGTAGTACAGTGTTAAAGTCCCTGAAAGTTTAAATTCTACTTTGCCTGAGGCCAAGAACACATTCCACCATGCTTGTCCTTCTCCTCTTTACTCTGTGTCTTATCACAAGCACTTATGCAGGGTAAAGTCTCTTAGAAAAATCAGTCCTTAATTGTTTCATCAAAGTCTGCGACATCACTATCTCTTAAGTGCTCTTCATTCGTGGCATCCTGAAATACTGCAATGACTTTACCGATATAGATAGTTTAAATTGCACAGAAACATTTCAAGAACATCAACTTTGTGTTTTCTTTATTGTGTGTCCCCACAAAACCCAGTATTAGAGGGGGAAAAAAATATTTTATTATGAATAAAATATGGAATATTTTCAGATAAAGGCTGTTTACTGCAACCAAATTTAATGAGTACGTTTAACAGTATCTTCCATTAAATTCACAAACTTTTAAAGCAACAAGGTTTACATTTGATCAGTTTGCATGTTTCCTGGGAATCGAACTGGTGACTTCGGCAGTTGCTAGAGCCCTGCTCTACCAGTTGAGCTCCATGACAAGTTAATGGCATTCATCCAGTAAATGTCAACAGTATCAGTCCCACATTACAGACCTACTCCCACATTGTTACTAATCGACAAATTTTCAGCATTCACTGTTGACTGAATACTTAATGGAGGCCAATTTTCTTTCGTATATTAACCCTCATGTGGAAAAGCTTTTAAAATGACTTTACTTACTGTATGGTTCTGACTCTAGCATACTCTGCTGAATGTCTCTGACCTTCCAAAGACTCAAACAGTGTTGTTAACAATGATGGTGATTAGTAGTGTGGATCACATTTGCTTATTTTTACTCCCTCCTACATGTGCATTTCCATGATGTTTCTTTTTAAGACCTGACCATTTAGAGTCAATGACGTATCTGTCTAAGTTAATATACAATAATTTATAGAATATAATTATTTATATACTACATATTATATGTAATATGTTAGTTAAAAAAAATCTATGAAAATGTATATTCACAAATGTTTTAGAAGCCCTTGAAGTGCCTACTGTCCTGAAACAGATCTGCAGGGATTTGAGGACATTTCTGCATCAGAGAATGATGTTAAAAGCTGGAAATGGAGAAATATGATGAATGGTAATGTTACAGAATGACAGAAACAGTATTGTATTTCATAAAAAACACTACTGAATAAACATTTTCTAATGGTATTTTCATTATGTGTCCTGCCCATCAAACTGAATGCACCCTAAGCACCTCTCTTCGGAGAATATTCTGTTCTCTCTCTCTCTCTCTCTCTCTCTCTCTCTCTCTCTCTCTCTCCCCCTTTCTCTCTCTGTGTCTATGTGTGTGAGGCTGAGGACAAATTCTCATAATTTCAAAATGCTAAAAAAAATCCTAATTCCTAAAATTTTGGAGCATTATACAATATAATCACTAATTGCTTTCTTTTATTTTTGGGGTAAGGAAATGACTGAGACATGTTCTTGACAGGTTACATGAGATTCACCATATTTTTCCTACTAAACTACACAGCACCAGTTTCTGTGTGTCGCTCCAGCTGAGAAAGAAGGATGAGGGCAGCTATGATCTTGGAGAGCATAAGCCATCAGAAGGCTCCAAGCAAGGAGTTCTATGCCTGAATGACCAATCATTACCAACAGTAACATCATCATGACAACCATTGGTAGCACCTTGAGGAGATTTTTTATTTTTTTTAAATCCTAATTCCTAAAATTTTGGAGCATTATACAATATAATCACTAATTGTTTTCTTTTATTTTTGGGGTAAGGAAATGACCGAGACATGTTCTTGACATTGCCTTATTATTCCTTCTAAACTATACAGCATCAGTGGCTCCAGTTCCTCACCATCTTGATTTCTCTATGCGGATGAGGCCATGTACCAGAGTGTAAGCGATGACAGAAAACTCAAGCCAAATTAGCCAAACTCAAGCTTCTATTAAAATGTAAGGCTGGAGTATGGTACTTTTTCCATTCACATTTAATCACATCGAATCTTTCACCATTTCCCACAGAAGATATTAACAGGGAATCATGCTAAAATATAACATCTGTACAGCATAACTGCAGAACTGATAGAGAGGGCAGCACAGTCACAGGAATAGAAACCTTTTCCCAACAAGTCTCTAATTAGAAATAAGCTGGCAGTGGCTGCTGGACAGATGTATGATGATCAGTCGTTGGGGCCACTGTGTCAACTGGGCAGCTGGGAAATCCTCTGTACTGTCTATAATTGGGGCTGATGCAGGAGAAACATTATTCATTTGACTAAGCAGCAGATTCTATTCCAACACCTGAATTAAGCACTTCAAAGGCAACAAGCAGATTACTATATTTAGTTCCCCGATGTCCTGGTCAGTAGCAATGCACAGTGCATGCATACACATGTAAAACACTTGTGAGACTGACCACTGCTCATCATTATTGTTGAGCAACAGCAGAGAATATGACACAAGTAATGCCTTGAAAAAAACTATCAAGCTGCCTCGCTGTCTATTGCTCTACATAGGCAGCCACAAACTACATTTATCTCAGTCTGAACATACAGTATATGGATACACACTGTACCAATCAAAATCCATCCATCGTCAACCGCTTATCCTGTGTACAGGGTCACAGGGGGCTGGAGCCTATCCTGGCTAACATTGGGCAAAAGGCAGGGTACACCCTGGACAGGTCGCCAGTTCATCGCAGGGCCACACATAGACAGACACACACTCACATCCACACCTAGGGCAATTTTTGGAGACACCAATTAACCTAGCCTGCATGTCTTTGGATGGTGGGAGGAAGCCGGAGCACCCGGAGAGAACCCACGCAGAAAGGCCAGGGCAACCGGGGTTTGAACCCACGACCTTCTTGCTGTGAGGCGACAGTGCTAACCGCTGCACCACCGTGCCACCCACCAATCAAAATAAATAAATAAAAACAAAGGAAATTAATGTTTTTTGGGATCAATCTGTACCAATCAAAATCCATCCATCGTCAACCGCTTATCCTGTGTACAGGGTCACAGGGGGCTGGAGCCTATCCTGGCTAACATTGGGCAAAAGGCAGGGTACACCCTGGACAGGTCGCCAGTTCATCGCAGGGCCACACATAGACAGACACACACTCACATCCACACCTAGGGCAATTTTTGGAGACACCAATTAACCTAGCCTGCATGTCTTTGGATGGTGGGAGGAAGCCGGAGCACCCGGAGAGAACCCACGCAGAAAGGCCGGGGCAACCGGGGTTTGAACCCACGACCTTCTTGCTGTGAGGCGACAGTGCTAACCGCTGCACCACCGTGCCACCCACCAATCAAAATAAATAAATAAAAACAAAGGAAATTAATGTTTTTTGGACACACAAAGATTTGACTCTTCTCATTTTAACAACTGACAATCAAATTTTTCACCAGACGTAAGATGTGGAGAAGAGTTGCCTATTGAGACTCATGGGTAATTAGGGCCCAAATATACATTGCCCAAGTACGCAGACGCGAGGGCTTTGCCAACACATGGCCACTGTGTGGTCCCGTTGTACATACATTATGTGTGCTGTTGTGTTGCTCTGCCAGTTACAAACCTTGCACCACAAGGGGATGAAAGAGTTTTTTAGGTGCCAAGAAACCAGACGTGGTGGAGTCAACATGTTGACAGTTGAGGAGCTTGTGCTTTTGATATCCTGAAAAGACGACAGAAAAATATGTTTGGATAAGCTAACATGTTCGGCATACAAATTGCTGCTCCACCATGACAATTGTTGATTAAAAAAAAAGAAAATCCACTGGAGCAGCCCTTGTGGCAATGCTGAGAAAACAGCATGTACTTGCGTTAGCTATGAATTGCGCTCCGACACATTACACAGTGCAATGACACATGAAATCGAGCTTGTATATCAAGATGCGTCTGCATTCCCATAATTATGTAGAGTATGTTTGGGCATTTAAAGCATTAAAAACTTGTTTGGAAATAATGTTGTACTATCTAATTGCCCTTTAAAACATAATTCAGAATTTTAAGTTACAGTCAGCCTGTGAACGAAAGCCTTTGCAGCCTTTGGAGTATATGAGGCAGGAATTGAGAGCTCAATTACAGTACACAACAGCATATTCAGAGCCACCTACCTGTTCAGGATGCTTACTGCCTGTGATTTCAACCATAGTGTTGAAAGAGTCAACATCTTGCAGTGTCTGAGCCCACATAGTTAGATGCACCACAATCCTCTGGCCTCTGCGGGTCATCCTGATCAACATCCGGGCATCCTCCACAGTAATGCAGGCTGTGGGGATCTGAGGCACTCCAGACTGGTACCACTGTCAGCCAGTGTGGGGGCTGAAAACAACACAATGAGGCTGATCTTAAAATACTGACATGCACTGAAAATGTTTTAGAAAACATTTCTCAATATTTTCTTTCAGTTAGCAACGGAGAATTTCTGGAGTGTCTGTCGGTCTTGAAAGGTACTGGTAATTTGTTAAATTTGGTTTAAATTTATTGGAATCTGTTTAGAATACAATATATGACATTCATAATGGGCTTTATATGAGATCTTGTCTATTGGTTGTAGACTAATGGTCAAAGACCCAAGTAAATGGTATGAAGAACATAATGTTTTATCTGTTTACATATTTTCAACTGAAACAGAAAGTTAGGGTGGGACACATCAAAGGGCTGGTTCCAGAAGAGAAAATTCCATGAATTATTTCCAAAGTCCATTTGATTTTCAACAATAAATACAGTTGGTAGAGCGGGATGTCCACTAATCGCAGGATTGGTGGTTCGAATCCTGGCCCACATGACTCCACATGCCAAAGTGTCCTCGGGCAAGACACTGAACCCCAAGTTGCCCCCAATATCAGGCTAGCTATATGCCTTACATGACAGCTCTGCCATCATTGGTGTGTGAATAGGTGAATGAGACACAGTGTAAAGCACTTTGAATACCACTAAGGTTAAAAACGTGCTATATAAGTGCAGACCAGACCATTTAAAGACAGACTTACTGCGAGGTTGTTGATTGATGCTACTGTTTATTGATGGTACTGTTTATTGATGGTACTGTTTATGCTTCCATTGAAGCCATCAGTCTGAATTATTTCAACTTCAGTGTTTAAAAATCATGTTTGATAGTGGAATTCCTGATGAACAACTACATTACCCATGTTCCAGCAGAGAAAGATTCACTAATCAGAGAACCCAGCCATCATAGCCCACAGAACAAGCCCAATGAGATCAATGTAATCTCATATATACAGTTTATATTTTTGTACATATCTGAATATTTTGCAATAAACATCAAATATGTTGTTTTATAATCAATAACCTAAAATCAATAGTTTTATATATTTCCAGTGTTTTTATTCAATTACATAATTTGCAATGCTTCATGGGATTGTAGTTTGCGCCCTCGTGAAAGACAATAAGTGCACAGTCCTGTACCTTTCGAATACTTTTTGCCTCAAAACAAAGTTTGTTGTGATTCACCTTACAGTAGAGCTGATTGCTATAGGTTATGATTTACAATTCTTTGATGGGGAATCTTATGAAAAGCATGCAAAAACAATTAATGGGAAAAATACTTCTGGAACCCAGAAGGCTGAAAAAGTGGTTGGGCACTGTTGTACTCTGTAACCTATTGTTTATGGTGGCAGGTTTATTTATAATTACATGGATTAAAAGCCAAAAAACTCAAATTTGGTTTTCACCTAGGCTGCTAAAACAAAGCTTGCACATTTAAATTTCATTGAAGTTTGCAGGAACTGTAGAGTTACAAAATATCATATTATTTGTGTATATCTGTATGCAATATGTTACAATATCATAAATGTCATCTTCAGCATGCCACTGAGCTCTTGACAACTCAGAGGGCAACTGTTCCTGCAATTAATGTACTATAAATAATTTTTTGATAACAGATAAAAAAATCCCTAGAGAAGCTAGTTCAGACAATTGGCTGAAGGTAGCATATAATAATTTGAACAGTGTGAGAGTTCTAACCTGTTGATGGAGTATGGAGTAAGTGAATGAATAAGAAAGACCAAGGCTCCAACTTTAGCTGTCTCTGAAGCCCCTGAAAGCCGATATCTGACAAATGGCTGGTTATACACAACAATTTTCCCTTTAGCCTCAATCGCTCTCTTCTTCAGCTCTTCAAATGACTCCACCACCATAACCTCTGCCTCTATACTTACCAAAAGAACATTTAAACTGGTCAACTATGCAGGTATTTAAAAGACCAAATATATCCTAATCTTAACACTAAGATTTTAGACATATAGTGGGGTCATACATATTGTATGTCTGAAGCCAGGAACAAATCGGGAATTCAAAATGTAATTTAAACCAGTAAATATGTTTTTGGATTCTGAAAAAAGTTAACAAAGATATGTTATGATGGAAAATGTTTCTGCACTATTTTATGGTCATTAATCATGTAAGCGATTTTGTGGCATTGGCGATGTTAGAAATGAACCTTTGTAGATAAAGGTGAGATTTCCATGCTTCATTGAAGCACATGAGATTCTATTTGAAACATTCTCAAATCTTGCTGGTTAACATGGATCATCAGGTTTTGCGCAAACTTGTGGAGTCCATGCCAGCTTTAGTGTATGTTGTATGTAAAGCAAATAGAGGGCATACCAAATTCTAAGAAATTTTAAAAATGAATTGTTCAGTTCAACATTTCACCCCAATTGTTGTGTTAATAAATTGGAAAAATGCTAAATAGTAGCACTTTTACTAACTGACTCATATATTTGGACCAGGAGGAGTTTCTACATAGAAACTCGTAGAAGCATTACTGCGCTCTCCTTCCTCTTGATGCACATTCTCCAGTACGTCCAGTGTTAGGGCATTGTGCATGTACTTAATGGCCATGTCCAGGTTTTGTGAGCCACTGACTCTGTGTCCAATAGTGTCATTGAAATCAGCCAGTCTCTCATAAGAACGATTCTGGGCTCTACCATTTACTGCTAGATATATGATTTGCTGAGCAATGTCAGAGTACTTGGAAATCTCTCTGAAATCTCTGAAAGGGGTTTATGGTCATAAATATGAGGCCTAGAGTGAGACTGCAGAAAACAGCTGAGAAAGAGAAGAGTCAGCAGTCCCTGTCTGATGAAGATATGCAGCGGTTAGCACTGTTGCCTCACAGCAAGAAGGTCGTGGGTTCAAACCCCAGTTGCCCCGGCCTTTCTGTGTGGAGTTTGCATGTTCTCCCCGTGTCTGCGTGGGTTCTCTCCGGGTGCTCCGGCTTCCATTCAAAGACATGCAGGCTAGGTTAATTGATGTCTCCAAAAATTGCCGTGAGTGTGAGTGGTTGTTTGTTTATGTGTGGTCCTGTGATGGACTGGTGACCTGTCCAGGGTGTACCCTGCCTTTCGCCCAATGTTAGCTGGGATAGGATTTTAAAATAATAAAAACGCTTCTAATACTACCTGTCCTGTAGAAATGAATGCAGTTCAACTTGGGTATTTATGTGCTTTTCGACATTCAGAGTTCTGGTCACTATTCACTTGCATTAAATGAACCTACAGAGCTGAAATAGTCTTCTAAATTTTTTTATTTGTGCTCAGTAGATGAAAGAAAGTCAAACATATCTGTGATGGTATAACGGTGAGTAAATCATGAGAGAATTCATTTTTGGTGAACTATCCTTGGAAGTCTGTCCCAGAACCAACCAACTTTACAACTGCAAATTTCATTCTAATGTTCCCTACAAGTTAAAAAAAATATATATTTAGCTAAAATACGACATTGATGAAACCTATTTGACTTTTCATCTAAAATCTTAAGGACTAGGTGCAAGCTGCGGTGACAGTCATGAACGAATGCATTTTCTAGAAGAGTACTGTCAACAGGTGTTGTGACAATAGGGCGTGGGATTCTTTTGGACTGAAACAGTCTGTGTTGCAAATTGTTTGTTTAGTACATTTTGCTGTCAGAGCTTTAACATCGAGGGAAAAACCCCAGAGCGGGCTTCTTCAGAGGTGTTACATTCCCACCACAGCCTGTGTGGTCATTAGAGAGAGTGAAGACACTGGACATGAATATTATGATTAATCACACGCACACACACACACACACACACACACACACACACACACACACATTTTGTGTGTATGGCACTCAGAAAGCTGGATTTGTTCCTCTCATCCTCTGAACTCCTCATGATCTGAGCAGGAAGGGAGGCAGCAGGTTTGCTGACAAAAAACCTTTATTTGGATTTTGGATTTCAATTATATAACCCAATAAGATGAAACTGGCATTTACTTTGCAACGTGGCAAACTGAGTCGTGCAAACTTCCTCAAACCAAATTAAATGATTACATACTGTATGAGAGAAGATGATTTTGGAAAGTCGGTTATGATTCACTTCATATAGGAGAAGTGGTGTCCTCATTTATGAGTTCCCATTTCCTAGGATTCAGCTCTGCCATCCCAGTGTTGCAACATTTCTCTTCGGTTACTTAGGGTGAAATGGTTTATGGCAGTGAGTGTTGTCAACTTAACTCTGATTTGGTGATGTAGCATTACAGTGGGGGTTACTGGATATTTAGCATTGACATTCTAATAACCTGAGTGTTATTAGCATTAATGGTGTTACCACTGAGAGGTTGTTTCCAGTCTGAGAAAGAATAGCAGGAATGATGGGTAATGTCTTGTGACACACCCACTGGTCGAACACAATAAATAAATAAACCTGATGTGTTTGTTGCACATCATATAACCTTTCATTTGACTTTTTTCTACTGAATTTCCTACTTGTGTTAAAACCTGAAACAACATTATGCTAGTGCATTCAGAATATACTTCAGGGTACATAATATAATTCAGATAAGCATGCGGCTTGTCAAAATGCTAATGTCAGCAGAGACTCTCTGATAAAATTCCAAGAAACTGTTTATTCCGGAGAATGCTTTTCTATGACTTTATGATTTTATAACCAGACTATAATTTTGCACACTGTACAATATATACATGTCAGGGCTCAACATGAAGAATGGCTTCATGGCCCGAGGCTACTGAAAGAGTTTTCCGTCAAGTGGTTGTGACTTCATAATATGGACGCTGATGATGTGTTTTTATGCTTTACAAATGCAAGCAAATATGGTGGTGTGTGATGCATTGAATGTTGTTGTGACTATTGCTTGATTTAATTATATAGCTAATGTGATGTTATCCAGCTGGCTGACATCATGAGGTTTTGTCAACATTTGAAAGAAGCATCAAACAAGTAATATTTTTCACAATATGCCCTTGTTTTCCAAAAACAGTATGTGTATGAATTCATATTTTTCATTGAGTCACCTACATGTTCATTGTACTGTATAATAATGTCCTTTTTAGATATTAAGGCAAATTAAAAATCCTTATAAAGATGAGAAAAATAAAGAAAACTGTCAAAACCATTTTCAGATGCATAACAAATTATGCTAAAAATAAAATGTAAACATGTATTGATTGATTTATGTATTTGAGAGTGTGGGTCAAGATATTATTCCAAAATAAAAGCCTAATACTTTTTTGTAATACATGTTGTATTTTCTATGATGTAAACTGAATATACATACTGTATATTTTTCAGACACAGATTTTTTAATTTTTTTTAAAAATAAATTTACTTATTTAATAATTGTATTTATTTGTGATGGGGCCAGATAAAAAATTGACAGAACAAGTAAAAACTGAACTTGCCAGGAGCCTGACTGGGACAACAGAATAAAAATCCCTGTTGTTGAGCACTAGATTCACTTAAAACTAACACTAAAAAGTCTCCAAATGTGCTATCTGTATTTTCTAATATTGGAGGACTGCGTGTGAAACTGCAAAAAGAAATGCCTTAAAAATGCCTTAGTTGTTCAGTATACTGTAGTTGTTTTTAATCCATATTTTTACAATCAATAAGTTAATTCTGTAACATTTTACAATAAGGTTGTATTCATTAACATTAGTTAGCCTAACTACATTAACATGAAATGGCAATGAACATTAATTTTCAGCACTTATCAATCTTGGATCATGTTTTTTTTTATTATTATTATTTCAACATATTGTACTGTAGAGTAATATTTTTTTTATTAGAAGTTGTACATATTAACATTGGTTAATGCATTATGAATCAACAATGAACAATTTTATTTTTATACAGCAAATTAGCATTAATCAAGTTTAAATGTAAATGTAAATACATTGTTCATTGTTAGTTCATGATACCTAATGCTAATGTTAACAAATACAACCCTATTGCAAAGTGTTACCAATAATTCTCAATCTCAATATTTTAGAAGTGATATATTGTATTTTTAAATCTTTTAAATTTATATTTATGGATTTGGCAGATGCTTTTATCCAAAGTGACTTACAGAGCACTTGTTACAGGGACAATCCCCCCAGAGCAACCTGCAGTTGTGCCTTGCTCAAGGACACAATGGTGGTGGCTGTGGGGATCGAACCAGCGACCTTCTGGTTAACAGTTATGTGCTATTAGCATGTGTTATTATCCCACTAAGTCACCACCACTCCTAAATTCAAGAAATACAGTATGTTCTGGGTTTCCTCCAACCTATTTATAGCTATAGACAATGAATAAGGTGAAAATGAGACTGTGTAGGAGTTTTATCTTTCTGTCTGTCACCAGCCTGGTGTATTCTCGCTTGTTTCAAATTCTACCATCTGCAGCAAAGGAGACCACTGATGACGTTGATTAAAGTCCCAAATGTGTGTGTGAGTGAGTGACAGAGAGAGAGAGAGGGCAGGGAGCTGCGGGTGATGATTTTTTTGTGTATGCGTGGGTTACATAGATTGAAGGCTGGCATGATGATAGTGTGACAGTTTGTGTGTCCACATGTCTCCCTAATGCCTGACTGCAAGGGAAACATTTTTTCCTTGGTATTAAAAAAAGCTTTCCCACACATATAGTGTTGCTGCCCACACCAATGGCAGCTTATAGTGACTGATTTCTCATTTAATAAATGAAATGATAAAAGGGAAACTTCTGGCATTAAATACAATCATATCACATTGTGTCCTTTAACAAGGCATTAGATCTAGAAATAAGTATGCTTTAGGTCACATTGGAACAGCAGTGAAGGCAGAAACCTTTGGGTGGGTGGGCCAAGAGAAATGATCGATTGTATGAGATATGTAAACTTTGTATGTTTTTTGTTTTTGATGTTTAGCTAATTGTTTCAAGGGGCGTATTTAGAACACTTGGTTCTAAATAGGTTGTCTACTTTAAGAATATTAAAAGATCAATCAGCAATAGTCGTGTTGAGTACATTCAGACATTTGTTATTTTACATGCATGACATATGGTACCTTCATTGTGGCTAAGAACAGATGTTAATTATTACATGGGGATTTGGGGGATTTGCTCTTGACATTTTTTAAAAACAGAATGGACATTTTAACCATGAAATGGACCAATTTTGCAAAAATAGTTAACCAAAAATTTCGGTAATGGGTATTGTCGCTGTCTCTTTTATGGTTTGATTGGAATATCTGATAAATACAACAGAACTGGTGACATTAACAATATTGTAATCTTATATTGCACTCTTGAATTAAAATATGGACAATTTGGACCCTTAACATTATGTCATCCCTTCGGAATATATGTTTGAAATGCGGGACTCAACTCAATTTCCCCAATTTACTCTGCTCAAATCACAAAATGATGTGGTTGTGTTCCTTCTTATTATCCTCACTAAAAGAAAACATGCTAATTTCTTGCTCTTTTGTATGGGTAAATAAACACTTGACAGCATGAAATGCTTGAGAAAAACTTGCATAATTTCAAACACAGCAGCTTTATTGTCTAGGTTACGTATGTAACCTCCATTCCCTGATGGAGGGAACGAGGCGTTGTGTCGAAGAAGCGACACTAGGGGTCTCTCTTGAGCGCCGAATATGCCTCTGATCTATGAAAAAAGGCCAATGAGAAGTTGGCAGACAGTATTTGCATACCCTGCCCCCGGACATACGGGTATAAAGGTGGGGAAATACGTCTAGTTCATTCAGGATTTTTCTGAGGAGCCGGAAATGGTCCGGCCACAACAGTAGCTCGGCTCAGCGACATGGCCGGGAGGAAACAAAGTCTCGTTCCCTCCATCAGGGAATGGAGGTTACATACTTAACCTAGACGTTCCCTGTCTGTCGCTCACTTCAACGTTGTGTCGAAGAAGCGACACTAGGCGTCCAATTTAAATCACATCATGTGCTGAGCCGTGTATGTGTACTGCTGACACAGGAGTGGGCAGGTACTTGATGTGCAAAAGTGAACAGCTGTATCAGACTGCACGTTCCCTTCCCCAATGCCCCAAAAAAGTCATCGGAATCCTTCTGGTTACCCTAGACAGGGGAACAAGGCGATACTTGCCAACCTGGGAACGGGCCGAGCCTAGCTGGGCCTCTTTTCTATCTATGTTTAAGGCGGTCTTACCCAGTTTCCTGTTTTTCAGGGGGAAAAGACCCTGCGGAGACCACACCTGCAGAGAGGGGGAGGTAAGAGTGGCAAATACATCACATGGTTTTTTAGGTGACATGTGGAAAGTGGCACGGAGGGGGAGTTACTACAAACACGGCGACCAGGGGGCAGTGGGAACTGCCCAAGGGAGATGCAGGTCCGCTCGTAAGGGGACCAAACTGCGGAAAACACACACAGGGGGAGTCCATGTAGGAGTTCTGAGCTGTGGAGCACCTATTCCAGTACAGGGTAGATTAAGTACCCACAGTGGATTGGGTTGTCGAGTTCCTCTGCTTAACTGCGGACCCAAATAGCTAGGGAGGAGTCATCCAGGGATCCAAATGAGTGGGATCTCCTGGGAGAGAAAGCGCACAATTTTACCTCGGCCGAGGGAAAGGGCGCTAGGTGCAAGCGATCCACCCGGTCAGTCCTTCAGCGTGTACTGAGTTCTACCAGCTCGGACCTGAGAAAACATGGGACGATACTGACTCAACCCTGAGATTGTAGAATCTCGCAAAGGTATTGGGTGTTGCCAAACCTGCTGCCCTGCATTTGTCTGCCAGGGAGGTGACTCTGGCCAGTGCCCACGTGGATGCAACACTCCTTGTTGAGTGTGCTCAGACCCGCAATGGGTCAGTGAAATGGCGTCCACCACCCAGTGGGAAAGCCTCTGTTCGGAGACACCATTCCCTTTCCGCTGTCCACCAAAGCAGACAAAGAGCTGCTTAGAACGTTTAAAGCTCTGCGTGCGGTCCAAGTAGGTATGCAAAGCATGTGCCGGACACAGCAACGAAGGGGCTGGGTCTGCCTCCTCCCGGGGCAGCGCTTGCAGGTTCACTACTTGGTCTCTGAAGGGTCTCGTAGGAACCTTGGGCACGTAGCCCGGCCGCAGTCTTAGGATCACATAAGTGTCTGCCAGACTGAACTCCAGGCAAGTGTCGCTAATAGAGAATGCTTGCAGGTCCCCGACCCTCTTGATGGAGGTGAGCGCGATCAGCAGGGCCGTCTTCAGGGAGAGGGCCCTGAGTCCAACTTATTCTAGCAGCTTAAAGGGAGGTCTTTTAAGGGAACTGCTCCCAAATCAGCTGAACCTACTGGGGGTGAAGCCTCCACTCTCCGCTGGGCAAGCGTTGTCGTGACAGCGCGTCCGCTACCACATTGAGGTTGCCCGGGATGTGAGTGACGTGCAGCAACTTGAGTCGCTGCGGGCTCCAAATGAGGAGACGACGGGCGAGTTGTGACATGTGGTGGGAGCGTACGCCACCTTAGCGATTTATGTACGCTACCACGGTGGTGCTGTCTGACCTGATCAAGACGTGTTTGTCCCGAACTAACGGGAGAAACCTCCGCAGGGCAAAGAATATAGTCAAAAAGGCCTTTCCAACGGCCCACAGCTGCGTGCCCGTTGCACACGGCGCCCCAACCAAATTTCGAGGCGTCTGTCGTGACCAGGACGCGTCGGGACACCTGCTGCAAGGGGACTCCTGCCCGCTGAAAGCAGAGGTCTGTCCAGGGTCTGAATGTTTGGGGGTGACCATCACACGGTGCATGCCGTGGTGCCATGCTCGTCTTGGGACTCAAGTCTGGAGCCAGTGCTGAAGTGGTCTCATATGCATCAACCCCAGCAGCGCGACTGGCGAGGAGGATGCCATATGCCCCAGGAGCCTCTGGAAAAGTTTTAAAGGGAATGTTGTGCCCGGCCTAAAGGCGGCGTGGCATTCTAGCACTGACTGCGCACGCTCGTTGGTGAGGTGCGCTGACATTGAGACTGAGTCTAACTCCATGCCGAGAAAAGAGATGCTCTCAACCGGGGCGAGCTTGCTCTTTTCCCAGTTGACCTGAAGCCCCAAACGGCTGAGGTGCCTGAGCACCTGGTCCCTGTGAGTGCATAGTAACTCTCGGGAGTGGATCAGGATGAGCCAGTCGTCGAGGTAGTTGAGAATGCAGATGCCGGCTTTTCAGAGCGGGGCAAGGGCTGCCTCTGCGACTTTCGTAAAGACACCAGGGGACAGGGACATGCCGAAGGGGAGGATTTTGTACTGATACGCTTGGCCGTCGAACGCGAACAATAGGAAGGCAGAATTGAGACGTGGAAGTACGCGTCCTTCAGGTCTACCACTGCGAACCAATCTAGATGCCGGACGCAAGTTAAGATGTGTTTTTATGTGAGCATTTTGAACGGGAGTTTGTGCAAATCCCTGTTGAAAACTCACAAGTCCAAGATCGGTCGTAAGCCGCTGCCTTTCTTGGGTATGATGAAGTAAGGGCTGTAGATACCCTTCTTCATCTCGGTTGACTTGACATGGCAAAAATGCTGTAATTTTTTACCAGTGCTGGAGTGTGCTTTACAGAAAAATTCCAGACAATTTACAGATATCAACGATTCCCACGGGATTAAAATCCCTGAAAAGCTCTGGTAATTATTACATTACCCCATATAAAACTAATCCCGTCCGAATAGGCTGGAGTTTAAAAGACTTAGGAGTTTTTAGAGAGCATATTTTACCATCCAAAATAATTTATTTCAGAGAATCTTATCATATTTTTATGCAACGAATAGAAGTTATAACTAATAAAATTCATAATCAGTTAATACATAAAATATTTGAAATTAATTTATTGGAGATTAGAGTTTAAGGAGTTTTGAGACCATTTTAACACCCAAAGTTATTTAATTAAACTGTCAACTCTATCTGGCTTTGATGAACAGGTTAGAAGTTATTTAAATATGTAGCCTAATAGCGATAATTTTACAAATATTCATTAGAAAATAAAGTGGTTGGAGACGCTGCATGGCATGGGATGCCCGTCAAATGAATGCACACCTCATCGTTTACAGTGTAAATAGCTTTATTGTTCTGAGAGTGATCAAGTTTAGTTTTTTTGAGCTGCTGTTGTTTTGAAAGCTTTGATGCTGACATTATCCATGCCCAACAGCTACTTACGTTAGCGGTTCATGATTTGATGTCAGCAATCTTTTGGCTGTTGGTGGAATATGGACATTAGACAATGATTTGGTGGGCTTGAATGCCAATTGGTGGCACTGGCCCACCCAGGCTTACCCGTACTTATGCTAGGGCATTGGAAAAAGAGCATCTGCTAACTAACCAAAAATGAAGATGGCATGACTACAAGTTTCTAACTGAATACTGTATCTTTTTTCCATGAAAGCCAAAACAAGATGACAGCTTCTTTCACCATTTTCATCTTTCATTACATCTTTTTTCCATACCATGAAATTAAATGGTGACTGAAGCTGTCAGCCTGGTGGAGAATAAAACAGCTGAAAAAATAAATAAAAATCCCATAGACTTGCATTGATGGAGGGACTCACCCAAGCCATATCTAGTGACCAGAATATCATAGAGACGTGACTGTGGGTTATTTTCTCTTGGGCTAGTTAGTAACCAACCAGAACATCCTAACAACCTCATAGCAGTACACTGGCAACCACCCATAACGATTTGGAATCTATTTAGTATCTTTTTAGTGTTCTAAATCTCAGTGCATGTACCATTTCCTGTTTGCTTTACAAAGTGTAGCATTATGGTTACGCAGTCCTGCAATCGTGTTGTTGTATTGTTGTGTAGGATATTTCCGGGGTTACAGCATGTCACGGCCCATTCTGTTTTAATTTGCTTTGATGCCTTACACAGCATTCCTTTTTGCTCTGTTGCACTATACTGTCTCACAGTGTTGTCCTGTGCTATGTTGTGTTGGACGGGGTGTAGCTGGTCTTGTCTGCGGTAATTGCACATCCAGTGTCATCCTCCCCCACAGTGGCAGAGAACAGGCCTAAGAAGAGAGCTGGTTTATTAAATGTGGCTGCCTGGAGCGGATGAACACACACATACTTTTGCATCATGATCTAGCAAGAATGAGGGTATATGGTGAAATGCTTTATTACAATTTGGCTGCAGTTTCCCAGTGAAATGTTCAGCGGGGGGTGCCAAAAGCAAGTGAAATTGTGTTGTAATCAGACAAGGCTTGTGGCAGTACAAATGATTTTCGTACTACCTTTTTTTTTTTTCTCTCTCTCCCCTCTCTCACTTAACTAACTTTTGTCCTCTCAAATATGCTATGACAAGATTGGAGGAAAGTACAAATTGAAGGAAGTGGTAAATGTGTATTTTATAGGACAGGGTTTAGAAAGGAGTGGGGGATAAGTAAGGTGTGATGAGCTGTTCACCTGACCAGGAGGAAGTTACGTCAGTTCCTGTAAGCAGTCTTTGCGAGTGGGTCATTGGACGAGTGTGTGATACCGGGGAATCTGGAGAGGATGTGATGCTTTCTGGTTAGCATATGCTAACGAGCTGTTTTCCCTAACGTGTCATTGTTGAGTTCGGGACTAAACTGGAGCTTTGCACCATATTCCCAAAACCAGTGGCTTCGAGGGCTGTTCAAATTGAACTGAGAAACCTGAGAAACCTGAGTCCCCATCAACCACCCGTACTGTTTGTTTGGTCAGTGTCTTCCTTACATTCTCACAGACATACCTGCCATTCTAATATACACACACATCCACTACAGCCCATTTGAATGAGTGTTAGGAGATCATTTATAGGTTTAAATGAGTTTTGGTTTAAAAATTGAAGAACTTATTTTACATTGATGAGGTATTTTTGTTTGTTTGTTAGTTTTGTTTTTTCTCCTTATTCTGTATTGAACTATATTCCCAGATGAGTTAAGAATTAGTTTTTTTCATGTGTGCTAATTCATTAAACAAATATAAGGAAAATTGCATACAACCTCTTGTTTTTTCTTTTGTCTCTCATTGTATGTAACAGGTCTATCTAGCTATCTGGGGATGATATGTAAATCACATTGTCAGGTATTACTTGGCGCCTGGTCTTACTTGGGAGTCGATGTCTAGTGGTTAAGAAACAGTGCTTTGAATCTTGGGTTTGAATCTTGCCTTGGAAATACTGTATATATATATATATATATATATATATATATATATATATATATATATATATATATATATATATATATATATTTTTTTTTTTTTTTGGTTGATTTTGGCCGACCACCATTACAGGCTTTTAAGATGAATGTTAAATGTATGTTCTAAATGAGTAATACTTCACTCATTAACCTTAAAATTTAGCCCAAACCTAACCGATAGTGTGACAAAAAGCAAATGCAACTTGAAACACATTATTTTAAATAACAATGTAATATTATGTGGCTTCTGTGACACTTTCATCTCATGGGTCAGCTTGCATGTTTGGCTGGGCTCGAACCACAGTCTGCCAAGTTCAAAGTCTAACTGTCTATGAGGTGAGATAATGCGGAAGCTATGTGTTTGTGAATGTGTAAATGCAGGGGGGGTCTGTAATACAAACATTAAAATCTGTAATTTTTTTAAATGATCCGTTGTAGTAAAAGTGTTATGATATCATAGCAGTGTGTGAGTAATAGTGTGAAAAATAAGTGTTTATAAAGTTTTCACCCGTTGTGATTTGTGTGAAAGTGAATAAAACACAGTAATAATAGAAACCACATTCGAAGGTGCGGAAGGCATTACAGCATTTTTTTCCCAGACAGCAGTGAAGGACTGCCTACTCAGTTGTCAACCACCCATTGCGCAAAAACAAGGGTTTTAAAGCAAAAATACTTATTTTTTTCAATGTTAAAATACTTTTTCTTAGCTTAAAATTACAAGGCAACATTTCGTAAGCCATTTTTAGGTTGATTTTTCTTATTTTTTCATATTGACCTGTTTGTTTGTGCATCCCAATCAGTGCACCATTGGCTCAACTAATCAAATTTGGTGCGGGACTATCTCTTTCCCAACCAATGGAAAGCAATGGCCTTTCTGGTGTCAAAAAAAGTCTTACTGAATTCTCTTTTTTCTGAAAGTTGGTAGCATTCACTCGCATTTTGAATTTAGAATATATTCAACCCCAGCGGAGCGGAGACAGGGCCACCAGTGAAGAAATCATAGCACGCCTGCTCTGTTTGTTCTACTTTCAGCCTCCTATTAATCCCAGCAATGCACATCTGATTCTCCTTTTTCTGTTTTTAGTTTTTTCTTTCATTTGATTCCTTCCTCCCTCTGCTTTTTATCTTTATTTGTAATACAACAGATGGTGTCTGTGGTTATGGCTTTTATATTTCCCCAGAAATAACCTTGGAAAGTATCTTCATCATAATCATCATCAGTAGTCTGAAAATAACTGTCTGAGCTCTACTTCCAAAAGCAGACCGACCCCTTTGAATTTCAACAAGAACTTTGAAATGCATCTTTAAATGTGTTTCTTTTAAATTAAGGACAAGGCTCATTAAAAAAGAAAAATAAAAGAAAAAATAAATCTGAAATCTATTACTTCTTCAATCAGTCCAATTAATTCAATTTCTTATTCAAAAACGAGCAGAGCTGCATTCTAAAACTCTGTTCTATTGACATGGAGATTAGATTTACTCAAAAGAATGAAAGTCAGTGCATTGAATGAAAAGCAGGCCATAATTAAGAACATTTCTCAAAATGAATCTGAATCACATTTATTATCCCGAATGAATGTTTAACATCTGTTCATCATAGACATCATCAGCATTTTTTAGGAGATGAATTTGATATTAAGTGATAAATTACACTGTGTCTTGAATGTGTGTTTAGTTTGAAGTTAAAGCTTCTCCAGAAAAATGTACTTCCAAATAAGTATAAATATGGAGGCAGCGACTAATATAATTGCATGTGGGAAGAATGTAAGTAAAAGCATTTACAGTTTATATTTGGGAAATTTATTAAGCTGTGTTTTTGCCAGTAAAAGATAGATGAAATCTTGTCATTGATTGTGAAAGAGCCTCCTACTCTGTAGAATCCTTCTATTGTTTCTACAATACAGATGTTCCACCAGAAAAGCCTTTTACCTGTTTTTAAATAATAAATATGAATAATTTCCATCTCAGACAGAATAATCAAATGTCCTCGATGTTGCGCAGTATCATATTGTTTTCCAGAAACAGCAGAGTTGGCCATCAGCAACTTTGGAAAGCTTGGATTCAACTAATGCCTGCAATGCACAGTAGCAAGCATCTTGTGGGGTTTACACTGTCATAACCATTCATTTCTCCTGCTCCAGGGGCCAGGCTTCTGCCTTATAAATAATGCATTGAGCTGTGATAAAACCTCATGACACCCAGAATAGCAGCTTCACAACCACCAAGGAGAGGACAGAGATTTTGAAGTGGAATAGCACTCAACATTTGCACTGCATTCACGAAAAGTCTTCTTAACCTTGACTGCATCCTATTATTTAAGTATGTGGGTTTTAAGTATGTTAAGTAAGTTTTGGTTAAATACGGAAGCAGCTCTTAGAGGAGTGAAAATGACTTTTGAAGCAATGTTTATTTCATCCCAATTTATGTAGATAAATCACTCAAATATTTCAAAAATATTTTCTCAGAGGAGGCAAGGGAGGCAGTACAAAAATAAACAAATGTAGAAAATAAGAGATCAGTTGGTAAAGCACTCACACAATGATACCAGCAGTTCCAGAGGGAGGCAGCATCTCATTTGTCTCTCTTTAGCTCATTGTGTTCTTATTGATCTCCTAAAATGTGTTGGTAACAGCGAAATACAGGCAAAAGTTACATGAATAACAGTAGTGCTTCTGTACTGTTGCACTATGATTGGTTCATTTCCCTGCCTATGCTGTAGAATCTTGTTCACAACCCATCCATAAATTGGCCTAAATGCGTCAAACTGGTGGAAATGAATGGATTAATTACAAACTAAACAACTCACCCACTGAGACATCACCACTGTCGGTCACATTTGAAACAAACTTGAAATTAATATGATATGAAACACAAAATTATTTGTATATGTGCCATTTTTTAGCGACCACTAAGCTTGGTTAAAGGTGCTGTAAGTGATATATATATATATATATATATATATATATATATATATATATATATATATATATATATATATATATATATATAATGGTATACAGAAAATGTTCCTACTCCTTGAAATATAGATTAATGCAATAAGTGTCCTGAGATATTTCACTGGTAAATGATAATCTGGCATTTTATTCTTGATTTGTGTGAAAGGGGATAAAAGTCTTTGGGCCGCATTCATGAAACTATCCTAGATATATGAGTAAATTAGGAGTCATTTACAAGTAAAATGTACTTTCCCTGAAACCTTCCTCCAGATTCGCAAATGCTGCGTAAACAGCAGAAGTGTTAGGTAAATGTGTGTATGTTACTAAATTCCAAACATTCACAAATTTGGGGTGTTCAGCAAACACTATAACACCTCAAAGAAAGTGAGGAACTTACTGTCATCACATGTTTTTGCTGTCAATGGATTGTGAATCAAACAGTCCAGGTAAAAAAAAGTGGTTTGAAATTAAGCTTTAGTGTAAAAAAAGCTCACACCTGCAGGAGAATGTCCACCACCAGAACAGTATTTTTACTCCCTAACAACTGGAAGAATCTTCAGAGAAATTAATATAATGCCTGAAGAAGGATTTGACCAAAACACTGTAAACTAAGAAAGATTTGCAAGCTACAACAGTGTGCAGGCTTTTTCATTTTTTCCCCCATTGTATTGTGAATGCACCTGCCTATTGTACCTATGTGTTTATTTATGGTTTATCAGCATTAGCATTGACCGTACGTTATTAACTGAATGCAATTTATCGATGTCTATAATTCTGGAACCTAAATTGTAGAGCTCATATCAAATAAAATCTGTACAACCAGTCACTTTAAACTGTGCATTTCCTCAACCTTTTCGCCTCATGCCAAGCACTTCTGCTGGAAAAAATAAAACAAAATAAAATGAAATATATAAATATATAAAGCAGAGTTGGATATAAAGTACAGTATATTTTGAAGAGATAACATGCAATCATCAAAGGAACATTTTCAGTTAAGTATGTATCCTACATTTTAAAAACAAAACAACAAACCTTTTTGAACTAATTTATTTTTAGGCTAATTTCACTTTATTCAATAGTTATTTAATTTAATGTTTATCAAAATGTAGTCATGGCAGTGTCCCTGAAAGAACACAACACATTTGGATGTCTTACGCACGATTTACACAGGGTCAGGAGCAGGTGTACATTTTGTTCTTACCATCTAACATTTTGAAAATGCAAAAAATTTATTGAATTTGAAAATTTACATCACAACAGCTTTACGAACGATTTACACAAAAAAATAATTCTGCTAGTGTTTCATGAATGAGGCCTATTGATGTTGTAGCTCCTCCTGTTCCCCTTCTGTCACTCACTCGACGTTGTGTCAGTGAAGTGACACTAGGGGGCACAACATCTCATTCCCTCGATCAGAGAAAGGGGGTTACGACATTAACCTAGACGTTCCCCTTCTGTCATTCACTTGAATTTGTGTCAGTGAGGTGACACTAGGGGTGTCTCTTGAGAGCCTTAGGAATCGTGAATCTGTTTAGTCAGATTTTTTTCTTCGGAGCCGAGCGGTAGTGTTTTCCAGCGAGCTGGTGTTCAACGACTGTTCCACTCACCTCTACAGAGATCTTTCTGTTGGACCTTACGGCTCGTTACCAGTGGCTTTCTCTTCTCTGCACGCCAGTGCTGTCTGTGCCCCTGGGCTCTTCGACAGCACTTCTAAAAGAGAAAAATCCTCTAAAAGAGTATTCATTTCAACTCTATAAAAGCACTGGCGTTGAACGTCTTTTTGAGGATGCCCTTCCGTCTTTGTGTAGTTTCTTGATGCGGCAGATATCTGTCTGCCTTTGACGGTCATAGACGCTGCCTCATGTGTCTGGGCCACGATTACACCAAGGCAGAGTTTGTGGATTGTTCTCGTTCTCACTGTGAGAACTTGAGAATGGCAACGTTACGGTCACGACTTTCATTTCTTAAAGGAAACACCACTCCAGCCGCCCCCTGCATCGCACCCGGCTAGCGATGGAGGCGATTTGGGGAGTTCAGCAGGCATGGTTTCGCCGGGTAAAACCCTACAAACCACCCGCCCCCCAGCACGCTTGCTTGCTTCCCCCGAGCTGGACGATGACATCACCGCTGCATCGGAGAGTATCGCGGTGTCTGAGGCAGAAGACTCGACTGGGCTGCCATCTTCAGGTCTGCCCGCCCAGTCAGAGGCTGACACACAGATGGCCGATATGCTTGCCCGGTCTGCCGTGAGCATGGGGCTGGACTGGAATCCTTCGTCCTCCCCTCAACCCTCATGACTAGATGATTCGATCCATCTCGACCATGTTCAGTCAGAGTTGGCATTCCTGGACCACGAGGATGGCTATCAACTGCCCGAGTGCCCGCGCTGTGACCTTCGTGGCTCTGAGAGCGAGGTCGGTGGCAGAGCGCAGTTCCTGCAGCACGTCAGGATCAGGACTACCCAAGTGCAGATCTTTTAGCACATTGGCCTGGTGAACTTGCAGGAGGGCCATGGCATGTAGGGCGGAGGTGGCCTGTCCAGTGGCACCGTAGGCTTTCGCCATCAGGGATGATATTGTCCTACAGGCCTTGGAGGGGAGTGTCTGGCGATCCCACCGGGTGGCCGCGTTCTGCAGACACAGGTACACCGTAACCACTTTGTCCACCTGTGTGACCTCCGTGTACCTGTGGGCTGCCCCGCCATCGAGGGTAGTGAGAGCGGATGAGCGAGGAGGTTGAAATCGGGCAGTAAATGATGCCCTCCATGACTTCGTCAGCTCGTCGTGCACTTTCAGGAAGAAGGGGACCGGGGGAGGGGGGGCGTGGCTGTGAGCGCCGCATATGCCTCCCGTCTCCAGGACCCCTTCCAGGACCAGGAAGCTCCTATGCGCTCCTGAGACGAAAGACCTCAGATGTCAGATGTTCGATCCAGAGCTTGTTCCAAGACCACTCCATCCCCCGGTGGAATGCCGGGAGGAAAATCTGGATTTTCCTTATTTACCTTTTACACACCCCCTTCAGGCTGCAGTACCCACATTCTCAATAAAAGAGCGATTTCTTCACTCCCTGTGTCATCCAGCTGGTGCGTGCTGATGAGGTGCCTGAGAACCTGGTCCCTGTGAGTGCATAGTAACACCCGAGAGTGAGCTAGGATGAGCCAGTCATCGAGGTAGTTGAGTATGCAGATGCCCACGTCCCGTAGCGGGGCAAGGGCTGCCTCTGCAACCTTTGTGAAGACGCGATTCAATTTGCCAGGCTCCCACCTCATTTCAGTGGTATTCGCTCCACCTCGATGCATGGCAAGAATGCCAGCGCCTTACGTGCAGAGATTACAACCTTGCTACTCAAGGACGTGATAGAGGCCGTCCCTCCAGCCGAGATGAAGAAGGGTTTCTACAGCCCTTACTTCATCGTACCCAAAAAAAGCGGTGGGTTGTGGCCTATCTTGGACTTGCGAGTTCTCATCCGGGCTTTACACAAACTCCCGTTCAAAATGCTCATGCAGAAACAGATTCTGACCAGAGTTCGGCATCAAGATTGATTCGTGGCGGTAGACCTGAAGGACGCGTACTTCCACGTCTCCATCTTGCCTTGACACAGACCCTTCCTATGGTTCGCGTTGAACGGCCAGTCGTATCAGTACATGGTCCTCCCCTTCGGCCTGTTCCTGTCCCCTCACGTCTTCACGATGGTTGCAGGTTCCCGCTACGGGAAGTGGGCATTTGCATACTCAACTACCTCGATGACTGGCTCATCCTAGCTCACTCTCGAGAGGTTAGCTCACTGGGTGGTTGATGACATCTCTCTGGCCAACCAGACCCAGGCCGTGCCCGCCCCCTTGTGGTTTGAGCACACTCAACGAGAAGTGTGGCATCCTCGTGAAACCATGCGAGAAACATAGAGAGAGAAAAGGCCGTGGCTGGCTTGCTCCAATGATGGTCATATGGTTACTGTTGTAACCTCCGTTCCCTGATGGAGGGAAAGAAACGTTTTGTCCCCTTTGCCACGACACTAGACCTACAACTGTAATTGGCCGTACCTAATTCTTGGCTCCTCAGTGCAAAAACCTGACTGACAGATGCATCAGGGAACAGAGGTTACAACAGTAACCATGAAGTTTATAGTGACCACCTCATCAAGCTTCAAAAGAATGAAAAAGTATAATTCAGAAGTCTGATAAATTATTCCATGAGACTCATGGTTAGTATGAAAGCATACAATGAGGTTTGGTGAGAAACAAACCGAAAACTAATGTATTATCTAATGAAACTGTTAAATGACTCTATGTGTTCACGAGACTGCACAAGACCAAAAGTTCACACAGCCCCCTCATGATTGAAGGCAGCTACAGTCACACCGTGTCCTAACTTGATGGCAAACGACACATGATAAAAGGTATTTTTTCTGTGTTAATCTGTGTTAAGAGTTTATGTTCTAACCACCCATTACGAGCAACAAGACATTCTGTTCATCGCTTGGTTTCTATTTTCGGCATTGCACCGGGTAACCGCATTTGTGTGTAGCTGTGTTGTGTTCTGCTGTTACTATTCCAGTGGTGGGTCTGTTTTTAGATTCAATGCCCCATCTTGCAGCGTAACTGTTGCTCATGTGCAGTCTCATGAATGTGCAGAGGAGAGCAATGCTCAGTCAAAATTTTCACTAAATAATACACTAGATTTTGGATTGTTTCTCACCAAATCTTATCATATGCTTTCATTACAATCATGAGTCTTATAGAATAATTTCATAGACTTCTGAATAATACTTTTTCATGCTTTTTGAAGCTTGAGGAGGTGGCCACCATAAACTGCCATTGTATGACATCACTGAGCACAATATTTTTTTGTGTTAAGAAAAAGAAAGTCATATGTGGTTAAGCAAACAATTACTGAATTAAATTTTTTGGGTGAACTAACCCTTTAACCTTTTTTTCTTGACCATATTTGAAGGTGCGGGAAACTGACAAAAACATCTTGGTTACTGTTGTAACCTCTGTTGCCTGATGGAGGGAACGAGACGTGTCGATGTAGTGACACTAGGGGTCGCTCTTGGGAGCCCCAAAGCACCTTCAAATCTTTGAGAAAATGCCCATGAAAATTGGCGAGTGGAAATTGCATGCCACTCCCTCGGACACAAGAGACAAGGTCCCGGACATTTCAGCAGGTAGTACAGCATTGTGGAAAGAGGAACACAACGTCTCATTCCCTCCATCTGGGAATGGGGGCAACGAAATAAACCAAGACTTTCCCCTTCTGTCACTCACTCAATGTTGTGACGATGTAGTGACACTAGGGGTCCCTTTACGAAATGCCACAACAGCTGAACTGTGTTACGAGCGTAAGAACAGATGAACTCGGGCTGCATGTAGCCTCCCCCAACACCCCAAAAAAACATAGTGTATTTTCCAACATCCCTGGTGGTGGGGGGGTGGGGGGGGGGGGGTGTCTAGTATGGGAGCAGGCCTTTTCTCTCCACAGAGTATTAGATTCCGCAGTGGCCTTTTAATGTTCTTTAAATGTGCCGGGGTAGGTATTCTTTTCCTATTATTTCAGGGGGAAAAGAACCCACGTAGACCACATCCTGCCCCGAACTACCTCACATGGGCTCAGGTCCGCACATGGAAGGGGTGCAGTGTTAGGTCCTGCCCTTTGAAAGTGAGGAGCTCTATAAACACAGCGACCGGGGCAGAGAGGGCTCTGCACAAGGGAAATGAGGGTCTACCGAAGGGAGACCGTGCCAAGGAAGATACATCACAGGAGGTTACTGGGGTAACCGACACATGTGGAGCACTTACCCCAGTACAGAGCACGTTAGCACAAGTACTGGGTCCAACTACAAATTCCTCTGCTGAATTTGTGAGCCTGAGGGCTAGGGAGGAAGGACATCCAGGGTTCACGGTTTGTGAACTCGCATGGGAGAGAAGAGCACACGGCTTCACCTCCTACGAAAGGTGCTATACGCAAGCAGTACACTTGCTGTAGGGGGACTCTGGCCTGCAGAAATGCAAAGTCTGTCCAAGGACTGAAAAGAGGTGGCAGGCCAGCGTGATACATGATATGTGTCATGCGTACCTCAGGACTCGAGTCTGGAGCCTCTCATATGCATCGGACACCATATGTCCCAGAAGTCTCTGAAAGTACTTCAGTGGGACTGACATTTGCCGCCTGGATAAGTTCAGGCAGTTCAGCACCAACTGCATGCGCTCGTCCGTGAGGCGCAATATCATTGACACGGAGTCTAACTCTATGCTGAGAAAAGAGATGCTCTGAACTGGGGAGAGCTTGCTCTTTACCCAGTTGACCCGAAGCCCTAAGCGGCTGAGGTGCGTGAGCACCAGATCCCTGTGTGCACACAGTAACTCTCGGGTGTTCACTTGAATCAGCCATTCGTCGAGGAAATTGAGTATGTGAATGCCCACTTCCCTTAACAGGGCAAGGGCTGCCTCTGACATCACCAAGGTGCTCTCCGATGCAGCGATTGACATCTAATCAAACCTGCGAGCTCCGAAAGAGACATTAGGCTGGCACTGAGGTGAGCTGCCTGTCTCATCCCAGAACTGGACCGGAGCAATCGAGCGTACCAGGGAATGAACGATCCATGGGGGATTACCCGGTGGGACCAAACCCATAGAAGCCCCTCTATCGACCTTCAGCATCAACCGGCGCGGCCTCATACCCAGTGGCTTTCCCCTGGAAGAAGGACAGCCACGACTGCAACATTGCTATGGTCATGTTCTCGCAGTGAGAACATGAACCACCCACAAACACTTCCTCAACGTGATTATGGACCAGTCACGTAAGGCAGCGATCGTGGCTGTCAGAGGCGGAGAGTTAACGACCGCACCTAAGAACTACACAGAGACGGAAAGGCATCTTTAAAAAGATGCGTTTTTAAAAAGACGTTCACGTCAATTTGTTTGCTCTAATAGAGGAAATATACTCTTTAGAGGAGAAATATACACTTTTAGCGCTGTCGAAGCGCCCAGGGGCGTTGCTCTGCACTAAGCATGCAGATGGAGAGAAAGCAGCTGGAATGCGCCATATTTTCAACAGCAAACGCTTCTTTAGAGGTGAATTGGAACAGCAGTTGATTCAGCTCACTGATACACAATCAAAGAGCAGTTTCATCTCTCCTTGGGTCACACCGCCCACGGTCCCAATTGCCTCAGTGACCGGAAACAGAGCACTCGCTCCAGGGCCTCACAAACGTTGCTCCCTGCCTTCACGTGCCTGGCTGCACCACACAAACCCAATAGGCCCTACTCCTGTTGCTGACCCGCCTTACGCCGGGTACGCAGAAGGAGGTAAGTGCTTCGAGGACTTCCTCAGCATGGCCACCTCAGGTCGGAGCGTCGTTCCTCGACGTGGCATTTCCTGCACCTCCCCACCGTGAGGCCCCACCCCCAGGTATGTCAGATGTGATCATTCCGTTAATGCCCCTTGGACGTGTGGCTAACTTTCTCCAACCCATTACGCTGGTTGGCCAAAACCATCAGACTCGGCTATGTGATTCAGTTCGCCAGGCGACTGCCCCGGTCCCGCAGCGTTCACTTCATGTCCGTGAAAGGTGAGAATGCCACCGTCCTATGTCCTACGTATGCTCGGCTCAGACGAAAAAATCTGAATGAATCCTTCATTCCAGCTCACTATTATACCTGTATGTCCAGGGGAGTGGCATGTGTAACAGGGGCCAGCTGGTAGATAGCTGTGCAGTGTGTAAACCTCACTCTCCTGACCTCAAGAGGTGCACTAGCGACTGACGCTAGAGGCTGTAGCCTTTAGCCTCCTCGTTAGCGCACCCGCCTCCCACACCGGAGACGTCGGTTCGAGTCCCGTGCAGAGCGGAACGGGTACAACTGGCTACAATGGTGCCGTGCCCCGGATGGGAGTGAGGTTTAGGGGGGTGAGTGTAACAGGGGCCAGCTGGTAGATAGCTGTGCAGTGTGTAAACCTCACTCTCCTGACCTCAAGAGGTGCACTAGCGACTGATGCTAGAGGCTGTAGCCTTTAGCCTCTTCGTTAGCGCACCCGCCTCCCACACCGGAGACGTCGGTTCGAGTCCCGTGCAGAGCGGAACGGGTACAACCGGCTACACATGCAAATTCCACTCACCAATTTTCATTAGCCTTTTCTCAAAGATTTAAAGGTGTTTTGGGTCTCCCAAGAGCGACCCCTGGTGTCACCTTGCATTACCTTAAGTGGTAATGTTTCATGTGAACACTGGGAGGACACTGTACAGAGCTAATCTCTAACAGAAGCAGCTTTTTGCAGAGCTTGTGCGCTCATGGTTGCCAGATTGTGCAACTAAAGTGTAACAATAGCAGAATATTTCCTGTTCAAGTGTAAAGATCTGTTTGGGAGATTGCCTCTCTTTATTTTAACAACCCCAAATAAATGTAAATATAATTCTTACCGGCTAATCATTGTTATTAAAGTAAAATGTAGATAATTCAAATATTTTATTTTAAAATAATATATGACACAAATGAAAGGGGACAAAAAGTGTTGGATTGTTTGGCTTTATTTGTCTCCTCGTTTCAGAACTTCACCCAACACCACTGATCTCTATGCCCATTGTCTAGGATAAACAAGACAAGCTATGTAGGTAATCACATTTTAGTATTATTGCTGTTGGAACAAAAGTTTGGATAATTAGAAGCAAGAATGGGCAGAAAGTAATGGTGTGAAAATTGGTTTGTGGGTGTCAGTCAAGTGTACAGATACACAAAATGAGTTCCCATAATTTCCAGAGCCATTCCACATCTCTGTAATGGACACAGTCCACTCCATTCAAACAGAGGTTACCATCTGTCCAAATTTCCACAAACCTCAAATCTATCCATTTCCATCCTGTTACATTTCTCATTCCCAGAAATTCTAAAACAATGGGCAGAACAATTATAGCTTCCTCTCCTTTATTTGGTGTTCTAGGTTTTTGGTTTGTTTTTTTTCTCCTAACTCACTCCGTCCATTATCCTACTCCCCTCTTTTCGTTTTGGGCCCATCAACTGATTGTTCAGTCCAAGAATGAGGCTGGGATGTTTACATGTTCTGATAACACTGGATTGGATTTAACCACCTCAGGGTTGGCTGTTTGTTGTTTCTGGCCTGTGATGTATTCAGGGATTCCACAGGGGAAACCAGAGTTTATTCTGCTGTCCACACTCCATCAGTACACAGATGACAGCCGGCCACAGCACTCATGACTCTTAGGGTTCAGAGAGGGCAGCTTTGGCTGATTATTTTAAATAGGAGGGAACACTCTCATTTCTGATTGGTTTACCGTATCCTTGCATGGCTGACCGTAGTATGGTAATGATTATTAAAAATATCAATCTCTTTTCTGTTTGCACTATCTGAAAGAGAAGAGAAAAGTGTATTTGTTGATGCAGAGCCATTATTGTAACCTTTGTCCCCGCATTTATGGGGAGATAATCATTAGTTTTGAAAGTCACGTGACTTAAAGGGGTATTTCACCCCCCAAAATTTAAATGATACATTTTTGTTCCAACCCCATATGACTTTCATGAGTGGAACTCAAAAGAAGTTAACCAAGCTAATATTTTCCATACAAATAAAGTGAATAGTGACTATACATCATCCATCCATCCACATTCATTGTATGAAAAAGTGCATCTAGACATCCTTTGGAAGAAAGTCATATGGTTTAGGAACAAGATGAGAGTAATTAAATGATAATACAATATACATTTTTGGGTGAACTGTCCCTATAATATATCCCCCACTTTTTAGAATCATACCTACACCCCTGAATTTTGCAGTTTTGTTAAAGGAATCTGGATCTCGTAAGATACTGTTTTTGGGAGTGAAACTTTGCTGTAGCCTTTGACCAAGTTAGCACTAAGGCTTGTGCAAGCTGGAGGCCTATATTCTGTGAACAAACAGAACCTTGAGCTGTGGTGTTTCCTCACAGTCTAATTCTGATGAGCTCTGACACTCCAGTCACAGCCAGAGACTGAAAATACTGGTCATTCAAACTGATGGCTGGTTTATGGAACCCTCAGTATAGATCTTTGGAGCTTATTACTCATCAGTGTTAATGAGGGTGCTGCACCGGCTTGGTGACAGCCTGTGAGTCAGATGTTGTTTAGATGTGTTCAGTGTTATCTGTGAAATAACCGATTTTTGAGTGAGTATACATGAGAAGGTAGATGATATTTATGAATGCTTACATCATAAGGGCTAGATTAATATAAGTCTTTTCTGCATTTTTTTTTCAGATTATACTTCATTATATTTTTCTTCCAATTAAAAATTATATTATCAGTAATGTCATAGATTTGGTTTTAACATTGAATGTTCAATGAGCATCAAATGTGTGTGTGTGCATATCACATAACATTTGGCTAAACGTCTAAGTGGACGTATCTCTGTGAGATATGTGGACACCAAGGGAAGCCCTATAATAAGAAAACGTCTCGGGTTACTTGAGTGTAACCCTTGTTCCCTGATAAAAGCGGAACAAGGTGCTGTGCTGAAAAAGCGCTTTGGGAACAACTTTAGGTGCGACCAGCTGTGAATATGTGTGAAACACGCTAATGAACATTGACCGGAATTTATAGCCTGTGCCGGTGTAATCATTGGACGCACCTGTGGCAGGACTATAAATAGATGTGTCACAGGCGCATCATCAGGTATTTTGTCTGAAGAGCAGTCCTGGGGCATCCCAGTGCGGCAATGAAGCGCAGCATCTCGTTCCGCTTTTATCAGGGAACAAGGGTTACACTCAAGTAACCCGAGACGTTCCCTTTAAAAAAGCTACACTTATGATGCTGCTCTGAAAAAGCGCTTTGGGAACGAGAATACCCACGCCGCCGCACTGTGGCTGTCCGGACCCCTTACGATTGTGTAATGTGCTGACAAGAGTGTGAGAGGTCTCAGACATGAGCTTGAGATGTAGACTCAGGACATAAGAGCCCGGAGTGGCAGGAACATCCAAACAGGGACATCCAAACTATAAAACTGACAAATGTGTGCGGAGAAGACAAAATGCC
This sequence comes from Moxostoma hubbsi, assembly GCA_032164185.1. Taxonomy (NCBI): domain Eukaryota; kingdom Metazoa; phylum Chordata; class Actinopteri; order Cypriniformes; family Catostomidae; genus Moxostoma; species Moxostoma hubbsi. The sequence goes on along the minus strand of JAVLUX010000015.1, from coordinate 14,945,285 downwards.
GCATCACAAACATGCCGCAGAGGGACACCTCTAGCCAAGGCTTTAGAGAAAGCGACCCCTCTGTTAGAGTGAGCTCTGATACCTACTGGCGAAGCCTGACCGTGCACCTCGTAAGCCAGGGCAATAGCATCCCTCACCCAATGCGGCATAGTCTGCTTGGCAAATGAGTAGTTGCCCTGACTTACACCACTGGCTAGTGCGGTGGACATAAGTCTGAAGGGCACGGACTGGACAAAGTCTGTGAAGTCTTTTCTGCTCCAGCATTGCAACAGCGGGGAGCAGTAGGCTTCGAGAGTGACCGGATGTAAGGTTGAGAAAGGTACCTTAGGCAGGTAGTCAGGATGAAGGTGCAAAATTGCTTTAGCCATTCCTGGCGCAAATTCTAAACAGGCTGGCAAGACAGACAGAGCCTGTAGATCCCCAATTCTCTTTTAGAGAAGTAATCGCCATAAGAAAAAACATTTTGAGAGTTAGAAGTCAGACACTGACTCTAGAGGTTTGAAGGGGGTCTCAACCAGACCCTCAAGGACTATTGCTAAGTCCCATGAAGGGGTCCTAGTCCTAGCAGGAGGCCACAGTTGCATGGCTACACGAATGCAGCGAGCGAGTAGAGGATGCCTCCCCAAGGGCACCCCGTCCATCAAGGCATGGCAAGATGAAATGGAGACACTGAGAGTAGAGGGGCATATGCCTGCTGACAGTTTTTCCTGCAGAAAGTCCAGAACCTAAGCAATCTGGCAGTTAACTGGATCTGCATTAGGAGTGGTGGTGTTGTGGGCTAAAGCACATAACTGTTAATCAGAAGGTCGCTGGTTCGATCCCCACAGCCACCACCATTGTGTCCTTGAGCAAGGCACTTAACTCTAGGTTACTCCAGGGGGATTGTCCCTGTAATAAGTGCACTGTAAGTCGCTTTGGATAAAAGCGTCTGCCAAATGCATAAAAATGTAAAATGCATTATGTGCACTGCACCATTTTTAAAAGACACCCCACTTATTGGCGTAACTTCTAGTAGAGTGAAACGCATACAGAAACATTCTGGGCTATGTATGCGGCATCGCGTCAAGCCCCGGGGGGGGGGGGGGGGGCTGGGTAACTCAGAGAGAAGTAGAGGGGACATTGAGCTGTTTGTTGTGGCGGAGAGGTCCACTTCTGCCCTGTAAAATCTCACCCAGATTTGTTCCAAGTAGAGGGAGCCCTAGCATCTTCAAATGGTCTCGATAACCTCAGGAGAAAGCCCTGCGGCCCTCAGTTGGTACCCTTCAGGGGCCAAACATGAAAGGTTCCACAATTCGGGCCGGGGATGAAATATTGTCCCCTGTGCCTGAGAAAGAAGGTCCTACCTGTCCGGAATCACCCAAGGTGGGACGTCGAGGAGAGATATTATCTCAGAGAAACATATCCTGTTCTGCCAGCGCGGCGCTATTAGTAAGAGGCAAGTCCCTTGCTGGCGAACTCTGGCCAACACTCCCGGGAGCAGAGAAACCGGGGTAAATGCAAACAGACACATTCTGGGCCATGTATACGCCATCGTGTCCAGACTCTGGGGCTGGGTGACTCAGAGAGAAGTAGGGGGGACATTGCGCTGTCTGTTAAGAGGCGAAGAGGTCCACTTCTGCCCTGTAAAATCTCACTCAGATTTGTTCCACTATCTCGGGCTGGAGTTTCCACTCTCCCGTCGGTATCGTCTATCTGGACAGTAAATCTGCTCCCACATTCAGGCATCCAGGGATATAAACTGCCCTGAGTAACAGGAGCTTGGTCTGGGCCCCAAGGAGAATCCAATGTGCCAGAAAATTCAGCTGACGTGAACATGGACCTCCTTGATGGTTTATGTAAGAGACTACTACTATATTGTCCACCCGCACCAAGACATGGCAGCCTCTGGAGGAAGTATTTTAGGGACAGAAATACAGCCATCAACTCGAGAGCTGACGACCCTCCCATTCCCCTTGAGCTGGACGACCACTTAAGACCGCTACCCAGCCCGTCAGTGAGGCGTCTGTCGTTAGCATCCTGCGACGACAAGACACACCTAGAGTGGGACCCTTATTTGCCTTAGGGGACTGGCCCTTGGATGAAATCCCCTGACTTTTAGCCACAGGTGAAATGGCCTCATGTGAAAAAAGGCCCAAAAGGATCACCGTGGATGCAGACGCTATGAGATCTAGTATTCATTGATACTGACAGACAGTGCAACATTGACCTAGCCTGACTTTGCTCAGGGTGTTTTGAATGGATGTGATTCGAGCAGGAGACAATTGTGCCCGCACCGTGATCTAATTCCATATAAATCTCAGATAGGTAATTCCCTGGGTGGGAGAGAGAACGCTCATTTTGACGTTGAGTCTCAGACCCAGAGAAACCAAATGAGCTAAGACAATATCCTGTGCTGAACTGCTAGTTCTTGAAACTGTGGTAGTATCAGCCAGTCATCTATATATAGGGCTAGGCCTAATGGAAGAACCCGATACTGGATGGCTTCACCCCCGAAAGCGAACCTCAGGAACTTCCTGTGCTGTGGCAGGTTTTCTATATGAAATATGCATCCATGAGATTGATCGTGACCAGCCAATCATGATGTTGTATCTGTGGCACGACCGTCTTGATCGTTAGCATCTTGAATTTGAACCCCCTGACTGAGCGATTCAAGCCTTAAAATCTAAGATCAGACGCAACCCCCCCACCCTTAATGGGAACCAGGAAGTATTTGCTGTAATAACCTGACTCTTTCTCTGGAAGGGGAACACGTTCTATGGCCCCTTTGAACCAAGAGATTTTGCAGTTTTTTCCATAGTAGACATGCCTGCTCTGGTTTTACGGTAGTGGGGACCACGGTGTTGAAACACGGAGGGCGGCGAGCGAATTTAATTCTTTAGCCCATAGTGTGCAGAGCAGCACCAGCCAGACCCGCTGCCTGATAAGCCTTCCCTTCCCTGGAGGTAGTCCTGCACGGCTTAGTGGGGAGAGAGGGTCTTTTTAGCGATGATGCCAAACCTGGAAGTGTTGAGAGATAACCCGCAAGTGTTTCTTCAACCGGCGGCATCATTAAATATCCCCGTGTCTCAGCACCCACGATAGTCGAATATATCGACGTTGAGGGCACGTGGACATGGGAAATATAAGGTTTCCTCCATGAATGAGAGAGCTTGTCATGGAGGACATCAAAGAAGGGAAGGGACTGATGAGGTGTTCCCTTCCCCTTCCACAGAGAGAAATCTGTCCTCCAACTTGGAGCGTTTGGGGGTCTCTTGTTCACGTGGCCAGTCTAATTGAAGCCACCACACGAGTAATCACCTTAAGTAATTCCTCCGATGATTTATTATCATGCCCGGAATGCTCGGAGGTGGGTAACTCAAAGTCTGCAGACTCAAGAGATTCAAGGTCCCTCTCATGAACCGAAGAGGCACCGGTGCGCGTTTCTGGATGACAGGAAGGACCATCTGGGTCTGGGGAGAGAGCGAGAGAAAGGGACGGACCCGTCTATCACTTCTCAGCCAGATCCATATGAGAGCCCCACTAACGAAGTGTGGGCGCTGACTCTCGGAAGAAAGCGAGACGACCGCAAAGCATTTTGACCAAAAGCAGATCGCAATGCTCGCTCCCACCCTGCCCCAACACGAGAGCAGCATGCTCTTCCACCAAACAAACAAAGCAAAACTGATGTGTGTCCCTCTCAGCCATAGAGCGTAGACAAGGGAACACACATCGTTTGCCCTGACTTTCAGTCATTCTCTCTTTTTTCCCTTTTTTTTCATTTCTTTTTTTTTTTTAGAAAGATGAGAAAGAAGAGTAAGGTTTTCTGCGCACTGCCTAACAAATTCTAACTCTTAACAGAGGAAAGAAAGTTCTGACAGGCTCATGAAGCACACACACACAGAGTGATCTGAAGACAAAAGGTCTGACGATGCGCCTGTGACGCATCTATATATAGCCCTGCCACAGGTGCATCCAGTGATTACACTGGCAGAGGCTATAAATTCCAGTCAATGTTCATTGACGTGTTGCACACATATTCACAGCTGGTCACACCTAAAGTTGTTCCCAAAGCACTTTTTCAGCGCAGCATCATAAGTGTAGCTTTTTGAAAGGGAACTGATAAACACACAAAAATAAATAAATAAAATAAAAATAAGAGGTAATAAGAAACGCTCCAATCTAGGGCACAACACCGTTAATGTGCATCCCAAGCTCAGTTATGTTACCAGAGTACTTCTAAAGTGTGTAATGTAAGATTATTGTGGGTGCTCAACATGTAGTTCACCATATTAAACAGTTTTTTCTTCTGCATCATTTTATTCTGGACTATGCACAATAATGGGAACATTGCTTACAGCAGGCAATTTAAAGTTCGATCATGACTAAAATTGACATCTATTATTGAACGTGATAAATTTGTACAAAAGCAATATTTTAATAATGATGACTATTTAAGATGCAACTTCTCAAGTTTACTTGCAGGTAGTAACTACACACAAATGCATCGCGTGCTGTCAGCATGCTTAAACATTACAAAAAAGTGGCATCTTTAATTCATCTCTTTAAAATTACCACAGCTAATAATATTCAACTCACTAATTGTTGGACGACTAGTGGAGCATCCTGTCCCAAGTTTGTGTTTCTTTCTATGACTTCTGTCTGCTTGATTACATCCGTCGTCTTCATTCAGTCATTTAAATTCTCCCTAACAGCCAATTTGAGTCTGGTAGATCAAATTAATCTGTTATATTTTGGAATTTGTGCATTTAAGCTTCAGTTTCACGTGAATTGAAAGTGCAAATTCAGTGCACGACACCTGGCTATAAAGCACCACGCAGCCACAGTCAGTAACCATACCGACAGCTCCAGTACCCACACAGGCACAAGAGTTTTCCCATTTAGGCTTACAAAATCTAGTAGAAAAACTTTTTTTATATTATATAATTATACATTTGTGGGAGGGCGTGGCCGGGTCGTGATGCTACACACCTGGTCCCGTATCAGGCTAATCAAGCCTCCAAGATGGATAAAGGCTGATGGCAGACGGTGGTGCGGGAGAGAGAGATCATTTACGGACATGTCCGTCATGTGTGTGTTTGTGTCTTTTTAATTTATCATTAAAATGTTATTTGTGTTGACAAACCGGATCTCGCCTCCTCCTTTCCTTTAATATGTTAAGCTGGTGCCAAAATCCAGGAGGAGGGATACGACGTAGTAGAGTTTTCGCCACTACCGTCGACCCCAACAGAGCAGCCGCGGCCATCTGCTGGGGACGAGGAGCCCAGCCGCCTGGAAGCGAAAGAACGGCCGCCGACCGAGGATGCCCCTACCAGCCACTGAAACGCGGCGGGGTCGGAGACCGCTGCCAGGGGCAGGGGAGACCCCTTCGGCTCCCCAAGAACGTGGCAGGGCGTTCTGTCCGCCAGGGGCTGGAGGACTGCCTCCGATCCGCCTGGAGAGGCGCGGCTGTCATCCGTTAGAGGGTGGAGGAGTGGCCGAGGAACAAGCTACGGCGTATCAGAGAACCGGCATGTAGGTTTTTTTTTTTTATTTCTCTCTCCTCTCTCTCTCGCTCTCTCACTGCCGCTCTGCGTTGGCCTTTTCCCTCTCTTTTAAATTGTAGTGTTTTTTTTTTGGGGGGGGGGGGGGGGGTACACACATTTTAATTATTTCTGTTTCCCTCCCCTTGTCCCCTCCCTCGTCCAGGTAGATGGGATGACCTGCCGGCAGATGGCGCGGAAGGCGCGTCCCTCCCCAGGGAAAGGGGGAGGGGATGTACGTCAGGCCGGGGGCTCCCCAGCCTGAAAGAACGAGGGAGGAATGTGGCAGGGCGGAGGGCGGGGCCGGGTCGTTATGCTACACACCCTGTCCCATATCAGACTAATCAAGCCTCTGAGAGGGATAAAGGCCGATGGCAGATGGTGGTGCGGGAGAGAGAGATCATTTACGGACATGTCCGTCATGTGTGTGTTTGTGTCTTTTTAATTTATCATTAAAATGTTATTTGTGTTGACAAGCCGGTTCATAAAAATATTTTTACCCTTACCTGCTCATCTGAAATGCCTGTCTGCTTTCTTCACCATGAAAAACAACTGATAATTTCTATAGACACCTCTGACTCCACATGTGACTCATGTGATGCATTTCATGTTTTTTTAATTCATACGATTTTCATTTTGTGTGGGATACTGATCTACAGACCGAAATTGCATGTTATCCGCCACTGACTGTCTTGTGAATTTTATTCCTGCAGGGGGTGCTTGACACTTCAAAACCAAATCCTCCATTCATCCACATTTAAATCCAAGAATGCTTTATATCCAATTGGAGACATTTTACACTGGATCATTATTTTGAATAAAAAAGGAGAATTGCAAGGATTCATACCTGTGAATGAAAATCCACCTCAGCATTATCTATAAATTAATTTTTTTAAATCATCATCCGGTAATAATAAATGACTGTGAGTCATGCGTCTTGGCCAGTGCTGAGAAAAGTAACAAGCACCATGTGACTCCTCCATCTAGTTGGGCAATTCCAACTCGTTCAAAGAAGGGGGGACTTGTCTCAATATGACAGACACGCAATTGCAAGTTATATCTGAAATATATGAACAAGCACAAATCACCCCCTTAATAGCATTGGGGGGACGTGCACCCCCCGTCTCCCCCATTCTACACTAGTGATTATCAGCAAAACAAAACAAAAAACTAAAAAAATTACTTGAATTTTAGAATTTATTAGTATTTAGTATGACTGCCTTTTGCTTTACTGACAGCATGCACTCGTGCTGGCATAGACGCCATGAGATTGTGCAAAATCTGATGATCCATGTAATCCAGCATTCAATGGAAGCAAGAACATTAGGAGGAGTTAACATGGTCAGTATCACAAATAAGCCAATTTAATTAGTGACCTAGAAATAGACCTAGGAATGAAGACTCAGATAAATATTTCTTGTTGAATTTATTTCATAACATATTTTGTTTTACATTGTTCAAAATACTAAAGGTTTATATATTTCCAATTTTAAATGAGATATTAAACACACTGATCTCACAATGAAATCTGAAACAGTTGGTTAATTTTAGTTTTTTTTACTAAAATCAGTCAGTGCTTACCGAAATTTTAAACCCTGCCCCCAGTGGCCAATGCGGTAAGTGTTGTTGGCCATATGGGCATGTGCAAGCTCCATTTTCCAGGTGAAATGTCCAGAAGCAAGATGTTTTCAACTGTACATGCTGTAATACAGTAACAAGAAATGCATATTTTCTAAACTGTGCCCCCCAAACTCCAAACCTAAACCTAACCATATGTGGAGTAAAAATGTAATGTTAGAGGGGAAAATGCAACCTCCTTGTCACTGATTATCGCACTGATTATCATAATGCAAATTCAAACTGGGTCTACCTCGCTGCTGACACAACACACTTCCGGTCACGCTACAGAACAAGGTAAACATGCTGGAACAATAATTTTTTTTTGAGATGCCGCTGGTCAGTGAGTCGGCATAATGTGGCCGATCCTAAGGTACTGCCACTCTTGGAAACAACATGCTGACTTCATGCTGACTTCCAGTGTGATCATGTTTATTGAATCCCAGATTTTCAATGTGGTCTTAGAATTAGACTGTGGTCTATTTCTCAGTGATAATCGCGGTATTGTAAACATGAAAACTATATTTATTTTATTTTGTATCTGTAAATTTCATTCAGTATTTAGGAGTGAAAATATTCAAGGCTGGTAGACTTGCGTTTATTTAATAACTAAAACAAGCTAAAACTGGTTGAAGTCTAAAATAAAACCAATAGCTTGCATCAATTGAAATGCAGAAGACTACGACTGCTAGAATCATCACTGGCTCAGCATTCAGAAATGGACAAATTAAATGAATCCATTTTGTGGATGACCTCATATCCTGCCCATCAAAAAACAGAATATCTGTTTTTTCAGTGGTTTGGACTAAAGGAGCAAAATCACTCCAAGTGCTTGATTTAGTAGGACCATGAAATCAAATAAATAATAACCACCATCTTTAGTGAATTTCCATGGCAAAATGAACATCACTGAGACTCAGAGAAAGCATCTAAACTGAACTTTGAAGCAGTGGCTCTCAACTTGTGGGTTGGGACCTAAAAATGGGTCACAAGTATGTTCTGATAGCATCACAGTCAAAAAACATGGGGATGCATATAAAATGCTATAGGATAGCTTTAATACTTATCACCTGTTAAAATATGTTTTATTGTTGATGTGAATGGTTGTGCTTTCAATCAAACTCTACAGCATTTTGGAGCAAATTCGTCTGTCATTTGGGAGAATAAGTCAGATGAAAACATGAACAGGTTGAGTGGCATGCCCTCATCCTCCAAAACCATGAATAATTGGCTGCTGAGATTATTTTTATTCAATGTTATATTACTATAATTCATATTCATAAACTTTAATGTTTAGTTGTAAGTATGTTTTCATTTACTTTTGTACCATAAGCAATTATGGTACTGTTTTGGGTTGCCAGTTGATGTCCAATGTAAATTCAGTGCCCTGAAGCAAAACCAGTTGAAAACCACTGCTTTAAAGGAAGCATGTGCAGCGTATTAAGTCATTTGGCATATCCCCGACATCTTCAAAACTCCCAATTTCTGTTATCGAATGCAAGTGAACTAGGTCTGCACGTGTTTGATGGTTTTGGGGTGGTTTTGACAGTGTGTTCGACAGTTTTATTGTGTGGTGTCTGCCTCATTATGCATATCCGTGTATCTGTTCTGTTCTCATTTCAGAAATTCACAGAGTGGCTGCATGACCTAAAACAGTCACTTTATTTTCAGCAGAAACTCGTTGTTCTGGGGACAAGCAGAAATACAAAATGCAATTATTACTGAATTTAATCAACTATGGCTGGTCAGCTCAGAGTCAGATCTGTAGATAACTTTTCAAAGTTTTGTCAAATTGTTAATTTGTCAATTGAATTAACGCATGTATTTGTGACATGTTGTTTTGTTTTATGGTAAATGAATTGGTTGAATGATCTTGCAGAGCAAATAATACCACATAAATGCTAATGACATTTCTTTATTTAGAAGTTGGGAGGAAGGACATCCAGGGAGCACGAGTTTTGGGACTCGCCTGGGAGTAAGAGCACACGTGTTTGCCTGGTCAGCTGTTCCGTATTACTGAGTTCCACGTGCTCGGACTAGTGCTTGGCGATATGGCAAAAAATATTATCACTATATTCTTTTTCATATCATTCGATATTGATATTTATCACAATATTGAATCACATTTGCACATTGCACATTTTTTTTGAATTTTCAAAAAAAACAAAAAATCCTAAAAAGTCTCAATAGTCTTTACAAGACTGCATTGGGGGTCCAGACGCCACCAATGCAGTGGTGTCTGAGGGATCTTCTACGAATATATTATCAATTGAGTGCAGATGGATATGAATGTTATAAGATGATCTGTTCATTTTGAATAATAATTTAATTTTTATTTTTTCCATTAAAATTATTTTCATATTTCTTTACATACACATATCCAAGTATGGAGGCATAGACGACATTGCGACTGAGGAATGATACTGTATGGGGGTTATAAAAAAATATAAAAAAATACTCAAAAACTTATCGTCAATATCGTGGAGTTTTTTTTATCGATAAATATTAATATCGTTTTAGCGCCCAGCCCTAGCTCGGGCCTGACAAAACACGGGACCAGACTGACTCAACCCGAAGATTATTGAATCTCACATAGGTCTTGGGTGTTGCCCAGCCCACCGTTTTGCATATGTCTGCTAGAGAGGTGCCCTTGGCCAGTTCTCGAACCCGCAAGGGGATGGGCGTGGCCTGGGTCTGATATTTAAATGCAATGGGGTTGACAACTCAGTGGGTAAGCCTCTGTTTGGAGACAGTGTTCCCTTTCCGCTGTCCTCCAAAGCAAACAAAGATCTGCTCGGAACGTCTAAAGCTCCATGTACAGTCCAAGTAGGTGCGCTAAGCACACACTGGACACAGCAAAGATAAGGCTGGTATGCCTCCTCCCAGGGCAACGCTTGCAGGTTCACTACCTTGTCCCAGAAGGGGGTTGTAGGAACCTTGGGCTCATAGCCCAGTCGGGGTCTTAGGATGACATGAGCATCTGACGGACCAAACTCCAGGCATGTGTCGCTGATAGAGAACACTTGCAGGTTCCCAACCCTCTTGATGGAAGCAAGCGCAATCAGGAGGGCCATCTTCAGGGAGAAGGCTTTTAGCTCTACTGACTCTAGTGGCTCAAGGGAGCTCTCTGAAGGCCCGCAATGACCATGGAGAGATCCCATGAGAGGAACAGGCATGGCCTGGGAGTATTCAACCTCCAGGCACCTCTAAGGAACCTGATGATAAGGTTGTGCTTCCCTAAGGACTTACCGTCCACTGAGTCATGGTGAGAAGATATAGCTGCTACATAAACCTTCAGTCGCCACTTTAGGGCATAAAGCTGCCTGGTAGAGGAAGCTCTGGCTTGGGTGATTGTGTCTACGATGGCTGATGGTAGACTACCTAGATCTTCCGCGTCCCGTCCAGGGGCCAGAAGTGGAGGTTCCAGGGGTCTGGGAATGGATGCTAGAGGGCGCCCCTGGAATTCACAAGGGAGGTGCTGTCGCAAGGAGCATAAGATTCGAGCACCAAGTCTGAGTGGGCCAACAAAGGGCTACAAGAGTGACTTGTTCCTCGCCCTCCCTGGCCTTGTACAGGGCTTGTGCAAGTAGGTTCACTGGGGAAAACGTGTACTTGCTCATCCCCCGGGGTCAGCTTTATGCCAGAGCGTCTGTCCCGTGGGGGGGCTCCCATCAGGGAGTTTCAGAGTGGTTGAGTATCAGAGAGGCGAACAGGTCTACCTGTGCTTTGCCCCATCAATTCTGAATCAGCTGGACCACCTGGGCTGGTGTCTCCACTCTCCACTGAGCGTAGCATGTCGTGACAGCTTGTCAGCTGTCATATTGAGGCTGCCCGGGATGTAAGTGGCGTGCAGTGAACTCGGCTGCTGCTGACTCCCAAGGAGGTGGCGGGTGAGTTGCGACATGCGACAAGAGCGAAAGTCGCCTTGGCAAGTTATATATGCTATATATATATATATATATATATATATATATATATATATATATATATATGATGTGTTGAATGGCCTCTGTCTGTTTCTTCACCGCTGATAACCGCTGGGCGAAGTCCTCAGTGGCGTCGCCGAATAGGCTGAGCTGGGAGAGGGGGCATTGAGAAAGTGGGCTTTGTCAGTGTCCTGCATCTCGAATAGGTTCAGCCACAGATGTCGTTCCTGGACCACGAGGGTGGCCATCGAGGGTGAGCACAGTTCCTGCAGCACATCAGGATCAGGACTACCCAAGTGCAGTTCTTTAAGTGCCTTGACCTGGTGGGCTTGCAGGAGGGCTATGGCATGTAGAGTGTAAGCGGCCCGTTCGGTGGCTTTGTAGGCTTTGGACACCAGTGACGACGTCGTCCTACCTGCCTTGGAGGGGATTACCAGCCATTCCCACCAGATGGCCGCGTTTTGCGAGCACAGGTGCACGGCAACCGCTTTGTCCACATGGGGGAACTCTGTGTACCTTAGGACTGCCCCGCCATCAAGGGTAATGAGAGTGGACGAGCGAGGATATCGACTTCGGGCAGTAAAAGGTGCCCTCCACGACTTCGTCAGCTCGTCATGCACTTCTGTCTGTGAGTGGCGCCCTGACTCGAGAAACCAATCCTCTATCCGTGAGTGCTGGGGGGTTCCAGTCCAGCCATACGCTCACAGAATCACGGGCAAGTATGCCAGACATCTGCATGTTGGCCTCAGACTGGGCAAGCAGACCCGAAGGTGGCAGCCCAGTCGAGTCCTCAGCATCAGACACTACAATGCATCGTTGGCAACCGAGTGTGCTGGGTGGGAGGCGAGTGGTTTGTGGGGATTTACCCATCAAAACTGCACCTGCTGCATCTCCCAGATCGCGTTCATCGCCAGCCGCGCTGGCCTCAATCCCGTTGGAAGAAGGCACGGCACAGGTGGGCGGCTGAAGTGGCTTTCCCTCGGAGGAAGGAAAGCCGTGACCACAACGTTGCCATGGTCATGTTCTCACAATGAGAACACGAACCATTCATAAACACTGCCTCAGTGTGAGTGCAGCCCAGACACGTGAGGCCCATGACCGTCAGAAGTGGAGAGATATCTGCTGCATCCAGGAACTACACAAAGGCGCAAAGACATCTTTAAAAAGATGCGTATTTAAAAAGAAAACACCAATGTGTACTCTTTTAGAAAAAATACTTTTAGAGGTTATTTGCTCTTTTAGAAGCGCTGTCGAGGTGCCCAGGGGCGTAGACAGAACTGGCATGCAAAGAAGAGAATAGCTGCACAGTAAGATCCAACAGCAAACCTCTGCAGAGGTGAGTGGAACAGTATTGGAAACGTCAGCTTGCTGAACACACAACCGCACAGCTTTGAAGAAAAAATCTAAATGAACAGCAGTATTGCACCCTCCTTTGTACCCATATGCCTGGGGGAGGGACATGCAAATGTAGCTTATCTTGGCACATTCGGCACGTTAGCAGATATATAATCGGCACGCATGGTTCTCTCGCTGGACAGTCCACCCATGATCTGCCCCAAAGTGCGGGAAAACCATCCTACCTCATGTGCTTGATCCCATGCTCCTCACAACTAGCTACCGTTGAATCCACCGATGTTATCTGGGGACCAGATTCCATACTAACTTAACCCACACACACCCACACCCACACCCATCCATCCACCCAGAGCACACACATGCAAACAAACACAAACACATACTTAATCGTCACAAAATAATTAGCTCAATATAAAAACGTCTCGGTTACTGTTGTAACCTCCGTTCCCCAAGAGAGGGAACAAGACGTAGTGTCGAAGGAAGTGACACAAGGGGTCTTCTCGGATGCCAAATCGTACCTCTGAACCTGAGAAAAGGCCAATGTCAAGTTGGCAGACAGAATTTGCATGCCCCGCCCCGGATATATGGGTATAAAGGGGAGCGGGGTAGCGAATGCCAGTCAGGATTTTGCACTGAGGAGCTGAAAGGATGAAGCACGGCCATGTACAGTGCTAGGTCTAGTGTCGTGGCAGGAGGGACACTACGTCTCGTTCCCTCCCTCGGGGAACGGAGGTTACAACAGTAACCAAGACGTTCCCCTTCTGTCACTCTCTCGACCTAGTGTCGAAGGAAGTGACACAAGGGGTCCATATAAACACGCCACGGACTGACCGTGTGACGCGATTGTCGGGGCAGGGGCAAAACAGGCTATTGCGTGTTAGAGGCACCTGAACCGAATGTGCGTCACCCTCCTCAACGCCCCCTCAAAGTTTTAGCATACCAACCTTGTAATTTCTTGCACCCCTGAGGGAGAAAGAGGTATTACGTGCTAGCATGGGAGCAAGCCCAGCAGCTGGGCCTTCTCTCTCACTATGTCTCTCACATAGGATGTAAACTTATGTCGGGGAAGGCGGTCATTCCCCGGGTGGAGCAGAAGAGGCTGCGCTTCGTGCAGCGGGCTGCTCCCTGCACCTGGCAGGGGGCGACTTAACGACTGAGAAAGAGGCCTAAGGAGGCATCTTCAAACTCGTCGGCGCCGCGTGCCAGGCACCTAGGCGGGACCAGAGGCCATACCCTACCCAGTCTAGGGGGAGGAAATGTATGGCAAATATACCACGAGGGTTGTGAAGCTGGACGTGGGATACGGCGCGGTGGTAGGTCCAGCCTGATAAGGGGTGAACTCTACAGACACGGGGCCGAGGCAGTGAGCTGCCAGAGGGAAACGCGGGTCCACCGAAAGGGGGACCGTATCGCGGAAAATAAATCACGGGGAGTTAGCCCAACGAAGGGGAACTATGCCCGTGGAGCCCGACCCAGTACAGAGCCAAGAAACTCGTACTAGGTCTAGCTCTGCTGAACTCGCGGGCCAGAAGGCTGGGGAGGAAGAGGCATCCAGGCAGCGACGCTTGGTGGCTGACCTGGGACAGAAGGCGCACTGGATCACATTGGTGAAGGGCGCAGATACAAGCAAAACACCCGTTCGGTTGTGCCACGTTACTGAGTTCTACTGGCTCAGACCTGACAGAACACGGGACGAGACCAACTCAACCCTCAAATTTTAAAACCTGGTGAAGGTGTTGGGTGTTGCCCAGCCCGCTGCTCTACAGATGTCTGCTAGGGAGGTGCCGTGGCTTATTGCCCACGAGGACGCCACACTTCTCGTGGAGTGTGCTTGGACCTGCAGGGGTGCGGGCACGCCCTGGGCATGATAGGCTAGAGCGATAGCATCAACAACCCAGTGGGCTAGCCTCTGTTTGGAGACGGCGTTCCCTTTCCGCCGTCCGCCAAAGCAGACAAAGAGCTGCTCAGAGCATCTAAAGCTCTGCATGCGGTCCACATAGGTACGCAAAGCACGCACCGGACACAGCAACGAAAGGGCTAGGTCTGCCTCCTCCCGGGGCAGCGCTTGCAGGTTCACGACCTGGTCCCTGAAAGGGGTCGTGGGAACCTTGGGCACGTAGCCCAGTCGGGGTCTCAGGATAACGTGAGAAAAAGTCGGACCGAACTCCAGGCAAGAGTCGCTGACAGAGAACGCTTGCAGGCCTTGAGCTCGACTGAATCAAGCGGCTCAAATGGGGGTTTCTGAAGGCCTGAGAGGACCACTGAGAGATCCCAAGAGGGAAACAGGTTAGGCTGGGGAGGATGTAGTCTCCGGGCACCTTTCAGGAACCTGATAATCAAGTCGTGCTTACCAAGGGACTTGCCATCTACAGCGTCGTGGTGGGCAGCGATAGCGGCTACGTACACCTTCAAGGTGGAGGGGGACAGCCTCCCCTCCAGCCTCTCCTGCAGGAATAGAAGCACTGACCGAACTGCACATCTCTGTGGGTCTTCGGACTGGGAAGAACACCAACCGAACAAACACCATTTCAAAGTGTAAAGCTGCCTGGTTGAGGGAGCTCTGTCTTGATTGATCGTATCTACGACAGCAAGTGGTAGATGAGCCAGAGGGTGCCCCGTCCCTGAGAAAGGAGCTTCCTCAGGGGGATTTTCCAGGGAGGGGCTGTCACGAGGAGCATGAGTTCCGAAAACCAGGTGCAGATGGGCCAGTAAGGGGCCACCACGGTAATCTGTTCCTCGTCCTCCCTGATCTTGCACAGCACCGATGCAAGAAGGCTCACTGGGGGAAAAGCGTACATGCGCAGTCCCCGGGGCCAGCTGTGTACCAGCGCGTCTGTCCCAAGGGGAGCATCCGTCAGGGAGTACCAGAGTGGGCAGTGGGAATTGTCTTGGGAGCCAAAGAGATCTACCTGTGCCTTGCCGAATCGGTCCCAAATGAGCTGGACCACCTGGGGTGGAGCCTCCACTCTCCGCTGAGCGAGACCTGCCATGACAGCGCGTCCGCTTTCGTGTTGCGGTTGCCAGGGATGTGAGTGGTTAGCAGCGACCTGAGTCACGGCTGACTCCAGAGGAGGAGATGGCGGGTGAGTTGAGGCATATGACGTGAATGCACGCCGCCTTGGCGATTAATGTACGCTACCGTCGCGGTGCTGTCTGAACGGATCAGAACGTGCTTGCCTCGGATTAGTGGAATAAACCTCCGTAGGGCAAGGATAATGGCCATCAACTCTAGGCAATTGATTGACTGCTGGGGGCCTTTCCAGGTGCCAGCAGCAGCGTGCCCGTTGCACACGGCGCCCCAACCCAATCGAGAGTTTGTGGTGACCACGACGCGCCTGGACACCTGCTGCAAGGGAACTCCAGCCCGTAGGAAGCAGAGGTCTGTCCATAGGCTGAAAGTTTGACAGCAGGCGGGGGTGATTGTCACACGATGCGTGCCGTGGTGCCATGCCCATCTCATATGCATCAACCCGAGCATGGCTGAGGATGCCATATGCCCCAGGAGCCTCTGGAATTGTTTTAAAGGGACCGCTGTGCCGGGCTTGAAGAAAGTGAGGCAGCTGAGCACTGACCGAGCGCTTGTTGGTGAGACACGCTGTCATTGAGACTGAGTCTAACTTCATACCGAGAAAAGAGATGCTCTGAACCGGGGTGAGCTTGCTCTTTTCCCAGTTGACCTGAAGCCCTAAACGGCTGAGGTGCCGGAGCACATAGTCCCTGTGAGCGCATAGCAATTCTCGAGAGAGCTATTTTGGATAATCCAGTCGTCGAGGTAATTGAGTATGCGAATACCCGCTTCCCTTAGGGGGGCTAGAGCAGGGGACAGGCCGAAGGGGAGGACCTTGTACTGATATGCCTGGCCGTCAAAATCGAACCGTAAGAAGGGTCGGTGTCGCGGCAAAATGGAGACGTGGAAGTACGCGTCCTTCAGGTCTACCGCCACGAACCAATCTAGCTGTCAAACGCAGGTGAGAATCTGCTTCTGCGTGAGCATTTTGGACGGGAGTCTGTGCAAAGCCCGGTTGAGAACTCGCAAGTCCAAGATTGGTTGCAACCCGCCACTTTTTCTGGGTACGATGAAGTAAGGGCTGTAGAGACCCTTCTTCATCTCGGCTGGAGGGACGGGCTCTATCGCGTCCTTGAGGAGCAGTGTAAAAATCTCTGCTCATAAGGCACTGGCTTGTTGGCCGCGCACTAGAGTGGAGCGAATACTGCTGAAACAAGGCAGGAGCCGGGTGAACTGAATTGCGGTGCCGTGTCGGATGGTCCGGGCCAACCAGCATGACAGGTTGGGAAGCGATAACCACACGTCCAAGCTCTGTGCAAGGTGGAGTAAGGGAACGATCACATTTGACGTACCGGGCGGGGCTTCGTGGTGGGGCGGAGCAGGTAAAGCGCCATCGGGAGGCGATGATGCGTCCCGAGGCTCTGGTGCTGAGAAAAGACTCAAGCACTTACCTTGCTCCGCACACCCGGCAGGGGGCGGGTTAGCGACTGAGCAGGAGGAGGTCAAGGGTAGGCATCCTCTAGACTCGTCAGAACCAGCCAGCCAGGGAACAGTCGTGGGGGCTGGAGGCAGGTGGTCCGCATCCAGGATGCTGGGACTGTTGAGATCTGGCAGCAGAGTGCCGTGAGAATGGCATTTGCGGGCCAGGTGACCCAGAAACAAAAAGAAATAGCTCTGTTACTGAGAATATGGGAGTGTGAAAACTAATTCAACAAAAAAAATTCTCCTCCTGGCCCTCCACCGGGGACGGAGCGGTCTTACCATCTCTGGAGCTAACGTCTTGGTCCCTGGGTCGAGCGTCTACGGAGTGCCTGGGAGCCTTCCGGGTCCTCGAGGGGGTCCGTGAGACGGGGGCGTACGCCACCTGCGAGGTCCTCGACGCTGGGGCTAAGAGCTGGGCCTGGGTTGCGGAGCTACCTGTTGTTGCTTTCTGGTCGCAGGGGGGATGCCCTCGGTGAGCAGGCGGGGCGCGAGAACGCTGACTGGGTGGCGTCGCGGCATGATGTGAGAAACTGCCCCCCTCTGCTTCCTCACCACTGAGAACTGCTGGGCAAAGTCGTCGATGGTGTCGCCAAAGGGCCGAGCTGGGAGGCGGCGGCGTTGAGAAATCGTGATTTGTCAATGCCATGCATCTCGACCGTGTTCAGCCAGAGGTGGCACTGCTGGAGCACGAGTGTGGCCATCGTGCACCCGAGTGCCTGCGCCTTGACCTTCGTAGCTCTGAGAGCGAGGTTGAAGCAGAGCACAGTTCCTGCAGCACATCGGGGTTGGAACTACCCAGGTGCAGATCTTGAGTGCCTTGGCTTAGTGAATTTGGAGGAGATCCATGGCATGCAGGGTGGAGGCGGCCTGTCCAGTGGTGCTGTAGACTTTTGAGGTCAGTGATGACGTCATTCTACGGCTCCGGAGAGGAGTACCGGGCAGTCCCGCGAGGAGGCGGTGTTCCACCATCCAGGGTAGTGAGAGCAGACAAGCGGAGGGTTCCGACCACGTTGGCACGTCATGCACTTCCGGGAACAACGGGACCAAGGGGGGGGGCGTGGCTATAAGCGGCGCCATGACCCGAGGAACCAATCGAGTAGCCAAGGGGGGGGGGGGGGGGGGGGGTTGGGGGTCGGAGATCTCCAATCCAGCCTCACGCTCGCGGCGGCCCCGGAAAGCAAAGTGGATATCTTCGAATCAGCCTCATACTGGGCGAGCAGGCCCGAAGGTGGCAGCCCAGGCGAGTCAACAACATCAGACGCCGCTGTGACGCTCTCCGATGCAGCGGCGATGTCGTCATCCAATTCCGAGGGCTCAAGGGAAAATGCCGGCTGGCCGGGAAGTGAGCCGCACTCCTCCCGAGCTCGGACGGAAGCAAACAAGCATGCCGGGGGGCGGGTGGGCCCGGCGAATTAGAGCCCCGTGGTCATCCCCAAATCGCCTTCATCGCCAGCCTGGTCGACCTCAATCTCGTGGGAAAAAGGAACAACGCGGGGGGCGGCTCAAGTGGCTTTCTCTCATGACAAAAGAAAGACGCGACCACCATGTTGTCATGGTTATGTTCTCGCACTGAGAACATGTGCCATTCATAAAACGCTGCCTGCGTGTGATCGCAGCCGAGGCACACAAGGCAGCTTTTATGACCGTCAGAAGTGGAGAGATATCAACCGCATCCAGGAACTACACAGAGGCGGAAAGACATCTTTAAAAAGACGTGTCCTGAAAAGGTCGTTCAATGCCTGCTGTGTATTGCTCTTTTATGAGTGGGAACTCAAACTCTTTTAGAAAAAATACACTCTTTTAGGAGGAGAACACTCTTTCAAACAGAAAGAAGCACTGTCGAAGCGCCCAGGGGCATAAACCGCACAGCGTGCAGAGAGAGAGAGACGCCAGCTGGAAATGCGCCGTGCGGATCCAACAGCAATGCTTCTCGCTGATAAAGGTGAGTGAAACAGGAGTGTGTTTCAGCTGCTTGCGGTACAGCCATTCGGCTCCGAAGAAAAATTCTGACTGGCATTCGCTGCCCCGCTCCCCTTTTTACCCATATGTCCGGGGCGGGGCATGCAAATTCTGTCTGCCAACTTGACATTGGCCTTTTCTCAGGTTCAGAGGTACGATTCGGCGTCCGAGAACACCCCTTGTGTCACTTCCTTCAACACTACATCGAGAGAGTGACAGAAGGGGAACAATGCATATTAATAGAAACAAATGGGGAAAAAATGGAAACAAACGTGTGTGTGTGTGTGTGCGTGTGTGTGTGTGTGTGTGTGTGTGAGTGTGGTTCTAGCAAAACTTGTCCCACCCATATACACACACATGCACACACACAAACAAATACATGTACACATACACGAGTTATCACAACATTATTAGCTCAATATAAAAACAATGGGAGTCAATAAACATAAATGATGAAAATGGGAATGTCTGTGTGGGTGTGTGTGGTTCAAGCAAAACCTGACCCACACACAACCACATCCTCAAACCCACATGCACACATGCATATATGAATACATACTGTACACAAACGAATTCTGTTCTATATCTGGAGTATTTACTTTATAAATTTGTTGTAATTTTTACATTTGTAATTTAGTGAAAGGTTGGTAATTGATGATAAAACAGTTGTCGGGGGGATAATGGGCAAATTGTGACTGCTGAACTGCGATTTAACGAGCCAGATAAATTAGACTCGCAAAGTGCTACAGTGTTAGTTGATTGCCACCTGCATGGATAAGTTAAGAGGCATTGCACTTATATGATCTCAGTCATTTGATTTAAAGGAATGTTCCAGGTTTAAACAAGCTCTACCAATGGTAACTGTGACATGCTGTTGATAACCACATACTGAACAATAATTTTGATTTGTGTTTGTATAAACATGTAGGTATAAATGGGACAAACGTTTAAATGCCAGACTGATCTCAGTTTGAATTCGGCGACAGTAGGTTGGAAGTTCTGCTGCTGAAATCGGTCTGTGATTATTAAATTTGATCCTCTGACCCAGTAGCCATGACCATGTAAACCCTGTAACTTTCATATCATACACAAGGATTCTGATTACATTTTCTGATAAAAATTTTTTATTTTTTATTTTTATTTTTTTACACACTATAGACTATTGTCTATAGTAATGAACAGTGGTTGGGCAAAATATAAACATGATGATTTTGCTGGAGATATACAATTAAACAGCATTGTGAATATTTAAAACAAAATATATATATTTGGCCATTACATTTTTTAAAGACAGTGTTCCCCGTCTGTCGCTCACTTCGATGTTGTGTCGAAGAAGCGACACTAGGGGTCTCTCTTGAGATCCTCACGCATCTCTGAACTTGAGAAAAGGCCAATGAGAAATTGGCAGACAGAATTTGAATGTCCCGCCCCCGGACATACGGGTACAAAAGGAGGGACGTATGTCCATTCAGAAATTTTCTTCGGAGCCGACCGGTTGTGTGATCAGCGAGCTGCTAATTACAAGACTGTTCACTTCATCTCTATAAGCATATGCTGTTGGACCTACGGCGCATATCGGCGGCTTTCTCCTTCTCTGCACAAGTGCAGCTTTGCCACTGGGCGATTCGACAGCACTTTTAAAAGAGAATGTTTTCCTAGAAGAGTTTATTTCTCTATAAGAGTAATACACAGCTGGCGTTGAACGTCCTTTTCAGGACGCGTCTTTTTAAGATGTTTTTCTGCCCCTGTGTAGTTCCTGGATGCGGTTGAATTTTTCTCCACTTCTGACAGTCGTTAGAACTGCCTCGTGTGCCTTCCTACGT
Organism: Moxostoma hubbsi; assembly: GCA_032164185.1. Classification (NCBI taxonomy): domain Eukaryota; kingdom Metazoa; phylum Chordata; class Actinopteri; order Cypriniformes; family Catostomidae; genus Moxostoma; species Moxostoma hubbsi. The sequence goes on along the minus strand of JAVLUX010000015.1, from coordinate 14,924,596 downwards.
GATTGGGGCCGGCGAGGCTGACAATGAAGGTGATTTGGGGCATACAGCGGGCTCGGTTTCGCTGGGTAAATCCCCACGAACCACCCACTCCCCAGCACTCTCATTTTGCTTCCGTCCGGGCTGAAGGTGGGTTAGGGAGCCGCTCACAGTCATGCACCCGCCCCGCAGGAAGCGCACGCCCCCTGTCTCCCGAACTTCCTTGAGGACCTGGAAGGCTCCCAAGCGTTCCTGAGACGGACAACCCAGGGAACAAGACGTTTGCTCCGTAGCTGGTAAGCTGACCACTCCATCCCCCGGTGGAGGGCCGGGAAGAGAACCTTCAGTTAATGGTATTTTCTGTGCCGCACCCCCTTCTAATAGAGCAATTTCCTCTCTCCCTTGGTCACCTGGCCCGCAAATGCCGTCCTCACGGAAACCCAGCACCACACTTCAGCAGTCCCGGTACCCCGGACGTGGACATCCCGCTTCCGGAACCATGACTGCTGCCCCCTGGCTGGCCGGTTCTGATGAGTCCAGAGGACACCTACATGGGACCTCCTCCTCAGCCACTACCTGCCACCTGCCGGGTGTGCGGAGCAAGGTAAGTGCTTGAGTCTTCTCTCAGCACCAGATCTTCAGGATGTGCTTTTGCCTCCCGACGCCACACTACCTGCCCTGCCCCGCTCGAAGCTTCACCAGGTATGTCGAAAACGTTCGTCCCCTTAGTGCCCCTTGCATGGATCTTGAACGCGTGGCTTTCACTTCCCAACCCGTCGCGCTAGTTGGCCAGGACCATCCGACTCGTCTACACGATTCAGTTCGCCAGGCCCCGTCCACTTTTTCACCAGCGTCCGCTTTTCCTCAGTGCATGGTGAAGACACCAACACCCTGTGTGCGGAGATCATGATTCTTCTACTTAAAGATGCGATAGAGCCTGTCCCACCAGCCGAGATGATGAAGGGTCTCTATAGCCCTTACTTCATCGTACCTAAGAAAGGCAGCAGCTTACGACAGATCTTGGACTTGTGAGTTTTGTCTCCAAACAGAGGCTTTCTCACTGGGTGGTTGACACCATAGCACTGGCCTATCACACCCAGGCCATGCCTACCCCCTTGCGCATTTGAGCAAACTCAACGAGAAGTGTGGCATCCTCGTGGGCACTGGCCAAAGGCACCTCCTTAGCAGACATATGCAGAGCAGTGGGTTGGGCAACACCCAATACCTTACGAGATTTTACAATCTCAGGGTTGAGTCGGTTTCATCCCGTGTTCTCTCAGGTCCGAGCCGGTAGAACTTGGTAACGCGGTAACAACTGACCAGGTGTACTGCTTGCACCTAGTGCCCTTTCCCTCCACTGAGGTAATATTGTGTGCTCTTATCCCAGGAGATCCCACTAACTCGGCTCCCTGGATGACTCCTCCCTAGCCCTCTGGTCCGCGAATTCAGAGGAGGAATTCCCCAACCAGACCCACTACGAGTACTCAAACTACTCTGTACTGGAATAGGTGCTCAACAGGTCAGGCCCCCGTGTGGACTTGCCCCCTGTGTGTATTTTCCGCAGACAGAAACGTCTCGTTTCCTCCATCAGGGAACGGAGGTTACAACAGTAACCTAGACGTTCCTCTTCTGTCACTCACTTCGACGTTGTGTCCTCCCGGCCACATTGCTGAACTGAGCCACTGTTATGGCCGAACCTCATTGTCAGCTCCTCAGGCAAAATCCTGAATGGACAGAGGCATTTCCCTCCCTTTGTACCCATATGTCCAGGGGCGGGACATGCAAATTCTGTTTGCCAATTTCTCATTGGGCTTTTCTCAAGTTCAGAGATGCGTGAGGCTCTCAAGAGAGACCGCTTGTGTCACTTCTTCGACACAACGTCTCGTTCCCTCCATCAGGGAACAGAGGTTGCAACAGTAACCTAGCCGTTTTTACACTTGTTTCAGCTTGCCAGAATGATAGTGTTACTTCATATTATAATTTGACTTTAATAACAAAAATGGCTGATTTTGATTCAGTTCTGTTTAAATTTACCTTTATAATGAATCAATTCAAAACTCTGATACAGGAATTCATTGGCTTTATCACTCAACGTTGTTCATGAAAGTCTCAGCATGGCATTTTTCATGTATTAAAATGTTTTAGTAAAAATAGATGTACCTCTAGGTACATATTACTGTTTATTTCTGTGTATTGTTATACTGTATATCGGTGCATGCTTCATGAAATTTAAATAATTGGATATCATTCTTACTTGAGGTCATTTATGAAAAGTAGTGTGTAGAACGTGTCTTGACTATTTTGAACTATATTGGTACTGTGTTTTAGTTTTTACATTAAACATTTTTAATCTTTTTGGTTGCAATGGGTGGTTAGTTGAAATTATGATTCCTCTAAATAAAAACTTTCAGATCAAATACACAAATATAGAGATATATACATTGATAATTGTCAAAAGGCTATAAATGATTGAGATCTAACTTTTTTATCACAGCTCCAATCAACAGCATCAAAAGTGTATTGTAGCTTGTTTTGAGGCCGGAACATTCCTTTAACATTCCTTCTGAAACAGAACTTTTGTTCTTTTGAAAGAATTTTGGTTTAGAATCTCCAGTCGACTGTCAGTTTCCTGAGAGTATGAAGGGAACAGCATTTCCATAAGGCTCTAGTCAGACATTTCATCATTGTCTGTCTATCTCTTTAGCTTTGTCTCTTCTATTTCATGATCATTTAAATTACAACAAAAGTCACAAGAAGGTGATCTGTGAATGATTTACTGACTTTTGGAAGAGTTCTGGAAGAGAACATACAGTCTATTCATGTCAAAGTAAGTTCTCTCTCTCTCTCTTGCGCTCTCTCTCTCTCTCTCTCTCTCTCTCTCTCTCTCTCTCTCTCTCTCTCTCTCTCTCTCTCATGCGTTTTCTAAAGCTTACTCATTCTCTCACCATTCTGTAAACCGCTCTCTGGTTTTGCACTAAATCTACACTTTTTTTTAGCACACACAAGGATGGGTTCCAGGAAGTGGTGGGGGTGCAGAGAGTAAATGAGAGAGAGATTGTCTAATCTCTCGTTCTGTCTGTCCGCAGGCATAACTTCCCTTTGTGGTAAACATTCAGTATCAATAAATTAGGCAATATAGACTGCTTTGTGTTTACACATAGGTAAACAAATGTTTTTGGACTTTGTAAATCTACCAGAAATCCATCACTTTACATGGAATGTGAGAGATGCCCAAATGTAGGTGAACATATTTTAGGTGGCTGGATGGGGTCAGACTAGTCAGTCTATGAAGATAGTTTGTTGTTGACCTGTCAAGTGTACTGCACACTATCTCTACTGAGATATTTAGGTGCTGTTGCAGTCATTTAGTTTTAATCATATGTTGAAGCTTGGACTTAGAGTTATATAATGAAACAAGAGCAACCTCGTCTAATGTATTTTACAGTTACATTCCTGTTTTGAAAGGAGACACCATTCACTCAAACTCCCCCTACAGTCATGCATTTCAGAAAACATGACAGAACTGCGTCTCTTTCTCTCTGTCAAACTCTGTGCAATTCACTTCCCATTTCAACCAATAAAAAAAACAAACAGCAAACCTAGGCGGTGTATTACAGTGTGACATACAAGAGTACTTAAAAGTGAAGTGTTTCATTTCTGCACCATTTGTGGCACCGAACAGAATTACAAAAATCATGTTTTCAAGCACTTCCCTTTTCTTAAAATTTTTATCCAAACAGCTAGTCCTATCCCAAACTCACAATATTGGTTGAGTCAGTTTTGTTATGTCGGGCCGGGTGCTGGGTGACTCAGGGAGAAGTAGAGGAGACATTGTGCTGTTCACAGAGGTGAAGAGGTCCTCTTCTGCCCTGTAAAATCTCACCCAGATTTGTTCCAAGTGGAGGGAGCCCTAGCACTTAAAATGGTCTCAATAACCTCAGGTGAAAGCACTGTGTACCTCAGTTGGTACCAACTGGGCCAAACATGAAGGCTTCACAGCTCGGCCCGGGAATGAAATATTGTCCCCTATGCCTGAGACAGAAGGTCCCTCCTGTTCGGAATCGCCCAAGGCAAGCCGTCGAGGAGAAACATTATCTCCTAGAACCATACCCTGTTCGGCCAGTGCGGCACTATAAATAAGAGGCAAGACCCTTGCTGGCGAACTCTGGCCAAGACTCCCGGGAGCAGAGAAACTGGGGGAAACGCATACAGACACATTCTCGGCCATGTATGTGCCATCGCGTCCAGACCCAGGGGGGCTGGGTGACTCAGAGAGAAGTAGAGGGGACATTGCGCTGTCTGAAAAGAGGCAAAGAGGTGGGACATTGCACTGTCTGAAAAGAGGCAAAGAGGTCCACTTCTGCCCTGTAAAATCTCACCCAGATTTGTTCCACTACCTCGGGGTGGAGTTTCCACTCCCCCATCGGTATTTTCTGTCTGGACAGTAAATCTGCTCCCACATATGGGCATCCAGGGATATAAACTGCCCTGAGTGACAGGAGCTTGCCCTGGGCCCCAAGGAGAATCCGTCGTGCCATAAATTCAGCTGACGTGAACGTGGACCTCTTTGATGGTTTATGTAAGAGACTACCACTGTATTGTCCACCCACACCAAGACATAGCAGCCTCTGGAGGAAGTATTTCAGGGCCAGAAATACAGCCATCAACTTGAGACAGTTAATGTGACAATTGAGCTGACGACCGTCCCTTTCCCCTTGAGATGGACGACCCAAGAGGTTGTCCAGCTAGAGTGGGACCCAAGGTAAGAAACCAGGATCTGAACCACATAGAAAGGGAAAGAAGCCCGTGGCGCATAACCCTTACTTGCCTTAGGGGACCGGCCCTTGGATGAAACCCCCTGGCTTTTAGCCACAGCTGGAACGGTCTCATGTGCATAAGGCCCAAAGGGATCACCATGGACACAGACGCCATGAGACCTAGTATTCGTTGATACTGATGAGCAGTGCAACCTTGACCTAGCCTGGCTTTGCTCAGGGTGTTCTGAATGGAAATGATTAGGGCGGGAGACATTTGTGCCCGCATCATGATCAAATTCCATATAACCCCCAGATAAGTAATTCCCTGGGTGGGAGAGAGAACGCTCTTTTGACGTTGAGTCTCAGACCCGGAGAAACCAGGTGAGCTAAGACAATATCCCTGTGCTGAACTGCCAGTTCTTGGAACTGCGCTAGTATCAGCCAGTCATCTATGTAATTCAGAATGCGGATGCCCCGGAGTCACAAAGGAGCCAGTGCTGCATGGGGACCACGCCATTGAAACACGGAGGGCGGCGAGAGAATTGAATTCTGTAGCCTTTTTCTACTGTTCTTAGGACCCACTTAGAAATGCCCGGCAGAAGTTTTCACGCTGCCAGGTTCTCTGAGATGGGTATTTATTTTGACACTTCCTGTTGAGGGGATGTCGAGTGTTCTGCGTCCTGGACTAAGGCAGGAAACATTGGTACACCCAACTTTTCGTTGGAAGCCCCTAACTACCGAAACACTGGAGGTGGCGGGAATAGAGAGGTTCCCTGTGGGTACCGGGAGGGGCAAAGTGGATGATACACGCGCCCCATCCCGAGAGGGGGCTACCCACACAAGGCTGGGTGTAAAACCATCAGGGTTTTCTTTTGAAATAACTGCCCTGAGGTCTTGCTTTGGGGGCTGCTGAGGGTGACAAGCCGGCCCCCAGTCTCTACGAGGGGGAACACGATTCGCCACGTCTAGTTTTTGTGCCTCCTGTCTAGGAGGACCGGGATGGGGCTGGGTGGCCGACAGCCCCTCCCCCTGAGTGTGGCGAGGAAGAAATTGCCCGAAGGCTTCCTCGTGACTTTTTGCCTCCTGGAACCTGGTGATAGCTACATTCATAGCGTCACCAAATAAACCAGAAGGAAAAACCAGGGCATCGAGAAGGAAAGTTTTGTCCCTGTCTCTGATGCCCGATAGGTTAAGCCACAAGTGTCTCTCTGCCTTCCCCACAAGCGTGGAGGTGGTCCTGCACAGCTTTGTGGGGAGAGTGGGTCTCTTTAGTGATGATGCCTAGCCATGCGAGAGATAACCTGCAAGTGTCTCTTCTACCGGCTACATCACCGAATACTTCAACAGATTAGCCTAGTACACCTGTAACACTGCCATAGTGTGCAGGGCAGCACCAGCCTGACCTGCTGTCTGATAAGCCTTCCCCACAAGCGTGGAGGTGGTCCTGCACAGCTTCGTGGGGAGAGTGGGTCTCTTTAGCGGTGATGCCGAGCCAGGCGAGAGATAACCCGCAAGTGTCTCTTCTCCCGGCGGCATCACCGAATACCCCCAAGCCTCAGCACCCACGATTAGTTTAATATTTCAACGTCGAGGGCATGAAGACATGAGAAGTATGCGCATTCCTCCATGGATAAGAATGCTCATTATGGAGGTCATAGAAGGAAGGAAGGGACTGCTAGAGTGTTCCCTTCCACTTTTTTATTTATTTCAATTATCTTTCTTGATTTATTTTGGCCACCAGACAGAAATCTGTCTTCTAGTTTGAAGAGTTTTGGGGGGGGGGGGGGGGGGGGTTGTCTCTTAATTCCACAGCTGTGGAATTAAGAGACCATAATAATGTGTGGGATTTAGGGACGATCTCCACCAATGAAGTGTGTGCGCAGACTCTCGGAAGTAAGAGAGACAAGCGCGAAGTGCTCTTTATCTTTTTTTTGAAAGAAGAGAAAAAGAGAAAGGTCTTCTGTGCACTGCCTAAGAAATTCTAACTCCTAACAGAGGAAAGAAATTTTCTGACAGGCTTGTGAAAGCACACACACACAGAGTGATCTGAAGACAAAAGATCTGACGATGCTCCGTTGACGCATCCGTTTATAGCCTTGCCCCAGGTGCGTCCGATGATTAAACCGGCAGAGGCTATACATTCCTGCCAACGTTCATTGACATGTTGCACACATATTCACAGCTGGTCACATCTTTAAGATGTTCCCAAAGCACTTTTCTCAGTGCAGCATCATAAGTGAAGCTTTTTGTAAAGGGAACAATTGTTTCAAAATAAATAACATTACAAAAGATAGGCAATGCTGACATTACACATAGATTTCTAGTCATATCAGACAAAGTCAAATGGTGGAAACTATTATAACTTAGCTAGCAGGCAAATAGACTAAGGTAGTATCTGGTTTAGAGATTGCTAAACGCTTGGCGTTGTTACCAGCATAAAGTTATTTTTTTTTTCCATCGTCCATCCTTGAAAATGAAATCAAGCACTGCAGTACCAAAATCCATAATACAATGTCCCATTTGAGTGGCTAACACTATCTAATGAACTACCATGCTAAGAGAGCTACCTGGCTAACTATCAGACCAATAAAATATATTTCCAGACAAACAAGAAAAAAATCCTTTAAGATCTCTGAGTTGTCGTCACCTCTGAAAAAGCCAATCTGATGTTGGTTCCTGTTTAATTACATGCTCTGTTGCTTTCTCTTTTTGCTTGCAGACACTAATCGGTTTCTTTATTTTGAAAACGGGTGATTCCCCAGACTGGTTGCCTTTTTGAATGATCCATGGCAGGATGGGGTCTCCACAGGGTCTTTTTCCCCTGAAAGTATAGGATAGGAAAAGAACACCTTCCCCGGTGCATATAATGAGCGCTAAAAGGCCCCAGCCGTATAACTAAATACTCTGTGGAGAGAAAACATAGAGATAAAAAGGCTGCAGCTGGTGCTCCCAAGCTAGATACGTCACTACACTTCCATCAGGGAACGGAGATTACGACAGTAACCAAGACATTTTCATTTCAGTACATTTACACTCAGTTAGGAATATGTGAAAGTTTTATATTTTTAGCTATTCATACATAAACTATTGTATTGTAAATCAGTGTAAAATTTAATTGAAATATTTAAAATTAAAGTAATTGAAAATTAATATTTAAAGGGACAGTTCACCCAAAAATGAAAATTCTGTCATACTAACTCTCATGCCTTCCCAGATGTGTCTGAATTTCTTTTATATGCTGAACTCAAATGAAGATTTTTAGAACAATATCTCAGCTCTGTAGGTCCATAAAATGCAAGTGATTGTGTGCCAAAATTTTAAGCTCCAAAAGTCACCTGAATCAGCATAAAAGTATTCCATAATACTTCAGTGGCTAAATCGATATCTCCAGAAGAGATATGATAGATGTGGGTGAGAAACAGTTCACTTTCACATTATTCTTGTGTTTGTTGAATCACATTCTTCATGTATATCACCCCCTACTGGGCAGTGAAAGAATTTCTAGCAAAAAAAGACTTAAAGATATAGATTAAAACACTGAAGTCGTATGGATTACTTTATGATGCCTTCATGTGCTTTTTGGATCATCAGTATTTTGACACTATCCCTTTAATAGTAGCCCCAATACGTATTTTGACACTTGACACTAAAATGATTGCTTTAACAAGGAAAATGTCAAACAAAATGCCATTTATTTTGAAGCCAGTTTTCTCATTCCAAATGTGAACAAATACAAATATACGGTTACATTAATTTGCTCAGCAGGTGTTGTAGTTTTCAGTTGCACATTTTATAATAAACATTTTGCTTGTTGGATTTTGGCCCCTCTCTGGTCTAAAATGACTGCAGTGTATTGAATATGTGTTTCAATATGAATTCCCTTGGATAGCAGGGTCATTAGACTCAACTCATCCTCTCCCTGGGCACTCTCTTAATTTCACTCCCTCATTCATATTTCAATGCCTTTTAATTAATATCCTCTTCCTGTTCATTAATGGTGACATGATAGTGTTTAATTACCAGGTCAGTCAGCCCTTACATTTCACTTTGTAACATAGTTATTAGGAAGTGAAGTTTCTTCTTGAGACAGATCTCTCTTTGTCTCAATCACTAAATCTATCTGTTTGCCTTTTATTACTCTCTTATGGTTGTTCTGTCTGTATAACTGAGCTTAAAATATTTGCAGAACCTAAACTAGAATTAGAATCATGTTTTTATTCTCTTCTATGCATAAAGAGTTGTTTCAAGTTTATCCACCAGTCCCTGTTAAGACCACATCAAATTTGGGTGGTCTACCTGCCAAACCAGTAATGTCTGAGGAAGTCGGGTTTACATGTTTGTTTGCATTTTGTACTTGAAAGAAGTGAAAATAGCGTATTTTTTAAAGATACCTTTGAAGAGGATTACAGAAATACTGAAACTCAATAACGTTTTGCATATTGACAGCCTCAGTCACTATTCACTTTCATTTTCCTTTTTTCCATTCATGAAAGTGAAGGTTTACTGAAGCGCCATAACAGAACCTAACATTTCCTTTTGTGTTCCAAAGAAGTCATATGGGTTTGGAATGACTTGTGGGTGAGTAAATGATAACATCATTATTTTTGGATGAACTAAACCTTTAAAAAGCATTTCTTAGCTGATGCTTTACTGTTTCTTTATATTATCTTTATAAGGCCATATACTTCCAAGGTTGTTTTCAAAGCTATTAAGGCTGTTGCCTGCAGACTGACAGTCGAGAAACACAATAGCAGAACAATATTTGTAAGCATTGTTCTTGAAGTTTATGCAGCACCACTGAATGTGCATGTAAACTGAAAGAAGATGCTCTCAGTGGAGTGCAGAGAGATATTTTTAGCCAGTGTTAGAACTGTAGAATGTGAAAGGAGGATGTTTAGAGTTCGAATCTTATCTAGAGCATCAGTCTCTCTCTGTGAGGACTCTCGCTGTGGCCTGGCTCTGACAAAATCCAATTACACTTGACAGCCAACAGCTGGAAAAGTTGGCAGAAAGCCTTTTGTGTGTGTTATGACCCTGGATCATGAGGTAAAATAAAATAAAAAATAAAGGACAACAGAAACAACACTTTTAGTGTTTTCTTGAAATAAACACCACAACATACAGGAAGCTTAATGACTTCAGGGTTGAGTCAATATAATAAACAAAACACCTCTAAATTCCCAATCAACTATATTGCCTCTTAAAGAAAAGTAAACAAAAATAAAGAGGTCTTTACTTGCTACCTTGCTAACCAAAAACAGGAGAAAATTTGTATTATGTTAACATTTTATTTAGGTTAACATTTAACACCACGTTCCCTAGTCTTAACTAAATACTGTAGCTTTGCTAACATCAACATCAGACTGAGACAGCAGGGTAAGAGAAACAAACATAACCGTTGCAGCGACACTCTTTCAGTACAACGATCACTGACACATTCAGCGTTCCACTTTTACATCTCACTGCCACGTCCACACACTGCCATGCTTCACTCTCTTTGTCACACACACACTTCCTCTCATTGACACTACATCACCATTGACACACTCTGTCTTACACACTCTGTGTGTAAATCCTCTGTATATTTCAAGGGATGCTCTTCTCGAGATTGGCCAATCCGTGCACGAGTTGTGTAATGGGTTCAATTAGGGCCTCTGAGTCTCTGAGAGCAGGGAGAGAGAGAGAGAGAGAAAACAAGCAGGAGGAAGAAATATGCACACACACAAGGAACTAAACCAATAATATGTCCTTAGAAAAGTTGGTAGAAAGCCTTTGTGTGTGTTTGTGTGTGTGTGTGTGCGTGTGTGTGCATGTGGCAAACTTTTTATTTAGTTTACTTTCCTTTCTATGTAAACCTTTTCTATACATGAAAAAACAGTTGTGTAACCATAAAACGCAGAGAGGGGTAAATAGAAGAATGTGTCTGTATACATATTCTCCTTGAATCAATATTTATTTGAATATTCACTTGTATTCTTCAGGTGGTGTTACTCAGTGGACAGCTGGGATGTGGAACAGGGAGCTCATCCCTTTCTAATGAGAGGCACTTAGGTGAGATGTGTAGATAGTCTCTCGAAAATTCAACTTACAGCTATTTATTTGGCCAATTCAATTAATTTGGGCCGCTTTTTGTGACAAAAGCAGCCCAATTTATCTGAATATTGCAGCAAAATATGGAAAATCTCTCTTATTTACATGTCAGTAATTAAGAGATAAATACAGTTTATTCAGTACTTTATAGGACCTAAATTGTCTGCTTTTCACTCTTAAGTATACACCTGTTACATTGTAATATATAAAAACAAATTACATTAATATAGGAATTTATGTACATCTGGCAATGACGCCGGGTCATTATCGCAAAATAAACTTCAAAAGAGTAATGCAGAGGGGTTTTGTATCACCCTGAAGGGGTTTATTTTTCAATAACAATCTTCTGACTGTACAGTATCACGCATGGTACATGGCTACTTACCAAGAATCAAGAAATAAATGCACATGAACATGAGTTTCCTGGGAATGACCAACTTGAAGGGATAGTTCACCAAAATCTTGCCACCCATTCACTTGCATTGTATGTAACAACAGAGTTGAAATATTCCTCATAATTTGTGTTCTGTAGAAGAAAAGATGGCATGAAGGTGAGTAAATGATGAGAACATTTTAATTTTTGGGTGAACTATTCCGTTAAAAGGGAACGTTCAGATAAAAGTTCAGTAGTCAGGTGTTTAACCAATCAGAATCAAGTATTCCAGAGAGTTGCGTAATACTTATATATTTCACACAACAAAATGTTTGTAATTGGTTAATGTTTGGAACAGTGACTTAAAATGGTTCAAAGAAAAAAAAAAAGTGGCGTTTAGTCCAAACTCAACCACGCAGTGTGTGCATGCATGCAGGATTTAGGCTATTCATTGATTTTAGGTGGCCTAAAATCAAGTATTTTAAGTATTTTAAATATTTTCAGAGATATATTTAATATTTAGATTATATTAGATTTATTGAAAATGTGTTACTTTATTTAATCTACTGTATGCAATGTTTATTATGATTTCTGTCATGAAAATGTCTCCATGTGGGTATCGCTTATTTTGGACAAGTCAAGTCCATTATTTCAGCTTGTTTTTCCAAAACAGGTGCCTTGTTTCTCTTGTGAGATCTGGAAACTGGATCTTCACCCACCCTTAGCATAGAGTACTGTCATTTTAAAAATAATGCTATCAACCGCTCTATTATTTAGTTCTAACCGGTTGCCATTTGTAAAAGGAGGCTGCGGAAAACTGGAACCAGAATGAAAAATAAAACAATTTCTACTCAGAACTAACTAAAATGAAAAACATTTCAGTTTTATACCCTGGTTTGGAAAGTATGACCAATGGCTGTAGTTCAGTAAATGGGTTTTGCAGGCATGTGCAGTAATTGTAGGAGAAGTGCTGTAAGTAGAGAATATTCCATTAAAAGGTGGATTATTAAAATTCCTGCTGAATGTCAATATGTAAAGCAGTCTGAGTCTCTTGGCCCCTCTCCACTCTATTGTTCCTTTATTGCACAGGCAATACTGAGTGTTGTTCTCATTTGTATTTAACATCTTCCTCTTGGCAAGGAGCACCCCAAAACACTGGCAAAATAAAACTATAATTATGAACAATAATCACAGACAACATGATTAATTTCAGTGTTGGTAGAGTTTTAAATGATCATCAACAACATACAGTTCAACGTGTCTTTGGCTCTGCTTTCAGTATGCAAGTTTTTATTATTGCAATAGTGTGAGATATTTACTCCCGAAGCATTTTGGACTGTTGTTTCTTTCATTAGTGCAAATCTTATTAAATGGTGTCCAGGTCAAAAGTGAAAATAAAAAAATAAGTAAATTATATTTTACATAAAGAAGATAAAGTCTACTGTTATGATCCATAAGATTTTTTATTTTTTTTGCAATTGTCATTAATGTGATGTGATATATATATATATATATATATATATATATATATATATATATATAGAAAGAGAGAGAGAGAGAGAGAGAGAGAGAGAGAGAGAGAGAGAGAGAGATTAAGACATTAAAACATTAAAACAATGACTGCTTACAGCAATGAGAAAGATAATACAGGCACATTACTGTAGTGAAAAATAATGTGCTTAATTATCCTGAAAATATTGTCACAATGAAAAAAAAAACAAAAAAAAACAAACAAAAAACAAACAAAAACTAAAAAACAAATTAAGGTTCTTAGTAGGCTACATTTTCTTTAAGCAGGAACATTTCTTGACAGGTATTGTGCCTTGGATAGTTCTTGACAGTTTTCTTGAGATGCACCCTTGTACCACTCTCGCTCTGTTATATTTCAGTCTTCCAGCCCTGTTCTGCGCTTTGCCATCTGACTTGGACACACTGAACAGGGTTTCCCATGTGGTCTGTGCATTTTAGGAGATGAATGCACGTACAGTCAGTTCTCCCATCTGAATCACGGAGAATGCCCAACACAATTAAGTCCAAAATATCTCACAGACTCTACTCTGCTGGAAGTACAGACAGTTATCAAGTGCCCAGTATGCAACTGTCGGAAGAGCCTGGATCATCTCGTGCTCTCTGCACAGAAACGTCAGCATGTAGTCTCTGATGTGTCAACCTGACCTTACAAAGGCACTTTTATTTTAAATATACATTTTGTCTCATCCTGTCCTTTTCTGCTGAAAATCAGATTGATGAACCTAGCTAATCTAGGTCTTGGCCATTGAGACAATGTTACAATGTCTAGATTGTGAAAATTTATTCTGCAATATTATGTGGTTGGCTCATACTGTCAATTGCTTGTTTCCCCAGGGCTGCGTCCCAAAAGAACTCTGAGGACAGTGCTATGGTCTGCAGAGGAGCCAGGCAGAGTAGGATCTACTCAATACTTCCAACAGCAAAAAGTACATCACACTTCTCCAACATGCTAAAAACATTGTTTTCTGTTTGATGTTCTAGAATGTGACACAATTCAACAGAAATGTCTGGTCTGATAATCTATTGCAGTGATTCTCAATACTTCCCATATGAGTCCAATCAATCTGAGCAGTATTTTGCAGAAAATTAATCTGTGACGTGGTGGAAGCTAGGCAAATTTGGTAGATGCCAATATGGACAGGTTGCGTGACATTCTTTCATCCTCGAAAACCATAAACAATAACTATGGAGTTAAGATGCTATTTGTGTGCAAGTGTACCCTTGCAAAAGGCACTTTTAGCAGATATATACTTTTAAAATCTTCACAGTCTTCCTCTTTCATGAATAAGGATCAATAGTATTGATTAATTATTCTGCATTCATTTTGTGCAATAAAATGCTCTATAGAATCATAAAGTCCCTCCCCTTAATACCACCTACTTCTGACTTGTTATAAAAAGTTGCAAATTATGATCTCAGCTGTGAAATAAACTAAAAGGCTACTGACATTTTTTTTTTAAAGAATAGACGAGCCCTTTCAATATATCCTGTCCCCAATTACCTGTTTCAATAAGAAATATGTCAAAAAAAGAAAATTGTTCTCATCAAGCCAGTTAATGGGGACTTTAACACTGTATAGTTAGTATGCATTATATATATATATATATATATATATATATATATATATATATATATATATATATATATATATATATATATTCTTGCATGACTTCTTCAGTATTGCAGATTTTTGTTTTGTTTTTACTGTCACTTACTGTTGTCAATCAGAAGGGGGCACTGTGGGACATGGCACGACCTGGCTATGGCAGCATGGTCTGGAAGTAACTGCCATGGTAAACCTGCATCAACAGAGTGTCTCACCAGATTCCCCAAAGATGGGAAAGCAACCTTCCCACCACAGGTGCCTTGCCGGGTGATTCCATTTGGAGAATGGGCCTGTGGTGTGTATCTAGTTGGTCCCCTTGCTGTCGCTGTGGCGGATGCTGTGTGTGGGGGGATGGGGGCGAGGGTGGTTGGGGGAGGTGGAAAAAAGAAAAGGGGGAAAGGTAGAAGGAAGGGGGAGGAGGGAGGTAGGAGGAAAATAAATGGAATATCCTTTGGAATTGCTTAAGTTAATTCCAATATATAATATAGGTTACATATTACAATGCCCAGAAACAATTTTTAATTTCCTGTCAATTGTCTTTGTATTTATTAACAGTAATTTTTGTTTTTGAGCAGAAGGATGTCCTGAGGCTAGGGTGCTGAGAAAAGACTCAAAGCACTTACCGTGCTCCACGCACCCAGCAGAGAGCGGGTTAGAGACTGAAGAAGTGGTCCAAAGGAGGCGTCTTTGGAACTCGTCAGCACTGGCCTGCCGGGGCTGAGTAGTCGCGGGGGCAGAGGTGAGGGAGCTGCGTCCGGGGAACCGGGACTGGGGCCGGGGTGCAGTGAGAATGGCGCACACCGGCTGGATGACCCAGGGAGTGGGGAAAATCGCTCTTTTCTTGAACATGTGGGTATCACAACCCGGAGAGGGTGCGGCAATTGAAAATAAGGAAAACAAGGATTCTCGTCCCGGCCCTCCACCGGGGGATGGAGTGATCTTGGTACCATCTCCGGAGCAAACATCCGACTGCCTGGGTTGCCCATCTCAGGAGCGCTTCAGAGTTTTTCTGGTCCAGGAAGGGGGCAAAAGCACCGGGCGCCGAGATACCACTCGTCAAGCCGCGAAGGCTGTGTGGAGGACAGGGGGTTCCAGTCCAAGCCCATGCTCACGGCAGCCCGGGAAAGCATGTCGGCGATCTGCGCGTCTGCCTCCTACTGGGCGGGCTGGCCCGAAGGCGTCAGCCCAATCGAGTCTTCCGCATCAGACACCTGGACGATCTGATGCAGCGGTGATGTCATCGTCCAAGCCGGGGGGCTCAAGGGAGAATGACAGCTGGCCGCAAGGTGAGTAGCACTCATCCCGAGCCTGGACGGAAGCGCACGAGCGTGTCGGGGGCTGGTGGTTTGTGGGGATTTACTTGGCGTAACCAAGCCCATCATTGTCCCCGTTTCGCCATCCGTGTCGTCGGGGGCGGCTGAAGTGGCATTCACCTTCAGGAAGGAGAGCCGCGACCTCAACGTTGCCATGGTCATGTTCTCGCAGTGAGAACATGAACCATCCACGAATGCCGCCTCAGTGTGATCGCTACTCAGGCACACGAGGCAGCGTCTGTGGCCGTCATTCTTGGAGAGAAATCGACCGCATCCAGGAACAACACAGGGGCGGAAAGGCACCTTGAAAAAGATGCGTCCTGAAAAGGACGCTCAACGCTGCTGTGTATTGCTCTTTTGTGAGTGGAAAACAGACTCTTTTAGAGGAAATATAGCTCTTTCAGGAGGAGACACTCTTTTAAACAGAAAGAAAGCGCTGTCGAAGTGCCCAGGGGCATGAACTGCACATCGTGCAGAGAGAGAGAGATGCCAGCTGGAAATGCGCCATGCAGATCCAACAGCAATGCTTCTTGCTGGTAGAGATGAGTGGAACAGGAGTGAAACTCAGCTGCTTGCTGCACACCATTCGGCTCCGAAGAATTCTGATGGCCCGAATTCTGACGGGCATTCGCTGCCCCGCTTTCATTTATACCCATATGTCCAGGGCGAGCATGCAAATTTTGTCTGCCAACTTGACATTGGTCTTTTCTCAGGTTCAGAGTTATGATTCGGCGTCCAAGGAAGACCCCTTGTGTCACTTCATTCAACACAACGCCGAGTGAGAGACAAAAGGGAAACTGAACTCTTTGGCCTGAATAGCAAGTGTCATGTCTGGAGGAAACCAGGCACCGCTCATCACAAATACCATCCCTACAGTGAAGCATGGTGGTGCCAGCATCATGCTGTGGGGATGTTTTTCAGCGGCAGGAACTGGGAGACTTGTCAGGATCGAGGGAAAGATGAATGCAGCAATGTACAGAGACATCCTTGATGAAAACCTGCTCCAGAGCGCTCTGGACCTCAGACTCGGGCAAAGGTTCATCTTCCAACAGGACAATGGCCCTAAGCACACAGCCAAGATAACAAATGACTGGCTAGGGACAACTCTGTGATTGTCCTTGAGTGGCCCAGCCAGAGCTCAGACTTGCCGATTGAACATCTCTGGAGAGATCTGAAAATGGCTGTGCACTGATGCTCCCCATCCAACCTGATGGAGCGTGAAAGGTCCTGCAAAGAAGAATGGGAAAAACTGCCCAAAAATAGGTGTGCCAAGCTTGTAGCATCATACATAAAAAGACTTGAGGCTGTAATTGGTGCCAAAGGTGCTTCAACAAAGTATTGAGCAAAGGCTGTGAATACTTCTGTACATGTGATTTTTTTCGTTTTTTATTTTTAATAAATTTGAAGATTTCAAACAAACTTTTTTCACGTTGTCATTATGGGGTATTGTTTGTAGAATTTTGAGGAAAATAATTACTTACAATAAGACTGTAACATAACAAAATCTGGAAAAAGTGAAGCGCTGTGAATACTTTACAGATAGCATTAATTATTAAAAAAAATCTTCTTGCCTTTTCTTTAAAACATTGTGATGTTAATTTTTGTTATTTATGCACAAATGCAATTATATTATTGTAAATATTTCTAGATAAATGAATAAATGCAATAATATAATTGATGCACTGTCAATTAAAATTCCTAAGTAGAAAATGCAATTCCATTGTGGTACTGAGTTGCCGTATGGCAACGCTCATATTTTCTAGAACACTATTTTAAATAAGGTTGATCATTTAAAATCAACATCTAACATCTACTTCTAATAAAAGATGCAGAAAAAAAAACTTTGTTGAAGAAACATTGTGAAAATCAAATTGTGGAGCACTTCAGCACCTGTACGGGTGACCCCAGGAAAACTTTGTCTTGGAGACAAAATCAAATTTCATGTGGCTTACAAACAGCATTTTATGAATGAATGAATGAATGAATGAATGAATATAGCATTTTTCTGACACTACACTCAAAGCACTTTACATGGTGAACAGGGTGTTCTCCTCAACCACCAACAGTGTGCAGCATCCACCTGGATGATGTGATGGCAGCCATAGTGTACCAGTACACACCTGCTCACCACGCACCAACTATTTGTTACTTTTAAGACAGCCCTTTCATTTTCATTTGATCTATAGTTAAATGGCTTACAGGAAGTTTAGAAAATTGCAAGTATTTGTCAGCTCCAAAATTAATTTTAACTATTCACAAGTGAACACATTTTGTGAATTATGTGAGTCTCTTGATCTTGCAAACAGTTTTGAGATCTTCCATATAGGCTTACAAGTTTGAGCCTAGTGTGATACTATTTTGAATAGGTTACCCTTTTAATTTAAACTGGGGTAAACTGTATCCTGATGGTACACAACACCACAACAAATTTAGTTCTGTTTAGGATCAGTCATGTAAATATCTAATTATAGTGTGTCATTGTGCATCATCTGACAATTACAGGTTTTACTAGGTTTTCTTTTATTTTTTCTTTCAGTAAACAGTATCTTTGTGTTGATCCTAACATTAGGAGGAGCAAATTGGTTGAAGTTTCCAACACAAACCCAACTGTTGTGGCGCCCATCCATCTAGCTTTTATTTATGTCAGTAATGCTTAACTTGGACTCTTTTGGTTTTGGACTGAACAGGTCAGTAAAATATATTTGTCAGGTCTGTGCACTGTAAAGTGATACATTATGGTATGGAACGATTTAGCCTGCAGTTGGACTTGAAAATCTATTGTAACTGCGCACTGCCATGGGATTTAGTTTTTTATTTTATGAGGTTGAATTGTGATCAGAGAGCAGTGGTTTTGGGCCTGGCAGAATTCAAATGCTGCGTTTTGGCGAGTGACCCTACTTCTTACTGTATTACGTCCAGTTATGCAGATTGTGGGTAGAACTTTGTACAACTTGGACTGCTAATACTATTGAGAATGAAACCAACCATCATTCCTTTTGAAATAACTGAATAAATAAAAAATTGTGGCTGGATACAACAAAAAAAAGATTAATTTCTATTTTATCGACTATTATAAAGGCTTTATGAATATATTAATTAGCTGATGTATGAATTTTCTGTGCCACTTGCATAAACAAACAGAACTGCAAAAATGAAGTTTACAAAAATGCTTTCTGAAGACTCTTCTTGTCTTCCATAGGTCGAACAAACAGATAGTCCCTTCCCAAATTCATTCCATTGTTTATACCATTGTGACTGAATCGGCCGGGTGGGATGCTCAAATGTTTTGATAGTGCTAAAGAGCCACTGTGTTTACAGAATAATACAAGTATTGTTTCTTCGGTTTGTATACTAGCATTCCAATTTCTCGCTGACTTCTGCACATCTTCTAAGGCAAACATCTCAAACTTTAATTGGTAATGGAGTCTGACCTGGGCACTTTCAGCCCCCTTGGACTGCAGTTCACTGGCAGAGACAAAGCTCAGGCAATCATGGAGGTGATGAAACTATTGGCCCCCATCAATGTAATGTCGCATGAGGAGCACATAGAGGGAACAGTTATTAACATGTGGATGCAGGCTGGGATACCAGGTCAGTTTCATCCAGTGCAGAATTCGGTCCTGCTTTGGGAGCAGTTTTACAAAATAAAGCCAGTATAGTCCCTAGGTCCTAATCCCAAAGTAGTTTTCAAAACACTGTTGAATCAAGGTACAGGGAGTTATGCATTAGCAGAATTAATGTAATGTATTACATTCTTTTGTGCATCAACAGCATCCTTGATTAATGTCAGGCAAATTTCTATGACAGTGTAACGTTGGGGCAGGCAGAGAAGGACAGGCAGACAGGAGCAGGTGAAGACGATGATGTAGTGAGTACTCAAGTGCAGTTTATTGACTGTAAGTGTGTCCAAAAAAATGTGAAAGAAGCAAAATGTCTCGGGTTACATGTGTAACCCTTGTTCCCTGAAAAAAGCGGAATGAGAAGCTGCGCTTTGTTAAGCGCTATGGGAACAATCCTAGTTGTGAACGAGCTGTGACTATGTGTGTAACACGTCAATGAACATTGACCGGAATTTATAGCCTCGGCTGATGTAGTCATTAGACGCACCTGTGGCCAGGCTATAAATGGATGCGTCACCAGATGTCGTCAGATACTTCTTTTTGAAGAGCAGTCCTGGGACGTTCCAGTGCGGCAAAGAAGCGCAGCATCTCGTTCCACTTTTTTCAGGGAACAAGGGTTACACATGTAATCCGAGACGTTCCCTTAACAAAAAGCTTCACTATGATGCTGCGCTTTGCTAAGCTCTATGGAAACGCAATACCCACGCCACTGCACTCGGGCTGTCTGTACCCCTACAGTTGTGAAGTGTGCTCACAAGAATACGAGAGGTCTCAGACATGAGCTTGAGATGTCGACTCAAGGGCATAAGAGCCCGGAGTAACAAACATCTAACCCATAAAATTTTATGAATGTGTGCGGAGAGGACCAGCCCGCCGCACCAGAAACTTGACCAGACATGAGCTCGAGACGTCGAGTCATGGGCATAAGAGCCTGGAGTGGCAAGAACATCCAAACTATAAAAGTCTAATGAATGTGTGGAGAGGACCAACCTGCCGCATCACAGACTTGCTTATACATGAACTTCAGATGTCGACTCAGGGGTGTAAGAGCCTGGAGTAGCATGAACATCCAAACCATAGAGCCTGAAGAATGTGTGCAGAGAGGACCAGCCTGCCGCATCACAAACTTGTTCAGGCATGAAAGATTTAAGCCATAAGATCTGAAAATGTGTGCGCAGAGGACCAGCCTGCCATATCACAAACTTGCTTAGACATGAGCGTAGATGTCGACCCAAGGGCATAAGAGCCCGGGGTAGCATGAACATCTAGTAACATGACCATTAAACCAGATGAATGTGTGCGGAGAGGACCAGCCTGCCACAACATAAACATGTAGAGACATGAGATTGAGATGTCGACTCAAGGGCATAAGAGCCCGGAGTAACAAACGTCTAAACCATAAAATTTGATGAATGTGTGCGGAGAGGACCAACCTGCCGCATCACAAAATTGCTGCAGAGGGAGACCTCTAGCCAAGGCTTTAGAGGAGGAGAGCCCTCTGGTAGAGTGCACCCTAAAACCTACTGGCGAAGCTTGATCGCGCGCCTCGTAGGCCCGGGCAATAATGTGTCTCACACAAAGTGACATAGTCTGCAAGGAGGTGACCGCCCCCGATCATGGCTTCCAAGTGAAGAATTGCTGCCCTGACTTTACGCCACTAGCAAAAGCGGTGGACATAAGTCTGAAGGGTACAGACTGGACAAACTCTGAGAAGTCTTAGCTGCTCCGGCGTTACAAACGGCAGGGAGCAGAAGGCTTAGAAAATAACCGGCCAAGGGTTGAGAAAGTGAGGGTGAGGGTGCAAAGAATGCTTTTGGTCATAGCTGGGGCAAACTCTAAACAGGCCGGCAAAAGAGACAGAGCCTGTAGGTACCCAAGTCTCCTTATAGACATAATTGCCATAAGAAAAAACATCTTGAGAGTCAGAAGTCTACCAAACGCTGACTCTAGAGGTCTAAAAAGGGGGTCTTACCCTATGAAGAGGTCCTAGCAAGGATGCCTCTTAGGGGGCACCCCGCCCACCAAGGCATGGAAAACCGCAGTGGAGGCCACATAGTACCTGGCAGTGGCGAGGCAAGTGCCCGCTGACAGTTCTTTCTACAGAAAATCCAGAACTGAAGCAAACTGGCAGTTAGCTGGTTCTGTAATATCAACTTAGGGGGGGAAACTGGGCGACTCGGGGAGAAGTAGAGGAGACATTGCTCTATCAACAGAGGCGAAGAGGTCCTCTTCTGCCCTGTAAAATCTACCCAGATCAGTTCCAAGTGGAGGGAGCCCTAGCACTTGAAATGGTCTTGATAACCTCAAGAGAAAGCCCTGTGAACCTCAGTTGGTGCCCTTAGGGGCCAAGCATGAAAGGTTTCACAATTCGGGCCAGGGATGAGAAGGTCCTCCCTGTTCGGAATCCCCCAGGGCGAGCTGTCGAGGAGAGGTATTCGAGAAACATATCCTGTTCGGCCAGCGCAGCGCCATTAGTAGGAGGCATGACCCTTGATGGCGAACCTTGCCAAGACTCCCAGGAGCAGAAAAACCGGGGGACAAAAATGCATACAGACGCATTCAGGGTCATGTATGTGCCTTTAAGTCCAGACCCAAGGGGGCTGGGTGACTTAGGGAGAAGTAGAGGAGACATTGCGCTATCATAGAGGCGAAGAGGTCCTCTTCTGCCCTGTGAAATCTCATCCAGATTTGTTCACTACCTCAGAGTAAATCTGCTCCCACACACACGGGCATTCAGGTTCCCCCCGATGGTTTACGTAAGAGGCTTCCGCTGTATTGCCCACCCGCACCAAGACATGGCAGCCTCAGGAGGAAGTATTTCAGGGCCAGAGATATGGCCATCAGCTCGAGACAGTTACTGTGACAACCAAACTGATGACCCTCCTATCCCTTTAAGCCAGACGACCACTTAAGACCGCTACCCAGCCCATCAGGGAGGCGTCTGTCGTTAGCAGCCTGCGACGACAAGACGCACCTAGAGTGGGACCCAAGGTAAGAACCGGGGTCTGAACCACATAGAAAGGGAATGAAGCACGTGGCGCGTAACCCTTATTTGCCTTAGGGGACCGGCCCTCAGATAAACCCCCCTGGCTTCTAGCCACAGCTGAAGCAGTCTCATGTGCAGAAGGTCCGAAGGGATCACCGCGGACACCAACGCTATGAACCTGGTATTCATTGATACTGACGAGCAGTGCAACCTTGACCTAGCCTGACCTTGCTCAGGGTGTTCTGAATGGAAACGATTCGTGCGGTACTGGAATAGGCTTCGCCCCCGAAAGCGAACCTCAGGAACTTCCTGTGCTGTGGCTCTATATGAAGATATGCGTCCCTGAGATCGATGGTGACCAGCCAAACGTGATGTTGGGCTTGTGACACGATCGTCTTGATAGTCAGCATCTAGGTCTTAAACACCGAGCGGTTCAAGCCTCGAAGATCTAGAATCGGACGCAACCCCCCCACCCTTCTTGGGAACCAGGAAGTATCTGCTGTAATAGCCTGACTCTTTCTCTGGAAGGGGAACATGTTCTATGGCCCCTTTGACCCAGAGATTTTGCAGTTCTTTCCAGAGTAGACATGCCTGTCCTGGTTTCACGGTAGCGGGAACCACGCCATTGAAACGGGGAGGACCGCAAACAAATTGAATTCTGTAGCCTCTTTCTACTGTTTCTAGAACCCACATAGAAATACCTGGCAGAAGTTTCCACGCTGCCAGGTTCTCTGAGATGGGTATTATTTCTGACACTTCCTGTTGAGGGAATGTCGAGTGTTCCGTGTCCTGGATCAAGGCAGGAAGCAACGGTACACCCAACTCTTTGTTGGAAGCCTCTATCACCCGAAACACCAAAGGCGGCAGGAGTGAAGAGGTTTCGTGAGGGTATTGGGAGGGCTGAAGTGGATGATACACGCGCCCCGTCCCGAGGGGAACTACCCCCACAAGGCTGGGTACAAGACCGTCAGGGTTTCTTTTTCTTAGAAATCACGCCCCTGAGGTCTTGCATTGGGGGCTGCTGAGGGTGACGAACTGGACCCCAGTCTTTACGAGGGGGAGCACGATTCGCCACATTTGTTTTAGAGCCTCCAGTCTAGAAGGACCAGGGCGGGGCTGGGTGACCGATGGCCCCTCCCCCTGAGAGAGGTGCCCGCACTCAGGTCCTTCAACAGATTTATCCTAGTGCGCTTGTAACACTGCCATAGTGTGCAGGGAAACACCAGCCTGACCTGCTGCCTGATAAGCTTTCCCCACAAGCGTGGAGGTGGTCCTGCACAGCTTTGTGGGGAGAGTAGGTCTCTTTAGCGATGATCCCAAGCCAGGTGAAAGAAAACCCGCAGGTGTCTCTACTCCCGGCGGCATCACCGAATACCCCCGAGCTTCAGCACCCACGATAGTTGAATACACCAACGTCGAGGGCACGAAGATGCGGGAAGTATACATTTCCTCCACAAAGAAAATACTTGTTATGGAGGTCATAGAAGAAAGGAAGGGACTGATAGAGTTCCATTCCCTCTTTTATTTATTTAGCACGTTGACGGATGAACGATGGCGCCAGTGTGTTTGTCGGCTTGCCGTCAGCTCTGTCAACTTCTACTATGCTTGTTTATGTTGTTACTTACGCTATGTCGGTACTGTTCTGTTGCTGCTACTATTGCTGCTACAAGGTCCTATGATCAGAAAACTTTGTTGGATTTGAGATACGCACTGGTGACCCCTGTTCTTTATGACGGATGTCACCCTCCGTTCATTTAACCCATCGCTGAGTCGGCTACCTTGCTGTATCTCTTACCGGAGGAAGCGTCGGAGGCGCCGAGGCAAACATGGAGGCGTCTGGGTGAAGATCAGGAGAAGAGCGAGTGCTTCTGACTTAGGTCCCTGCCAGCCCTCTGCAGACATTCTGGGTCGGAAAGATCTCTACCTGGCTCGACGTTCGTGGGATCTGAGGTACTCTTGTCACGTATACATCACCCTGCATCAACCCCAAATGCTCGTTAGCCCTGCTCAACCGAGATTGCGTATCCGTAGCGGCGGGGTAAACTCGCTGAACATCCGCTCTTTGGAATACTCTCGTTGTCCCCCCCAGGCTGTGGCTTACTCAAATGCAAAAGTGGCCCTGGTTAATAGCAGGTCAGTGTCTAACAAGACTTTTGCTCTGAATGACTTTTTTTCTAGTCACAATATGGACTTCCTGTTTTTAACTGAGACATGGATTAGCGCTGGAGTCGGCCAGTCTTCTGTTTTTAGTGAACTTTGCCCTACTAATTGTTCATTTATTAGCATGCCGAGGTGCGTTGGAAGAGGAGGCGGTGTGGCTCTTGTTTTTAGGAATAATTTTAAATTACGGACACTGTTTGCAGGGAGTTTTTCCACCTTCGAACTGCAATGTGTAATTATAGAATCTGTTATGTCACCATTGGTTTGTGTATTGATCTATAGGCCCCCTAAACCAGACAAAGACTTTATAACTGAATTCTCTGACTTTCTTTCCCATTTTGTGTCACTGTATGATCATCTCCTTATACTTGGTGACTTCAATATTCATGTTTGCTGTCCGGATAGACCTATGGTTAGTGAATTCTGTGGCGTAATAGATGCCTTTGGCCTGAAGCAACATATAGATAAAGCTACTCATAAACTGGGACATACACTTGATCTAATTTTATCTTGTGGTTTTATTGTTGATAATATTGTGATTGAGGAGGCCACTTTCACTGATCATAAGCCCATTACATTTGACATCACCCTTTTCAGTCCCCTGCAAACTGTCAGAGTTCAGGATTATTACTCTCGCCAGATAAATTCTCTTACTGCAGCACAGTTTTCTGAGAGTTTTTTGAGTGGAAATGTTGCATCTACTATTGCAACAGCGGCATCGTTCTCCTCTACTCCGGATGAATTAGTTACCCTTTTTCACTCATCCTGTTCTTCCATACTTGACTCTGTAGCACCTTTCACATACACCCGCCCCAAATTAAAATCTCATTATTGGTTAGATGAGGATACGCGCTCTCTTAGGCAGGCCTGTCGTAAAGCTGAAAGGAAATGGAAAAAGGATCATCTCAGTGTTTCCTTTCAAATTTTTAAATCTGCATTAGCTTCTTTTCAGGCAGCAGCAAAAATAGCCAGAGCAAAGCACCTCTCTGATTTGATCAGTAAACACTCAAACAGACCAAAAAATTTATTTAGCACTATAAACTCTGTTATCAACACATCAAATCCCCCAGTTGTTGATGTATCTACTGATACCTGTGAGAAATTTCTTAAGTTTTTTACTAATAAAATTGAGAACCTTAGGTCAGTGTTTACCCCCACCTCGTCTGTTTTTCTGTCTGGTTGCTCAGGTGTATTGTCTACTTTTAACCAATTTCAGCCCATCTCTCTCACTGAATTGAGGAATTTAGTATCACATTTGAAACTTACTACTTCATCTTATGATTCTATCCCCTCTTCTATTTTAAAGGATGTTTTCGATGTAGTTGGCCCTTCCATTCAGGTCATCTTAAATTCATGTCTTGCATCCGGCACTGTCCCTACATGTTTTAAGCATGCGGTTGTCCAACCCCTGCTCAAAAAACATAATCTCAATGATAAATGCCTAAATGACATACCGTCCCAAGCTTCCTTTTATTTCTAAAGTTCTGGAAAAAGCTGTTCTGTTACAGCTGCTCCCTTTTTTGACCACCCACAATATATTAGAACCTTTTCAATCAGGTTTTAGATCATTTCATAGTACTGAAACAGCTCTGCTTAAAGTAACCAATGATCTTCTTCTTACATTAGATTCAGGTGATAATGCCATCCTGATATTATTGGATCTCAGTGCCGCTTTCGACACCATTGATCACAACATCCTCCTTACTTGTCTTGATCAGGAGGTGGGCATTAGGGAGACCGCATTACTTTGGTTCCGTTCCTATCTTAATGATAGGACTTTCTCAGTATCTATTGGCAAGTTCTCCTCATCTTCTGCTTCCGTTTCATATGGGGTCCCTCAGGGGTCCATCTTGGGTCCTATGCTTTTTAGCCTGTATATGCTCCCACTGGGTAACATCATAAGGAAGCATAACATCTCTTTTCACCTCTATGCGGATGACACACAGTTGTACTTACCTCTAAAATCGAGGGATTCCATACAATCTCTTCTGATCTGTCTCGAAGACATCAAAACTTGGATGGTTAACAACTTTCTCCAGTTAAATAGAGACAAGACAGAAGTCATTATTTTTGGTTCTCCCAAGGCAAGATGCACTGTGGTGCAAAAGTCACTTCACCCCATTTATTAAACCTTATGCCAGAAACTTGGGTGTCATTCTTGACTCAGAACTCTGCCTTGAAAAACAAATTAGTTCTGTTGTCAAAAATAGTTTCTACCAGCTCAGAATGATTTCCCGCCTGAAGTCATTCTTATCCCTTAACGATCTTGAGAAAGTTATCCATGCCTTTATTACATCACGGCTGGATTATTGTAATTCCCTTTACTTTGGCCTCCCACAATCATCACTCAGACGTTTGCAGTTGGTACAAAACGCAGCAGCGCGTCTTTTAACTGGCACTAGGAGGCGTGAGCACATCACCCCCATTCTGGCCTCCTTGCACTGGCTCCCAGTTCTTTTTAGGATTCAGTTTAAAGTTTTATTGTTTGTTTTTAAGGCACTTAATGGGCTTGCCCCAACCTATATCACCGACCTTGTACAGCCATACTCAGTTCAAAGGTCACTGAGATCCTCAAACAAAGGGCTCCTGCTTATGCAGCGCTCACGGCTTAAACAGAGGGGTGATAGAGCTTTTGCAGTTGCTGCTCCACGTTTGTGGAACCAGCTCCCCCAGGATATTAGATCTGCCCCCTCCATTGCTGTATTCAAATCCAGGTTGAAAACTAATTTTTATTCTATGGCGTTCCTTGTTCCCTAACTCTGAACTCCTGTTTGTTCTTTGTATTTTTGTGTTGTGTGCCCTGATATTGAAGGTTTTCTTTTTTATGTTTTATATAATTATGACACTTGATTTTATATGTTTTATTTTTTGTCTTTTTGGTTATTCATTGTACAGCACTTTGGTCAGTCTTGTGCTGTGTGTAAATGTGCTTTATAAATTAAATTTACTTACTTTACTATTTAATTATTTTGGCCACCAGACAGAAATTTGTCTTCTAGTTTGGAGCATTTGGGGGAGGGTCTCTTGTTCACGTGGCCAGTCTAACTGTAGTCTGGCCACAGCCCGCGTAATCACCTTGAGTAATTTCTCAGCCGCTTTATTATTGTGCGTGAAATGTACAGAGGTTCAGCGCCCCGCCCCCCTCGTGAACCGAAGAGGTGCCGAAGCGCGCTTCAAGATCACGGGAAGGACCAGCTGGGTCTGGGGAGAGAGCGAAGGAAAGGGATGAACCCGTCTCTCGCTCCTCAGCCAGATCCATGCGAGAGCCCCACAAATGAAATGTGGGCGCTGACTCCCGGAAGTAGGCGAGGCAAGCGCAAAGCATTTGCCCGAAAGCAGATCGCAATGCTCACATTTGTCTCTTAATTCCACAGCCGCTTTATTATTATGCGAGGGATTTACAGAGGTTCAGTGTCCTCGTGAACCGAAGAGGCACCGAGGCGCGCTTCAGGCTTACGAGGATCAGCTGGATCTGGGGAAAGAGCGAGCGAAAGGGATGAAGCCGTCTCTCCCTCCTCAGCCAGATCCATAAGAGACCCCCTCCCAAACTGAGCAAACCTGATGTGTGTCTTCTTCAGCTTTAGAGCGAGAACAGGGGAACACGCATCGTTTACGGCTTTCAGTCATTCTTTCTTTCTTTAAAAAAAAAAATATATATTTTCTAGACAGAAGAGAAAGGAGAAGGTTCACTGCACACTGCCTCACAAATTCTAATTCCTAGCAGAGGATATAAAGTTTTCACAGGGTTTGTAAAACACACACACACACACAGAATCGCTCTGAAAAAAGAGGATCTGACGACACCTGGTGACGCATCCATTTATAGCCTGGCCACAGGTGCGTCTAATGACTACATCAGCCGAGGCTATAAATTCCAGTCAATGTTCATTGACGTGGTACACACATATTCACAGCTCATTCACAACTAGGATTGTTCCCATAGCGCTTAGCAAAGCGCAGCATCATAGTGAAGCTTTTTGTAAAGGGAACATAACCTAAATATGAACCAAACAGGAATAGATTATGACTTGACTGAACTTAACTAATGAAAACAATGACTATGACAGAGCATTACAGGATAATACAATCACAAAATTTGACAAAGGATAGAGGCAAACTTGAGGTCTTAAATACATAGACTTGGTTTAACAAGATAACAAAACCACCAATGACAAGACAGAACTAATAACATAGGGACCAATGACAGAACTGAACTGATAAACAAGGTAACAAGACTAATAAACATGAACCAATGAAAAGACAAGACTAATAAACCAAGAACCAATTAGAACAAGAAACATAAAACATGAGGGAAACAGAAAACCACATGAAAAACACACATGACCAGAAACAGGAGTTAAACCAATTTAAAAATAAAAGGCATGAAAAAAAAAAAAAAAACATGAACAAAAACATACTTAAAAATTACAGACAGTGACACGCTCCTTTTATACCCATGCGATGTGTTCTTGTCAAAAATGGAATGTACACTCCGTTAAATTATTGAGTATTATTGATCATTTTAATCTACTGACACAAATCATGGCTAGCATTAACAGTGTTTGTATCAGCTCACATTTCACTTCTACTGGTTGATTTTGATTCAGAAAAATGTTATTCATTTACTGATTTTTTTTTTTTTTTTTTTTTTTTTTTTTTAACAAAAATAGGTCTATATTCAAATTACACTTAAAACAAAATGAAAATATAATAAAAATAAATAAGTGGTCAAAAAAATATACCAAATCCAAACATTTTATCCTCTACAACTTCATTCACCTTTGCAGTGACCTAAAAATCACTTTATGACAACAAGTGGAATAATACCAATACAATTATATCAATGCAATTGTAAACATAAACATATTAATAATAATAATTGAAAAAAATAAATCATGACCTATAAATAGTTCTATACAAAATCTCACAAATTTTTGTGTTATAAAACAGCAATGATTGTCAGGGTCATCATATGATGTTCCACTATATTTTTAGAGTTTGGACGTGAACTTTATTACCACCTGCTGCTGGAATCTCCAAACTGCAAATGCAGGAACTGAGTTTAGAATTTGCGCTAATTAAGACATGGTTTTCAAAAGGCTTAGTACAACAACCTATTTCTTCGAAAAATTGCACTTTGTACCACTGAATGAACATGCGATACACCCACAGTTTGAGCACACACACTCACAGAACGCGTAACCCCCCCCCCCCACACACACACACTCAATAAGACGTAGCACATGGTTGCACCTTTATTAGTCATGAAACATTTAAATTTGAAAATGTAGCTGTACCTGAGTAAATATTACCATTGCTTATTTTGATGTGTCTTAAGCTTTTAATCAATAATTATTTATTTTGTTCCTTCATCTGAAATATCGGTTTAGATGATCATCTCAGTATATATACATACAGTATTAGTTTGGATTTTAATTTAACTAAAGTTTTGTAGCTTTTTATCCTTATTTAGATGACTCTTTATTCACTTCGAATTCTAAAACCATGCATGGTCTGATGTTATACACATGTAATGTATTGTATTTACTATTTAAACTCTTTGTACTCTTTGGTTCAAAAACCTCTCAGAGACTTAAGTAATCAAATGAGTGTAACAACTGCATTAATTGTTTGAGTTCAGCCAATGGACTGTGAAATTAGCTCTCTGTAAAGCCTAGAATACTTGGCAGAATGAAGAAAGCTCACATACAGGAGTTAAACCCGAGGAGCAGATTGGACAGTTGCAATGTAGTGGATCTTTTAATATTTTTGCCCTCAGAAAAGAGGCAGAACTATAACTTATGTTATGATTGTTGAACTTTTATATCACCATTACAGTAATGAACTGTGGCCAATATCTTTGATTCTGTGGAAAATGTTTGTTTGTAGATTTAGGTCTCTTCAGTGCTGTTGTTTAACAGTTACAGTGTGTTTCAAAAGTCTATTACCTAAAAAAAGTACAGAATCCTAAATATTTCTTATTTATTTTATGTTATAACATTATTTGTTTTTTAATTTTTTAAATCCTATAAATGTCTATTACCAGGTATAAATTCGATTTTGAATCCCAGATTTGGGTTTGTTTTGTTGTTGTTTTTTGAGCTCTTGTGAATAGTCAGGCATATGGCAGCTTCTTACTGCCTTTTTTCATCATCATATTAAATATCTGGTGCACTGAGATGGATAAATCTCATTAATGTCAGTAGGCTGATTGCTTTAACCACCAGTGAACTGTGTCACACAAGAGGATCAGTTGTTCTTCCATTGCACACTCTGTTATCAGAAAGATTGACTGTGACATCACTGCAGTGTCTCAGGATAAATTAACACAGCAGAAGACATGTAGAGATGTATTGTGAAACTCTGCTGACGTTAGAGCCAAAACGTTTAACAAATGGAGCACATACACAGCTGTCCAAACAGCAAAAGCAACACAGAGCAGAACACCATATTTTCTTTCCACCTTCTGAAGATTTTGTGCTGCATTTGGTGTGTAATCAAAGTTGCTCTGTAGTTTCCCCTTGACTAGGTTGCAAACTCAAACATGAAATCTTGGCATCTCCTTTCACTCAAATTGTTGCAAAAGAACAAAGCTTTCTCAAGTTTAATATTGTAATTTAAGATAGTTTCCAGCATATCAACTCAAAGCAGAAGCTTGTTTGTTTATTATTTGTATTATTTGTTGGATACTATAGATGAATCCAAAACATTTGAGACCACTATTGAATTTCTCTCTCTAATTTATCTCATGTTCTCCACTCAGTTGAGACATCCAGGATAACATTGTGAGTAAAGAAATAGATAAATACCAAGCTACTGTACCATGTTCCTCCTTCTTACTTCTAAACAGCGCTGCTCTTCCAGCTGTGACACACGTCTGTTATCGTGTTTCAAACACCAATGTGATTATGTCACACGCGCTTACCACTACTCACTGGAAGCAGAAATCTGACCCACAAACGACTTTATTTTAGGAACATTATCTTTGTCATAAATCTAAAATATTTCAAATTCACTTTACAACTTCAAGGAATGAAAAAATGAAAATGATGCCATCATTTAATCACCCTTATGCCATTCCAGATATGTATGTCTTTCTTTCTTCAGCAGAACACAAATTAAGGTTTTAGAGGAATATTTCAGCTCTGTAGGTCCATACAATGCAATTGAATGGGTGCCAAAATTTTGACGCTCCAAAAATCACAACTCAAGTCATCATAAAAGTAATCCATAAAACACCAGTGGTTAAATCAATGTCTTCAGAAGCAATCTTAATTCAAGCTCCACTGTAAACTTTCACATTCTTCTTCTTGTGTTTTTGGTGATTTGCATTCTTCATGCATATCTGGGCAGGGAGGAGAATTTATGGTAAAAACTCACTTAAATATTGATCTGTTTCTCACACACACACACACACACCTATCATATCACTTCTGAAGATATGGATTAAAACACTAGAGTCGTATGGTTTACTTTTGTGCTGCCTTTATATGCTTTTTGCAGCATCAAACTTTTGGCACTCATTCACTTGCATTGTATGGACCTACAGAGCTTAAATATTCTTCTAAAAATCTTCATTTGTGTTCTGAAGCAGAAAGAAAGTAAAAAACATTTGGGATGGCATGAGGGTGAGTAAATGATGAGAGAATTTAAAAAAATTGGTGAACTATACCTTTAACCTTTCTTTTTTCATTTCTAAATCATAAAATGAAAATGATCCAACATTTACATTCAGGTTTAAATTATATTTCAAATCCTGATTTTCATTATGGTCTCAGACTTTGGACCCTACTGTAAAATCTAATTATTAGATGTTCTACAATCATCACTGATAACTGTGCTTCAATTTGTGGTCTCAAATCTACAGCAATACAGCCTCAACTCAGTTCTCAGTTTTTTCAGTTCACTGCCCGTTAGAAGGGTCCCTGTAGTGTGCATTGCCCCATACACCTCAAACTATTGATTGTAGGCCAGAGAATAAGCAATGCTTCAGCAAGCACCCTGCTAAGGTCAAACAAGACTTTGTCTCCATCCCTGATTTTCCAGGGGAACTGAGAATCTTGAGGATGGGGCTTTTTCACATATGGAATCAGTGCAGAACTAGATGGCAGGCAAACACACTTTAACTGTAACCACATGCATGCTGGATTCTTTTCTCCATGTTCCATTGCCTCTCAAAGCAAAGTACATGAGACAGCAGTGGAAAATAAAACAAGGTTTTCTGAATGTTAATGTCACAGTGATATTTAAATGGTTTTGACATTTGCATGAGTGATGCTGTGTCATCTAGTCACAGGCATGGACAGCTTTCCATCAGCAGCACTTGGATCAAGGCCTAGATCCTAGCAAGATCCAGGCTTGAGTCCAGGATTTACCAGAGGAAATTTGAGAGGAAATAAGCCCATACAGACTTTAAAAGAAGTGTGTAATTTTCGCATCATTAGTAGCACCAAATGAAATTGCCAAAATAATGATTTAGGAAAATCATCATTTGGAGTAGAAAAAATGTTTTAACATCCAAAATTTTACACATTTCAGCTTTAAGACTAACGCCAGTTTCACACCACACAACAAAGCAGCGCAGTTGCAAATTTGCAGCTGCACTGAATACCTTTAATAACTGCCATAAATTGTTCATAATTATCAGGAGACATTGAGAATTATTACAAATTTGTTCATTATAAATCTCAATTACATGAGGCGAGGGATCACATGACATGCAAATGGTGAGTAATCTAAATGTAGTGAACACAAACTCCAAAGTATAGCTATAAATAAAATATAATCTCCAGTATTTCACTTTGCATCATAACATGCTATGTTGCAAAACGTCATGGTTACTGTCGTAAACTCTGTTCCCTGAGGGATGGAACGAGACTTTGTGTCGAATGAATTGACACAAGGGGTCTTCCTTGGGAGCCTCATGTACATCTGAACTTGAGAAAAGGCCAATGTGAAATTGGCAGACAGAATTTGCATGCCCCACCCCTGGACATATCAGTATAAAGGGAAGCGGGCGTGAGTCTGTCAGTCAGGATTTTTCTTCGGAGCCGAGAATAAGGCATGGCCATTTACAGTGATAGGTCTAGTGCTGTGGCAGGAGGGACACAACGTCTCGTTCCCTCCCTTAGGGAATGGAGGTTACGACAGTAACCATGACGTTCCCCTTCTGTCACTCATTCTACGTTGTGTCAAATGAAGTGACACAAGGGGTCCCATTCAAAAGCGCCACGCACTAGTCCGTGTTACATGAACTCACGAGACAGGTGCAAGCAGGCTGTTGCATGCTAGAGGCAACTGTGTCGGCTGCACGTAGCCCTCCCCAACGCCCCCCAAAAAAGATGTCATATACAGACCGTAGGTTCCCAGCATCCCTGAGGGGGGGAACAGGTGCTACATGACTAGCATGGGAGCAAGCCAGGCAGCTGCGGAATTTTCTCTCTCTATGTCTCTCGCATAGGATGTGAAGTGGCTGGGGCTGTCTTAGCGCCATGAATGCGTCGGGGAAGGCAGTCTTTCCCGGTCCTATTCTTTTAGGAGAAAAAACCCTGCAGAGGCCACATCCTGCCCAGGCTAGGGGGAGGTCACATGTGGCAAAAACTCCACAAGGGTTGTGAAACCGTACATGGGAGCGGCGCGGTGGTAGATCCTGCCTAATGAGGGGGGTGCTCTGCAAGCACGGTGACCGGGGACAGTGGGACTGCCCAAGGGTGACGCAGGTCCACCAACAGGGGGACCATACTGCGGAAAATACATCACAGGGATTCGCCTGAAGAGGGTACAAAGCCCATGGAGCCCTACCCCAGTACAGAGCACCTGCAGCTCGTAGTGGCTCTGAATGCAAAATGCTCCTCTGAATTCGCAGGCCAAAAGGCTAGGGAGGAGAACATCTAACCTGGGAGAGAAGCTGCACTTGATCAACTTGGTGAAGGGCGCTGTGTGCAAGCACAACACCCAGAGTTCTACCAGC
Source organism: Moxostoma hubbsi (assembly GCA_032164185.1). Lineage (NCBI taxonomy): Eukaryota > Metazoa > Chordata > Actinopteri > Cypriniformes > Catostomidae > Moxostoma > Moxostoma hubbsi. The sequence continues at coordinate 14,890,215 of JAVLUX010000015.1, read as the reverse complement.
TCGGACCAGACAAATGAGACCGACTCAATCCTGAGATTGTAAAATCTTGCCTTGCAGATGTCTGCTAGGGAGGTGCCGTTGGCCAGTGCCCATGAGGATGCCACACTTCTTGTCGAGTGTGCTCAGACCCACAAGGGGGCGGGCATGGCCCGGGTCTGGTAGGCCAGTGAGATGGCATCAACAACCCAGTGGGCTAGCCTCTGCTTGGAGATGGTGTTCCCTTTCCGTTGTCTGCCAAAGCAGACAAAGAACTGCTTGGAACATCTATAGCTCTGCGTGCGGTCCATATAGATACGCAAAGCATGTACCTGGTCCCTGAAGGGGGTCGTAGGAACCTTGGGCACATAGCCCGGTCGCGGCCTCAGGATAACTTGAGAATGTGCCGGACCAAACTCCAGGCAGTTGTCACTGACAGAGAATGCTTGCTGGTCCCCAACCCTATTGATGGAGGCTAAAATGATCAAGAGGTCCGTCTTCAGGGAGAGGGCCTTAAGCTCAACTGAATCAAGCAGCTCGAGGGGGGGACTATAAAGGCCTGTGAGGACCACTGAGAGATCCCAGGAGGGGAACAGGCTTGGCCGGGGAGGGTTCAGTCTCCGGGCGCCTTTCAGGAACCTGATAATCAAGTCGTGCTTACCCAGGGACTTGCCATCTACTGCATCGTGTTGGGCTGCGATAGCAGCTACATACACCTTCAAGGTGGAGGGGGACAGCCTCCTCTATAGCCTCTCCTGCAGGAATAAATACACTGACCAAACTGTGCATCTCTGTGGGTCTTCGGCTCGGGAGGGCGCGTGGCTGTGAGTGGCGCCTGGAGCCGATGTACCAGTCGTCAAGCCGCAAAGGCTGTGGGGAGGACGGAGGGTTCCACTCCAAGCCCACGCTAATGGCAGCCCGGGCAAGCATGTCGGCCATCTGCGCATCAGCCTCAGAGAGCTGCGACTGCAATGCTGCCATGGACATGTTCTCGCAGTGAGTACATGAACCATCCACAATCGCAGCCTCAGGTGTGATCACTGCCCAGGCACAAGAGGCAGCGTCTGTGGCCATCGGTCTTGGAGAGAAATCGAATGCATCCAGGAACTACACAGGGGCGGAAGTGCTGCTCTTAGGGGTATTACTCTTTTATGAGTAGAAAACTCAAACTCTTTTAGAGAAAATAAAACTCTTTTAGGAGGAGAACACTCTTTTAAGCAGTGAAAAGCACTGTCGAAGCGCCAAGGGGCGTGGACTACACAGCGGGCAGAGAGAGAGAACGCCAACTGTAAACGCACCGTAGATCCAACCGCAGTGCATCTCGCTGGTAGAGGTGACTGAAACTGTGGTAAACTCAGCTTTGCTGTTGCACAACCACTCGGCTCCGAAGAAAAATCCTGACTGGCAGACGCACGCCCGCTTCTCTTTATACCCGTATGTCCGGGCATGGGACATGCAAATTCTGTCTGCCAATTTCACATTGGCCTTTTTTGAAGTTCAGAGGTACACGAGGATCCCAAGGAAGACCCCTTGTGTCACTTCATTCGACACAATGTCGAGTGAGTGAAAGAAGGGGAATATTGTGTGCTTAAATAGGCATGTAGTACATTTTTGCAGTAATTTCAGCTGAAATTCAAATCAAATCAAATCACTTTATTGTCACACTACTATTTACACAAGTGCAACAGTAGATGAAAGTCTTGTGTGCAGTTCCGAGCAACATAGCAGTCATGAGAGTGACGAGACATATACCAATTACAATAAACAACATATTTACACAACACAATTTACATATCAATTGTACACATACACAACACAGTAATAATATACAATGTACAGTAAACAAATCACACAATATAGAATACACATACAATAAAAATAAAGAGTATATAAAAATATATATATACAGTAGTTGTATTGTGGAGAATATAACTATGACAGTCCAGTGTGAGATATAAGATTAATAAAGTGCAGTGCTGATTATTGATCGTGAGAGATCAAGTGTTCAAAAATCTGATTGCTTGGGGGATGAAGCTGTCATGTAGTCGGCTGGTGCGGGTCCTGATGCTGCGAAACCGCCTGCCTTAGGGTAGCAGTGAGAGCAGTGAGAGCACTGTCTTGTCTGTGAAAATACTGCTTTACAGCAATGCGGGCCTGTTTATAAGGGTGGTGAAAACAATATGTGCTGCTAACGCACTGCTTTTGCATGCAGTGTGAAACTGGCCAAACACAGTGTCCAAGAAAATAAAATGACAAGCTAACTCTTCATGTCTTCCGACCACAATTAAACGCTCAAAATGTTGCCAGTCGTTATGCTTGGTTTCTTTTCCTGTGGCATAACCCATCATGAAATCTCATCAGTCCAAAATCCCTTCCCACATAACATTACATTAAACATCAAATATCTTCTGACTGGCCGTGATTTTGTCAGGCAAGTGTGGACAGGCAAATTGCTTGTTGCATGAAACTTGTTGCAATGTCCCACACTGTGTAAACAGAAATAAACTACATTATTTATATCATGAATTACCTCTGACCAGAAGTAAGCAGGGCTATTTAATATTCAAAGGCAGAAGGTCAGTATTTACACTTATTACACATAATCACACCACATCAGCTCCCAACACCGTCTCTATTTCAGATGCCAGTCTCCACACAGCAGATCAGAGACACTTATGGTTCCACCACAGTGAAGGTGATACGATGAGCACCCAGAACCCAAAGTAGATGAATCTGTGTTCTGCTCTGTGGGCGGTAGTGGCCTACGTTGTTGCTGACCTGGAGGAGATGCTCCCCAGATAATGAGTCACTCTTAAATGACAGAACAAACCACTCTCTGTCAGCTGTTTTTGGGATTTGACTTTCTAACCTCAGATATAATCCTGATCATGTCATGATCGTCCATGTGTATACTACTGTTTTATTCCTTCTGTAATGTTCTTGTTTGAATTTATTTTGTGTAATTATGTTTCTACTGAGAATGAAAGTCAGTGTTCCAAATCTATAATTTTTGACAAGATATAAGCAGATGATTCTGTAAAATACATTTTTTAAATACATTTTCAGATTAGAAAACACAGTGCTGGGGTTTGTCTTCATCGCTGTAATGTTATATAGCCACAGTGTTTACACTTTTCTTGGAAATCAACCTATGAATGGCTTTCTTATAGATGTCTCTGTTGGGATAGGAGAAATGTAACATTGTAAAATGATTAGGTGTAATCTAAATTTGTTATTTTTAATCAATTTGTTGACTGAAGCTTTATTACATTACTTTGATTGAAATGTTTGATGTGTAGTGCCCAGACCAACATATTCTTTATAGACATTGAAAGCCTTATGTTTATCAGGCAAAGGAAATGCATTTGTATTCTTGCTTCCTTATCATGCTATCTGTGTACGTGCTTGTGCACGTGTGGCTGTACGTAATGTCTGGTTTTCAGTTACTTCAAACGAGTAAGTTCTTGTTTCTATGACAACTTGGATTAAAAGGACACATGAGCATTATGCAAGAAAATCGGTCTCAGTCTTTGTTTGTTCCACAGCGTTTCTGCAGTCTTGACAAAATCCTGAATCATAAAAGCATCTTGAATGCACATGTTTCGCAGACAGATATGTCACAGGCTTTGGAGGATAGAGTGACTGTTTCATGGGTTCTGACTTTTACACTTGTCTTTTTTGCTTACTCTTCTTTTCAACACAAAAGTTTTAATAAGCAAAATTACCCAGATGAGTTTGAATGAAGATCTGGTTGTACTTATGTGGTACATGGACCTTCTCAGTCTCATAGACATAATAATTTTCTCCTGTATGCTGAAGAAAAATTGACTCCAAAACTGTGCAGGAATTGACCAAAGGCTGCCTGTGCATCCTCTTGGGCCACAGATTAGAGGTTATGGCGTATGCTATGTGGAGATTTAACTTTATTAAAAGCTGCCAAGACAAATGTTTTGGACTTGATATATTGACAACATTTCTCAAGCTTTCTATATGAATATTTATGTTTGTTTCTGCTTGGTAAGGATTTGATTTTAACTGTTTTTAGGACTGAGCAGAATGAGTGTACATATAATGTACCGTGAGATCTTAGAAATGTGCACAGTGGAGTAGAATCCCGTTACTGTTTTACTAAATGAAAACAACATGATCACACAGGATGTTGGCATATTGTTTCTGATCAGCCTTAGGATGGGCCATATTATGCTGACTCGCTGATATTTTTGCGTTGGTTCCAACATGTTTACCTTCCCTTGTGGTGCAACCGGATATGTGTTGCTTCAACAGCGTGGGAAGTAATTGAGTTCACATAATTAGTCATAAGCAAACTTCTGAGGTTGAATTTTCCCCTGTAACATTATATTAGTTCTTCACTGATGGTTAGGTTTAGTTTTGGGGTTTGGGTGTATAAAATATGTGTTCACGTTATTATAGCCTGACTAATGGAAAACAACAAGCTTTTGGCACCCCTTCGTGGACATTCCACATGGAAAATGGAGCTCATACATAACCATATGCCCAACATCACTTACCGCTTTGGCAACTGGGGACAGTGTTCACATTTTGGTAAGCACAGACCGAATTTACCGAAAGAAAAATCAACCTACTGTTTCTGATTTCACTGTGAGATCAGTATGGTGACAAAAAAAAAATGCTCCAAAAGATTCAGTCCGTATGGTGATGGCCGTATGATTTAGAGTGAATTGCAAACAGATTCAGACAGATTTGCCAACTCAATACAGCTATTTATTGAAAAGACCCAAATCAAAAGAGTGATTCGATCATTTGTGAATCTGCCATCACTAGTTCTGATTCTAAACAGCTGACAGAAAAAAAATTTGGAAACATTTTAGCCAACAACCCATATTTATGAAAGAGGATTTTAAAAATTATTTGCTTGATTAGTCCCACTTCAGTTTCCATTCCGAACAAGAAACATTAGGGCTAGACTCATATTATTCAGGGCGGCCCTATAGTGACACCCTTGGTTCATTTGAAATGTCTCGGATTACGTATGTAACCCTTATTCCCTGAAAAAAGCGGAACGAGATAATGTGTTGAAAAGCGCTTTGGGAACACGTCTCAGTTGTGACCAGCTGTGAATATGTGTGCAACACGTCAATGAACATTGACCGGAATTTATAGCCTCTGCTGGTGTATTCATTGGCACCTGGCGCAGTGGCATCATTAGGTATTTTGTCTGAAGAGCAGTCCCGGGGGATCCCAGTGTGGCAGAAAAGCACAGCATCTCATTCCGCTTTTTTCAGGGAACAAGGGTTACATACGTAACCCGAGACGTTCCCTTTACAAAAAGCTTCACTATGATGCTGAGCTGAAAAGCGCTTTGGGAACGAGAATACCCATGCCACCGCACTGTGGCTGTCCGGACCCCCTACGGTTGTGTAGTGTGCTCACAAGAGCGTAAGAGGGCTCAGACATGGGCTTGAGATGTCGACTCAAGGACATAAGAGCCCGGAGTGGCATGAACATCCAAGCTGTAGAATCTAATGAATGTGTGCGGAGAGGAACAGCCTGCTGTATCACAAACATGCTGCAGAGGGACCCCTCTGGCCAAGGCTTGAGAGGAGGCAACCCCTCTGGTAGAGTGAGCCCTGATGCCTACAGGCGAAGCTTGACCACACGCCTCGTAGGCCAGGGTAATAGCGTCCCTCACCCAATGCGACATAGTCTGCTTGGTGGAGGCCGCCCCCCCCCACCCCCCCCCCCCCCCCCCACCCCCCCCCCCCCTGTTGCGGCCCCCATGGCAAACGAATAGTTTCCCTGACTTACGCCACTGGCTAGTGTGGTGGACATAGGTCTGAAGGACCGGACAAAGTCCGTGAAGTATTTCCTGCTCCGGCGTAGAGAATGGCGGGGAGCAGAAGGCTTCAAGAGTGACCAGGTTTAAGGTCGAGAAAGGCACCTTAGGCAGGTAATCGGGATGAGGGTGCAAAAGTGCTTTGGCCATTCCTGGGGCAAACTCTATACAGGCTGGCAAAACAGACAGAGCCTGCAGGTCCCCAATTCTCTTTAGAGAGGTAATAGCCATAAGAAAAACCATCTTGAGAGTCAGAAGTCTGTCAGATGCTGACTCTAGAGGTTCAAAGGGGTATCAATCAGGCCCTCAAGGACTATTGCTAAGTCCCAAGAAGGGGTCCTGGTCCTAGCAGGAGGCCTCAGTCGCCTGGCTCCACAAATGAAACAGGAGAGTAGAGGATGTCTCCCCAAAGACACCCCGTCCATCAGGGTGTGGCAAGCCGAAATGGCGGCCACATAATATATGCAGGGCATATGCCTGCTGACAGTTTTTCCTGCAGAAAGTCCAGAACTGAAGCAATCTGGCAGTTAACTGGATCTGCATTATGTGTACTGCACCATTTTTCAAAGACACCCCATTTATTGGCGTAGATCCTTCTGGTAGAGGGAGCCCTAGCACTTAAAATGGTCTTGATAACCTCAGGTGAAAGCCCTGTGTCCCTCAGTTGAAATCAGTTGAAATCAGTAAATCTGCTTCAGGGGCCAAACGTGAACGTTTCACAGCTCGGGCCAGGGATGAAATATTGTCCCCTGTGCAGAAGGTCCCTCCTGTTCAGATTCGCCCAAGGCGATCCATCGAGGAGAGACATTATCTCAGAGAACCATACCCTGTTCGGCCAGCGCAGCGCTATCAGTAAGAGGCAAGACCCTTGCTGGCGAACTCTGGCCAAGACTCCCGGGAGCAGAGAAACCGGGGGAAATGCATACAGGTGCATTCTGGGCCATGTATGCACCATCGCATACAGACCCAGGGGGGCTGCGATGCTGGCTGACATTGCGCTGTCTGAGAAGAGGTGAAGAGCTCCACTTCTGCCCTGTAAAATCTCGCCCAGATTTGCTCTACTACCTCGCGGTGGAGTTTCCACTCCCCCGTCGGTAACTGCTGTCTGGACAGTAAATCTGCTCCTACATTCAGGCATCCAGGGATATAAACTTCCCTGAGTGACAGGAATTTGCCCTGGGCCCAAAGGAGAATCCAACGTGACAGGGAATTCAGCTGGCGTGAAAGTAGACCTCCTTGATGATATATGTAGGAGACTGCTGTTGTGTTGTCCACCCGCAGCAGGACATGGCAGCCTCTCAGATGCTGGAGGAAGTATTTCAGGGCCAGAAATACCGCCATCAACTCGAGGCAGTTGATGTGCCAACCGAGCTGATGACCCTCTCATTCCCCTTGGGCTGGATGACCACTTAAGACTGCTCCCCACACCCTCAGGGAGGCGTCTGTCGTAAGCAGTCTGCGATGACAAGTTGCACCTAGAGTGGGACCCAAGGTAAGAAACTGGGGTCTGAACCACATAGAAAAGGAACGAAGCCCGCAGTGCGTAACCCTTATTTGCCTTAGGGGAATGGCCCTTGGATGAAATCCCCTGGCTTTTAGTCACAGCTGAAACAGTCTCATATGCAGAAGGCCCAAAGGAATCACCATGGATGCAGATGCCATGAGACCTAGAATTCGTTGATACTGACGAACAGTGCAACCTTGACCTAGCCTGACTTCGCTCAGGGTGTTCTGAATGGAAGAGATCTGAGCGGGAGACAATTGTGCCCGCATCATGATCGAATTTCATATAACTCAGAGATAAGTGATTTCCTGGGTAGGAGAGAGAACGCTTTTTTTTTTACGATGAGTCTCAGACCCAGAGAAACCAGATGAGCTAAGACCATATCCCTGTGTTGAACTTCCAGTTCTTGAGACTGTGCCAGTATCAGCCAGTCGTCTATGTAATTCAGATTGCGGATGCCCTGGAGTCATAAAGGAGCCAGTGCTGCATCCGTGCATTTTGTGAATGTGCAGGGTGATAGGGCAAGGCCGAATGGAAGAGACAGGGGAACATGCATCGTTTGCCCTGATATTCAGTCATTTTTTTTTTAGAGGAAAGAGAAAAGAGGAAAGGTTCACTGCGCTCTGCCTAACAGATTCTAACTCCTAACAGAGGAAAGAAAGTTTGACAGGCTCGTGATAGCACATAACACAGAATGGCTCTGAAGACAAAAGATCTGATGATGCACTGGTGATGCATCTATTTTTAGCCACTGCGCCAGGTGCATCAAATGATTACACCAGCAGAGGCTATAAATTCCGGTCAATGTTCATTGATGTGTTGCACACATATTCACAGCTGGTCACAACTGAGATGTGTTCCCAAAGCGCTTTTCAGAGCAGCATCATAGTGAAGCTTTTTTGTAAAGGGAACTTCATTACAATTAAACTGATGCATGGTCACAAGTGTTTGTGTGTATCGTCTATTTTATAGTAACTTTAAATGTGGCTCATCCAGTCAGAATTTTGTTCTATTTTTTGTTTTGTATTTGTTTTGAATTAGTTTTTGTTTTTTTCTTTTCTTGTCTTTACTTTTGTTACGAAGTTAAGTGCAAAATTGTTTTTGCACTGATGCCAGACTTATCTTATGTATAATCTTTTTGTTTGCGTTTCCTAAAATAAAAAAAATAGAAAAAAAAGAGAAATATGTATTTAAACACACACAAAAATATTGTGTTTAAATTATAAATTATATTACTTTAATGTGATATATGTACTGTTAACATATAGGAAACACATATGTATATTAATACTGTTATACCGTATAAAATTACTTTTACTGTGCATACATATAATTACTCAAAATGTGTAGACTTTGTTCATACCACCAACCCCAAGCTGCTGTATTGTTTCAGCTTTTAGAATAACATTAGAAATTTCCTCAGTTGAGTTAGACAGTGCAGCCAAACCATGGTGTATGGTAGTAAAAAATTTGCAGTATTACAACTTTGAAGTTTTTTTTCCAACTCACGGGGAGGAGAGAATTGCTAAGGGTACTCAGCTGAGAAGAAAAACAGCTAGAAGGCTTTAGCTGCATTTGTGTATGTTATTGTAAATGATGTCAGGATTTGTGAGGGCTCCACACAACCTATGAAAACAAAACCTAGAGCACTATCTGCTCTGCAGCCCCAGACGGGGGAGGCATGTTCATTTCACATTCCCAGAGATGGCGGACGCAGATTTGTGTGAAAGCAAAGTTTGCAGTTGTTTGGAATGCTTGGCTTTGGTCTTAAAAGCATGACTGGGATGGATGCATATGGAAGCAGTCAGTAATTTAATTACAGGTCACGGCGGCGCAGATCATGGCTGATGGCGGAAAGTAAAAGCACTCATTGTGACGTGAGGACCGTTGATCATACTCAACTCATTTTATATGATTCATCTGCTTACTAAAACGCTTCCAAATAGGGCCATTGAGTTTAATGAGGTTACGCAAAGATTGTTGGGGGTAATGAGTTGGAAAATCATGTGAGTGGGAAAGGCCACCATTTCCTCCATTTACCTACTCTGAACAAACTATTCAGACCATAAGTACACAAACCAATTTAAAGTTCCACTGAGTCACCTTCTTTACATTGGGTTACGGAGCATGATGCCCATCCATCATGCTTTATTTATAGAATCAACTGCTTGTCCTTTTCCACCAAGCTATGCGTTAGGACATCTTTATTCAAGCACACTAAATATGTATGGGGATCTAAAATAAAGCCAAGGTGGTTAAGGAGAAGAAAGTGAAGGATAGATTTGAATCTTAAAGTATAGATTTGTTGTCAGGGTAATTTCATGCAATAATAAACAAGGCTGTGATGAAAAAAACATATAGATTCCATCCAATACTTTGTACTTTCTTAATGGTTTAATTAATGTCTAACTTTCACAACCCTTACTCGAACAACCCAGTATTTGGTCCAGTGGAATTTATTTGGAAAGACATAAATGCTTCAAAACTTGAATCTAGTTTCTGAGTTATACTGAGTGGACTTCTTTTGTGATGATTTTATGGTGCTTTTTGAAGCTTGATAGCTTCTAGTCTCCATTAACCGTCATTATTAGTATGGAAAAAAGCAGTTTAGACATGCTGCTAAGTCTTTCTTTTGATGTTCCATGTAACTCCATGAAGGTGAGTAAATGCTGACAGAAGATAGAAGTTTCTTTTGTTTTTTTGGGGGGGGGGGGGGGGGGGGGGCTCAATGAGAGATAAAGACAGACATAAAAGAATGGTTTCTGGAAAAAAAAACTCATATCCGAAAATAATATCTTTGCATTTAGATAATATGTGCAGCTACATTAAAATTGGCTTATGTGTAAGCAAGTTTGTATTTTGATTGCGGGTTTGTTTCCCAACAGGAAATTAAGTCACTAAAAGTCTGCCAGTATCAAGCAACATTTTGTTTTGTGTGTGAGTCTGATTCCCTACAGGAAATGGAGTCACCGCAGGTTTGCGTTACTGCCTTTAATTCAGATAGTTGAGAGACAATTTTGGGAATGAGCATCTCTGAGGGGCTGGATGCCTTTAGGCTAAATGGAGAGCTCTGTTACTTGGCAAACTGAAACTGGAGCGCACCCCTAAAGCTGCCAGCTTTTGATCATGCTGTCAATGTGAATGAGAACACAGGTTATTGCTAGTGTAAGAGACATGTTTTGCAAAGAGCCTTGTAGTGAGTTGCACATTATATTAGGGATCATATTAAGTTAAACAAATAAAAAAAAAAAAAAAAAAAAATAATAATTATATTTGCTGATGATGTTGTTGTTTTCCTAACTTTGTAAACATGTAATTCTGGTTCTGTTCACATTGAATAGCCTTATTTCATACCAATAGATGGCAGCAAGCACTAGAAAAATATAATTTTTCTCTATCACATTCCATCAAAATAAACAGATCTGAAATGTAAGTGGTGCTATAAAGTATTTTATCCCTTTGTGCCTGTCCATATACATTGTCTAATTTTCAGTTCATGCACCACCCCAACTATAATATCTCGGCCTCTTAGTGGGTTTAGGTGCTATGCGAAAGACTTTTATTTATATATAATATTTCTACCCAGTTACCTCAAGGGGGTGCTTATTTTCAATCCAAATGATTTGAGACCATTTTTCGCGATATAGCTCCCCACTTTCAGAGTTTAAGGGGATAGTATGCTTTAAGTTAACCAAACCCATTTCAGTTAAAGTGAACCAGAAAGGGAACCAGCTGCAAATGACTGAAGTGCTTTTGGTGTTGGCAATGTAAGTGGACTTAAAAGAGGACCCAGTTTCTTTTTTGGTCCTCTTCACATTAATGTGGTCTCAGAGCCCTTGTTGTTCAAACCACAGCCCCTTAAGAACTCTGACCCCATTCAGCTAGGGCTGTCACAATTATGGAATTTGGCTGACAATAATTTTTCATAAATAATGCTCATTACAGATAGGCTACACCTAATGTAGTAAGTTACTGATGTTTAACTTGAAATCCTATAATAATATGGGGCTATATGATTACTTTAAGATTTTAAAGAATATTGAATTTTTCATTCAAATATTGCACAGGGGTAGAATTCCATAAAAAGTAATATTTTATATGTTATATCATTTATGAAACCCAGACAACACAGCCAATTATATTACATTATTCAATAGTAATAATGTATACTGTACTTGCTTGTTTTGATATGCCCCTGCATAAGAGGATTAATATGCAATTGAATAAAAGATTACTAAATGATGTAATGAAAACACAAGCAACCCATGTAATTAAACATCTACACGCAATTACTTGTTTTGTTAGTGTTTAAAAATATCAATGGATAGAATATCAAGGAAACATAAAACAACATTTAAGCAGCAGAAGTACTAATAGAACATAATCAATAAACATTTTTCCATCAATGGGCCAAACGGTCCATGTTGCGGAGCCCAGCTTGTTGACATGGTTATGGTTACTTTATACACTGGCACGGTTCTTTATCTTGAGTATGGTTAGCTAAGCATTTTTATAATACAAGCCTGTACTCATTTTAACTGAAGCAAGTGAATACATTTTTCATGCAACATATCTCAGACTGGACAAAATGAAATCCATTATCTCTAATGTACCCAATATGAGCAATTTATAACTACTCTCCCAATTTGGGTCAACTTATTTGGATAGATGATCTTTTTCAGCATATTTCAGTCGAATGGACATTTAAGGCACTAAACATAAGGTATCCGTGAAATTTGTTTTGTGCTGTCAGGGCAACTTACATCAGTAAGATGTATCACTTCTGTTCCCTGTGAGATTTGTTATAGCTGGAGGTGAAGTTCAGCTATGTTTGCCAATGTAAATAGGGAACTCAGCAATTTAATCTCATTTTTAGTTTCTCACCTCTTTCCAAACAATTTTGATTGACACATTCCCCAGATATGATTCCAATCAACTTTCTTTAAGAATTTTAGCTGTATTTTGTTTACCAGGGTCTTGTAACTTTACAAGCTTGGGGATTGTTTGGTATTTGCTGTAGAACTGGTAAGGAATCAACATGAGAATGATTTAAATTTAGTAAATTTTCTTTGGATGAAAAAGTTCCCTTACTACTAGACATTACTATTTATCCACATTTTTTTTTTTTTAAGAACTGAATAAAATCAGCACTTATAAGGGAGTAAAAAAGAATGAAATAATTTAACCATTGAAAAGAGATACTTGACAAACTATTGAGGATTCATTGACCTGTTTTCTCTCCTTCTACAGCGATGACTACGATCTGTGACTCTGCTCTTTAGATGTGTTAGCAACAGCCCTGTGATTTCACATGGCAAAATGAGAGGTAATCAGCAATCCAGCCATTTCATTTAAATGTGCAACTAATGCCAAAGACCAAAATCCTTGAATTCTTGGAATTCTATAAAGCTTAATGGAATTTTTCACCCAAAAATTTTAATTCTCTCATCATTTACTCACCCTCATGTATGACTTTCTTTCTTCTGCTGAACACAAACGAAGATTTTTATGAGAATATTTCAGCTCTGTAAATCCATACAATACATAAAATAGTTTTAGGTGAAAAAGGGTGAAAAAAACAAAACAAAAATATAACTGCCTTTTCACTGTAAATTCTGCCACTGAAGTCTCTAGGCACAATCGTGATTTCAAGCTCAATTACACTTCCTAGTGCTTGATGCATACCCAGAGTGCTAGATGGCACTGTAGGAATTGTAATCAAGCTTTAAATCATAATCGCCAAATAGACTGCTGTCATGGTTTATTTTAGAAAAGGAGATATTTTGGTCTGTTCTCACCTAAAACTTATTGAATCACTTCAGGAGGCATTGATTAAACCACTGGAGTCATATGGATTATTTTTTGCTGACTTTATGTGGTTTTTGGAGCTTCAGAGTTCTGGCCACCATTCTCTTGCATTGAATGGACCTACAGATCTGATGTATTCTTCTAAAAATCTTTGTTTGTGTTCAGCAGAAGAAATAATGTCATACAAATTTTGGTGGAACTATCCTTTTAACAGGGAAAACGGCCAATTTTCCTGCCTATTCATAGCCAATAAAAAGCATGAAAGAACGTCCCTGAGAAACATAAGTACAGCACAACTCTTGCTCATGTGATACTGCTTTTATTCAACAGACATCTAAGCAATAAGTTAAAATCGAGAAACTTTCATTTTGGAAACAATATGGGCAGTTATTTTGAAGAAAGAAAGTCATGCAGGTTTGGAACAACATGAGGTGTCTAAATGATGATATAATTCTTATTTTTGTGTGAACCAAAAAAATCATCATTATTCCATGGTTTCATGTTTATCTACAACAATTAGTTATATAGTAACACTTTACATAAATTTTCTTAATTGATTATAAAGGGCTAATTAATGACTAACAATTCATTTACAAATGCATTATACTGTAAATCATTGATTTGCTTTACAGCGTTACACCTGTGAAGTATTAAGGAGTTGCCAACATTAGAAGTCTGTATATAAATCTGAGTATGGTTTAATGGTCATCTAGCTTTATTATATGAAATATGCTGTGAATGGGCATTAACAAGACCTGAAATGTGATTTTGTAGATGTAATAGTCTCAGTGAGTCCGCCGGTTTGTTCCATTGTGTTTACATTCTCTTCATGTGTTTCAGGAGCCGCTGGCTCACGGAATCAGCATTTCCATTGGGAATCCTGATTGTTTCCATGGGAACGTTGATCATGCCAACCAGCCAACCCGGTATCACGCCGAGGCGTGAAATAGACACGCCGGTCCACTCGCGGATGCGTGTCTATTTCACGCTTTGCCTCCTCCAGGCGTGTACATGACACGCGCGCGTCTACGTAGAATACCGGCAGGGGGCGATCGTTTCCTCGACGCCAACAACTGTCCGCGCACCAAAGAGGAAGCGATACATCGCGTTCTCCAGTTCCGGTTAGCGGGATATATATTTTTGTACATAAATACACTTTTTAAATATATATATATATATATATATATATAAATATATATATAAATATATATATATATATATATATATATATATATATATAAATATATATATAAATATATATATATATATATATATATATATATATTTATTTATTTATTTATTTATTTACATCAGCACAAGATACTCGACAGCCCACACACACACACACACACACACACACATATAACAACGTTAGGCTACAGCAACGTTAGGATTTCTTCATGAAAGCAGCACTGTAATGAACCTTTATTTGTCACATATGGTCACAAGTGAAAGTAACCGGCGAAATTGGCCGGCATCCCGCCCGCACGAACGTGCAACGCGACGACAACGGTATCGCTTCCTCTTTGGTGCGCGGAGAGTTGTTGGCGTCGAGGAAACGATCGCCCCCTGCCGGTATTCTACGTAGACGCGCGCGTGTCATGTACACGCCTGGAGGAGGCAAAGCGTGACACCGACACGCATCCGCGAGTGGACCGGCGTGTCTATTTCACGCCTCGGCGTGATATCGGGTTGAACCAGCACCTGACCGTGGTTTGTTTTCTGCCTATATTCACCCCACTCTGTTTCATGTTCATTGCTAGAGTGTTGGTGTGTGTTTAGTTACTCACCACTCTCTCTCTGCTCTAGTAGGTCCTGTTACATGTTCTCTGTGTTGGTCACCAGTCTTCGCCGTAGCGCCCAGATTGTGGTTACCTTCCTGTTGGTTGCATCGCTTACCTTGATGCTTCACCTGAGTATTCCTCATCGGTTACCCCTCCACACTGGCTTTGCTCTTCACACTACCACGACACACACTAACATTAGCACTATCCCCAGAGGATTCCTCGCGGATCTGTGCTCCACACAACCACAATGCACACAAACCTACTAACACACACTCCTTCTCCACGCTGCAGTCTGCTTTGTTTCATATATAATAATAAAGTCTGTTACTAAGCTTCTCTCTATTCTCATCCTTGACAGTAGAGAACTTTGAGAAACTAGGACTATAGCCTATTAGCAAAAATATTCTTTTGACATCAAAGTGACAGCAACAGTCAAAACATTAAATTAACACTAAGTGGACTGTAGCAAAATGACATAATGATCCTTAATTTAATTTCCATAAATCATTAGGGAATCAAGTATGAATAAGTTCATTTATAAAGCATTTAGAACAAGTGAATGTATTGTACATTGTATATTTCTTATTAGTCATTAATTAACCCTTTTATACACCCTTAACAAAGGGAATGTTAATGTAAAGTGTTAGCGTTACATATTTTGCATGTTTGCATTCAAATCACCTTTTTCACAGTTATGACACCATAATATGCATTTGTAGAAATCACCAGAGACAATTTTATAGCACAGAACATGATTCTGTCTTATGTGGATATAGGTCTGTTCCATCAGCCTTCAGAAAGTTTACTTGTCCTGACACTGTTCAGTTTGATTTCACTGTGACAGGATGAAGTGTACCTCCACATAAACTTATACAGCTCATTTTATGAGGCACTTGTCACCTTTTTCAAGGAAGTGTTATTCTTGAGATTTAGGAAGGAGCAACTAGACTATTGAAATGGAGAATGCTGATGCAATTTACTGCAATCGAGCGGCATGATAGTAATACAGCCCTCTCCACTGCCCATTGTCTGTAATGATTTTCATAATCTTTGCTAGTGCTTTAAATTGAATTTAAAGTAGTCAATCATCCAAACTGCATAAAGCCAAAGTGTCTATAAACTTGCACAGGCAACACAACACAACAGTTTGTGTAATTTGTGAAGATGCTACACCGTTTATGAAAGTTTATGTCTGGCTGTCGTTGGGTTGGTCATTAACAGCTTCTCAGTTTCATCATAGCTGGCAACATTTACAATCTAAATGATGTTGGGCTGCTGAATATTTGGATTAATAAAATGGATGCGAGAGTTTATCTGTAATAGATGCACTGGCCTATTCTTAAGATGCCTTGGTAAAAACACACACATACACAAACTCATGTGTATGATCACAGGGTTCATATTGTACTTATCTGAAGGAAAAGTTTTAGTAAAGAAACATAAAATAACTTTTTTACAACTTCCTGGAAGCTCTTTTCCACAAAATAAAAAAATGTCAAAAAAGCCTCATATAGTATGCTGCTTTTATTCTAAACTAAAATAAACTATATTCCAAGTCTTCTGAGGTGTTAGCATTGTGTTAGATCAAAACTGAAGTCCTTATTCACAAAAAAAAAAATCTATTCCACCATTAAAGCTTTCAGATTAATTATGGCGCCAATGATGTTTGATCATAAATCACTGTAAATCTAATGTGTTTGGTGTCAAATGGCATCAACATGCAATTTTTGTAGTCTATTCCAGGGGTTGCGTTAACCAAAAATTCTAAAAATTTAAAAGATTGATGGAACATTTCAAATGCTGTCCATTATTTTGACAGATAAAAATAAATAAAAACATTTTAAACTGGTGTATCAGTTTTGACTTCACTGTCTCTCTCACACACACTCCTTACTGCATTTGTGTGTGTGTGCCGTTTATTTCTTGGTATTAAGATGCATATTAACAGGCATCATCACCATTGACCATCAAAATACCCACATAGTATGAGTTTTTTTTTTTACCAATTGTGTTCGGATTTTGAGGAGAGGTCTGAAAAATGTACTGCATATATTAGTCATTACGTTAGTGTGTTACTGCATAATCAGTGTGTCACTTAATTATAAAGAACAAAATAAAGTATAGTAACAAAATGAAAGCATGAAAAATTGGTGCATCCATCCATCCATCGTCAACCACTTATCCTGTACAGGGTTGCGGGGGGCTGGAGCCTATCCCAGCTAACATTGGGCGAAAGGCAGGGTACACCCTGGACAGGTCGCCAGTCCATCGCAGGGCCACACATACAGACAACCATTCACACTTACATCCACACCTAGGGCAATTTTTTTTTTTGGAGACATCAATTAACCTAGCCTGCATGTCTTTGGATGGTGGGAGGAAGCCGGAGCACCCGGAGAGAACCCACACTGACACGGGGAGAACATGCAAACTCCACACAGAAAGGCCGGGGCAACCGGGCTTTGAACCCACGACCTTCTTGCTGTGAGGTGACAGTGCTAACCGCTGCACCACCGTGCCACCCCAAATTGGTGCATTGTTTCTGAAAATTACTTTTAATCTAAGTGCAAACATTAGCCTAAGTTTAGAGCAGAATTGTCAGAGGTTTGCATTAGAGCTTCAGAGATGCGTGTGCCTCTCATCTGTGACTTTATTGTTATAGGCTATATTGTATCAAGCACATTGAAGAAGTTTGTGAACCTGTGCATTTTCCGATCGGATGTTTATTTAATTTAAAAGTTGCACTGTGACACAACGTCAGAGTTCGGGTGTGGAAAGGAGGAGACGGTGAGCAGTTACACGCTTCAGGACAGACTTAAATTCTCTTTGCCTTTGTGCACAGCATATGTACTTTTTTTTTCTTCCTGTTTCTCCCAAATTTGGAATGCTCAATTTCCAATTCTCTCTAAATCCTCGTGGTGGTGTAGTGACTTGCCTCACTCCGGGTGGCACGCATCTTATCACATGGCTTGTTGAGTGCGTTACCGCGGAGACATAGCGTGTGTGAAGACTTCATGCTATTCTCCGCGGCATCCACACACAACTCACCAAGTGCCCCACTGAGAGCAAGAACTACATTATAGCGACCACGAGGAGGTTACCCCATGTGACTCTACCCTCCCTAGCAACTGGGCCAATTTGGTTGCTTAGGAGACCTGGCTGGAACGTATGTACTTTTTAAAAATGCTTTCACTCAAATGTTTAAAACACTCAATATAAACACACGTCAACGCTGCACACTCGTTCTGTCTCTCTCTTCTCTGTCATGTTTCCATCACTTTAATGAGAAACAGCTTTTAGAAATCATGCCAACCAGCTTGACGAGCCACACCATTCCCTCTCTCCTGCAAACAGACAAACGACCAGTCCCCCATCCCCACATACCCCCACCACCCGTTTCAGGCTGGGGCAGCATGATGAATGATTCCTTGATTATTCTGATCTACCTTTATTCCCTGTTGTTGGACTCTCACTCTGCATCCTGCGGTATTGCCCACAGTCGTCATACAGGTACATGCAAACTCTCTGTGAACCAGCGTGCACCATTCACAAACTCTCCTACTACTCTCTCTCATACACACACACACACACACACACACACACACACACACACACACACACACACACACACACACTTTAATAATTATTGTTGGGTGTTTTGTTCTGTTGTGATTTATGTATTTATGATTATTTCTGGTATTTGTTTGAGAGTCTTGGACTCTTTGCCTTTTGTTTGCTGTTTTCATTATGCTATTTGAATAATACACTTATGCTTTGAAATTTGATACACTCTTACTTAGTGAATTTTTATTGCATGTAATCGGTGGCTTTTAAGAGCTATCTGGGATAAAAGTATTAATTTTGACGGGCCCAAACCTGTCTTGCACCCGAATTTGATTTAAAATTATTAATTTAAATTTAGTACAGGGGCCGCCACCGTTACATGGTCTCCACACTGGACCGGGGTGAATGAGAGGTGACTCTCATTAGTTTTGAGAGTCACCTCTGGCCCGAGCTCTGCGGGGACTCTCTCTGGGACTACCATTGGCAAGGCCACAGGGACCATCTCCCTCCAAGATTTTAGGAGGTAAACTTGACATGTCCCACCCTTATCTGTTCGATTAACCTCATAATCGAGATCTCTGACTCGCTGTGTGACCTCAAAGGGCCCTTGCATTTAGCGAGTAATTTAGAGCTTGAGGTGGGCAGTAATATATGCACTTTATCTCCCTGTGCAAATTCCATTAGTCGAGTGCCCCTGTCATACAGTCAGCTTTGACGTTCTTGATCTTGGAGCAAATTACCCTATTTTAGTTGACCTAAAGTGTGGAGTTTTGCTTTTAGATCAAGAACGTACTGAATTTAATTTTTGCCTTTTGAAGGTCCCTCCTCACAAGCTTCCCATGTGATGTGGTTCACGCCACACGGCAGACACCCATATAGCAGCTCGAATTAGAAAAACCCTGTGGATGCTTGTGGGACCTCTCGAAATGTAAATAACAGGGGTTTGAGCCATTTATCCCAATTTCTAGAATCCTTGTGTACGAACTTACGAATCATATTTTTTCAGGGGTTTTTTCAATCGTTCCACCAACCCATCTGTTTGTGGGTGGTAAACACTCGTGAAAATCGATTTAATACCTAATAATTAATATAGTTCACGTAGTGTTCGTTACATAAATGTAGTGCCTTGATCAGTGAGGATTACTTTTAGAAACCCCGCTTGGGAAATTATTCTGAAGTGTTCCTCCGCAACACTACGTGCTGAGATGTTGCACAGGGGCACTGCTTCCGGATATCGCATTGCATAGTCCACAAGAACTAATGCAAAGTGATGCCCATGTGCGGTCTGTTCTAATGGCCCAATGAGGTCCATACCAATTATTTCAAAAGGTACCTCGATTAGCGGTAGAGGGCGCAACTGCACTTTTGGGGTGGCCGGTGGATTCACCAACTGACATTCACGGCACGCCATACACCACCGGGGAAATCCCCGTGAATGCCCGGCCAAAGAAAATGGGCCATTATTCGGTTGAGTGTTTTTTCCTAGATTATGGTGAGCCGCCTGGAAGAGAGCTTCCTAATGGCTCTTCAAGACTAATAACTGGGTTGTATCCTCTTTTGTTTGAGTGTCCTGCATCACTCGATACAACCTATCTTTGATCATTATAAAATATAGGCATTAGGCTGGAGATGTTGACCATCGATTACTCTCAATTGGTCAAATGTGTGTTTGAGGGACTCATCACATGACTGCTCTAGAGGGAAATACCCTTCAGGGAACTCCCTTGCGTAATTTTGGAGCAGAGCAGGCGTACATGGCCTCTAGAGCAAAAGAATTGCATGTCACACACCGAGGCATTATATCACAGGACCCATCTGCACATATTTTCCTTAACAAATTCTTAAAATCAGGCCAGTTCATCTCCAAAATCAGAGCACAGGTGAGGTGGGAATTAATCAAGACTCCACTCTATGTTTTCTCCCCCTGAATAATGTCTCATTGGTAACCATAAGATACATGTAAATATCCCCGTGCACACACTGCACCTTCGGGTGAGGGTGACTATTTGAACCCAATGCCCCGTCTTGTAACAAGCGTTGGTAGATGGAGGTTTGAAAACAGCTAGGATCCACCAAAGCTTTATATGTATCCCCCTGGGTACTCACCATTATCTGATACGCCCCAGTTCAATTGGGGGTGGCCTGTGGAGCATCGGGAATCTGGACAATGGTCCTGTAAATGTCCTGGCTCCAACAGACTGCCCCAGGACCCCCTAATACACCCGTGGGACCGGGCTCACAACCTGGGAGGGATAGCGGGTAGAGACAGAGTTAGCAGGAGACACAGGTGGGAGGGAAGACCCCTCTAATCAGGGAAGAAACCTGGACACAGGACCACCCAGTTTCCTGGGGGCAGGGTTGGGATAGAAAGAGTATGGGCAGGGGCGGGGTTTGGGGGTAGGAGAGAAAGAGAGAGAGAAGACAGAGAGAGAGAATCCAGTTCACTGCTTCTTGGAAACACCGTCATGTAATCCTCAGCCAGCTGTACAGCTTCCTCCAGCGACACTGGACCCACTCAGTTATACCACAGGGCAGCTGGGAGATGAACTGTTCCAGTACGAACTTGTCCATGATGTCTTGTGTGCCACAGAGATCCCCCACCAGCAACAATAACCGGCAGGTGTCCAGGAGCTGCTGTGAACAAAGGGCAAATGGGCTGGCTTGTTTGCCCAGCTTCAGGGAACGGAAGTGCTGTCTGCTCTTTTCAGCGGTCAGGCTGACCTATTGCATGATGGTTCTCTTTAGGTCAGCATAGACGAGGAGGTTGGCTGCGGGGAGCTGTTGGGCCGTAAGCTGCGCTTCCCCGGAGAGTAATGGCAACAGTTGGGCCGCCCACTTGCAGGTGGCCATTCTCACACCTAGGCCGTCTTCTCGAAGAGGTCGAAGTATTCTTCGGGAACGTCAGCAAGCCCCATTTTGACAATGGTGACTGGTTGGACAGTTGAGGTGGGCTCCGGGGAAGCAGCAGCAGCCCCCTCTTGTCTGATCAGTCAGTCCTCCGCTTGGGCCTGGAACAGAAGATTTAAATGCTGGTTTTGCTGGATGCCGGTGAGGGTCTTGATCACATCGCCCATTGGTGAGGATTCCATGATGATGTACCTCCTCGAATTTCTCCAGGGTTTTGGCACCAGTGTTACACAACATCAGGGTTCGGCTGTGGAAAGGAGGAGAAGGGGAGCAGTGACACACTTCAGGACAGGCTTTTATTCTCTTTGCCTTTGTGTACATCGTATGTACTTTTTTAATACTTTATCTCAGTTCAATAATTTTCTCTCAAAATATACATAAACTTTGTCACAATACTCAATAGATCAAAACACTCAATATATACACACACCAACGCTGCACTCTCATTCTCTTTTTGTCTTCTCTGGCATGTTTGGCTGCTTTTATGGGCTCTCTCAGCCATCAGTGTAATGAGAAACAGCTGTTAGAAATCATGCCAACCAGCTTGACAAGCTACACTACTCCCTCTCTCCAGCAAACAGACACACAACCATTGGCCCATCCCCACACGCACGTATCGGTAAACTTTAAAATCATGTTTTAGCACGGTGGTTGATTGACAGGTAGCTACTTTCACCCAATATTTCATTGGTTTCACTAGACTTTTGCTTGGGAGTCAAAAAATCATTACGCCTGTCCTCTGTAATGTAAATGCCTTTAAAATGGATGCTACACCCCTGAATGATGTACTTATAAAATTAAAACAAGTATGATGGATAAAAACAGGCCATGACAGTAATTTTTCTAGCGCAACCTCTGGTCCATTCCAGACCTTAGATGGAGGTGTTTATCAATGGTTATCACTGAATAACGACTTACATTTAGTATGTTCTTCAAATCAAGGAACAGTAGAATATAACAATGGAATAATGTGCACAAGTCGTATGGGCCACTTCTATAATTTTTTTCCACTCATTTTGGACTCGACACCCCCAGTCCCCTTTCACTTTCATTATATGGAAAAGAGCTGCAGGTACATTTTTGACATATCGCCTTTTGCGTTAAACTGAAGAAAGTCATAAGGGTTTGGAGAAACATGATGGTGAATAAATTAGCTAGAATTCTTAAATGAACTACTCCTGTAAAATTCAAGTACATCATGTCATGCAGTCTGCCTCATAGTTAGCCGAGTATTTCATAAAAACATGGTAAGAGGTCAAATTTGATGTGTGCACAAGCCATCGTGAGAGATATGGTGGTGAGTCACTAGTTATGAGAGTAGCAAGATCACATGGTGCTGTCACAAATCTTGTTCCCACTCCCACACACATGCTGCAGACTCTCAGCTGTGACCTTTCTTAACCAAATTTCCCATTTCATTTTTTAATTTCCAACCACTAAAATGAACCCCTTTTTTCCATTCATTCAACCATCTACCCTTCTGTATCCCAATATACACTTCTGTGCACTTCCACAGCCAATCCAGTAAAATCATCATCTGAATATGAACTAAGAGAAGAAAAGTTCTCTCCATCCATCTCTTTGTGATACAGCATATATATTCAGTTTAAACAGAGTGGTTAGTGGACAGGGGAATGTGGTTGTAATTGCAGTCTGCCTCCTCATCATGATTAATTCCAGCACTATAGCA
The DNA here is from genome assembly GCA_032164185.1 of Moxostoma hubbsi. NCBI lineage: Eukaryota > Metazoa > Chordata > Actinopteri > Cypriniformes > Catostomidae > Moxostoma > Moxostoma hubbsi. The sequence continues at coordinate 14,867,164 of JAVLUX010000015.1, read as the reverse complement.
CAGACTTCTTGTCTTGATTGACCATTTGCGGTGGTGTAACTGATTACAGTACCATCATGCACATTATGTTGTAGGGACTGTGAGTCCAGGACCGTGTGCTAAGTGACTCAACTGGAATGTGCATGATGGAGTTTTCATGTATTCATCCATGACTGTGTTCCAATGACCAAACAACACCTTGCATCATGTTGAAAACAATTTTAGAGTCAAATTTAATTGAAGAAAATGTTCACCTAATGAAAAAAGGAAGAAATACAAATTTGTCCTCATTTTCGCACCCTCATGGTGTTTGTAAATCTATGATGAAAGCTAAAAAGATGTTTAGCAGAATGTTGGCACTCGTCTATTACATACAATCAAAGTCAGTGTTGGGTAAGTTCATTACTAAAAAACTTTTCACATACAAGGTTTTGTTTCTCTGCTGAACAAATTCAATAATGCTTATATTTTCTTTAAGTCTAACATTCAGCACCACACATCTCTCCCTTACAATCAGTCATTGGGGTGCATGTCCTTCAGATGTCACAGAAACACAAACAGTATGTACAGTATATAACATAATTCATGTTTTATATTCTATATAAACAATATATTTGTTTTAAATATGCATAACCCAAGTTATGTACTTAAAGGAAATTTAATTAATTGAAAATAAGTAACTGTAATCTGATTACAAGAATTGAATATATTATGTGTTTCACTAATTTTTGTACTATAAACTAATATGATTTCAGTAATTAATTACTTTGTAATCAGATTACGCACAACACTGATCAAAGTGAATGGGGACTGATGTTATTAAACTCCAAAAAAGGATTAAAAAGCACCATAAACATACCATTAAAGTAATGCATACAAACAGGGTTGGAAGGGATACATTTGAAATGTATTCCACTATGGATTACAGAATAAATGCTGTATATATAATTATTTTCAATTAATTTGATTTCTTTTATACATTTATACATATAAATGATGTGATCCAAAGTGCATTAGAACAGCGGTGAAACACTTTGATATGATGTGTTACATTCATACGAGCAGACAGAGAAGTTAGTCTGAAGTAAGTTTGGAGCAGAAGAAATAGAAATAAACCTTGTAGCTTAATGCTAAGCTAAAATGCTATTTCTAGCCATTTTGCATTCACGTTTCCAGGCACGATCATAGGAAAATTCACGTTGGATCATAATTTCTTTTTTTCTAGCAAGACCTTTGATATTAGGGCAAAAATCGTATTCTTGATAATAATTTTTGTATTGTATTCCTGTAAAAATATGCTTTAGAAACAACACTGCATAAGATATTTTGGTTTCTAAGAGAATGTATTTTTAACATGTGTATTTTGTCTTACTGTACTGGCAGAGTTCTTATAGCCAAAATCTACCCGTGCTGAAGAAGTAATCCAAAGAATATAAAATACATTACCGAGTCCATCTGAAAGGACTAAATATTAAATTAAAAAAATGACAATAAAATGCAAAGTAATCTCTTCAGTAATCTAAATACTTTTTGAATGTAAGTGTATTCTAATTACCAACTATGTAAATTGTAACTGCAGTGGAATACAGTTAATAATATTTTGTATTTAAAATACATAATTCTGTTACATGTATTCCATTACTCCCAAAACCCTGCATAAAACTAAAGTATTACTGTATATTAAGAGTCTTCCCAGACCATACAATAGCTTTGCGTGGGGAATAGACCAAAATATAAAGTTGTTATTCAATTAAAATTTTCCCCTCCACCACAGCTTTGAAATCTCCTTTTCATTTGCACATATTCAAAGTTGGCAACAACCAATTAAGTTTGCCATCTTTGATGTCAAACCTGGCACAATGTATCTTTATGTACCATATTTGAACCTATCTACAAATACACAAATTAAGTTGCGGACTCACTACAGTTCACACTCTATTCACTCCCATTCAAATGCAGCGAGACTGTAAATGCAAGCTTGTGAAAAGAAGTTTAGCATTTTACTCTGCACAAAAGTAGAACTCACACTTGAGAATTCGGATGATGGAAAGGCGTATGACCAATAGAAGATTGAAATGTCATTCGCTGAACTCTTGGATTTATAAAAAGGATGTATGGATTTTGATTTATGCGTTTTTTATTGTTGCATGAAAGTGAGAAAATTGTACAGTTTAAAGGGCTAGTTTACCCTAAAATGAAAATACTCTCATGATTTACTGTCCCCCATTCCATCCCAGATGTGTATGACTTTCTTTCTTCTGCAGAACACAAATGAAGATTTTTAGAAGAATATTTAATATATGTAGGTCTTTATAGTGCAAATGAATGGTGACCAAATCTAAGAAGCTACAACAAGCATATAAAGGCAACATAACACTGAAGGTAATCCATAACACTGAAGTGGTTTAATTCTGACACGATCCAATTGGTTTTGGGTGAGAAACAGATAAAAATGTAACTTTTTTTCACTGTAAATCTTGCCATTGAAGTATCTAGGCACGATCATGATTTCAAGCTTGATTACACTTCCTAGTGCTAGACGCATGGAGTGCTAGATGGCACTATAGGAAGTGTTATCAAGATGTAATTCACAATCGCAAAGGAGACTGCTGTCAAGATGTGTAGTGAAAAGGACTTACAATTGAATCTGTTCTCACCTAAAACCATTTGGAAAACATGGATTTAACCACTGGAGTCATATGGATTACTTTTAAGCTGCCATTATAAACTTTTTGGAGCTTCAAAGTTTTGGTATCCATTTACAGTCCGTGCATTGTATGGACCTACAGAGCAGAGATAGTCTTTTAAAAATCTTCATTTGAGTTCAGCAGAAGAAAGAAAGTCAAACACATCTGAGCTGGCATGAGGGTGAGTACATTTTTGGTGAACTATCCCTTTACCATTTTAAATATAATGTTATTTGTGATATATTGTTCCTTAAAACTAGTAGCCCTCAAGTGTGACGTATTGTCTTGTCTGTTTATGCGTCCAAAAGTAATTTACAACAGGTTTCATATCAGGGCTGACAGTCTATCTGACTATCATTATTGCACAGTACAGTATTATCTGCGTACAATATACAGTGTGTTAGATGTAAATGTGTATCTATTACTCATTCAACGTTGTGTCAATGTAGTGACATTAGGGGTCACCCTTGGGAGCCCCAAACACCTCTGATCTTTGAGAGAAGACAATGGGAACTGATGAGTGGAATTTGCATGCCACTCCCCTGACATATGTTATAAAAGGAGCTGGCTTACAACCACTCATTCAGATTTTTTTCTTTGGAGCCGATCGGTTATGTTTCAGTGAGCTGAATTCCTCTGCCGATCCATTCACCTCTACAATAGCTGTTGTATTTATGGCGAATTACAGCGCCATTACTCCCCTTCTTGCACCATTTGAGTGCAGAGAATGCCCCTGGGTGCTTCAGCAGCCTAAAATAGTACATTCTTCCTCTAAAAGAGTACATTTCCCTTCTAAAAGTGTGACACTCACAGAGAGCGTCTTTTAAAGATGCCTTTCTATTTGTGTATATATCCTGGTTGCGATCGTTACCTCTCCGCCCCAGCGGCTCCCCGTCACAGTCCTTCTACCTACGGCTTTGAGGCCGCGTCGGCTAGCACCAGGAGCGATTTGGGGATTTCAGTGGGAGCCGCTCCACCAGGTAGCCCCCCACGGACCTCCCATTTCCCAGCACGACCGTTTGCCCCAGCGAGTTCTGCAGTTCGGCTGCCAGGGGGTACTCGACGATTCCCCTGGTGGATAAGGCAGTTGCGGTGCACTTGTGCCCGCAAAGCACAGCCACCTGGTGGAGCCATCTTAGACTCCAGTCCAAGGCCTGTAAGATTATGTTGTCACTGGCGACTATGTCCTACAGTGCCACTGGACAGGCCGCCTCCGCCCTGCACGCCACGGCTCTCCTGAAAGTGCACCTAGCCGAGGCACTGAGAGAACTGCACAAGGGTAGTTCTGACCCGAGATTGATGCAGGAGCCGCCCTCCAGACAGACTCGCAGGCAGGTGATGTACACCTTGGTGGACCAGGAGCGCCATTGTAGTGAGAAAGAGTGTGGGGCCGGGCTGGAACAACACATGCCCGGTTCCCAATCAGCCTGATGAGGGCGTGCGAGTGATAAAGGCGGCCGGTGGCGATGGTTTGTGAGAGAGAGAGAGAGTGACATGCAGCTGCTCTGTGTTTATGTTTGTGTTTTTGCTGTTCAGTTTATCATTAAACTATTATTTATATTGCCAAGCTGGTTCAAGCCTCCTCCTTTCCCTCAACTCTCTTTACATTGGTGCCTAAATCCGGGAAGGAGGAGGGATGCCCATCGCGGAGTCCTTGACACTGCAGTCAAACCAGGGGAGCGCCATTGCCATCTGCTGGGGAACGGAGTAGCCTGACCGCCCAGACGTGTCTGCGAGGCAAGTGTGGACTGGACTCGCCGACAGCCTGGAGCGATGGAGCCGCTGCCAGGGGCGGAGGAGTGCCCTGCTGTCCCCCAGAAACACAGGGGGGGGGGGGGGGGGGGGCTAGAGGACCGCCGTCCGCGAGGGGAGGGAAGTGACTCCCTGACCGCCTGGAATGGTAGGGCAGCTGCCAGGGGCAGAGGAGAGTCCCCACGGTTGGCCGAGAACATGGAGGAGCGTTCTGTCTGCAGGGGGTCGGTCTGACTCCGGTCCGCCCGGGGAGGAGCGGCCGCCGTCTGCCTGAGAGGGTGGAGGAGTGATCAGGGTTCCACGTGACGGCGCATCAGAGAACCAGTGAGTGAGTTTTTTTTCCTCTCTCTCTTTCTCCCCTCTCTCTCTCTGTCACTCCTTGTTGACCTTGATCCCTCGCCTATATTGATTTGTTGTTGTTTTTACCCTTCTGCCTCCTCCCAGGTCAAGCAAGGTGGGGATGACCCGCCGGCAGACGGATAGGAGGGGGGGATGTATTTCATGCTGGAGGCTCCCCGGCCTGAGGCAACGCTGGGAGGAGTGTAGAGCGGAGGAGGGCGGGGCCGGGCTGGAACAATGCACGCCAGGTCCCCAATCAGCTTGATGGTGGCACGCAAGTGATTAAGGTGGCCGGTGGCGACGGTTCGAGAGAGAGAGAGAATGACATGCAGCTGCTCTGTGTTTATGTTTGTGTTTTTGCCGTTCAGTTTATCATTAAACTATTTAACCACAACCCGCCCCAGTAGGCCGGACCCAGCATGGAGCCACCCGCAGAAAGCAGACACCACCCGTCTCATGGCCAGCCACCAAGAAAGGCTTCAAAGTGCCCCTGAGACGGGCGACCCAGGGAGCCAGGAACACGCTGCATAGGAGCTAGTAAACAGACCACTCCATCCCCCGGAGGGCTGTTTGGAAAATCCTTATTTAACTTTTCTGTTGATTTCACCCACATTTTCAAGAAAAGAGTGGTTTCCTCATTTCCTGTGTCACACAATTGGTGTCCATGGCCATCGTTATTATGACCTCCGGGCACCATTCCTTTATGCCAGGTACGGCGCTGTGGCACAATCACACCCACAACGGGACACAAGGCCTCCTGCCCCATCCCAGACCACTCCTACGGTAGGTAGATGGAGGGAGGTAAGTGCGGACTCAGCTCGGCCACCAGTGGTGCCTCAGGCTCTGCTCCGGCTTGAGACCCCACCCACCGGTACGTCCAAAGCAATTGTCCCCTTGGTCCCCCTCGCCCGGAGATTGGGGCCGTGACTTGCGCTCCCCAACCCGTCACGGTGGCTGATCAGAACTGTCCGATTCGGATACTCGATTCAGTTCGCCAGGCGCCCGCCCAGGTTCAACGGTGTCCGCTTCACCACTGTGGAAGGGAGAACACCATAGCCTTGGAGTTAGACTCAGTCTCGATGATGGTGCGCCTCACGAGCGCAAGCGCGTAGTCAGTGATAAACTATCTGTGAACGTTCAGACGGAAAACGCCGGCCCCACTGAAACTATTTCAAGGGCTCCTGGGGCATATGCCATCCTCAGCTGCAGTCACGCCACTTGGATTGATGCATCTGAGACTGCTTCAGCACTGGCTTCATACTCGAGTCCCGAGATGATTCGAGGGCTCCCAAGGGTGACCCCTAGTGTCACTAAATCGACACAATGTCTTATTCCCTCCATCAGGGAACGGAGGTTACGAAAGTAACCAGGACGTTTGTTTGATGTAGCCACAAGTGTTTTGAGGACTTTGATGAATGATCAGATAGTGCAGAAGATGAGAGGCCTGGTATTTAGGCTGTAACTGTCCATTATGTTATGCTGGGATAAGAAACCTTTGATAGATCCTTTACAACTGAGCTATGCCAGAGGCTGAAAGATCCAGCTCTCTGTGTGAACAACAAATTAAGGGAAAAATGGGGAGAAAGGCAGTAAAAGAGAGAATTGCAGCAAACTATGAATACAAATTAACATTTTAGGGCTGGCTGCAAAAAATGGATATCTGCGTACAATATAGAGGTTGGATGACTGTATTACAGTAATGCATAATTTTGGAGCCAGGAAGTACTGTAACAGACGAAGCATTTCAGACCTTATTTGAGAACTTTTGAAATGGAAGAAATATGTGCAACACTTTCATGAATTCATTGTATGTTTACCTCTCAGCCTAACTTTGCTGAGACGAGCTGAATTTGAAAGCTGAATACTGAATTGAGTTTGATATTTACAATTCCAAGAGTGAATGATTCACATTATACTACAATTAATCTGTAGTATATCTGCCCATCACTTAAACTAACATGCGTTTTCTTCTTCTTGGCAGAGGGTACACAATAGTTGGTAACATTTTATTTTGATGGTCCCCCTACAGATATTCAGCTGACTATCTAAGTGACTTATCAACTAACTTACTATAGCTAGTAAACAGTGTTTCAACAAACATTCAGTAGACTTTCAATAGCCTGTATAAAGATCTTTATTAATGACCTACTTGTAATATTGTTGAGAACATCAGTTTGTTAAAATTGTTGGACAAAACAATGACTTCTGTAAATGTATATTTATTTTACATACAGTCTATGTGTTATTAGTGTGTTATTATCAGTGTGTTATTATCAGTATTTGTATTTACCATCTGTTGATAGACTGTTTCGAAAGCAGTCAGTTAACCTTATTCCTTGGATGTTCACTTTATTTTGATGGTCCCTAGGTAACTATAGATGAACAGTTGATACTACCTGTACTTTTAAGTAAAGTGATTCTGTGCTGATAGGAAATTCATATGCAACATACAGTCAGTAGAGTATTTCCAAAAAGACCTTTGGGTAACTAAAGGTGAAATAATAAAACAACCAGGTAAGCAAAGAAATGTAATATGGTCATTTATAAAAATCTATTTACAGGCTACTGAAAGTCTACTGAATGTTTGTTGAAACATTGTTTACTAACTATAGCAAGTCAGTTGATAAGTCTCTTATAGTCAGTTGAATATCTGTAGGGGGACCGTCAAAATAAAGTGTTAACCAAGAGATTGAATGATCCAATGTTTGTATGATGCATGTTTTACCTGGATTTGACCCTCTAGAATGTAAAGTTAAAACTGCTTTGCACAGACTGCCTATATCATATGTAACTGGCATCCTTCTGGGATAATGAGAAGGTGGCATGCTGTGAATTTTCCACTTCTGCTGTTGATGCCGCAGATCCTATCAGATTTTTGAATGGGAAACATTATTCCAGTGTTTCACTAAGCAAAAATGTATACTGTAAATATTAATAGCATCTTTTCTGGGTTTTTGATGTCAACAGTTGTAGAAATGTTCAGTTTATAGTACCTATAAGAATAAAAGTTATCTGAGAGATGTGTAATATCACTGACATTAAATTATTACATTATAATAATAATTTGGGCATTTACTCCATCTCATTTTGTTCTAAACCTGTATGACATTTTTTCTTCTGCAGAACACAAAATAAGTTTTGAAGAATGTTCACACTGCTCTTTTCCATAAAACTGGCAAGGATAGGGACCGGGACTGTCAAGCTCAAAAAATAGCTGTCAAGTTTAAACAAGTTTTCAGAACTCTCAAGCCATATGATAGCTTTGTGTGAGGAAAAGACTGCAATGTAAATTAATAGTTGACCCAAATTGATAATTCTCATAATTTACTCACTCTTATAGCCTCTGGCTATAGTTACACTGAAGATGGAGCAGTAATCCACACACACAAAACATATTGATTCTCATATTTTGATAAACTAAGTACATTTTTAAATGCATTTAAGCATCATGTCAAAATGCTACAAGCTTAACCTTCTCAGAAGCATATGACATCAAATAAACAAGAATTAGGTCAGAAGAAATCGACAAGCAGATTAGATTAGAATACTTTAAAGTGCAATTCAATAGAATTTGTTACTGACCTCAGTTGTAGTTTTTAATCAGTACCAGGTTACAATTCAGAAGTAATCTACCCTGCACCGGATGTGTTTTTGCCCATACAATGCAATTCAATGGAGTCCATAAAGGAAATAGAGGCAACATAAAAGTCATTCATACAACTCAAGTGGTTTAATCCATGTCTTCTGAAGTGATATGATTGGTTTTGGGTGAGAAAGAGACCAAAATGTAAGTCTTTATTCACTATAAATCATGGCAGCCACAGTCTCCTTTGTGTGTTCATGAGAGAAGCTCATGCATGCTTGACGTGTGCAGCGTCGTTTTTGTTTGAACAATATCTTTAAGTTGTTATTTAACAAAAATCAAACATGACAGGCATGGTCACCATTCACTTTCATTTTATGGAAAAAGAAATCTTGGACGTTCTGCTATAAAATTATTTTTTCATGTTACACAGAAGAAATAGTATCATGCTGGTTTGGAATGACTTGAGGGTAATTAAATGATGACACAATATTCATTTTTTAGTAAACTATCCTTTTAAATATGAATACAATAAAACAGTTCTCACTAACAAACTGTTACAGCAGCATCAGCCATTGCTTGTCTCTTGAATAGTTTGTGTATAGTGTCTACATTCTGTTTTAATATAGAAAGTCACTGTAGGCTGAAGATATTTTATTAAACTGTGTGCTGTGATCTGTTCTCAAGCTCTGTCACCATCCACACAACAGTTCTTATCAAACCCATTCCAACAGAGAGCTTGACAAGTCTGTTTTCATTCCAGTGCATTTCATGCATGAGATGCAGGTTGTATTTGATTGACTTCAATCTGCAGCATCTGCCCTGAATGTTTCCTTCAATGTAAAAAGGCTTATATATAAAACACGGCTGAATTGTGAAGTCAAATCAAGCTGGAGGCAGGTGAATTATGACCCTGTCACTTATGTTCCTTTTGTTCTTCTGACACATCTCCTAATCTGTTACCCTCCATTCCTTCCAACCGCCTGTCAGCTTCATGAAAATAATCTCTCAAACCTTCCGCAGAGAAGCTTTTTATGTTCATTTCTACTCTGAATCATCTCGCCCTTTATTTCAAAACATGTTTTCTTTGTTTGCTTATCAGTTTGTAAGGATCCCTGTATACAATCGTCTCATTAAATGTGTTTCCTGTCGCTTTTCTTACAAAACCTGCCCTAACCTTCCTACCATGTATGATATGTTGCACAAAACAATATAGGAACAGACTTTTTAATTTATTTATTTACTTATTTCGGAACAAATTGCCTTGACGGGGGATACAGGGCGATTTGAGCATGTAGGATCTTAAAACGCAGTTTACAGCGACATCTAGCGAAAATGAACGGGTTATTAAAAACACGCGCCTCTAAAACGAAGGTTACTTAGGCTTTGTAACTTAGCAATATCATCTTTTATAATCTAGACACAAATCGTAATTAAATTAATCAATAACTGTACCATTTATTGTGCAGATATGTATTTAGAAAGGGAATAAATATTGTAGAGCGGTTTACTTCATCTGTCCGGTAAAAGGCGGTACAGGCTGTTACACATATGACCGACTAAAGCTGAGCGACATCAAAATGTGCAGTTTGTGTTGTGCATACCGGTATCTATCTTATTGCTTATGGGTCATTCCAACAATACAGTGACATTTAAGTCCCCGGTAAAAATTAGGATATTTATACTGTTTAATTTCACCCGACTGCAATTTTAATAGGCTTGGTAAAAAGAATAAAGACAATTAGTTACAAACTACTGTGGGCCTAAAAGTCAAATTTTAAATATTTGAAATCATTTTAATTTGTTGCACTAATGTCATTTCCTCATGTCCCCAGAGCAGCATGTAAAACATCTTTGACCAAAATAAGTGCTAAATCATCAGAATTAAAGTTATTATGACATTCTCTTACGAAAATGAATTAGTTTGTGCTAAATGTGTAATTTTAACATTGATAGTGGAGGTTTTTTTGTGTGTCCCTTAATGTATTGCCCACTCTGTTATGTCATGATACTTTGACCTATAATTGAAGATCTATTGTTATAATGGCATCACACACACTGGAGAAGGATATCAGCCATTCTGCTAAATTATTTTGAGTTACTTTAAGTGCAGTGGTTTGCTTTATTTTGTGGTGTTAACCATTTGTGGTCAAGCAAAACATGTCCACCCTGTAGTGGGAAGATATAGGAAAAATTCATGTAATTTTAGTAAGTAAAAAAAAAAAAAAAAAAAAAAAAAAAAAAAAAAAAAATCAATACAAATTAACAATTATGTTTGCAAGATATAATTCATAGTGGCTAATTTATCCATTAAATTACCAAATCGTTATCATCCACCCTGTCATTTTCCACCCTGACTCTCCCCATTTTTCAAAGTACTTTTGCTTGACCGGTATGACTTAGAAAATCTTCAAAGGAATGTTGCATGTTCAAAACAAGTTAAGCTCAATCAACATCATTTGTGGCATAATGTTGATTAACACAAACAAGTATTTCGTCTGGTTCCTCCTTTTCTTTGAAAATAAAGCACAAATCGAGGTTAATGTGAGACACTTACAATGGAAGTGAATGGGTGCCAAAATCTAACTCTCCTAAATCAACATAAAGTAAATGGTCTGCACTTATATAGCAACGTTTTAACCATAGCGGTATTCAAAGCGTTTTACACTGTGTTCATTCACCCATTCACACTCACACACCAATGACGAAAGAGCTGCCATGCAAGGCGGCATGTGGAGTAGTGTGGGCCGGGAATGAAACCACCAACCCTGCGATTTGTGGACAACTCACTCTACCACCTGAGCCACAGCCGGCCACAAAGTCGAAGTCATCATAAAAGTAATCCATATGACTCCAGTGATTAAATCCACGTGTTCAGACACGATATGATAGTTGTGGGTGAGAAACAGATCGATTTTTATGTCAATTTTTTTTTAGCATAAATTCTCCTCCCAGCTCAGTAGGGGGTGTTATGCATGAAAAGGAGTCAAAAAGTGTGGTTTAGCAGTAACTAATTTGCCCTGTGCATAAGAGGTATAGGGTTCTAATCAGCCCATATGTAACAATATATTTTATTTAACAAAGATTGCATCCACACCTCAGTGTAATGTAATGTTCTAAGACATTATGCCTTACTTAAATGAAATATACTGACACATTTTATACTCAACACATATACTCTATTTTCAAATAGTTCTAATTCTCTCATGCACATGTGTAATTTTTAACACATCAGCTAGAAATGCTCTTTTAGTTTTCTTCACCCTGATAGGAGGCATACTCTGACATGCAAACAAACCAAAATACTCATTTACAACCTACATACCTAACCACCTCAATGTGTTTTTCTTACTTATCTAAACTTTTTAACTAATAAAGGCTATCAAAACTCTAGAAGGAGCACTGGCAACCATGTTTCTTATTTAATCACCTTGTATGCTTGCTTGATTTTCCTCCGTGACCTTACATCCTAAGTTGTCCCAAAACACATTCATTTTAGGTAGACAAATCAGTAATTACAACAAGTAAAGTTTCCTTTCATGGTCATTTAGAAATAATGATTTATTCACAATGAAAGAGGAGTAAGAAAATGAAAAAAAATTACCTTCCAAAACTGATATCCTATAATAATTTCCGATCAATGTGGAAAATGTTCTTCATATTTTCTATACAGAGAGAGGATGCTAATGTGACAAACAAACAAATATTCACAATGTCACAACTGTACTCCGTTACAGCTGTAATAAGTCTACCCTATTTATACAATTTGGTAGAATATACAGTAAATGGTATTTCTTTAATAATTTTTATCCTGGAAAGTAGATCATACGGAAAGTTATTCCAGCCATTAACTGTAGAAGATGTAAATCGGTAATATGGCTTTTCAGACAGGGGGAACTGCAGACAACACACAACCTCTGTGACCATCATCCAGCAGAGCAAAGACATATATTTGAAGGAATATCAAACCCAGCGTTTCTCATCATCTGACTTCAGAGAATTTAGAAGATTAAATTAACAGTATGCAAGAAAGTATTCTGTTTCCATGTTTCAAGTCACTTTATGTAAAAAAGCAGAAGATTTGTGAGGTATTCTGTTAAACAGAAACCTGTAAATTGAGGACTTTTGAAGTTCACTCTCACATTATTTAGTGTGAGTTTACAGTAAATTCCTGGCTACTAGTTGGATGACTTTCACAGTATATTTTACAGAAGTAAAACTGTATTTTAAATACAATTGATTTCAATTAAAATACAACTGTATAGTGTGACTTCACGTTGAACAGGTCCAGGAAATTAATTTAATGGAACAGTGCTGTATTGTAGAATCACAATTATCGAATGTACATTATTTAACTAGGAATGCTTGTTAATTATCACCATTGTTTTTATTTATTATTATTTTATTTATTTATAAAGGGACCATGCACAATTTTTTACATAAAATTGCCATTTCATGTATTGTACCGAATTTAGCCAAAGGCTATTTTTCATTCGTAGTCCCCCATGCAGGTCAAAACAAACAATAACATTACACAGACAATACCTATGTTCACATACAATAAGTACATAAAAACACATACATACACACACACATACCGTCAAGGCCATATAAGACTATAAATAAATAAATCGGTCAATCAATTCAACTACAACAATCTCAATGGTTACATAATTGATTCAATTTTAAAAAAGATTTTAACTTCATTTTTAAAAAGAACATAAGATTTCAACCCTTTTATATCCTCTGGTAGGGCATTCCACTGATTAGTGGCTTTCACTGCGAAAGAAGATTGTCCAAATGCGGAACGACGAAAAGGAACCAGACAATTACTCATAAGTGATAGTCTGGTAGATCTCACAGAGGTTTCACAGCAAAGATGAATAAAGTCACGTAATACAGAAGGAGCCAGACCGTTTAGGATTTTATAAACCATACACAAACTTGAATAAAGTCTAAAATTGTCAAAGTTTAAAAGATTATGTTTCTCTATGATCCTACAAGAATGAAAATGGTTAGGTTTTTTATCTATAATTTTTAATGTCTGTTTATATAGAGATTTTAAGGGTTTAATAACAGTTTCGCCAGCTTGACCCCAACATGTCAAACAATAAGACATGTGAGAAAAGATTGTAGCATGCATAAAAGCCTTAGCTACATCAAAAGAAAGACATTGCCTAATTTGTCTAAAGTTTGCCATATTATATTTAATATTCCTCACCATTTTCTTTACATGTTTTTTAAAACTGAGATTTGAGTCCAATATTATACCAAGATAATTAAGCTCATTTACAATTTCTATCTTTTCACCATTAATAAATATATCCACATCAGGAGATTTAACGTATGTTTTTGAGAAAAAAAATCCTTTTGTTTTACTGATGTTTAAGCTAAGACATGACTGTTCCAGCCACTGTGTAATCTTTACTATAGCAGCTTTTAACTTCTCAGCTGCTAATTCTACTGTTTTCGCATGTGTAAAAATAACAGTATCATCAGCATACATTTGTACTTGTATCCCTTCACACTGTTGCGGAAGATCATTAATATACAAACTAAATAGTAAGGGACCTAGTACTGATCCTTGGGGTACACCCATTGGATAATGCAAATCACAGGACTTAACCCCTTTAATTTTTACACATTGTTCTCTATTTAGTAAGTATGAGGATACCCATGTCAAAGCTTCTGGTGAAAATTGAAAAGTAGACAATTTAGAAAGGAGAACTGTATGATTAACGGTATCAAAGGCCTTACGTAGATCTAAAAATATAGCCCCAACAAATCCTCCTTTGTCAACTTTAGATTTTATTTGCTCTATTAAATGTAAAGTAGCTGTTTCAGTAGAATGATTTACTCTGAAACCAAACTGCATACAATGTAGGCCAGACTCAATGGTATTAAGATGGGATGTCAGCTGTTCAAAAACGATCTTCTCTACAACCTTTGAGAGTACTGGCAGTATGCTTATGGGTCTGTAGTTACTAACTACATAATGGTCTCCAGATTTTAAAAAAGGAGTAACAATGGCTTTTTTCCACGCAGTAGGAAAAACACTACCTTCAAATGACAAATTAATTAAATGAGTGATGACCAGGGTTAAACTATCTTTGTGAGTTTTAACAAACATAGTATCCAAATGATGAACATCTTTACATTTAGAATTTTTCAATGAGCTAATAACTTTATTAACTAGCGTTTCATTAGTCTTAATTAGATTAAAACATTTACATACATCCTCAATTGGACTAATATGTATTTCCCTTCTTGAAAATGTATCCCCTAATTCTTTAACAGAGTCAATAAAAAAATTATTAAAAATAGTAGCAATAGCACAATCGTCTTCAATTAGCTTTCCCTTAACTTTAAGTTTAACATCTCCTATAAAATGTGATTCCTTTTGTAAAAGAGTATTTATGTTTTTCCAAATTAGCTTACTATTACCTTTCGCCTCATTCATTAAATGAAGATAATAATTGGATTTGGCTACTCTCAGCTCTCGAATAATTTTATTTCGCAAACCCTTGTAACAAAGCCTATCAATGTCTCTTCCAGTCTTAATAGCTTTCTTTAATGCTGAATCCCTATTCTTCATCAGCTTCCATAAATTCTCATTGAACCACGGTAAAACATTCTTATGCTTGTATTTTTTCTGAACACTAATAGTAAATTTGTCTCTTACAGAATTAATTCTATTATAAAATGTATTACAACCGTAATCTATATCCTTGGAAGATAAGATATCATTCCACTCTAGATCAGCTATTTCCTCATCAAATGCTGCTAATTTCCCTTTTGGTATACAATGAAAAACATTAGTAGAAGTTCCTATATTATTTTTAAATCTGTTTTTCTGTTAAACTTAAAATCTGTTAAGTTTTGTATGCTGAGTGTTGAGATATGTGCGCACCTGGTTGCCTAGTCTGTTTAAAGTTTACGTGCAATAATAGCAATGACAGTTTATGTGCAATAACCATACAGTGCTGTGAAAAAATATTTGCCCCATCCCGATTTCTTATGTTTTTGTATATATCTCACACTAAATTATTTCAAAAATGTAACACAATCTAACATAAAACAAAGGCAATCTGAGAAAACACAAAATACAGTTTTTAAATGATGTTATTTATTTAAGCAAAAAAAGTTAGCCAATACCAACTGGGTCTGTGTGAAAAAGTATTTGCCCTCTTAGTTACTAAATCACCAAATCTATGAAACTGCATTCATAATGGTGGTCAGCTGGACTAGACACACCCAGGCCTGATTACTGCCAAATCAACACATAAATAGACCTTTTTCAGCATCATGAAGTTGGCTAAAATGTCTCACCCAGTAGCACATTATGCCAAGGTCAAAAGATATTCCAGAAATTCCGGAATAGCAAATGCGCAAACATTCAATCATGCAAACTTAAATTTTCATGCCAATGGTTCATGACATAGCATCCACTCTGTTGCATCCACTCTATATTGAAATATAATGTAATAACTGTCACTGTTAGGGATTCTCCAAATCAAAAAATTGTTTGCTGATTGCACTGGGCATGCCACCAATGCGTCATTATGATAACTACTTACTAGTTGTTAAAAAGTTCCTATAGAGCATGGTGGAATTATTTTAAGATAAGGAAATTATTGCTGTATTTCATCAGGCTAATGATTTTTGCTGTATTATTTTCTGGTTTTGAGGGTCATGAATTAGTTTTGTGCATGAATAAACAGAAATGTAAAACCCTTGACTTGTACTGCCATTAAAAGAACATACACAAAAGGATTGTTATACTACTATAAATACACCAAGGGTTTAGACCACCATTGAATATTTTAATGTGATTAATGAAACAGGTGAAGAAAAAAATTACCATAGTATTTGGAATGGCAACATCTTTTGTCAACTGTTATATCTGTAAAGAAAAAAAAGCATAGATTTGATGGTTCAGAGATATCATTATGGCTAAATCAATGTGAGCGCAGCGTAGTTCTAGCGGGAAGACTAGCAGCTGTACATCATCACACTATCAGCTGGGTAATTCCTAGCCAATCGCAGGTAAGCCATTGCTTTATAAGTCTGCTCACAATCTATCACATTGCTGTTTCAGTGCGCTAACACGGCAACCTCCTCCACCCCACCACCACCAGTTGAGCCCCGTCCCGCACGGGGGTAGGCTCCTCGCCCCTGCCTCCTATCTCCGGCAGGATATGATGGTTCTGAGTACAACTCCCTCGGACTGCCAGACGGGGCCTACGCCAAAGAGAGACATTACTTTTCCGTTCTACATTCATCAAATAAATGGCATCTTAAACCTCACTCAAGCCTGCGTGTCTTCCTGATAGAATAACATTTATGTCCTTATTTTTCTGCCAGTGAAGATTTTAAATAAATCCCAAACAAACTTGACAGTAATTTAATTGTACCTCTTTTACCTTTGTGTTTCTATGTTGCCTCCATAACTCTAAGTCACTATTTGTTTATGAGTATTATTATTTTTTTATTATAGTATCAAGCAGTTCATATTAAGTTCATTTACATTTATCATATGTGCACTTAAAGTACATGACATGAAAACATGTTTACAGTGTTCATGTTTTACATCTTATTAAATAAAACCTAATACTAATAAACAACATATATAATATGTCATTATCTTGCAGTACCACTTGTAATTATTATATTAAAATGTATTCACTTAGCAGATGATTTTTTTCAGAGCAACTTAAAAATGAGGATTGCAATGAGAAGGCAATAATATTAAAAGTGCTAAAATATAACGCTGTTACAATACAAATACAAATAAATATTGCATTTGCTTTTTTAATGAATTATAAGTAATATATTTAACAAGAACAATTAAATTTAAAAGGTGGACAGCATTTACATCAGCTGGAATTATTGCTCACTTACCATATTTTGTTCCTCACACTGCTTGTTCTGTATGGTTTAAATAAATTCTCACCCCGAATCACGAATATGATGTTTCTGCTTCAGAGGTTAATGTTTTGCACTTGACTTTTGCTGTTTATGCTGTTAAAGTGAACACATGCACACACACTCTCACATTCTTGCATAGTCACCCCTACTGCCAGAGGTGGAAATCGCTTGTATTCCAGACTCTGATGTTCTATAGACGTGGAGCAGAGCAGAGCTTTTCTTTAGAGGATTTATATCTTCATTTTAAACTGAAAGCAGGATTTATCCACATGTTTTGTCTTCAGAATGTATTTATTTAGCTATGATACTTCAAGTACCTTTACATAATACATAAATTAATGATTTACCTGTGAACAATTTAAACTCTGTTCTGCATGGAGAATGTAGCTACACATTCATACTGCCAGAACCTGAAGAGGGCATGACTGGTGGCTGGGCAGGAGAACATCACGATGATTATAAAGTTACCAGTGTCCAGAAAGAATCTCCATAGGGAAAGTGAAGCCACCTAAACCAGCAGATTTCAACGCTTGGAGCTTGCCATGGACAATTACAGCCACTGGCTCCAAAGGGTAAGTCAACATGTCATTTCATGTGTTTTTGTTGACCCAAGCACTACAGCTGAGCAGTGAACTGATTGCAGGAACTGGATGCAATAGCTGCAGGTAAAACTAGAAAACTTTGATGATGAACCTAAGAATAGTTCTAATCAGGATTCACCAAATCTTCTTTAGATGGTCTATATATCTATTTCTAGATTATCAATCCCACTTATTTAGGCTCATTTACTGCACCAAAATGTCACTGAATGGACAATACTTGTAGACCTATGCTAGTTTCATGCTAGCTGTTTGATTTATGAATTAATTATTTTTTTATTGTGAAGAGGGTTTTAATTTCAGGGGTCTCATAAATAAGTGGATCAACCTTCTGAGTCCATCATTTCAGCAGAGCCTGTTTAGCCTCTCAGTCTCAGGCTTTACTATGGGGAAGACCTTCTCTTCACTTTACAGTCAAGTAAAGTTTCATGGACAGATTTGTGGGACATTCTGTTTAATTAAAATGTAATTCCGAAGGCAAATAGGTCATACAAATGGTGAAAAACCTACACTTACCATAAATTTATATTCATATTAGCCTATATTCTTGATGTTGATAAAAAAGTTGTTATGGAAAGATATGGACAAGTTATTTGTCAACTACCCATGCATATTTAGTCAAAAACATCCCCTGGCATTCTGTTGTAGAGGATTTCCTCTTTGGAATCTTCAATCAACGCGCTTCAACGCAATTTTGTCCTTTGTTTCTTTGTACACTAGATTAATCTTAAATAGAACACTAATACTTCTATTCTGGAGTCTGTAATGTCTTGAACCTTTGAGATAGCCTCTTATCCACATGTCTGAAAACTACAGCCCCAGGCCCTTTAGAACTGACATCTCAGCATGCTCTTTGTATGTGACCAGTTAAATCCCTGCCTGTGGCTATTTTGCTTGACTAGCACAAGCTTCCAAGGACGAAGAACACCAGATAAACCCACACTGATACAACACTTCAGCTTAGTGTTGAACAATAGTTCAAATTCAGAGGGCAATACAGCTGCCACCACAATGCAATGAGTATATACATCTTTGAGTTGGTCTCACTGAGAGTGGCTGAAAATATCTCTTCCTGTAATTACAGTTTAAAGTGCTGATAAGGCACCCAGAGAATGGGCCAGAGTCGATTCAGAAGCTGTATTCTGGATGTATTCAGATTATCTAAAGTGTAAGCAAAAGTGTCATAATATCATCACACTTTTATTAATACTGTTCTTTTAGTGATGAGATATGCTAGTATGATGTGATAGTATGAAGCATGCTACATGGCCAAACGTTTGGGGAATTTACCTGTTATTTTTGTGAAAGTGAATAATTGCTGTTGTAGAGCCTCTAGTCATTATTTCACCATGAAACTGCCGCAAAATGTACAAGTAATTTAAAATGCTTTGCTACATTGTTGAATATCAGAAATAAGTCACATTATGGAAGTAAAATAGGTTGCAAATGCCATTACATGTTGACAAAGTAAAATGAAAAAATATTAAAAAATTAAATCCTATTTTACAGTTACCTTTAACTGTTTTCTGATGGTACTAGGGGGCAGCCCTATCCTATACACATCCATGTCTCTGTTCAGAACAGTAGAGCAGCATATGCATGACATGGGTGCACGTCACACTGCTGAACTGGGCTGGGTAAAAAGTGGGTGGAAAGAGCTCCAGAGACTCCAGGCTTCCCAGAGTTCTTCAATACAGAGTCTGGAGCTCGATATGGAGCAGGTCATTCCTAACAACAGTGCCCTCTGCAGAGAGCAACTGCAGCTACGCAATACTCTCAATTAACTTCTGACACTGTGCTCTAAGAACAAAGGTGTTCACAGTGGGGTACTGGATTTATTTATTTAGAATGTAAACATATGATGCAATATTGGGTTGAATGTATATATTTAAATATATTTTTTTCTTTTTTGAGTGAATTGTACTAAATAATGCCAACAAATTAACTAGTGTATATTGTGTATATTAAACCTTGGCAATATTGTATGTCTCATTTTGAATTGGATTATATAGTTTACTGTCTTGACCATTGATTTCCTTGCTCCCACTGAAAAACTTATATAAGGCTACACTAATACATAGTTCAGCTTTAAAAGAACATTTTAGAGATCATAATAGATCACATGTGCTCTGAATTTTGTTACATTGACAGTTTTGTCACAATTCACAGTAAATGTCTTAATATCGGACTGCTTTACATCATGTAGACTTCATAACTGACTGACTGACCTACATCAGGGTTCTGTAATTAATCACTTTTGCTGCCAAGTTTTACTTGGATCTGAAACAATGCGTTAAAAGTCACAGAGAGACATACACGCTTCCGATGTCCAACTCCAACATCCACATACTGATCTAAGTGAAGCTAAGCAATGAGAGTAAATACACATAAGGAAATAGGTTTCTTTAAGGTTAGCTTCAGAAACGTTTTGTAGATTCTGTCTTTGGCCCAAATTTGTGAACTGAGGAAACATTTAATTTTTCTATAAACAACACTAGGTTTTTTGCAGTTAGAATTGGGTATACCCCTTTGTTATCTCTCTCTCTCTCTCTCTCTCTCGGTTTATTAATTCAGGCATTTTTTGTTTTGCTTGAAAGCTGTCAGTCCAAATGTCTTTAAACAAACAGATGAACAGAAAAAATACAGAGACTGTGCTGAACTCTTTTGGCCTGGATTTTACAAGAGTGGAATCTACACCATCTACATCTGCATGCAGGAAATGCAATAGGTCAGTCTATACAGGGCCTGAAAACATAGCACAGATCACTCAGGCCAATAGTGTTGCAGTTGTCATGTTTTAACGATGTTGATCTAAAGAATATTCTCTCTCTCTATATATATTTGTTATACAACAATTAAGACACCAATACACCTTTTGTCTTTGTTTTAAACTCTGATTTGCTTTGATTTAACTGTAGATGTTGTCAGTAAATGACTATCATAAATTATTATTATGATCATTAAGGTATGGTGGAGGTATAGACATATTAATGACTGTTGAATTGTCCTCAATATATAGAGCACGACATACGTATATATGAGTTTGAATGTGTTTGTTCCCCGTCTGTCGCTCACTTTGACGTTGTGTTGAAGAAGCGACACTAGGTGTCTCTCTTGAGTGCCGAATATGCCTCTGATCTATGAAAAAAGGCCAATGAAAAAATGGCTGACAGTATTTGCATACCCCGCCCCCGGACATACGGTATAAAAGTGGGGAAATACGTAGAGTTCATTCAGAAATTTTCTTCGGAGCCGATGGTCGTGTATGCAGTGAGCTGCGAGTCACACACCCGTTCCTGTTCCTCTGAGCTGATTCTGCTGTTGGATCTATGGTGCACTACAGCGGCATTCTCCTTCTCTGCACGGCAGTACAGTTTGCCCCTGGGCGCTTCGGCAGCGCAGTTAAAAGGGTTGTTTTCTCTAAAGAGCAAATAAACAGCTGGCGTTGAACGTCCTTTTCAGGACATGTCTTTTTAAAGACGTCTTTTCCGCTTCTGTGTAGTTTCTGGATGCGGTGATTTCTCCCCACATCTGATGGTCATAAAAGCTGCCTCGCGTGCCTAGACTGCGATCACACGCAGGCAGCATTTTATGAATGGTTCATGTTCTCAGTGCGAGAACATGGCCGTGGCAGCATTGCGGTCGCAGATTTCTTTTGTCACGAGAGAAAGCCACTTCAGCCCCCCCCCCCCGTGCTTCGCCTCCTTCCTACGGGATTGGGGCAGGTGCCGCGGGTAATGAGGCGATTTGAGGATAATGACGAGTTCTGTTTCGCCGGGAAATCCCCCTCGAACCACCCACCTCCCCGTCATGCATGCTTGCTTCCTCCAAGCTCGGAATGAGTGCGGCCTGCTTCACGGCCGGCCGGTCCCTTGAGCTCCCGGAATTGGATGACATCGCCGCCGCATCGTTACAGCGGCGTCTGATGCTGATGACTCGCCTGAGCCGCCATCTTCGGGTCTGCTCGCCCAGTCTGAGCCTGACGCACAGAGGTCCGCTATGCTTTCCCGGGCTACCAAGAGAGCGAGTCTGGACTGGTAAACCCCGCCTCCCCCCCCTCGCGGCTACTTGATTGGTCTCGTGGGCATGTGTGCTGCTCACAGCCGTGCCCCCCCAGTTCCTTTCTTCCCGGACGTACATGACGAGTTGAGTAAGCCATGGCTTCCTCGCTCCTCCGCGCTCACTACCCTTGATGGTGGAGCGGTCCCAGACTTGCACTTTGATAGTCCTGTTCTTGATGTGCTGCAGGAACTGCGCTCAATGACCGATCGCGCCCCCCGGGCCAAGAAGGTCAGAAGTGCTGGCACTCGAACGGGCGATGGCCAACCTTGTGGTGCAGAAACGTAATCCATGGACTGGACCTGGTTGAAAAGCGGGAGGTAGACAAGGCACACCTTCTCGAACACCCCCGTCTACCAGCTCTGTCCATTCGGCGGCACCATTGACAACTCCGCCCAGCAGTCCTCAGTGGTGAAGCAGCAGACGGAGGCCATTTCACACATCCTGCCCCGCGGCAAACCTGCTGCCATGGGCCATGCCCCGTCTGCTCGCCGAGGGTGTCCTCCTGCAGCTAAGAAACACCCTGCTCCGTCTCAACCCGGGCCCAGCTCTCAGCCCCCGCGTCGAGCACCCCGCAGGAAGCAGATGCCCTCCGTCTCACAGACCCCCTCGTGGTTGCGGAAGGCTCCCAGGTGCTCCTGAGATGTCGAACCCAGAGACCAAGACGTTAGCTCCAGAGCTGGTAAGTAGACCACTCCGTCAACCAGTGGAGGGCCGGGAGGAGAATCTTTTGTTGAATTTATTTAATTTGCCACCCCCCCTAGATGGGGCTGCGGTACCCACATTCTCAATAACAGAGCTATTTCCTTTGTCTCTGGGTCACCTTGCCCGCAAATGCTGTTCTCACGGCACTCTGCTGCCAGATCTTTACAGTCCCGGCATGCTGGAAGCGGACCCTCCGCCTTCAGCATCACGACTGTCCCCGGTTCTGACGAGTCTAGAGGACGCCTACACTGGACCTCCTTCTCAGTCACCAACCTGCCCCCTGCCGGGTGTGCGGAGCAAGGTAACTGCTTCGAGTCTTTCTTAGCACTAGAGCCTCGGGACGCGTCTTCGCCTCTACCTACTCCGCCCTGCTGGGTACATCAAAAATAATCATCCCCTTGGTGCCCCTAGCACGGAGCTTGGATAAGTGACTTACACTTCCCAACCCGTCATGCTGGCTGGACCGGACCATCCGACTCGGTTACGCAATTCAGTTTGCCAGGCCCCCGACCCCCTTCACGGGTGTCTGCTTTACCGCAGAACACGGCAAGTATGCCAAATCCCTGCGCGCAGAAATCGCTACTCTTTTACTAAACAAAGAAGCGATAGAGCCTGTCCCTCCAACCAAAATGAAGAAGGGTCTCTACAGCCCTTACTTCATTTTACCCATGAAAGGCGGTGGCATACGACCGATCTTGGACTTGCAAGTTCTCAACCGGGCCCTGCTCAAACTCCTGTTCAGAATGCTCACGCAAAAACATATCTTAATTTGCGTACGGCATCTAAATTGGTCTGCAGCGGCTCACCTGAAGGACGTGTATCTTCACGTCTCAATTCTTCCTACGGCTCATGTTTGACGGCCAGGCATATCAGTACAAAGTCCCCCCTCTTCGGCATGTCTCTGTCCCCTCGCGTCTTCACGAAAGTCGCAGAGGCTGCCCTTGCCCCGCTCAGAGAAGCCGGCATTAACATACTCAATTACCTTGACAACGGGCTCAATCTGGCCCACTCCTGAGAGTTACTATGCGCTCACAGAGACTAGGTGCTCAGGCACCTCAGCCGTTTAGGGCTTCAGATCTACCGAGAAAAGAGCTAGCTCGCACCTGTTCAGAGCAACTCTTTTTTCGGCATGGAGCCAGGCTCAGTCTCAATGTCAGCACGCCTCACCAATGAGCGTGCACAGTCAGTGCTAAAATGCCTTGCCGTCTTCAGGTCGGGCACGGCGGTCCCTTTAAAACCTTTCCAGAAGCTTCTATATGACATCTACTGTGGCGGGCACACCGCTTGGGTTGATGCAAATGAGACCGCTTCAGCACTGGCACGCACTGTGTGACCATCACCCCCGCCTGCCACTAAATGTCAAAACCCTGGACAGACCTCTGCCTTCTGTGGACAAGGGTCCCCTTGCAGCAGGTGTCCCGACACGTCCTGGCCACGACCGATGCCTCAAGTTCAGAGTGGTTATCTGAGTTCCCGTAGAATTTGTCAGCTTGATCTATTCTGGTCAGTCTCCATTGACCTCTCTCATCAACAAGGCTTTCCATCTGCAGAACTCCAGCTCACTGGATTTTTTATTTATATTGCACCATTCTGAGGAAACTCTAGAGACTGTAGTGCATGAAACTCCCAGGAGATCAGCAGTTATAGAAATACTCAAATACTCAACACTCTTGTCTGGCACCAACAATCATGCCATGGTCGAAATCACTGAGATCACATTTTTCCCCATTCTGCATTAACCGAAGCTCCTGACCCATATCTGAAAGATTTTATTCATTGCACTGCTGCCACACGATTGGCTGATTAGATAAACACATGAATAAATAGGTGCACAGGTGTTCCTAATAAAGTGTTTGGTGAGTGTATATATATAAGTCTGGGGGACAGACATAATTTTTTTTTTTATTGTAAGAAAGTTTATTTTATGGCATTTCAGATGTGTCCTAATAATTTGAAGTACCCTTCATTACTTGCGTTTAAGAAATTGTGCATAAGTTATAAATAAAACTAGACTTTTGGAAGTCCCAAGACATTTACATAGGATATTTCCACTAATATAAAGTATACACTACATCAATACACTTATATACAGTATTCATGTTTTAATAGAGAGACATTTGTTACAGGGCTAAAGATAAAAAATATAGAGTGAAATATCTGAGCAAAGCTATTGCGGTTATTGCTTAAAATAAGTAAAAGCTACTTATTTATGCAGAATAGAGACAGAACAATAATCATTGTTGAATCTCACATAATCCCCAAAAGGTGCAGGGTGGAGACCAAAACACCTGAATAGTGCGGTTTACAGGATGCCAGAAATATAATACAACATGAATGTGTGCTTAAGAGTAGATTTTTTTGTCTCAGCCTTTTCGAGCCAAATACACAAAAGACTATTGCTGGGCACAGGTTGTCACATGTCTCACATAAAGCAAAAGTGAATGTGTGTGGTAAGTAGTGAACAAACCTAAATCGGTCACTTTGCAGCATAAGTGTAGGTGAATGTCCAAGACCTAAATATCAAAGAGGGTGTGTACTAAGGTGTAAATGTTATAACAATCATGCTAAATCACTCTGACGCTTCTACAATTGAATGGCCTGAAATGCTATAACACAACTGAAAATTATACAGAACTAAATGTTTATTTCTGGGGTTATGTACAAAATCAATATTTGGGGTCATTAGACATCTAAAAAAAAATTGTGCGAATTAGTTGATCAAGCAAATACAAAGACAAATATGGAGTAGAACAAGTCTGTATATTTAAAAAATATACAAATTACAAACTATACATTATATTTATAATAAGGTCACACACACAAATCTGTGTGTGTGTATATATATATATATATATATATATACAAAAAAATTATAATTCTACGGCTCTAATTTTGGAACGAAGTCTGCAGGGGGAACTTGGTGGTAGGGCTCTGGAGATGGGTTGTGATAGCAGGGCTGTCCAAACTCAGCATCATGCACTAATTTCAGAATCTGGAGTTTAAGAGCAGACTGCTTAGGTTGAGACATCCTTCTCAATGCTGGTATCAAACTTACAAAAAATAAATATATATCATCTTGCTGTAGCAGTCTACGTTGCTCTCTGCGTTGTTCTCTTTTTTTGTCCCGGACATCTTTATCCGCCAGGTAGCGTTTCATCCAGTCTGGGGTCTCTGCCCTTTTTCTTTTCCTTTTGATTGACCTGACCACAACAGGACTGGCCAAGCATGTTCCAGAACTAATGCTGTCTGATTCACTCCCACTTTCTTCTACTTGGTCATCCTCCGCATCAGTGATGGGCATGTTGTGAACACCTTCAATATTGATGTGAACGGCCTCAATGTTGTTGTGAACGCCTTCTATAGGGTTGTGAATGCCTTCAATTTTGGTTTGAACATCCTCAATGTTGGTGTAAACACCTTCAATTTTGGTGTGAACGCCCTCAATAGGGTTGTGAATACCCTCAATGGGATTGTGAATGTCCTCAATGTTGGTGTATACCCCTTCAATTTTAGTGTGAAAGCTCTCAATAGGGTTGTGAATGTGAATGTCCTCAATGTTGCTATGAATGCCTTCAATTTTGGTGTGAATGCCCTCAATATTACTGTGAACACTGCAAAACAATCCATAGCAAAACAGTTACAACTATGAAATGTGTTTGCATCATAAGCAGTCCACAAACATTCAAAACTTTTATACAACTTCAATATGGGTAATTCATACAATTTGGTGACATTTAAGTCCCAAGGACAAGTTGTGGTATTTCTGTTGTTTAATTTCACCCGATTACAATTTTATGTGGCTTAGTAAAAAGAGTTTTGTAAAATCAATTTATAATGCTGCTGCTGTGGGCCTAAAAGTTAAATAATTTCCAACTATTGTGCCCTTAGTAATGAAATTAAGATACTTGTAAACGTGTCTTATTTTTCAAAAGTTTCAAAGGCGAAATATCACAGAATTGTAGGAATGACCCGCACTTTACAGTTAAACACCACCTATCTGACGATAGACACTAGTAATTTTTTCTCCACTAGAGTGAAACAATAGCCTAGATTCAATCCACATTTCACACAGTTTTGTAGTCGACAAAGTGAAAATGAGTAAAAAAAAAAAAAAAAAAAAAAAAAAGTTTGGGAAATTTGCCGTCTTCTGCCTATTTCCATTCAAATGGCCTTTTATCAATAAAATGGTGTGCGTGAAGATGTCATGCTTTAAAAAAACACTGTCACAAAAGTTTTGGTTTATCGCAAAAGAAATCTGCCCTTAAGTCGTTTCCATACTAAATTTGTGTTTACCGCTAATTGTGTACCTTTTGCCTCCCAGATGTTTTCCTCAGAAGTTTTGGTTAAATAGGGAGAGTATTCAGACAATTCATTGAAATTAGTCAGCTTACTGTCATTTTAATTTCACAAATAAATACAATCAGTAAACGGAATTGCAATCAAAAAGGAGCAGTTGCCCTTTTGATAGGACTGTAATATTTGTCCTGATTTTGCGCCTATCGCAGGTTGCTACCGGTTCCGACCTGAAAGCGAATTGTCATGGCCCTGTGCAAGCTGGCAACCTGCACCAAGTAGTGGGGGAAACTTTCAGTCTGATTATAAGGATCATCTGTCGATGTGTATATGCGGTGTGCACAGCCATTAAAGAAAAACTGATCTGGTGTAATATCAGGGTTTACATATGATATATTCCTGATATTCAACAGGATATTTTTGCACAATCGTCTAATCGGGAAAAAAAAAAAAAAAAAAAAATCAACATCACAACTGCATTTGTACTAATTCCATGACTGCCGACTATTATGTTGAATGGTTTGGAAAAGCAACTTTAATACATAAATGGATGGCTACCATGATTAAATTAATCAAAAACAGTTCTCTGTGCACTTGTCGCATGATAAGAGATATTTGTGTTGGCACTCCTGGAAGTGTCATGTTTGCAGCATCACATCTGTATGCTGTTATGATCAATCCATAATCACATACAATAAATTGGCTTTCAAGGATGTACACCTTAATTAACACAGGCTGACGATTGGGGTAAACTGGTGTTTCCAAACCAGTTTTTCTTTACATTTGAAGCATCGACATGAGTTTATGCACTAGAGTTAAGTGGGAATATATTATGTTTACACTTGTGACATTTTAGCAATAATTTTCGTTTCCATCAGATTTATTTAATGCGCTAAAACTTACTTTACTTAAAAAGGATTAAAAAAAAATCCTTAGATGGAAACGTAGAGAAGAGCATCGCAGTACCGTTATGAGTACGAGAATCACATAACGGTATAATGCTAATAATGGTGGTCTATTTGTAGGTTTCATGATGAACACATTGTAAGCTACGCTTTTAAATATATTAACTCAATTCGTCTGTTAATACCTCTCGAGTTCAAAAGATTCATCGAGGAACTCCATCATCTGCATAAACTTCCATTGCTTCCTTTTTTTAACATCCTGTCCATTCCGACACTCCTCCAGCTCCTCTCGCTTCCTCTTCCTGTATGTATCTCGTAGGTTTCTCCATTTAAATTTAACCGCATTCACTGTACGACACAACACACAAATGCTGATGAAAATGATCAAGTTTGATAGCAGTGAATAATCATAAGACAACATAAAATGCAAAAATACAATTCAAATGCATGAAAACTCACCATCAACTCCCATCTTCCTCGCAATTTCTAGCCATAACAGCTCTTTACTTTCCACATTTTTGTAATATCTGTGGCGTTTATCAAACAACAGCCTGTGCTTAGAAACCAAAGACAGAAGCGCCTCCACATTCACGTTCATCCCCACTGACTTCTCGTGGAAAACGAAGAGAAACAAATCGTAACACTGTGACGGTTGTAGGAAGTCCCGCCTTTCAGTTGAAACAGCCAATCGCCCGTTGAAATGGTTTGTTTACTCTCGAACGCACATGCGCATAAAGTGATTCAAAGTTAACCCTAAAAAACCTGGCTGCAGTATACGAAATCGCTCATTCTCAAGCTGCATACACACTGACAGCGACACCATCCCATTCATTTTCAATGAGAGCACAGCGACTTACGGCGACACGAGCTGTCGCGACCGCTGGCGACTAGATGTGTGTCCAGCGACGCAACAAAGTTGAGAAGTTATTATTATTTTTTTTATTATTGCTTTAATGAAAATACAAAGAAGCCACAGTAAACATGAAACTTAATACATAACGTCAAAACTAAAAAAGCAGCAAGTCATTATACCCATGGTTGAAGATGATGGTTTTCCCTGCCTTAACCATGCACACAATCTCTCTCATTATTCCATACAGAGCGCCTCTCCAAAATGAAATTCAGCACCGCTTTATTTACTACAATGCAAAAGCTTATGAAAACCCAGCGGTGATCCCTCTTCTTCAAGGCCCTTGAAATTAATCCATGCTTTGCTGTGGTGGTCATCGCAACATGGAGCCAGAGGAAGCACAACTACATAATGAAGACATAAAGAAGTACAGTAACAGACCCACAGAGGGGAGAACACATTATTGACTGTCTGGCTGCAACTGTCTTTGCTCCAAATGATGACGATCTTCCTTCTAAATATATATTTGTAATTTTTTTTTAAATAAAATTATATATCAACATACATCCATTTTGCAAGGGCTCCGCTTGTATGCCATTGTTGTATGGTAAATAATTCGGTGTTATTTCACATGAAATTGAGTAAAACTGGATATAGACCTAAACCTATTGGCAGTGCTGGGTAGTAACGGATAACATGTTTACACAATTCAAGTACTTGTAAGCGGATCACATTAAATTTTAAAATACTTGTAATCAAATTGAAGTTACTTTTGTATGTATTATGTGATTTCATCAGACAATTTATTATTTCTTGATGTCCCTTTATTCTTTAAATGCATTTAAGCAAATTTATGTTAAATTAATACTACTCAAATTATCAGATTATCCTACTCAAATGCATGTGTCATCAAATAAACAAAAGTCAGAGGTAATACAAAAGCAAGGGGTATGCTTTGAAAGCCTGAATGCCAGACCATGTACAAGATAGAAAAGCACATAGATAAGCAAAGTATGTGCTGCTTTAAATGCTATATATTGTTTGTATTGTGTTTTATAACAGTCCATCATGTAATGTAGTTTTTTCTATTATATTTTTATGATATTATGTGCAGCACATTGGTCAGCTGTTGTTGTTTTAAATTGTGCTCTATAAATATGACATTGACTTTAACCTTAGTAACAGCCAAGGTTGGGGAGTAACGGAATACATTTAATGGGATTACGTATTTAAAATACAAAATATTAGTAACTATATTACACTACAGTAACAATTTAAATAATTGGTAATAGAATACAGTTACATTCAAAAAGTATTTAGATTACTGAAGAGATTACTTTGCATTTTATCGTCATTTGTTTCATTTACTATTTATTAATTTCAGATGAAAAACATTTATAAATGCAGTATAAATGATGTGATCCAAAGTGCATTTCAACAGCGGTGAAACACTTTCTTATGATTTGTTACATTCATACGAGCAGACAGAGAAGTAAGTTTGGAGCAGAAGAAATAGAAATAAACCTTGTGTAAATTGTTAGCTTTATGCTAAGCTAAAATGCAATTTCTAGCCATTTTGCATGCACATGTTACCAGGCATGATCATATTTGTTTTATGAAGAAAATTCACGTTAGATCATAATTAATTTTTCTAGTAAGACCTAGATATTAGGGTAGAATCGTATTCTTGAATAATTATTTTTGTATTATTTTCCTGTCAAAGCACTCACTGCACTCCCCCAGTGGAGACTGTTCTACCAGTGGAGCAAGGTAAGTGCTTAGAGTCTTTTCTCAGCACCAGAGCCTCGGGACGCGTCATCGCCTCCCGACGCCGTAACACCTGCTCCGCCCCGCCGGGTACATCAAAAATAATCGTCCGTTTGGTGCCCCTAGCACGGAGCTTGGATGCGTGGCTTTCACTTCACAATCCGTCACGCTGGCTGGCCTGGACCATCCGACTCGGTTACGCAATTCAGTTTGCTAGGTCTCCGCCCCCCTTCACTGGCATCCGCTATACCGTAGTACACGGCGAGCATGCCAAATCCCTGCGCGCGGAGATCGCTACCCTTTTACTCAAAGACGCAATAGAGCCTGTCCCTCCAATCGAAATGAAGAAGGGTCTCTACAGCCCTTACTTCATTGTACCCAAGAAAGGGGGCGGCTTACGACCGATTATGGACTTGAGAGTTTTCAACCGGGCTTTGCACAAACTCCTGTTCAAAATGCTTACACAAAAACACATTTAACTTGCATCCAGCATCTAGATTTGTTCGCAGCAGTAGACCAGAAGGACGCATACTTCCACGTCTCAATATTGCCTCGACACCGACCCTTCCTTCGGTTCGCATTCGAAGGCCAGGCATATCAGTACAAGGTCCTGCCCTTCGGCATGTCTCTGTCCCCTCGCATCTTCACCAAAGTTGCAGAGGCAGCCCTTGCCCCGCTCCGAGAAACTGGAATCCGCATACTCAATTACCTCGACGACTGGCTCATCCTGGCCCACTCCCGAGAGTTATTATGCACTCACAGAGGCTTCAGGTCAACAGGGAAAAAAGCAAGCTCACCCCGGTTCAGAGCATCTCTTTTCTCGGCATGGAGTTAGACTCGGTCTCCATGTCAGCACGACTCACCAACAAACGTGCCCAGTCAGTGTTGAAATGCCTCGCCTCCTTCAGGCTGGGCACAGCGGTTCCTTTAAAAACTTTTCCAGAGGCTCCTGGGGTATATGGCATCCTCCGCTTAAGCACTGGCTTCAGACTTGAGTCCTGAGATGAGCATGGCACCATGGCACGCACAGTGTGATAGTCACCCCCGCCTGCCGCCTAACACTCAAACTCCTGCCCGAACACTTTCTTCGAGGAACAAGTCACCCTAGTGGCTCCTTACTGGCTCTTTACTGGCCCACCCGGGCCTGGTTCTCGGACCTCATACTCCTCGCGACACCCCCTCCCTGGTGAATTTCCCTGAGGAAGGACCTTCTTTCTCAGGGACGGGGCACACTCTGGCATCCGCGCCCAGACCTCTGGAACCTCCACGTCTGGCCCCTGGACAGGACGTGGAAGATCTAGCTGGTCTACCAACTACCGTTGTAGACATGATCAACCAATCCAGGGCCCCTTCTACCAGGCAACTTTATGCCCTAAAGTGGCGCCTGTTCGCAAATTGGTGTTCTTCCCGGACTGAAGACCCACAGTGGTGCACAGTTAGGTCAGTGCTCTTATTCCTGCAGGAGAAGTTGGAAAGGAGGCTGACCCCTTCCACCTTAAGGTGTATGTTGCCCCTATTGCAGCTCACCACGACCGAGTAGACGGCAAGTCTCTGGGAAAGCACGACTTAGTCATTTGGTCCCTAAGAGGTGCCCGGAGGTCAAATCCTTCCCGGCCAAGCCTGTTCCCCTCCTGGGATCTCTCGATGGTCCTCGCCGGTCTTCAGAGATCCCCCTTCGAGCCGCTAGAATCAGCCGGACTCAGGGCCCTCTCCCTAAAGACGGCCCTGCTGATCGCGCTTGCTTCCATCAAGAAGGTCATGGACCTGCAAGCGTTCTCGGTCAGCGACACTTGCCTGGAGTTCGGTACGGCAGACACACATGTGATCCTAAGACTGCAACCGGGCTATGTGGCCAAGGTTCCTACCACACCCTTTAGAGACCAGGTAGTGAACCTGCAAGTTCTGCCCGTTCGTTGCTTACGCACCTACGTGGACCGCACGCATGACTTCAGGCGTTCTGAGCAGCTCTTTGGCTGCTTTGGCGGACAGCGGAAAGGGAACGCTGTCTCCAAACAGAGGCTCTCCCACTGGCTGGTGGACGCCATCCTGTGGGCCTACCACACCCAGGCCATGCCCCCCCCCCCCCCCCCCCCCCCCCCTCTTGCGGGTCCGAGCACACTCAACAAGGAGTGTTGCGTCCTCGTGGGCACTGGCTAGGGGCACCTCTCTGGCAGACATATGTAGAGCTGTGGGTTGGGCAACACCCAATACATTTGTGAGGTTTTACAACCTCAGGGTTGAGTCAGTCTCGTCCCATGTTTTCTAAGGTCCTAGCCGGTAGAACTCGGTACACGCTGATGGTCTGACTGGGTGAATCGCTTGCGCCCAGCGCCCTTTCCCTCGGCCAAGGGTAAAATAGTGCGCTTTTCCCTCCCAGGAGATCCCACTGAACCGACTCCCTGGATGGGAAAATGGGTAAGACCCCCTTGTCACGATGTGGTAAGGGCCCCAGCCATTTGGCTCTATGAGAGAAATATAGAGAGAAAAGAGGCCTGGCTAGGCTCGTCCCGTCCCAGGTTGGCAAGCGTTTCCTTGTTCCCCTGCTTGGGTAACTAGAAGGATTCTGACGTCTTTTTTTCGGCATTGGGGAAGGGTACGTGCAGTCTGACACAGCTGGTCATCCTGGCACGTGAAATAGCTGCCCGCTCCTGTGTCAGCAGTACACGTACAAGGCTCAGCGCATGGCGTGATTTGAAGTGGACCCCTAGTGTCGCTTCTTCGACACGAAGTCGAAGTGAGCGACAGACAGGGAATGTCTAGGTTACGTATGTAACCTCTGTTCCCTGATGGAGGGAACGAGACTTCGTGTCCTCCCGGCCACGTCGCTGAGCCGAGCTACTGAGGCAGGACACTCCCGGCTCCTCCGAAAAATCCTGAATGAACTCATAGTATTTCCTCGCCTTTATGCAAATACTGTCTGCCAACTTCTCATTGGCCTTTTTTCATTTGGTGCTCAAGAGAGACCCCTAGTGTCGCTTCTTCAACACAATGTCTCGTTCCCTCCATCAGAAAACGGAGGTTACATACGTAACCTAGATGTTTTTCAGATAATGTACTTTTAACGTGTATTTTGTCGCACTGTACTGGCAGAGTTTTTATAGTCAAAACAAGTGAAAAAAATCTACCAGTGGTGAAGAAGTAATACAAATTATTTAGAATATGTTACTGACCTTGTGTAATCTAACGGAATACACTACAAATTACATTTTACAGCATGTATTCTGTACTCTGTAGTGGAATACATTTAAAAAGTAACCCTCCCAAACCTGCTAACAGCAATTGCGGGTACATTTAAAGGGTACATTTTTTGACAATTGCCTGAATTATGTACTGAAGCAGATCTAATTTGTTGGTCCATTTTTGCATTTTTTTGTTCTCTTTTGTTCACACCAACTAAGCATATTTACATTCAGTGTGAATAGGCCTTGAAGGAATAGTTCACCCAGAAGAATATATCAGCTCTTTAGGTCCATAACAATCCCGTTGCTGATGTCATGCTGCATAAGTGTTTGTAGCCCGCTTAGCATTTCTTATTCTTTTTCTCATACGTTCGTCTTTTTATCCTTTGTCATTTTACCTCATGTTTCAGGTTTTTAAAATAGCAGACTCAGAAGGTCCTGGTCTGGTATCCTTTTTGAATAAATGTCTGTTTACTGGGTCCATCCCCAACTCCCTCAACATTGCAGCTGTCACTCCTTTGCTCAAGAAGCCTTCACTAGATGCATCTGTTTTAAATAATTTAGACCAATCTCTGTCTTACCCTTTATTAACAAAATAATGGAAAAGATTGTGCTTATGCAGCTTCAGGTATTTCTTAAGAAATCCTTTCAGTCTGGTTTTAAATCTTCACATTGCACAGAATCTGCTCTCCTTAGAGTTTTAAATGACATTTTAGTTGCTACAGATTCTGGTGATTCAGGTGATACTGTGATTTTAGTTATTTTAAATTTGACCTCAGCGTTTGATACTGTTGATCATGCTAGACTGCTCTCCAGACTAGAATTGTGTGTGGGCTTAAAAGGGAATGTTCTTAAATGGTTTAAATCCAATTTAATGATAGAACTTTATCTGTTAAGCTGGGCAAATTTACATCTTCTGTGACCCGCCTCACCTGTGGTGTGCCTCAGGGTCTATACTTGCACCAGCTTTTTTTTCTCTTCAGATGCTCCCTCTGGGTTCCATTATCAGAAAGCATGGTGTCGCCTACCACTTCTACGCTGTTGACACTCAAATCTACTTACCGGTTAAACAAAATGATCACATTCCAATTCAATCTCTTCTAGTATGCCTGAAGGAAATATAGGTTGGCTAACAAAAACTTTTTATTTTTAAATAAAGATAAGACAGAGGTGTCTTTGTCTTTGGTCCTACAGATAATTTTGATGTAATGCTAATTGCAGAAATCTCAATGGTTTCCTCTCTCCTCAAATATGGAACCTTAGTGTCCAGTTTGATAGCCAGCTGAAATTTGACAAACATATTAGTGCTGTCATAGGTTCCAGTTGCTTTCAGCTATGTCTAGTCTCTAAAGTTAAACCCTTTTTGTCAGAGAAAATGCTAGAGATAGCAGTTCATGCTTTCATCATTTCTTGTCTGGATTACTTTAATTTTATCTATTGTGGAATTTCCAAATCTCTTATTGCTCGACTTCAATTAGTTCAAAATGCAGCAGCAAAATGTCTAAAAGGAGGTCGGAAGTATGACCATGTTACCCCCATTTTAAATCACTTCACTGGCTGCCGCTTCAAGCTAGAATTTATTTCAAAATTCTATTGTTTATTTATAAATCATTACACAACCAGTGGAAGGATACAAAATGATAGGTATTTTGCAGTGCATGGAAGGATAGTGTCTGCAACTACAGACAGGCACTAAAAGCTGCCAGTTCAGCATATTTTAGTAAACGCATAGAAAATAACCACAACAACCCTAGGTTTATTTAGTACTGTGGCTAAATTGGTTAGGAATAATGCCTCAGCAGAACCAGATATTATGTCGCAGCACTATAGAAATGACTTCATGAATTTCTTTACTGATAAAATTGAAATAATCAGAAATAAAATTTTAATTATGCAATCATCTGTCATAGCATCTCAGAAAACAGTGTCATAATTTTCCTCACTTGCAACTTCAATCCTTTGCTGTCATAGGTCATGAAGAGCTAAGGAAACTTATCAGAACATCAAAAGCAACAACAGGTTTTTAAAGAGGTATTCCCTGTAATCTCAGAACCTCTTCTTAATATTATTAACTCCTCGCTATCCTTAGGAGATGTCCCAAGAAACTTTAAAATGGTAGTTATCATACCGCTTATTAAGAAGCCACAACTTGATCCTGGAGAACTGGCTAATTATAGGCCGATTTCAAATCTCCCATTTATATGATAATACTATAAAATGTGGTATCCTCCCAAATATGTGTATTTCTACAGAGAAGTAGTATATATGACCACTTTCAGTCAAAATTTAGGCCTCAACACAGACTACACTTATCAGAGTTAAAACTGACTTGCTCTTATCATCTGATCTCGGCTGCATTTCACTTCTAGTGCTTTTAGATCTTAGTGCTGCATTCGACACGATAGATCATGACATTCTCTTAAATAGGCTAGAGAATTATGTTGGCATTTGTGGAGTTGCATTAGCATGGTTTAGGTCCTATTTAGCAGACCACTACCCAATTGTCTAAGTAAATGAGGAATTGTCAATCCAAACAAAAGTAAAGTATGGAGTGCCATTTAGGGCCTCTGCTTTTCTTTTTTGAATATACTCAATTCCGACAAACGGAGGTTCTAATTATTGGACCAAAAATCTCAAATAAACTGATAAAGTTTAATCATTTTAAACCATGACTTGCACTATGCATAAGTAATATTGGCATTATATTCATGATGTTAGCCAGTGGGGAACTGGCCCCCACAGTGATTCTGGTTTCTCCTGAGGTTATTTTTCTCCATTAACCAACATCTCCTAGAGTTTTGTGTTCCTTGCCACAGTCACCATCGGCTTGCACACTGGGGTTATAAATACAATTATTATTTAATTACTTATTTTTAAACACAATTCACAATCATATTTTATTTTATCAAACTACTCAATGATGACTCTAAGACATTATAGATATTACAGTTTTATCTTCTGTTAATGCTTGATCTTCTGTAAAGCTGTTTTGAAACGATGTGTGTTGTGCAAGGCGCTATACAAATAAAAATGACTTGACTTGACATGCAAATTGAGCTTGAAATCTTGATCACCAAAGAGACAGCAGATGTCAAGATTTATAGTGAAAAAACCTTGCGGTTGCAGGGAGTATCAGAAATTAACTAGTAAATTAAGACTTTA
The DNA here is from genome assembly GCA_032164185.1 of Moxostoma hubbsi. NCBI lineage: Eukaryota > Metazoa > Chordata > Actinopteri > Cypriniformes > Catostomidae > Moxostoma > Moxostoma hubbsi. Next base: position 14,830,377 of record JAVLUX010000015.1, on the reverse strand, counting down.
ATAAACTGAATAAAATAAATTATTCATCTAAATAATTAAGATACTCAACTAGGCTTAGAATACAATTTAAGGAAAACATAAGGTTTTAACAATTGATGCTGTGTGTGTTAGTGCAAATAATAGTCATTCTTTCAATGCATACATTTTTTGCTAAAAAATTCCTTGAATGAACCTAGGTGAGTCATTAATGCAGATCATAAAGTTTCAGTCAGAGACATTTTTAAGGCAAGCCAAAATTCTTTGTTAATTTGAACTTTTGAGAGACTTCTACCACCCTTTCTCATTCTCTCTTTCTCACATCTGTCTCAACTGTCTGTCTCTGTCACCACAAAGATGTTCCTGAAGAGCTACAGTGGGATGGCTGGCTGACAGAAAAGCTTGGTGATAAATGGGGCTGACTTTAGTACAAAAGACATAGATAATGACAACTGCATCTGCAATTGTGCCATCATGCTCACAGATGGTAAGCAACTCGCCAGCAGTGCTTTACCACAAAGTTGGCCCCTCAGTGTCACAAAGCTTGGTTAAAGGTTAATTTCCTACAACTGTAAAAGCGCTGCTAGCGTCTACGAGAACAGACAACATCTAACATGAGATGATCGTTACTGACTCAGTCTGTTATATCTGCTGTGAATCTGAGACTTAATACTCTGGCATATTACTGTACAGGGTCGTTACATCTCACCTACATACTGTAGCATGTAGCATGTTCTAGAGAACAAAATATGAAGTGTAAGTTGTTTTTCTTCTAGAGTATGCCTAGATTTACAATATATTTAATATGATGTAAAGGCAACAAATTCTAAACTACTGTATGAAATATAGACCTTATTGTTTTCTTGTCCTAGGGTTAATGTGCTAACAGTAACAGATAGAAACATAAAACTGTCCAAGTTGTTTGAAGTTTTCCAGACCCCAAAAGTAGCAAGTGACAGGTACTGCCAAGCAGGTCTAACCTATATGCCAGAATGTGTGTGTCTGCTGACCAGAAGAGAGGTATAGCTGCAAGGGAGCAGTCCAATTTGGCCTTTCTTTCTAAAAGAATGACCAATGAGTTAAGACCAATGGATAATAGTGGCATTATTATCTGCCACCAAAGATAAGATCAAAGCATGGGGTCACCCAATCCATCCATCCATCCATCCAATGTTATTTATATGACATTTCTTTCTTTCTTTCTTTCTTTCTTTCTTTCTTTCTTTCTTTCTTTCTTTCTTTCTCTATATCCCCTCTCTCTCTCTCTCTCTCTCTCTCTCTCTCTCTCTCTCTCTCGCTCTCTCTCTCTCTCTCTCTCTCGCTCTCTCTCTCTCATGACTGCATACAATGTACAATGTTGCCAAAGCATTCTGTAATAATAAAAATAAATAATGATAAAAAAGGGCCTGGTAGCTCAGCGAGTACTGATGCTGACTACCACACCTGGAGACATGAATTTAGGCAGTATCTGGTCTATGAGTATAAATGCTCTCATATTTACTGCACTCAGTGAAGAGTCATCCTCTGTGACTCCTTGAGTTCAGCGTGAACACAGTCTGTCCTCTCTGGGTCTCCAGTTCTGTCTGTGTCAACCTGTCTCAACAGCCATACTGTGCTCACTCACGCGATACTTCGTAAGGAGCTTCCTGTGATGGTGGTCTTTTATTTTGGTCAGATATGATACCAATTTATTAGTTTGAGTTTGCTCTGCCAATGATGAATGTATTCTTCTAGGGTTGTGTTTTGACTTTGTTTTAGTTTTGCCTGCCTGAATAAAGTTGATACATTCAGCTGATGTTTGTCCACTAAGTACTGTAAAGAGTCGCTCTCTGAGTGTGCTTCTCTTTGTATAAATGCACTGTGATTTTCTGGGGATGAATCTTGACAGGTGGAACCAGCACTTACTGGCTCTCTTTTGAATATCAATCAAAAGAGGGAATCTTCCCAGTTCTGCCTGACAGCCCAGGTTAAAAGCACTTCTTTGAACTCCCAGGATATTTTTACAGAATTCAAGGTGGAAAATTTCCACTGGACTTTTGTAACAGGATTCATAATTCAGTTTATATTTGGGGCCCCAGATTTCGCTGCTATATATAAGTATGGGCTTAATGACACTGACAAACAGTTTCAGCCACAGTTTAATATGGAGGATACATTTAAATAGTGATTTTCTTATACTACAATATGTCATACAAGCCTTGTCTGTTAGGTCTTTTATTGCCAAGTCAAATTGTCCAGAAGCCGAGATAGTCAGACCTAAATAACTGTAACTGGTAACATGGTTAATAATTGTTCACCTTCTGTCACTCACTTCAGCGTTGTGTCGAATAGTGACAATAGGGGTCGCTCTTTGGAGCCTGATCCACCTTCATATCTTTGATAAAAGGCTAATGAGAAATTGGTGAGTTGAATTTGCATGACGTTTTGGGGGTGTATTTTTTGTCTTGAAGACAATTTTAAGTTAGAGAAATTATCACTTTTGACTTGTCCATGTAGATTGTTAATGTCTAATTACTGCAGTAATTTTCTAGAATTGAGAGGCTTTCACATAATCACTCTTGTGTAGGTGAGAGAAGCAGCAGGTCATCTGCGTATAGAAGACATTTAATTACTATGTCCTCTAGTGTGATCCAGGGCTACATGAGTTTTGAAGCATTGTGGCTAATTCATTGATATACTGCACATATTCAATAAAGTTGTTCTTAGGCTGCAGCCTTGACAAACTCCCTTATTCTGGCTGAAATATTCAGTTCATCTTTTGCTTATTTTAATGCAGCATTTGTTGTCTTTGTTCATGTCCTTATTAAATCAAAAATCTTTCCTCCTATTCAACTCTGAATCATTTTTAGAAAAAATCTATCATACCAAATCAAAAGCTTTTTTTAAATCAATAAAACAGTCAAATATTTTTCCTTGTTTTGTTTTTGTGGACGCGTTTGTGTATAAGTGTGTATCTGTCTCTCTCTCTCTCTCTCTCTCTCTCTCTCTCTCTCAAATCTCAACAGCATGTACTACACCTCTGGGAAAATTTTTGTTGCACTACTTCAAAGGACCAACCTATAGTTTAATTAACTTGTTAATTAATTTTATCAAGCCTGTGTGGCAAGTGATGATATGTGTCAAACCATTATTTATTTCTCACTTCTGAATTAGTAAACTGCTTTCTATATGTTGTGTATTGGTTGATACAATATTCTTCTTTATCAATTGAAGACTCAACTGAGGACTTGACTTGGACTTCTTGATGGACTTATTGACCTGTTTTAGTGATGTCACATTTTTTTTCACCATGTTTTTGACAATCAGCTGGAGGAAACAATGGCTGTGATAGAAAAAATCTGTTCTTCTGCAGAACACAAATGAAGATTTTTAGAAGAATATCTCAGCTCTGTAGGTCCATACTATGCAAGTGAAAGGGTGCCAAAAAAATGTTGCTCCAAAAAGCACATAAAGGGAGCATATGAGTAATCCATATGACTCCAGTGTTTTAATCCATATCTTCAGAAGTTATATGATAGGTGTGGGTTAGAAACAGATCAATATTTAAGTCCCTTTTTTGCTAGAAATTCTTCTCCCTGCCCAGTAGTGTGTGATATGCATGAAGACTGTGAATCACAAAAAACACAAGAAGAATGTGAAAGTGGAGACTGACTGACCAAGGAGGGATATTTATACTAAAAAAGGACAACTATTGATCTGTTTTTCACCCACACCTATCATAGCGCTTCAGAACACATGGATTTAGCCACTGGAGTCATTTGGCACACATTCACTTGCATTGTATGAGCCAAAACAGAAGTTCTTCTAAAAAATCTTAATTTGAGTTCAGCAAATGAAAGAAAGTCATACACATTTGGGATGGCACGAGGGTGAGTAAATGATGAGAGATTTAATTTTGGGGTAAGCTATTCCTTTAGCTCCTGAAGGTTTTTGTCACATCCCACAGCAGCACATAGAAATTAAATTTATTTTTTGTCACAAACCTGGCATACAGTGACATTGCATGAAACAGGTCAATGGGGGGGTGTAGCCAACTTCAACAATTGGATTATTACACACTTTTTTGTTTGGCCCAAAAAGAAAATTAAGAAACATAAGCAGAAGCATTATATTAAAAATGTAAACAAGGAAAAAAACATCAACTAGTTACTTACAATATGTGCATATGCATGATACATGTATGATACACGATACATGTATGCATGAGACATGGCCATGATTGAACTGATTTTAATTGTGAAGCCTTGATGGTTGGCAGTTTTGTCATGTATACTAGTTATATCATGTAAATATGCTTTTAACTGTAATGGAAGATCTGATATATTGAAAAACAGTGCAAATGTTATTTAAATAAACTGTTGACAAACCAGACCATGTTTTTCTGGTCTAACAAAAATCAGGAGTTCAGGAGAAGTGCCTCATTGCTTGAAAAAAAATGTTGCCCTGCCAGGATAAAGCTGTATCACCCCAGCATGACAAAAGCAAAGCAAGTATGACAGATTATTGAAATGATGGATGATAGATGAGAATACTTCAGAGCAAATAGACTGTAGAAGTTAAATATTAGTAGCACATTTATTTACAAGTATATGTTGATTCTATTTGTAATAGCCTATTTAAAAATGAACGAGAGCACCTCTTTAGACAATATCCAAATGTTTACAGCAAAATCTGAGCAGCTATTAGAAACAAAATATACCAAAAATGTATTCAAGGACTTGAATATGAGCTCTGGTAGCTTTAACTCTTAAAAATATCCTTAAAAACAAAAAAGTAGAATCTGAAGCTGGTGACTGTCAAATCTCAAACACATGATTGGTTCTTCAACATTCAATCTGAGGCGTGTCAGATGACGAAGACTGGAATACAAAGTCAAAAAGTTTAACCAATAGAAGAGGTTGGACTTTTGTAGGTGGAAAGTAAATGCAGATTCAGTCAACAGACCATTTTCCTCAGATATCAACGGCAACTGGCTTAACTACAGGTAAAGTAAAAAAAAAAAAAAAAAAGTAAATGAGTAAATATTTATTAGTTCATGTATTTATTTTTATTTTGTGAATGTTATCAGATTGTTTTAAAAAAAGATCTGTCTGGACATAACTAAACACTGTTACTTTAGCAGTTTGTCAGTAAATTACACTTTAAGGTGTACTCAATTAAATTAATGAATTAATTTCTGTTTAATCATTTAGTGCACACTTTTTGTCCAATAAAATTTGCATTTTACAAACTGCCTAGACAACTCTGTATTGATGTAGAGTTACATGCTTTGCTCGGCAGCTCAAATATTTTGTATCAGTGAGGCCATGAAATTTAAAAAGAGCCCACAGATTATTAGAATATCTGTAGAATGCAGATATAAAATATCTATAGAAGCAGTAGAATGACAAAATACACACTGGCACCCTTTTTTTTTCTTTTTTTTTCAGACACCAACTTATCCCAAAATGCTGCATCATTTTCTGATTCTCTCTGCAGTTTGTGCCATGGTCATACCAAAGCGTGCGTATCACTCTCCCCACATATGTGATTTCAGAGACTGTTCATCTCAAACCAGATTGTAGAAATAATTTTTAAGGGAAACCAATTCTATATAAAAAAAAGAAAAAAAGAAATAAATTACATAAAATACTTGAGTTATGTCTGAATGACGTACGTGATTTTGTCACACAGATTTTTAGCTGTTACTCTCTCTTCAGCTTTACCTGACTTTTACTCTTATTCACCTGCCGTTGGGTATGGCAGTGGCAATGAATTTTCCACTGCACACGAGGGTCACATCACTGGTATCAGAGTTTGGGAATTCTTCTGGGGAAGCTTTATCAGTGGGTACGTTTTCTCAAGTACAAATGGACAGTCTGATTTTTTTAATAAATCAGAAAAAGAGTAAATAAAATTATGCTTCTGAAAGATGGCACTGAATTCCATTTATTATTAAATTAATATATTTGCCATTTCTTATGGTCTGTGTGTTCCTCTATTATCTATTTGATTTTGAATTACCTTTTTTTAGGATCCAGCTGAGATACGACAGTAACTGGATGGAAATTGTTGGTTCAAGTTATGGCACTAAAATGGAGATGGAACTCTTTTACAAAGAATCCATTACTCAGGTGTCTGGAAAGTATTACAATGGCTACATCTATGAGCTTATATTTGTCACTAATCAGGGACGCTACTTTAATGTGGGACTGCCTGCTGGAAGCTCGTTTAACTTCTACCCGACCCACAGAGAAAGTGAACTACGTTTTCTTAGTGGTCGACAGGATGGTGGTGCCATCACATCCATTGGGGCTCACTGGGCCATGGTTCACAACTGTGTTTGAAAAATGTAATCATTGTGCCAGTCATCTTTCTTTCTTCCCAGTACAGCAAACAATGTAGTAAATTATGAAAAATTGACAGCTCACAAAATTGTATAAAATAAATATGAATAAAAACATACTAAAATGCTCTTATGGAGGAATCTTGAAGTTATTGGACTGTCCTGTGTTTTGGCCCTCTTATGTAAAATTAGGGAATTTGTGGCATCATCAATCTAATTAAATGTTTGTTCACAACATTATTTAATTTGTCTGGTCCTTATTGCTACACATTTTTAGAAATTTGAGCAACAAACTCTCTCTCATTAATCTCAAATTTCTTTGGGTATTTTCCTACAATTTTAAGTGTGTCTAGTCAGAACTAAGAGACCCTGCAATGCAACAAAACTGTGGGAAGAAGGAGCGACGCGGGGGGCGGCTGGAGTGGCGTGCTTTCTGTTGAAAGCAAGCCGCGACCGCAATGTTGCCATGGTCATGCCCTCGCAGTGAGAGCATGAACCATCCACAAACGCTGCCTCGGTGTGATCGCAACCCAGACACACGAGACAACGCCTGTGGCCATCTGAAGCGGAGAGCACTCTACCGCATCCAGGAACTACACAGGGGCAGAATGGCATCTTTATAAAGACGCGTCCTGAAAAGGACTTTCAACGCCGCTGTGTAAAGCTCTTTTAGAGGAAAATACTCTTTTATAGAGAAAATCAACTCTTAACTCTCTTGTGCTGTCAAAGCGCCCAGGGGCAAGCTGCACTGCCATTCAGAGAAGGAGAAAAGCCACTGAAGTGCGCCGTAGATCCAACAGCAGGCAGAGCGTCAGAGGAACAGAAGCAGGAACTGGTGTGTGACTCGCAGTTGGCTGCATACATGACCATCGGCTCCGAAGAAAATTTCTGAATGAACTCGACATATTTCCCCGCTTTTATACCCGTATGTCTGGGGTGGGGTATGCAAATACTGTCTGCCAACTTCTCATTGGCCTTTTTTCATAGACCAGAGGCATATTCGGCGCTCAAGAGAGACCCCTAGTGTCGCTTCTTCGACACACCGTCAAAGAGAGCGACAGATGGTGAACTAAGAGACCCTGCAATGCAACAAAACTGACATAAAAAAATCGATCATAAAATCTCTTAGTTCATTCAAATCTGCAGTAACATGGTATGGTAATAATGTTTCAGATGGAATTATTATTATTATGGCACTTTGATATACATACCATGGCTTTGAATGATCGCCATATTTATAACCATGGATAGTACATTACATTATCATGTTACGTGTCCTAAAACTTGATATTACCATAGCATTGTGTCCAAAAGCATTACAGTTAGGGAAGACAAGAACTATAATATGACTAACATAAATAAATAAAAAAAAAAGATAAACCTTTCAATGACATTGCCTACAATGACAGAAAATATGCATAACATAATTTTATACTATACATAATTACTCATTGCATATTGAATATCTTGCATAACATACATTATCATAAATAAATATAATCCAAAAATTGCAAAGAAAAAAACAAAACAACAAAAAGCTCTTATTAATAATGCTGCATATATATTATTAATTTTGCAATAGATTTTATTTGTTTTGTGGGTACGTTTTTATTGTCTGTCTTTCCATCAGATCGTTATGGTTTCTGTTTCTGTTTGTGTAAGAAACAATAAAGGACATTCTTTACATGCACAAATACCTAAAGCTGGAAGTCATTCAGCTGCATTCCAGCTATTGAGCCAGGTGAACCAGCTTCATTCCACTGATCAATGTCATATGATTTGTCAGTACCATATAGACATAAAAGAGTGAAGAATGTTCATCTAGAACATTTGTCCTTTTTCAAGAATTTTAAAATTTTGATAGCAACCAAAGCTAAACCATACACAAATCAATAAAATAAATTAAATAGAACATATTCGTACTTGTTCTTAGGATTTTAATTTAAATTTGTATTATTAATCTGGTAAAAAAAAAAAAAAAAAAGTACAAAAAGGTATTAAGTCATGTTTTTCTGTAAGATTTTTTTTTTTTTAATGTTTTGAATATTTTACTGTAAAGCACTAAAGTAAACTAAACTCAAATAATAAAAAAAAGTTACATATTGTATATTAAACTGGGTTTAATCTTGACCTTAGTACCAAATCTTGTTGTGAGACCAAAACATTCCATCTCAGGTGTGTCATAAAACAGAATGGAAACAAAGGCATAGCATCTAACCAATAGACGAGGTTTGAATAGCAAGAGAGAATATATGGTTTTGTCAGCAGACAAATATCAACCATATCAAGTGTAACTGCAGGTAAATTGCATTATATTTCTGAAACAATGTAAAAGTCTCTTTTTTTTATGTGTATCTTTTGAATAATTATATACAGCTATTACAAATAATATTTGTCTTTTTTTCAGGAACAGTTATTTATTATTTTCATGTTCATGGATACATGCAAAACAATTATATTTATTTAGCAACAGTTTGTCAATATGTAATGCACTTATTTGTCGGCTAGCACTTGTTCTTTTCATTCAAAGCAATGCAAAACAAATAGCAGAAATTACTTGAGCAAACCAAGGTCAGGAGCCTCATTTAATGACAAAAAGCAGAACAACAACAACAGGACACAAAGGCTCAAAAACTTTGGAAGTGATGCCATGCAAGTTACAGATCCATTTGGGCTCTGTTCATGACTGGAATAACCTGAAAGACAATACATTTATGTATTCACTGTTAAATGAGTAAACATCTCCTTATTTGTTTTATTCCTTAGATTCTTAGTGTGTGCTGGACAATAACATATTGCAAAATGCTGCATCTTATCATGCTTCTCTCAGGAGTTTGTAATGTGGCCATGGCTATGCGTGAGTATCCTCAACACTCATTATCTAATCAAATATGCAAAGTCACACATCACAAACTGATGTAAGGAATAAGTTAACTATACCTGCATAGCAAACACCTCATCAGGTTGAGCATACTGCCAATGGAACAACAAAAAATTAATTAGTAATATTTTTTTTTTTAAAAAACAAGATATTTATTGTACATTCTCTCAATAACTGCACAATGATGAAATGGGAGAGTGACTTCAATGTACTTCACCCAATAACATGTTTAGGCAGACTCTGGTATTAATTGTAACCTGATAGATCTGTTCTTTTAGCAATGAAAGACATACAGAGATTTGACAAACAGACTTATAGCTGTTATTCCCTCTTTCAGCTTTACCTAATTTTTACTCCTACTCACTTGCTGTTGGGGATGGCAGTGGAAATGCATACTCCACTGCACATGTGGGTCGCATCACTGGAATCAGAGTCTGGGAATATTCTAGCTCACACATTAGTGGGTAAGTGGTAAATGGACACTGATCATCTATAGAGACCACTGTTTTCAAAAGAGCAAGAAAAGGAATGTGAAATAATTTTGACTGAATAAATGAATAAAGCCTAAATAGTTGCATAGATGCTAAGAAATTTTCATTAAAAAGGGCTGCTTTAGAACACTAGAGTCATTGAAAAGCAACTGTCATTATTGGCAAAAAAATTAGCAGATTTCTGTCAATTGTGTCTTTGTAAAGAATTATCTCTGGTTTATATAATATTTGATTCCTTATGGTCTTGCATTGTATATGCTTGCATGATAAATTAGAGCACTGATGATGACACATATCTGTTTAGAATCCAGCTGAGATATGACCGTGACTGGACAGAAGTGATCGGTGAAAATTATAGCACTCTAATGGAGATGACACTCCTTGACAATGAATCCATCATTCAGGTGTCTGGAAAGTATGACAATGGGTACATCTATGAGTTGATGTTTGTCACCAATCATGGGCGATCATTTAAAGTGGGGCAGCCTTCTGGAACTTCATTTAACTTCTACCCGACCCATGATGGAAGTGAACTGCGTTTTCTCAGTGGTCGACAGAATGGCGGTGGCATCACCTCTATTGGTGCTCACTGGGCTGTGAACCACACCAATGCCACCAATGTAATGGCTTTGGGTAGTGCAAGCCCAGCTCTGCCTTGAAATGAATACATTTTACTGAATTCTTCCTGCCAACACTAATGAAATGTCTAACTTTTTAATTTCTGTTCACATTTTATGCAAACTTCTCTTTCAACATGATAAACTTGTTTTGTGAATTTCAGCCTATACTTTATGTTGAGTGGGTGTTCCAAAATAAACTCAAGGAATCTTTAGTCTGAATAAAAAACTGAACAGCATTATTATAATTGTCTTGCCTTTATTACTACCCATTACACTTTGAGCAAAATTGTACAGGACATTGTAAAGGGGGTTAAGGGAAAGGAGGAGGCGAGAACTGGCTTGACGATATAAATAATATTTTAATTATGAACTTAAACAAAAGACACAAACACATACATGACGGACATGTCCGTAAACAAACTCTCTCTCCCGCGCAATCTTCCGCAGTTGGCATTTATCCCTCTCGTAGGCTTGATTAGCCTGATACGGGACCGAGTGTGTATAAATCACGACCCGGCCCCGCCCTCCGCCTTGCCACATTCATTTAAAGTCAACATGAGAAGTGCAGCCAACTTTCAGAAACTTCTTAATTGGTTTCATATCTACATTTCTTGTCACAGTCAGGGGAGGATTATGACTAGCAAGGGCCCTGGGGCCAATTTTCTTTTATCTGCTTTAAGATTCTCTTTCTTTCTCTTACTGTAAGACCTGTAAATATATCTAACTTACTAAATTTACTTTACACTTTCAGACAAGGTTTTGTCAAACCAGCATTATAATTTGTCTAAACAAACATAATGTTTCTAGATCAAAATATCAATATCTTCTTTTTCCAAACAACCTATGCCCAGTTATTTTTACTTGTGTGTGTGTTTGTATGTAAAATTGGGAAGAAATGCAGTTATAGCAATGAATATTATAATAAATATTTTTGATCGACAGCACTTTTCATACAATCATAAAGCTTAACCCTATAAAGCCACATAGCCCTGTTGGGGCCACATATTCAAGTATGAAATAATAGTCATAAAATGATAATTTATAAGAGTGGCAAAAAAATGTCATTAGAAACATAGTCATAGTCACAGGGCCCTATTGAGGGGGCCTTTTATAAGCTGACAGCCATGGGGGCCACATATTCAAGTGTTTATAAACATTTGTTTTCAAAGTTGATGGGCTGCCCGACATTGCACCTTATCATTTATACAAATATTTTGCATATATATATATATATATATATATATATATATATATATATATATATATATATATATATATATACATTTTTTTAATATATATACATAAAATGTTGTTATTGTTGTTCATCTTCTGTGACTCACTCAATGTTGAATGAAGTGGCACAAGGGGTCTTCCTGGAACAACAAACATACCTCTGAACCTGAGAAAAGGCCAATGTCAAGTTGGCAGACAGAATTTGCATGCCCCGCCCCGGACATACAGGTATAAAGGGAAGCGGGGAAGCGAGTGCCAGTCAGAATTTTTCTTTGGAGCCGAACGGTTGTGCAACAGCAACCTGAGTTCACCACTGTTTCACTCACCTCTACTGGCGATAAGCTCTGCTGTTGAATCTACGGCGCGTTTCCAGCAGGCATTCTCTCTCTCTACCTGCTGTGCATTCCACGCCCCTGGGCGCTTCGACAGCACTTTCATTGCCTGAAAGAGTGTTTTTCCCCTGCTAAAAAGTGTTTATTTCCTCTAAAAGAGTTTGAGTTCCCACTCATAAAAGAGTAATACACAGCAGGCTTTGAGCGACCTTTTCAGGACGCATGTTTTTAAAGATGTCTCTTAGCCTCTGTATAGTTCCTGGATGCGGTTGATTTCTTTCCACTTCTAGCGGTCATAAAAGCTGCCTCGCGTGCCTGGGCTGCGATCTCATGCAGGCAGCGTTTTATGAATGGTTCATGTCCTCAGTGCGAGAACATAGCCATGGCAACATTGCGGTCGCGGCTTTCTTTTCTCACTAGAGAAAGCCACTTCAGCCACACACCCCCCCACCCCCCCGCGTCGTTCCTTCTTTCCACGAGATTGAGGATGACCCGGCTGGCAATTTGGGGATGACAACGGGCTCCCCACGAACCACCCGCCCCCCGGCACGCTTGCTTGCTTCCGTCCGAGCTCGGGATGAGTGATTCTCCCTTGATCCCCCGGAATTGGTTGACGACATCGCCGCTGCATCGGAGAGCGTCACAGCGGCATCTGATGCTGATCATCTGGGCTGCCACCTACGGCTTCGACCAGTCAGAGGCTGACGCGCAGATGTCCTCTATGCTTACCTGGGCCTCACCTTGAGTGTGAGGCTGGACTGGAAACCTCCGTCCCCACTTCATGGCTACTCGATCGGTTCCTCGGGTCAGGGCGCCGCTCATAGTCATGCCAATCCCCCCCCGGTTCCGTTCTTCCTGGAAGTTATGACGATCTGACGCGGTCGTGGAGGGCACATTTTACATCCTGGAACCGACCCCTCCGCTCTCACTACCCTGGATGGCAGTGCAACAGAGCGGTTGCGATCCACTTGTTTCCCGGGACCACCCGGGACTCCCCTCCAGAGCCTGTAGAATGATGTCATCACTGACCTAAAAAGTCTACAGCGCCACCGGACAGGCCACCTTCGCCCTGCATGCTAAACAGTCTACAGCGCCACCGGACAGGAGGCCTACGCCCTGCATGCCATGGCTCTCCTGTAAGTTCACCAAGCCAAGGCACTCAAAGATCTGCACCTGGGTAGTTCCGACCCCGACGTGCTGCAAGAACTGCTCTCTGCCACTGACCTCGCTCTCAGAGCCACGAAGGTCAAAGCGCAGGCACTCGATGGCCACCCTCGTGGTCCAGGAACGTCACCTCTGGCTGAACATGATTGAGATGCATGACGTTGATAAGGCGCGTTTTCTCAATGCCCCCGTCTCCCAGCTTAGCCTCTTCGGCGACACCATCGACAACTTTGCCCAGCAGTTTTTGGTGGTGATGAACTAGCATACTATGTCTGATCGCTGATGGCCCAGCTCTCAGCCCCAGTGTCGAGCACCTCGCAGGTGGCATACGCCCCCGTCTCCAGGACCCCTTCCAGGGACAGGAAAGCTCTGAAGCGCTCCTGAGACGGGCGACCCAGACAGTCTGGAGCTGGTACCAAGACCACTCCGTCCCCCAGTGGAGGGCCGGGAGGAGAATCCTTGTTTCTTTTGCCGCACCGCCTTTGGGCGGCGGCACCCACATTCTCAATAGTGATTTCCTCACTCCCTGGGTCATCCAGATGGTGCACGCCGTTCTCATGGCACCCCAGCCCCAAAACTCTACAGTCCCGGCTCCCCAGACACAGTTTCCATGCCTCCGGCCACACAACTGCTCAGCCCTGGCAGGCCGCCGCTGATGAGTTCTGAAGATGCCTCTCTAGGACCTCTTCCTCAGTCTCTAACCCACCCCCTGCCGGGTGCATAGAGCAAGGTAAGTGCTTTGAGTCTTTCCTCAGCACCCAAGCCTCGGGACGCTCTTCTGCCTCCCGACGCGCTATTACCTGGTCCCTCCCGCCGCGAAGCCCCGCCCAGTATGTCAAAAGTGATCATCCCATTAGTTTGGATGCATGGCTTTCACTTCCCAATCGTTGCTCTGGCTGGCCAGGACCATCCGACTCGGCTACGTGATTCAGTTCACCCAGCTCTCGTCTCGTGCGGCGAGAAAGCCAGCACCTTACTAGCAGAGATCACGACCCTGCTCATCAAGTATGCGATAGAGCCCATCCCTCCAGCTGAGATGGAGAAGGGTTTCTACAGCCATTACTTCATCGTACCCCAAAAAAGCGGCAGGTTGCTAGTTCTCTTGGACCTGCGAGTTCTCAACCGGGCCTTACACAGACTCCCATTCAAAATGCTCACGCAGAAACAGATTCTTACCTGCATTCGACAGCTATATTGGTTCGCGGCGGTTGACCTGAAGGATGCATACTTCCATGTCCCCATTCTGCCTCATCACATTTGACGGCCAGGCGTATCAGTACAAGGTCCTCCCCTTCGGCCTGACCCTGTCCTCACATGCCTTCCCGAAGATCGCAGTGGCAGCTCTTGCCCCACTAAGGGAAATGGGCATCCGCATACTGAACTACCTCGATGACTGGCTAATCCTGGCTCACGCTTGAGAGTTACTGTGCACTCACACGGACCAGGTGTTCAGGCACCTCAGACGTCTAGGGCTTCAGGTCAACTGGGAAAAGAGCAAGCTCGTTCCGGTTCAGCGCATCTCTTTTCTCGGCATGGAGGTAGACTCAGTCTCAATGACAGTGCGTCTCACCAACGAGTGCACTCAGTCAGTGCTCAGGTTCCTCGCTCTCTTCGAGCCAGGCAAAGCGATTCCTCTAAAACAATTCCAGAGGCTCCTGGGGCATATGGCATCCTCAACTGCAGCCGCGCCGCTCGGGTTGATGCATATGAGACCGCTTCAGCACTGGCTACAGACTCGAGTCCCGAGATGGGCATGGCACCACGGCACATACCGCGAGACAATCACCCCTTCTTGCCATCAGACTTTCAACCCTTGAACAGACCTCTGTTTTCTGTGGACCGGAGTCCCCTTGCAGCAGGTATCCAGGTGACCACAGACACATCTTGACAGGGTTGGGGTGCCGTGCAATGGGCACGCTGCCGCTGGCCTCTGGTCAGGACGCCGGCAGCATTGGCACATCAGCTGCCTAGAGATGTTGGCTGTATCGCTTGCCCTACGGAGGTTTCTCCCACTAATCCGGGGAAAGCACGTCTCGATCCGTTCAGACAGCACCGCAACGGTAGCGTACATAAATCGCCAAGGTGGCATGCACTCTCATCATATGTCACAACTCGCCTGCCATCTCCTCCTTTGGAGTCAGCCGCGAATCAGGTCACTGCATGCCACTCACATTCCTGGCAACCACAACACGGCGGCGGATGTGCTGTCGTGGCAGGTTTCTCCCAGCAGAGAGTGGAGGCTCCACCCCCAAATGGTCCAGCTGATATGGGACCAATTCAGCCTCCTCAGGGATGCGGGGAACCTAATGTGACACCTCTTTGGGGGCGTTGGGGAGGGCTACGTGCAGCCGACACAGTTGCCTCTAGCAAGCAGTAGCCTGTTCAGAGGGAAGGAACGAGGTGTTGTTTCCCTCCTGCCACAGCACTAGTCCTACAACTGTAAACGGCCGCACCTTATTTTCGGCTCCTCAGTGCAAAATCCTTACTGGCACTCGCTGCCCCACTTCCCTTTATACCCGTATGTCCGTGGCAGGGCATGAAAATTCTGTCTGCCAACTTGACATTGGCCTTTTCTCAGGTTCCCTCAGGGAACGGAGGTTACAACAGTAACCATGACATTATTTATTTTTCAATGCATGGATTAGTGGTATTCTTTTACCATGTTGGTAATTTATATATTACGCCATGCAGTAAGTACAGTGCTGACTATTAAAGGCTGATTTTTATGCAGAAAATGTTGCTGTTAACGTTTGTAAAAGATCTGATGTGAAGTAAACAAGTCATCTGTATCCTCAAATACTGGTTAGTTATTTCATAGAGGAAACCACACAAATGTTCTGTGAATAAATTGTAGAGAATCTAATATTAGCATATGTTTTTATCTGCCATGAGTCATTTGGAATCAATTCATTTCAAGTTCTCTTATGAGTGTTCACGAGAAACGCCCCATTGTTATGTACAAAAATGTGGCACTGCAAGGATGAAGCTGTGTCGCACGAACATGACAAGGTCAATGAAAGTATAATACTAAAAAGCAAAACTTTTAAAATACATTTAACATGAAAAGCTGAAAGAAAATATCAGTCCCACAAACATAGCCAACAAAAATAATGTGAATCAAGTTAATCCACATTTATTAAAGGAATTCAACTAAATGGAATCAGCTGTGTTTATTTTGTATTTTTAAGTACAATATTAGACTAAGCACACATTTCAGGTATTTTGGATTAAGTTCTGAAAGTTATTCTCAAAAATATTTTAAAGCAGAATTTTTAAATAAAAAAAGCAAAAAGTTGGTGGCTGTGAAAACTCTTGGAACATACACCATTGTTTGTGAGTTCTAAACATCTGAGGAGTGTCACAATATGAAAACTGGAACACAAAGGCACAATGCTTAACCATTAGAAGTGGTTTGACAAGCAGCAGAGACTCAACACAGGCTCAGTCAATAGACAAATCTCCTCAACAGGCTATCATCCACAACAAGATTAAGTGCAGGTATTCATACATTTCTTTTTTTAGCCATCATATTTATCAATAGATTTGCATGTGTCTATGTACATATCAAAACACTGATTATTTATCAGCAGTATGTTAAATGAAGCTAATTAATTAATTGTGTTATTAGTTATCATTGAACATTTAACAGATATTTTTCATGCTTGTTCAGTTTACTTAAATATAACTAAAACATCAAAATTCTAGACCAATTTGTTACAACTTTATTTAATTTAATCCATTTAAATGTGTAAAATTGAGGTTTATTTTATCAATTTTAGTTGGGACTACATTATTATGATATTTTTTTGTGGTGTTAATGTAGCATTGATAAAACTGGTCAGTGGATTTCCATTTCCTCAAATCTCTTCCTATTCTCATTTTACTCACAAATGCAGTCAATAGCACTTAATTTCAACTTTCATTTTTAGGGTTGTGTGTCTTGCTCAGTCAGTAGTGTCATAACCCATTGATAAAGATTGTATAGAGTAGAGTAAAAACACTGGCAGCCAAGAATTTTCAATTTAGTAAGTAAACATCTCATTTATATTATATCCTTAGTTTTTTTTTAGAGTGTGGTAGACAACAACCTTTCCCAAAATGCTGCACCTTTTTCTGATTCTTTCTGCTGTTTGTACCATTGGCAAGACCTTGCGTGAGTATCACTCACAACACATCTGTGATAAGTATGCATTATCAAATAAATTCAGATTTGCCTTAAACACTAAGGTATTACAACAAGACCACCAAGTATTATACAACAGTATTTTTAATTGGTGGGGATTATACACTTTGTACCATTCTGACTTAGCGATAGCTTTTGAAATTAATTAATAATACATATAAAATATTAACTGTTGCCCCAAATATGAAATGTGTTATTTCAATCTAACTTATAACACATAAACATGTATGATAAACAGATTTTATTGTTTGCCTTTAGTAATTTATTAATTTTATTACATAAAGTATACTGTTTTGTCTCATATTTGTTAACTCCATCTTTCAGCTTTACCTGATCTTTTCTCCTACTCACCGGCTGTTGGAGGTGGCAGTGGGAGTGAATTTACAACTGCACATGAAGGTCAAATCACTGGTATCAGGGTTTGGGAATACTCTAACTACTATATCACTGGGTACGTTTGCTCAAGCAACACTTTACAGTCTAGATTGTCCATACCTGTAACTTTTAAAAGAACCAGAAAATAAAATTATGTTTTTGTAAAATGTTGAAAACATACTTGAAGAATTCTTCAAGGTTTAGACTAAGAGTTACACTCTGTGATCTTTTTGTGCCTTGATCACATATTTGTTTAGGCTCCAGCTGAGATACGACAGTAACTGGACGACAGTGGTTGGTAGAAATGATAATGGCCCTCCAATGGTGATGGAACTCTATGACAGAGAATACATTGTTCAGATCTCTGGAAAGCACAATAATTATGTCTACGAGCTTGTGTTTGTCACTAATCAGGGGCGCTTCTTTAAAGTGGGGCAGCCTTCTGGTACCTCATTTAACTTCTACCCAACCCACAGAGGAAGTGAAGTGCGTTTTCTCAGTGGTCGACAGGATGGCAATGGTATCACCTCCATAGGGGCTCACTGGGCCATACATAACTATGACACACCTGTGTCCACACCTGTGAAACTTATTGGCTAATAGTTCTTCTTTAAATTAATCAGTTAATCTAATATATAGAAAAGATTATTTCTTTCAATTTGATGATATTGATTATGAATGATTATAGTAGTCTGTGATAGGTTTAGGAGGTATTGTTATATAATCTCAGTCAGTTTGTTTTATTCAAGAAATTCCATAAATAAAGATAATGATGAATTTCAAAGATAATGTAACACGTAATAGGGGGGTAGTATGATTTTCTCCCCATATACAGTATATAGTACATGATATTACTTATTGGAAGAATGAAGTTAGCTACAGAGACATGCAAAATCAGTCAGTCAGATATCAAGGATCAATGTTTCACAATGTGAGTAAAAGTTTGTTATGAAGGATGGAATGTCCCTATATTTTACTTTCTTGAGGACTGTTATGGTCTCTTGTTTTTCAATTATGGTGATGATAGTTTTTTTATAAAAAAAAAATGTCATTTTTTTTTTCATTTTACTTTCTTGCTTTGACAATGTTTTCATAAAATTTGTATCTATTTTTTCCCATCAAAATATCTACGGTGGGACTTGTGATACAATTAAATGCAAAAAGTTGGAACATAGCATATTTATTTTTCCCTGCCATGTGACAGAACTTTCATGAAGAAAAACTCTCATAACAACCTCTTTGTTCATTATAAAGTGTAAAAAGACATTTGGCCGTTGTTACATACAGTACAATATGCCACCAACATCAAATACATCAAATAAAAAATACTTTTTTAGTTACATTAATTTTTTAACTATTTTGTAACTGATTTCCCTGGATAATAAGTGACATCAAAAAATCGTATAGTATTTTTGTTGCAATAAACATTTTTGTTGTTGCGAGTGTCACATTTTTACCAGACACACAAATACACAGATACACAAAATCTGCCAATGAGTCGTTGTATGTGGGAAAAAACTAGTCTGACAGTGTAACCAAAAGTGCAAACACTGGATTTAAATGTTAATTATATTTATAATAATAAGCATTTAAATGTTGCTTCATGGCTTTGTGTGATTGAAAAACCTAACAGACATATTGGACACCAAACACACACATCCTCATTTAGAAATTACTTTTTGAGTGACCCTATGCTTTCATGTGTTCATGTTGAAAAAATTATTATATATAAAATTATATATATTATTATATCTATATATTAATTCTAGTCCTTGGATGAGAGATGTTCTGTGAGTACTGATGTATCAGAACATCAGAGATCCACTGTTTGTATCACTCCGCTTGAGTGCATGCCATTCTAAATGGTTGTGTCTAGAAGGGATCCCTCTTTCGTCAACTGTTATGTATAGTCTAAGTATGTGTAACTACTTGCATCAGTTAACTATGTTCATCAAAAGAACGACATACAAAGTTAAAGATCAGTTCAAGATGGCTAGCAAAATAACAACGAATGTGTCCCTACTCAAAATATACATCCACTGTGGTGCGAATGCAACCTTTGTTAATTAAAATATAAAGTTGCATATGGGTGGATTTGAACATTTAATCTTTTTAGCAATGGTCCAATAAACTACCACTAGACCACCCAGTCAGACTCTTTTTCTAGCATTGACTGATATACTTTCCCACTGACTTTCAATATCTCATAACCGACAAAAGCACACATACAGATGAAGTTATCAAATTTATTATGTTAAATATTTATTTTAGAGCTTGAATTGATCATTAAGAATGACTATTTATCAAAACAGATAATTCAAAATAACCTTTAACTAGTGCTCATCGATACTGTGCGACTTCAAGTGCTGTGTATAATCTGTAGAATTGTAGAATCTTGCAAGATTGATGAGAGAGGGATCCCTTCTAGATACAATCATTCTAAACTAAAGAGCAGTGCAGATGTATAAAGAGATATCCATCTTTTTCCTGAACGTGCAAGTGTTCCACGATTGGATTGTTTTCAATTTCCAGTCTCCAGTGTTTTCACTCGCATCAGAGTATATTCTTAGCGGGTAATGTAATATTTAAGGTATTACATTTGTAAAAATTGTCAAAAAACATTCTTCACAGAGTACAGATGACCATTTATATATATACACTCACCTAAAGGATTATTAGGAACACCATACTAATACTGTGTTTGACCCCCTTTCGCATTCAGAACTGCCTTAATTCTACGTGGCATTGATTCAACAAGGTGCTGAAAGCATTCTTTAGAAATGTTGGCCCATATTGATAGGATAGCATCTTGCAGTTGATGGAGATTTGTGGGATGCACATCCAGGGCACGAAGCTCCCGTTCCACCACATCCCAAAGATGCTCTATTGGGTTGAGATCTGGTGACTGTGGGGGCCATTTTAGTACAGTGAACTCATTGTCATGTTCAAGAAACCAGTTTGAAATGATTCAAGCTTTGTGACATGGTGCATTATCCTGCTGGAAGTAGCCATCAGAGGATGGGTACATGGTGGCCATAAAGGGATGGACATGGTCAGAAACAATGCTCAGGTAGGCCGTGGCATTTAAACGATGCCCAATTGGCACTAAGGGGCCTAAAGTGTGCCAAGAAAACGTCCCCCACACATTACACCACCACCACCAGCCTGCACAGTGGTAACAAGGCATGATGGATCCATGTTCTCATTCTGCTTACGCCAAATTCTGACTCTACCATCTGAATGTCTCAACAGAAATCGAGACTCATCAGACCAGGCAACATTTTTCCAGTCTTCAACTGTCCAATTTTGGTGAGCTCTTGCAAACTGTAGCCTCTTTTTCCTATTTG
Organism: Moxostoma hubbsi; assembly: GCA_032164185.1. Classification (NCBI taxonomy): domain Eukaryota; kingdom Metazoa; phylum Chordata; class Actinopteri; order Cypriniformes; family Catostomidae; genus Moxostoma; species Moxostoma hubbsi. The sequence continues at coordinate 14,809,450 of JAVLUX010000015.1, read as the reverse complement.
TAGTGGAGATGAGTGGTACCCAGTGGGGTCTTCTGCTGTTGTAGCTCATCCACCTCAAGGTTGTGCGTGTTGTGGCTTCACAAATGCTTTGCTGCATACCTCGGTTGTAACGAGTGGTTATTTCAGTCAAAGTTGCTCTTCTATCAGCTTGAATCAGTCGGCCCATTCTCCTCTGACCCCTAGCATCAACAAGGCATTTTCGCCCACAGGACTGCCGCATACTGGATGTTTTTCCCTTTTCACACCATTCTTTGTAAACCCTAGAAATGGTTGTGCGTGAAAATCCCAGTAACTGAGCAGATTGTGAAATACTCAGACCGGCCCGTCTGGCACCAACAACCATGCCACGCTCAAAATTGCTTAAATCACCTTTCTTTCCCATTCTGACATTCAGTTTGGAGTTCAGGAGATTGTCTTGACCAGGACCACACCCCTAAATGCATTGAAGCAACTGCCATGTGATTGGTTGATTAGATAATTGCATTAATGAGAAATTGAACAGGTGTTCCTAATAATCCTTTAGGTGAGTGTATATCATTGGACTCAAGCCGGGGCAACATCTGGAAAAAACCTGCGGTCTGAGAATTTTGTCCATGAGATGCTGAAACGTGGCCAGGGCCCTGAACAAACCGAGCAGAAGAGTCACAAACTGGTGTAAGCAGAATGGTGTGGAAAATATGTTTTTTTGGAGTTAAAGGGATCTGCCAAAAATCCTTTGTAAAATCCATTGTCAAATAAAATTTAGCTGTGCAATCCTAGGCATTAGGATGGTATGGATAGGAATGGTGCTTTTTGGGTGGCTGGTGGATTCACCAACTGACATTCACGACACGCTGCACACCACTTGCAAACATCCCTGTTAATCCCCGGCCATTATTTGGTTAAGAATTTTGTTGTGACTTAGATGAACAGGTTTCCTGACGGCTCTTCGGTACTAATAATTGGGTTGCATTTTCTTTTGTTTGAGTGTCCTGCGTCGCTCGATACAACCAGACTTTAATAATTGAAAAATATGAAAACGCTGTTCCTGCTCCAGGCATAAATTCATGAGGACCTGATGTTGGTTCTGCTAGATGCTGCTGAGGAACTTGATTAGTTTGCCTAGTGGTGAAGGCCATTTAGACAAAATTGCCACTAACATAAACAATATGCATGTTGACATAATTCTAGTGGGATAAAATCACTTGCTAACATTTTCTGTCAAGTTATAGCCACTATATATATTTTTTAAGCTTTACATTTGTGCTTATAAACCCTACACAAATTAGCCCCATTAATTTCCATTGGTAAGTGCCTCTCTGTAACCTCGATTTTTGCTTGTTCTTTTTAAGAAAAGGAGGGACAAGTCAAAATAAATTTTTGTGGTAATCAACATTATACCATAAATGCTCTGTCAACCTAGTCCCACGGCAATTGCTTTCCTCATATACATGGTTTTAAACTGTTCAATATTCTGAGCATCTCATGCACATTTTATTAAACATATATTTCATGGAGGTCGATGTATTTGCTGTCTTAAACAAATCATTAAATTGTTTTCTCCTTATGAGAAAATATATTTTAAAATGACACACAAAGACAAGGTTAACTATTTTATTAGAAAAGAAAAAAACTGCCTGACATCGCAAAACAAAAAATCACATACCATGAACACAAAATCAACAACAACAATTAAAAAAAACTATGCAAATGACCAAACAATGCAACCATATTATTCATGACCCAGTGCATGCGTCTTTTTAAATATGTCTTTCCACCTTTGTGTAGTTTCTGGATGCGGCAGATATCTCTCCGCTTCTGACGGGCGTAAGAGCTGCCTCGCGTGTCTGGGCTGCAATCACACGCAGGCAGCGTTTTATGAATGGGTCATGTTCTCAGTGCCCCACACAGCTATTCTACACCCCCCCCCACCCCCACCAGGTTCCTTTCTTCCCGGAAGTGCATGACGAGTTGATGAAGCCATGGAGGGCACCTTTTACTGCCCGAAACTGGATTCCTCGCTCTTCCACTCTCACTACCCTCGACAGTGGAGCAGTCCCTTAAGCTGTCTCCACCCTGCATGCCATAGCCCTCCTGCAAGGCCACCAGGCCAAGGCACTTAACGATCTGAACTTGGGTAGTCCTGATCCTGATGTGCTGCAGGAACTGCACTTGACGACCAACCGCGCCCCCCGGGCAACTAAGATCACAGCGCCGGCACTTGGACAGGCGATGCCCACACTCGTGATCCAGGTAACACATCTGTGGCTGAACATTTTCGAGATGCGGTACCCCGACAAAGCCTGCTTTCTCAACGCGCCCTTCTCCCAGTTCGGCTTATTCGGTGACACCGTTGAAGACTTTGCCCAGCAGTCTTTGGCAGTGAGGAAGCAGAGAGAGGCCATATCCCACATCATGCCTCGTCATCGTTCCAGCACGAGCCGTGCTTTGTCTGCTCGCCGAGAGCATTCCCCAGGCAGCTCAGCTTCAACCAATTATTTTGTGGGAGATGACTGTGTAGTAAGATCAATCTAGCTTTTTTTTAATGGTTAGTTTACATACATAATATCCGTATCTAAATGCTATAACCTACATGAAATGTTTTAGTCGGGACTGAACAACTGATCCTGTTCATAAATTGAATTTATTGTTCTTGTGTAGGAAATAACGATGTTTTAGCAGCCACACAATAAAATGTAGCATACAAAAAGATCTACATGCAATACATATAAACATATTTATTTGGACATACATTATAAACACAGTACACAATACAAAATGTCAATGTTCTCTGTAAAGCAACTCTAAAACAGTATGTATTATTAAAAGCACTGTACAAATAAATTAAATTGATAGTGAAATAATCTCCACACTATTTTCCAAATCACCTTTTCTCCTTAAGGAAAAACATGCACATTCTGCAAAGACACTCAAAAGAAAGTGAATTGCAGGCAGGAACGTCTAGGTTTCTGTTGTAACCTCAGTTCCCTGATGGAGGGAACGAGACATGTGTCGAAGAAGCGACACTAGGGGTCTCTCTTGAGAGCCTCGCGCATCTCTGAACTTGAGAAAAGGCCAATGAGAAATTGGCAGACAGAATTTGCATGTCCTGCCCCTGGACATACAGGTATAAAGGGAGGGAAATGCGTCTGTTCATTCAGGATTTTGCCTGAGGAGCTGACAATGAGGTTTGGCCATAACAGTGGCTCGGTTCAGCAACGTGGCCGGAAGGACAAAACGTCTTGTGTAAGATCATCATAGCCTTCTGGTTCCCTACGCCCTGATATTGGGGGAACAAGGCGACGTGCCAAGCATGAGAGCAAGCCGCACCTGCCGCGCCTTTTCTCTCTCTATGTTTCTCACACAGAGTTAAAGCGGCTGGGGCCATCTTAACGCTATCATACGCATCGGGGAAGGCGTTCTTTCCCAATTCCTATTCTTTCAGGGAGGAAAAACCCTGTGGAGACCACACCTGCCCAGGATGGGGGAGGTACAGAGTGGTGGAATACATCACATGGGATTCTAAGTCACATGTAGAGAATGGCGCAGTAGTAGATCCTACCTCATTGGGAGGGAGGAGTTGCTACAAACACGGCAGCCGGGGGGCAGTGAGGACTGCCCAAGGGAGACGTGGGTCCGCTTACCACTCTTCTCTTCGTAATTTAAGTACTCGCATTGGGTTTGGTCAGGGAATTCCTCCGCTGAATTCGCGGAACAGAGGGCTAGGGAGGAGTCATCCAGGGAGCCGAGTTAGTGGGATCTCCTGGGATAAGAGCGCACAATATTACCTCAGTGAATGGAAAGGGCGCTAGGTGAAAGAGGTACACCCGGTCAGTTGTTATTGCGTTACCGAGTTCTACCGGCTCGGACCTGAGAAAACACGGGATGAAACTGACACAACCCTGAGATTTTAAAATCTCGTAAAGGTATTGAGTGTTGCCCACCTTGCTGCTCTGCATATGTCTGCTAAGGAGGTGCCTTTGGCCAGTGCCCATGAGGATGCCACAATTCATCAAGTGTGCTCGAACCCACAAAGGAGTGGGCACGGCCTGGGTGTGATAGGCCAATGCTATGGCATCAACCACCCAGTGGGAAAGCCTCTGTTTGGAGACAGTAAAAGCTGTAGAAACCCTTCTTCATCTCGGCTGGAGGGAAAGGCTCTTGCCCCCGAAGGGGGGCAGAGGCCTGGCAAACTGAATTGCATAACCGAGTCAGATGGTCCTGGCCAGCCAGTGTGACGGATTGGGAAGTGAAAGCCATGCATCCAAGCTCCATGCTAGGGGCACTAAGGGGACATAGCACGGCAGGGGGCGGGTTAGTGACTGAGGAAGAGGTCCCATGGAAGCGTCCTCTAGACTCGTCAGAACCGGCCGGCCGGGGGGAGTCATGGGTTTCGAGGTGGGAGGTCCGTGTCCGATGTGCTGGGACCATTGAGGTGTGGCACCGGGGTGCCGTGAGAATGGCATTTGCGGGCCAGGTGACCCAGAGAAAGAGGAAATTGCTCCTTTATTGAGAATGTGGGTACCGCAACCCAAAGGGGGTGCGGCAAAGAAAACAAACTGAACTGAGGATTCTCCTCCCGGCCCTCCACCGGGGGACGGAGAGGTCTGCTTACCAGCTCCATGTCATCCTAAGTCCCCGTCTGGGCTATGTGGTTCCTACTACCCCCTTCAGGGACCAGGTAGTGAACCTGCAAATGCTGCCCCGGGAGGATGCGGACCCAGCCTTATGGTTGCTGTGCCTTGTGTGTGCTTTGCGCACCTACTTGGATTACACACAGAGCTTTAGATGCTCTGAGCATCTCTTTGTTTGCTTTGACAGATAGCGGAGTGGGAACACTGTCTCATAACAGAGGCTTGCCCACTGGGTCGTTGACGCCATTGCATTGGCCTATCACACCCAGGACATGCCCGCCCCCTTGCGGCTTCGAGCACATTCTATAATCTCCGGGTCGAGTCGGTCTCATCCCGTGTTTTGTTAGGTCCGAGCACGTAGAACTTGGAAATACGGTACGGCTGACCGGGTGTACCTCTTTCACATAGCACCTTTCTCCCTCCACTGAGGCGAAAACGTGCGCTTATACTCCCAGGCGAGCCCACAAACTCATGCTCCCTTGATGTTCTTCTTCCTAGTCCTCTGGCTTGTGAGTTCGGCAGAGGAATTCCTGACCAGACCCACGGGTCCTAATTCTCTGTAGTGGAATAGGTGCTCCACAGGTGCCAGTTATCACAGTAACCCCTGTGCTGTATTTTCTGCGGTATGGGCCCCCTGTCAGGTAGACCCACATCTCCCTTGGGCAGTCCCCCCTGCCCCTTGTCGCTGTGTTTGTAGAGCTCCTCCCTTATCAGGCAGGACCCACCACCACACCACTTCCATCTGTGGCTTGTAAGCCCATATGACGTATTTGCCACATGTTTGATCTCCCAAGCCTGGGCCGGTTGTGGTCTTGTGGGGTCTTTTCCCCCTGAAAGAATAGGATTTGAAAAGAACGCCTTCCCCAATGCATATTTTAGCTTTAGATGGCCCTAGCCGCATCTAACATTCTATGAGAGAGAACATAGAGAGAGAAAAGGCCGCTGCTGGCGTGGCCTGCTACCATGCTTGTCACTTCACTTGTTGCCCCCTCAGGGATTCCGGAACCAAAAATGTTTATTACGTCTTATGGGGCGTTGGGGAAGGTTACGTGCAGTCTGAAGAACCTGCCCTGTTGGCTCACAACAGCTTGCTTTGCACCTGCATCAGCAGTTCATGTAACACAGTTCAGTGTCGTGGCATTATTGAATGGGACCCCTTGTGTCACTTCAGTCAACACAACGTCGAGTGAGTGACAGATGGGGAACATCTAGGTTACTGTTGTAACCCCCGTTCCCTGATTTACGGAATGAGACGTTGTGTTCCCCTGGCCATGACACTGTACCAACCACTGTAATGGCCGAAAGTTATTCTCGGCTCCTCAGTACAAAGCTTAACTAACAGATGCATGATTCCGTCCTTTTATACCCATATATCTGGGGGAGGGACATGCAAATTCTGTTTGCCAATTTCTCATTGGCCTTTTCTCAAATTCAGAGGTAACTGTGGCTCCCGAAAGAAGCCACTAGTGTCACTTCAATCTACACAACTCGTTCCCTCCATCAGAGAGCAGTTACAACAGTAACCTAGACTACTAGAAAAGATAAAAAAAATAGCTTCACTACTTGTAGTTAGATACTCCCCAATACTGATCCTTGAGGAGAACTATTCCAGCCATTATGGTTGTAAAGAAACAACACATGATACAAGAAAATATATATATTTTGGGGGATTTATTCTGATGGCTGTTTATAAAAAAAAAAAAATTATAAAGAAATTACAAAAACTGAAATACAGAAATGAAATATGGTAGTGAAATACGGTAGAGGCTAATGTCAAATGAAAATACAAACAGGGCATTAGCCTAGCCATATGCTTCAGCATACATCATCGGAATACATGCTTAAATCATTCTCTCATATTTTATGCATTTTTAACCAGGATTTAAGGACATGTATGACAGTTTAAAACAATAAAAATGATCATATTTACACATATAACACGTATTACACTTATTCTATAAACTGGAAAATACTCTGGTCTATAAATCATTAAAGTGAGATATGATTAATTCTAAACTTACATACCAAGTCCTTGCATGTCTGCATTAAACAAATTCCACATATGCAATCCATATGCATCCTTCAAAAATTATCCATAACAAACACTGCGTTCTAACATGTGAACACATATTTAATGCAATTTACAAGCATCTTGTTTGAAATGTTATATTTACCCAAATAATTCTCAATGTTGAAAAAAACTGGGAGCAGTCTCATGTTTCTAACACAAGAGTGTTTGTCAAAAATAGGTGTTGCAAAACTCTGGCAACAGGAGAGTGCTGGAAAGCAGCTTTCTTAAAACTCTGGTTCTTAAAGGGGCCAAGTCCAATTTATGAGGAGTTAAATTACATGAAATTTCTCCACTTAGCTACACTTTCCCCTGATAAATATAATTGTCTCAGATGACTTAATATACATTTTCACTTCTTCAACAGCTTTTCTATAGAATACACAACCCAGGCTTGTTGACACCTGAGAGAAGACTTCAGTGCTGATTAAAAGAGCATTGCATGCTGAGTTTGGCTCATTAAATCATTTTGAGTTTATGCTAGCATTGGCTCTTTTAGTTCTTTTTGGTGTTGGCAGAGTCTTTTTCATCTCTGGTTCAGACACACTTGGAGCCATGCCAGGCTCAACCCTCTCTGGATTGGACACTCTAGGAACTGTGTCATTGCTAGACACAACTCTCTCTGGTACTGAACTTTGTTGTTCAATGTTCCCTAAAATCAATACAGGTTCACCTATAAGGGCATCAGCGGCTGACACAAGGTTTTCAGGGTTCACAATCTCTGTCTCTTGCAGACTAGGATATGTGATATCTTCTAGCACAACAAAATCAGGATCAGAATGTATAACCTCAACCTGCTCAGAAACAGATTCTCCCCTTGATTGTGGTGTTGTGGGTGAACAGGTTTCAGTCACATCTGGCTCAGGAACAGAGATAACACAAGGGCACATGTCAACTCTACGGACTCTCTTTATATGACCACCCATTCGCTCTAGGTGGGGTGTGTGGTGAGTTGTGCATGGATGCCGTGGAGAATAGCCTGAGCCTCCACACATGCTACGTCTCCGCAGTTATGCTCTCAACAAGCTATGTGAGAAGATGCATGGATTGTCTGTCTCAGATGTGGAGGCACCTGATATTCGTTCTCAGCACTACTCCACCACGAGTACTTAGAGCGCAGTGGGAATTGCGAATTCCAAATTGCTGAGAAAAGGGGAGAAAATAAATATAAATAAATAGAAAAATAAAATAAAATAATATATGATTAATACTACATTTACATACCTAGTTATCACATGTGCAGAAAACGTGGTCAAACTCCACACATGCAATCCTATGTATCCTTCAAAAATGATCCATAATTAACACTCAATTTTATTGTGCAACACTTCTGAACACATATATAAGCATCAATTTAAGCAGTGTTGCAAAACCGCGGTTCTTAAAGGGGCCACGTCCAAGTTAAATTGCATGAAATTTCTCCACTTGGCTACATTAAGATCCCACTCAACAATTGTCAGCTCATTTAATGTGAGTTGTTATCTTTGATAAAGACAGATTGATACATAAAAAAAAAAACAGTGAAGGTGTCACTGTGCATCAACCAAAATGTACTGTACATATTATTTTCAGCACTGGAGAAAAACTGTACACCTAATAGTAAACAACAAAAATGAAACCCAACATTAACATAACTTTAATCTGTAGAGTGGATCTGTAGAGCAGCTGTGCTGTAAGATTTTGTAATCTTATGTGTAATAAAACCTTTGGAAAGTCACCCTTCAAACCGGTCCTGCTTGATCAGATATTTTTTTTCTCTCCTTCTGTTGTTCCTCTGTATTTACTTCCTGAATGCAGGTACAAAAAATAGACACATGTATCATCCCCAAACTAATGTTTTAGAATCTGTCACATTTTGCAAAGAAAACAAAAATGTTTTTCAGGCTGTGTGACCAGTTTATTAGTTGTTCAAGCATGTGTGGGAAACGCAAATATGTCAACATTGTAAGCAATTAAAAAATATATATTTTGCAGATTGTTTCAAATTCTTGCAAAATGCACAAAAAAAAAATAATAAATAAATAAATAAATAAATAAAAAATACAAATACTATTACTATTTGTATAAGTCAAGAGTGAACCACCAAATTACATATTCTACTAATGGCAATTAAGATGTACATGGTGAATGTGGCACACTCGCTGAAAATTGAGCAATGTTTTTTTTTAAAAATCAGACTTTTATCAAAAGTAATGCACAGTACACTAACTGCAAAAATATGCCCTTCATCTCATATATTATTAATATATAATATTACATAAACAATAGAGTTCTGCATGATCACATCTGATCAGCTCTTGAAACTTACATCAAATATATTTAGTAATGTTTTTTTAGAATACAAACAATGGAATAAAACATTGACATTGGAGTTATCATTGCTGGTGAAGTTTTATAATGCTCAATTTGTTAAAATTAGTAAAGTATAGTTTTGTTTTTTTTTTTTTGTTTTTTTGTTTTTTTTCCTTTGCATTAAACTTGGTAATAATCCAAGGTTGTATATTCATTTCAAATTAGAACTAGTTGCTCCATTTTGGAAATGTGCCAAATCACCATTCATGAACGCGAAGGAAATCTCTTCTTAAATATGTTCCTTCCCTGAAACTACAGATGAAAAATATTCCAAAATATGCACAAAATAGAAGAGGCTGGATGAGCTGGAGAGTATAAATGCAGGTTTGGTCAACATACCTTGTCAAGCATCACCATTCAGGCTTAACTGCAGGTAATGACATTGGATAACTATTAACAATACAACAGTGTACATCCTGAATTAATGTACTCAGATGTACTTCAGTATTCAGTATATGTGATGATTTATTTGTGGATATTTAAAAAATATATATATATATATATATATATATATATATATTTGTTTTAGGAACAGTTCATGTTATGTTTTCTTTTCTTCTTTTTAAAAATATGAGTTCACACTGATACATTTATTGTAATTAGTGTCTTATTTTTGATTGAAATTAATAATTTGTTATCTAATTTTTGCTATCTAAAAAGTTTTTGTCACCATTGAATAATTTATCACCTAATTTGCTTTAATCCCCTTAGATTCTCAGAGTGCAGTGGAAAGCTAATCATTCCAAAATGCTGTGTCTTTTTGTGGTGCTCTCTGCGCTTTGTGCCATGGCTGTGCCCATACGTTTGTATCTTTTACCACTGTGATATGACTTTTCATTTAACTATTCATCAAACAAATGATGAATGTCAGAACTAATGACTTTTTTTGACTAATTGTTTGATTATGCATCAAGTTGCTCTTACTATTCTTTTAAAAAATACTGTTAGAATTAGGAATTAGAAGTACTTCTTAAATCGGATGAAAATAACAATGAACTGCACAGTGTCAGGAACCAATCAGGTGCTGCTTCTCACACCACACTATGATCACTCTCTCCAGAATTCTAATCACTTGCACCTGTTCCAATCAACGTTCAGTTCCATATAAACACCCAATTCAGAATCAGTCTTTGTCGAGTCTCCAACAGGAACAGAAGCATGCAAGTCTCAAGAAGTCTCTTACTCTACCTACACCAGTCATGTAACGTATACTCACCTGAAAAGATACTAACCTCTATGTCCATGTTCTGATGTTCCCAGAAATTGCTGCTGAATCCAAGTTTCCTGATTCCTTGTGTTCTTTCTGAGTCTCGTTACTGGTGGAAACATTTGAAAGAGAAAGGACAAGTATCACTGAACTGTGTCAGTTTGACTGTGGATTAATGGAAGAGGATCTACTCCCCTTGAATCCTTCACGTTAAGTTATCCTCATCGAATTCACCTCTGAAACTTGAAAAGACTCACCATTGAACTTCATGCACTAAAAATAAAGCGTTGTTCTTATTCACTTACCTCTGTCTCCGAGTCTGTATCCTGACACACAGCTTTGACCCATAAAATTTCTATATAATGCTACTGCACTATGAGTGTTTATATTTAAACCTTCAAACATTAATTGTAAATGCTAATGTAGACTCTGCTATTCATTATAGAAGTGACATCTTATTTTTACTGATTATTGTAGAATATTCACATTTGTATCCAACAAATGTATTGCTGTTATTTCCTTTTTCAGCTTTACCTGACTTTTACTCGTCGTACTCTGCTGCCGGGGACGGCAGCGGAACTGAATATTCCACTGCACATGTGGGCCGCATCACTGGTATCAGAGTTTGAGTATACATACTACTATGGCAACTACATCAACGGGTATGTTTCCCCAAGCACCACTTTATAGATACATGGCCAATTAGACCATAGTTTTTAGATGATCAGAAATATACAAACCTGATCTATAAACATATAGTTCAGAATTTTTTTTAGATAATCGCTATTCTGTAGTCTTGTCCTGGTGACACTGTTACTGTTATTGATACTGATATTTCTGAAATCCCATTATAATGCAGTTACAGAGCACACATCCTGTTTGCTGTTATTTTTCTGTTTTGTATTATTTTTACATTGTAGCTTTATGTTATTAATTTTGCTCTGTGATCTTTTAAACATCCATGAGTTATGATGGTAACTAGACAGAACTTGTTGGTGTGAGTTATTATGGCAATGTTGAAGAGATGTTACTCTTCGAGGATGAATACATTGTTCAGGTCTCTGGAAAGTATTATAATGGTTGTTAATGAGCTTGTTTGTCAGTAATCTTGGGCGCTTTATGAAAGTGGGGCAGCCATCTGGAAATTCATTTAACTTCTATCCGACCCACAATGGAAGTGAGCTACGTTTCATCAGTGGACGACAGAATGGATTTGCCATCACCTCCATTGGAGCACACTGGGCTGTTTACTACCCTAAGTCCAACACAACTTCATAAAGTCAAATATATCACACATGCTTTGAATTTTGTCATTTATGAATGGAAAATGCCAATTTAAACATAGCCTGTTAACTTTCAGGAATGTACTAAAGTGCTTGTCTTATATTTTAAGCTCTCCTAGATGGGTGATAAGAAAATGGGATTTCCTACTGAGCTATTATTAGAATTATTTCTGGTTAATATTTCATTCTTAATATTAATAAATGTTCTGTCTCCTGTTACAAAAAATATCATTTCAATCATGTTCATATGCTTTAGTGAGCTTCTCTTGTAACCTGATTATTTCTTGAATAAAACTTTGATATTTGTATTGCAACAATTTTAGTACAAAATTATGTGAAATATAAATAAAAGCAAACATATCTGTGAAACATTGCAATGAATAAACTTGAATAATCTTTCTTAAAAAAAATCAATGGCAGATTACTATGGTAATGTTTAGCCAGCTGATGGTATACTCTATATACAGTGGCTGCATAGAAAGGAAGGTAAAGATAGGCAGCGCACACACTAATTTCATGCAAAATTGTTCACAAAAATGTGCCATTTTTATATTATAAAACAGTAAATATGATGTTAAAATGTAAGACAATTATTTGGACATTTTAGGGTTATGAACTGTTAAAAGATCTTGCATTGAACTACAAATGCAGTTACTCTGCTAGGACACCTGTGTGAGCTTCATACTTTAAAAAATTACCTTGGGACCTTGAAAATAAATAAATAAAGCTCAAATGTGTTTGCGCAAAGAAGGCCACTCCATTCGCCATATTAGCAAAAAACTAAATCCTCCTCCACAGTATATTGTGGTTGTACAAATAAATGTAGTTGTAAAATAAAGTGAATCTGATGACAAAAAGCGGCACGGATTGCTACAGACACCAATAAGAATTAGATTAAGAATTGATTGTGAGGAGAAAGGATGGGGAAGAATTTCAACTAGACTGCATAAAGGTACTGTGATTCTGTGAATCACAGCGGTAAGTTTTTTACAGGGGTGATGGTGAATTTGTGTTCATTGATGGAATCATGAGCTCTTCAGTGTTCAAAAGAATCTTGGATGGCAAATAGCAGAATTCAGCAAAAAAAAGTATTCCAGTGACCGAAGTGGATCATTCAGCAGGATACCAGCATCCTGTTGAAAGAATACTTTGACAAAAAGAAGATTACCGACTTAGAATGACCCTCCCAGAGCCCTGACCTAAGCCCTATAGAACACCTATAAAGCCGGATTCACACTTGCACACTCTAAACAACATGATTTTGGCCAAGGGGGTCACACATGCAGAGAGATCTCGGTCTCTCTTGAGACGGAGGTATGACACACTTGCTGATACAAAATTTTGGAGTGGTGACAAACATACCAACTCAACACAACACACTCTCTCTATCTGATTCCCTGTCACAAGGAGCTCGCTGAAATAACATGATTACTAAGTGAGCATAAACATTTGTAATAGAGGGATTATAGGTGTTTTCAGACCTGTAGTTTGCTTGATTTGTTCTGAAACAGGGACTAAACTAGTTACAGTGTTGCACTTTCTACATTTAGAAGATTTAGCTCACACATCGATTTACTGGTAAAATTATATACTTGTAAAAATGTGTCAAAGGGTACAAATATTCAGTTATTGTTTGTCACGGTTCTGCAAATGCCTCCACATGGTATAGAATGCCTGTTCCAGTCAGAGGTTGCACTGCAAATAAACATAATTTGACTAATCGAAGTATGAAGTTATTTATTAACCCTTTCGCACATACCATCACACTGGTTTGATCATTCCAGAGTGGTTCCTGGGGAGTATACAAAGCGGTGTTGAACGTCCTTTTCAGGATGCGTCTTTTTAAAGATGCCATTCCGCCCCGTGTAGTTCCTGGATGCGGTAGAGTGCTCTCCGCTTCAGACGGCCACAGGCGTTTTCTCGTGTGTCTGGGCAGCGATCACACCGAGGCAGCATTTGTGGATGGTTCATGCTCTCACTGCGAGGGCATGACCATGGCAACGTTACAGTCGCGGCTTGCTTTCAATAGATCTTCAGAGATCCCCCTTTGAGCCGCTAGAATCAGCTGGACTCTCTAAAGATGGCCCTGCTGATTGCGCTGACCACCATCAAGAGGGTCGGGACCTGCAAGCGTTCTCTGTTAGTGACACCTGCCTGGAGTTCGGTCCAGCAGACACATATGTGATCCTAAGACCCCGACCGGGCTACGTGCCCAAGGTTCCTACCACGCCCTTCAGAGACCAGGTAGTAAACTTTCAAGCACTGCCACGGGAGGAGGCAGACCCAGCCCCCTCATTGCTGTGTCCGGTACGTGGCTTGCGTGCCTACCTGGACCGCACTCAGAGCTTCAGGTGCTCTGAGCAGCTCTTTGTCTGCTTTGGGGGACAGCGGAAAGGGAATGCTGTCTCCAAACAGAGGCTTTCCCACTGGGTGGTGGATGCCATCCTGTTGGCCTATCACACCCAGGACGTGCCACCCCCGCCTCCCCCCCCCCCCACACTCTACAAGGAGTGTGGCATCCTTGTGGGCACTGGCTAGAGGTACCTCCCTTGCTGACATTTGTAGGGCAGCGGGTTGGGCAACACCTAACACCTTTGCAAGATTTTACAATCTCAGGGTTGAGTCAGTCTCATCCCTTGTTTTCTCAGGTCCGAGCTGGTAGAACTCGGTACACGCCGACGGTCTGACTGGGTGAATCGCTTGCGTCCTGTGCCCTTTCCCTCGGCCGAGGTAAAACAGTGCGCCTTCTTTCCCAGGAGATCCCTCCCAGGTCCCTGGTCGATTCCTCCCTAGCCATTTTGGGTCCGCAGTTCAGCGGAGGAACTTGCCAACCTAGACCACTACGGGTACCCTAGGCTACCCTGTACTGGAATAGATGCTCCACAGGTCAGGCTTCCTACGCGGACTCCTCCTGTATGTATTTCCGCGGTACAGTCACCTTACGAGCTGACCCGTGTCTCCCTTAGGCAGTTTTTCGCTGCCCTCCAGTTGCCATGTTGTAGCAACTCCCCCCCTCCTCGATGCTGGATCTACCACAGCGCCATCCTTTCCCACATGTGACTGAAGAGGCCATGTGATGTATTTTCACCACCTTTACCTCCACTTTTTGGGCAGGTGTGTCCTCCGCAGGGTCTTTTCCCCCTGAAAAAATAGGAAACTGGTAAGACCCCCTTCCCACGGTGCGGTAAGGGCCCCGACTGCTCTTGCTCTATGCCGAGAAACATAGAGAGAAAAGAGGCCCAGCCAGGCTTGGCCCGTTCCCAGGTTGGCAAGCATTGCCTTGTTCCCCTCTAGGGTAACCAAAAGGATCCCGACGACTTTTTTGGGGCATTGGGGAAGGGTACGTGCAGTCTGAAACACAGTTGGTCACTTGTGCACGTGAAATACCTGCCCGCTCCTGTGCCAGCAGTACATGTACACGGCTCAGCTTATGGCGTGATTTAAAGTGGAACTTCTCGGTTACGTATGTAACCTCCATTCCCTGATGGAGGGAACGAGACGTCGCTGTATTCTCCCAGCCACTCGTAGTATTTCCTCGCCTTTATACCCGTATGTCCGGGGGCGGGGTATGCAAATACTGTCTTCCAACTTCTCATTGGCCTTTTTTCATAGATCAGAGGCATATTCGGCGCTCAAGAGAGATCCCTAGTGTTGCTTCTTCGACACAACGTCTCGTTCCATCCATCAGGGAACGGAGGTTACATACGTAACCGAGATGTTTTCTAGTTTACTGTATCATATTGCATGTCTTCAGAAGACTTGGAAAATCACAAGTTCAATGGAATACTTTATTGTACTTTTACATTGTTCTGAATTATTAAAGGATTAGTTCACCCAAAAAATTAAATTATCCCATAATTTATTCACCCTCAAGCCATCCTAGGTGTATATGACTTTCTTATTTCAGCCAAAAACAACAGAGTTATATAAAAACATTTCCCGGCTCTTCCAAACTTTATAATGTGAGTGCATGGTAACTTAAAAAAGTAATCCATACGGCTCCAGGGGGGTTAATAAAGGCCTTCTTAAGTGGTCCATTTTTTTAAGAAACATATCCATATTTATAACTTTATAAACTATTATCACTGGCATCCGGTAACGGCCGTCCGCACGTCCCGAAGAGAGTCGAGTTCCGGCGTATGAGGTAGGCATAGCATAAGCTCTAGTGAGAAGCACAGCGGATAGAGGAAGCCAGTGAACATGTGGACAGCCGTGACCGGAAGCCAGTGATTATAGTTCATAAAGTTATAAATATGGATATTTTTCTTATAAAAATGCATCACTTTACTTTAGCTGTATGGATGATTTTTTTGATGGATGGATGGATGTGCTTTTTTGGGCTTCAAAAATCGAAGGTACCATTCACTCCCATTATAAAGCTTGGAAGAGACAGTGTTTGGCTGAAAGAAGTAAGTAATATACACCTAGGATGGCTTGAGGTTGAGTATTTTTGGGTGAACTATCCCTTTAAGAACACCAAATTTAATTTATTTTATTGCATCAATTTAAGGAATTTAAATCACTAATGTCACAAATCAGAATTTTTTCACAGGAGACATATACAGTATCGACTGTAAAAGTACACCCAGAACGTTTTCATAACCTAATCTATAATATCATGTAATAAAGCAAATTGACAATTTAAAAAAAAGTATAAACGGTGATAAAATACTTACGAAGCTCATCCTGAAAAATTCCTCTAGGTCATCAGGAGGATTGGAAGACCCTGAAGTGCAAACATATGTTACATCAGATGACTACGAAAAAGTAGAGACAGGTAGACGTGAGGGTAACAATCATAGCCAAATCATGATTTAAAGATGACAATAATCACAAAGAAATACCTTGAGTGAACATGATATATCATTTCATCAAGTGTTTTTCCCTGATTTCCTCCTTTTCTCTGAAAATTTTCAGTCAAACGTGCAGAATGCGTGTCCAATGCTGCATAGAACTCAGATCTCTGATTTTCCTCAGATATGTGATTGAATTCTGCAAAGACCTAAGCAAAAATATGTGGTTATTAACATTCAAATACACAATTCATAGAAAAAAGTAACTCTGGGATTGGGAGGAGGAAAAAACCTGTGAAAAGTGCTGGCCACTTCTCCAAGATGTCACTGTCATGCACAATAACATGAAGTGTCATCGACATGGAAAACTAAAATGACAAAACAAAGAAAAAAGGATATTATAAGCTGCCAAAGGGAAGGGGTCATTTATTAGAGAAGGCTGTACAACTTGCAGTGAATGAAAACTGCACAACTCATAAGAGAGCAAATGCTCAAACATGCTGTCTGTAGTTTGCAGAGGAACATTATGTCAGTGTTAATTGCCAAGATTTTCTCAATCCGCATGAACTTGGGCAAACCTGAACAACATCCAACTGAAACCACCATGTCTGGGCAGTACTTAATGCCATCAATGTAAACACTGGATGAAACGAGTGGCGTACTATAATTTGGACTCCGCAGCTGCATATATTCCTGAACATTGTCAGGAATGGCTTTGACAAGTGAACTACACACTCTGTCCTTTGTACTCTTGGCTTGAAAAAAGAAATGGCATCCATGTGATAGGCAATTGCCATTTGATGCTTCTTGGCCAGCATTAGGGGGACATTTTTGAAATTTTGTACAACACAGATCACTTTCTTGAAGAACTTATGTTTCCCCTCAAATCAAATTGTCCATAGATTTCTCAACGGTCCATACATTCCTCAAGTTTTGGTTGGAAATTGATTTTTGATAAATGTACTTTTAATACATAGAATGACATGGACACTCGGAATGGAGACATGGTATTGAAACAATTCGAGAATATGTTCCATGGCTTATGCGATAGTGCTTTAGAAGTTGTGCCCTCTTTTCAGATATGTGCAGAACTTACATTTACACTGCATTGTAGGTCATTATCTGGTACTCTACAAATAATAATAATAATAATAGTTAATCCATCACTCAAAAGTAATAGAAACAAAATCAGATGCATATGTTTCTTCAAATTGTGGGCCACTTACAATGTTGGATAATGACTAAAATGGAAACGGGTATTAAAAACAAAGCCTGTTGAAGTTTCTGTGCTGATTTATATTTAAATAAGATATACATAATACTAATAATGATAATAAAACTCTACTTGAAGAGGTGGCGGCGATGGGGTCTGCTGAAGACTCGCTGATAAACTCAATTGAAAAGTACCTCAGAATAACTCTTTTCTCTATTAAAAGAATATCTCTTTTTTTAGGTGCCTGCAGACTACTCTAATAATCATAATAAGCGATCATATTATTTTCGCCGCAACCGGCTTGACTGGAGTTCACCATACATCGTTGCGTTTTTAAATGAGAAATGTCGCGTATCAAATTAAAAAGAGTTACTTTAAAAGAACCAGGCTCAATATGTTGTGGTCTGTTACATCTATTTGTACTTTGGATTGCACTCTCTCTAGGGTGAATGCATTCTTGTCAGTCTGAGCTGCCTCGTTCTACAGACCAGTCTTCAGTTCAAACCACTCCAGTACTCCCATACTCGTGCCCATCAAAAACATATACATTTCTAAATTATTTAATATGCAAACAGGCAACTAATTTTACAGATATGAAGCAGGCAAAGACTAGTTTTAACAGAAATGCCTTCAAATACGCGTAGAGAATAACGTGTTTGTGCAAGTTCTTAACATGAGCTAATACATCACACAGAACAGCATGAAAACAACAAAGAACAAAAAACTCTAACAATTATTAAGAGTATTAAACAAATAAAGCAGAGTTTAAAGAAAAGTTTAAAGTTTTAATCAAAATATATATATATATTGCATTTACCGAAGAAGAACGTCGAATCCTCAGTCCATGTGCTTCTGCGCTGTGTGTGGGAGGGGAAATTGCCGTCCAGTGCGCATGCCTAATAGCACATCTTGAACATTTTGAGTAATTAGTTAATTATGGGAGCTATATTTGAAAATGTCAGCAACAATTACAATTTTCAAAAACTCAACATTTTGGTTAAATTCAAGTAAACATATTCATATTTTCCAGCACATATTGTGTTCCAACACTTATGTCTATGACAACAACAAGAAAAACAATCACATTTCAAATGCAATGTTTTATTCATATAAAACATATTATATTGCTAATTATTTTTAATTGTGACTATGTATATATATTTTCTGGTCTACGCATGTTTGTAAACAATTTTAGGAGCTTCTCAATCGAATAAGACTTAACATTTACTCACCAGTATCAGTCCTGTAATGCGTTGATGGAAAAGTTGCATGTGGGAACGTAATTAAAAGCCCCTGAAAAATACAGTAAATAAATATCAATATAATCCATTAGTTAAAACATTTATTATAGTTTATACATTTTAAATCAATTAATAAGATTTTAAAGTGAAGAAAAAAAGCTAAATGCGACTTGCATAGCTTACCTCCCCTCTGTCCTCCAGCTCCAAGCGAGACCAGAGAACCGTCACGTGACTGCCCAGTGCCACGTGACAATCTTGATGTGTCACACTGGAGTTTAAAATGTTGTATAATATGACATTGTATTATAACCACTGCAAAAATTCATGCTGGGGGGATCAGTTAAATCATTTAGAATTTACGTGTGAAAGGGTTAAGATAACAAGAATAATCTAGGGGTTATGTAGGTGTGTATGGATGAGAATGAGTTGTAAAATGGCTGTTGTGGTTTTTACATCTGTCATTAGTTACTTTTGCATTATATCTGTGTAGCCGAGTGGAGAAATTTCATGTAATGTAACTCTAGTCATAAATTGGGTGTGGCCAGAGTTTTGCAACACCAGAGTTTTGTAACACCTACTTTCCGGCACTCACTCGTGTTAGAAAGGTCAGAACAAACGTGGTGCAAGAGAGCTCCAAGTTTTGTTTATCGGTTGATAATTATTTGGGTAAATGTAAATGTCTACAAAAATTTTGTTAAATTGCATTAAATGTGTGTTCACAAGAGTCATGTTTTAAAATTGAGTGTTTGTTATGGATAATTTTTGAAGAATGCATATGGATTGCATGTGTAGATTTTGACCACATTTTGCTGCACATGCAAGAACTGGGTATGTAAATTTATAATTAATCATATCTTATTTAATGATTTATAGCCCAAAGTGTTTTCCAGTTTAGTGAATAAGTGTAATACGTGTTATATGTGAGAACATGTGTAATGAGAATTCTAGAGTTCCCTATCTGTCATTCACTCAACATTTTGTCAATGTAGTGAAACTAGGGGTCAAACTTAGGAGCCCTCTGAAATTTGAAAAAAAGGCCAATGAGAACTGGTGAGATGAAATTCCATGCCACTCCCCCGGACATACGGGTATAAAAGGAGACGGCTTGCAACCACTCATTAAGATTTGTTCTTTGGAGCCGAGCAGTGTAGAGAAATCCACTAGCATTCCATTCACCTCTGAAAGCGAATGTGTAAAAATGGCTGTTCTGTTGGATATACGGAACATCAGAATCAGAATCCTAATCAGTTTTATTGCCAAGTATGCTTGCACATACAAGGAATTTGTCTTGGTGACAGGAGCTTCCAGTGCACAACAATACAAAAACAGTACAAAAACAGTACAAAAATAGCAGCAAGTCATAGATAATTAAAAATAACATAAAAAATAAATAATAGAAATAAATAATTATACATATACGTACAAACACTCAGACACACACCCACATACACACACGTAGTGCAAATCTAATAAAAATATGTTATAAAAAGAACAAAAACACACTATATTATGTACAGTGCAATGTATGTAATGGCAGAAGTGGATATGTAAGATAATATAAATAGACTTAAACTGTATATTGCACATAATTGTTCAATGTACGGCCGCCGCCGCTTTAAATGTTTATAAGATGGATAGCCTGAGGGAAAAACTGTTCCTGTGCTTGACGGTTCTGGTGCTCAGAGCTCTGAAGCGTCGGCCAGAAGGCAACAGTTCAAAAAGTTAATGGGCTGGGTGAGTGGGGTCCAGAGTGATTTTTACAGCATTTTTCCTCACTCTGGATGTGTATAGTTCTTGAAGGGGGGGCAGGGGGCAACCAATAATCCTCTCAGTAGTCCGAACTGTCCGCTGTAGTCTTCTGATGTCCGATTTCGTAGCTGCACCAAACCAGACAGTTTTTGAAGTCAGAGGACAAACTCAGTGACTGCTGAGTAGAACTGTTTCAGCAGCTCCTGTGGCAGGTTGAACTTCCTCAGCTGGTGAAGGAAGTACAACCTCTGCTGGGCCTTTTTCACAATGGAGTCAATGTGCCCCAATGTGTCCCCGTGAAATCTCCCATTTCAGGTCCTGTGAGATGGTAGTGCCCAGGAACCTGAATGACTCCACTGCTGCCACAGTGCTTTTCAGAATGGTGAGGGGGACAGTGTTAGGGTGTTCCTCCTAAAGTCCATAATCATCTCCATCGTTTTGAGCGTGTTCAGCTCCAGATTGTTATAATTGCACCAAACAGCCAGCCATTCAACCTCCTTTCTGTATGCAGACTCATCCTCATCTCGGATGAGCCCGATGACAGTGGTGTCATCTGCAAACATCAGGAGCTTGACAGAAGGATCCTTGGTGGTGCAGTCAATGGTGTAGAGGGAGAAGAGTAGTGGGGAGAGCACATAACCCTGGGGGGCACCAGTGCTGATGGAACAGGTACTGGTAATGAATTTTCCCTATCTCACAAGCTGCTGCCTGTCCGTCAGAAAGCTGGTAATCAACTGAAAGATAGACATGGGAACAAGGAGCTGGTTTAACTTAGTCCAGAGAATAGCTGGGACGATGGTGTTGAAAGCCGAGCTGACGTCCACAAAAAGGATCCTTACGTATGTCCCCTGTCTGTCCAGATGTTGCAGGACTTGATGCAATCCCATGTTGACTGCATCATCCACAGACCTGTTCGCTCGATAAGCAAATTGAAGGGGATCTAGAAAAGGTCCAGTGATGTCCTTCGGTGGGCCAACACCAGTCTCTCAAATGATTTCATGACCACAGATGTCAGGGCGACAGGTCTGTGCTTCTGAAAGACATGGCACACATCGTCTTCACAGATCTTGAGTGCAGGTTAAGTAGCAGGAGGGGGGAGGAGGGGGGTTGCAGGAGGTGTTAATGTTTGTGTGAAGTGTAGGTCCGAGTATGTGTGGGGTGTAAGATTGGGAATCTTTCGAATCTGCAGTAGAACACATTCAGGTCGTCAGCCAGTCATTGGTCCACCACAGGGTTGGGGGTAGGAGTCCTGTAATTGGACTCTAAAAAGTTGTTTTAGGCCACTCCACACTGATGCAGGGTCGTTTGCTGAAAACTTGTTTTTTCAGCTTCTCAGAGTAACTTCTTTTAGCCATTCTGATTTCCTTATTCAGTGTGGAGTGGCCTGATTGGGGACAAGACTTTATCCCCACCCCTGTAAGCATTCTCTTTGGCATGACGAAGCTGTCTGAGTTTTCCTGTAAACCATGGTTTATCATTGTTGAATGATAAAAATGTCTTAGTAGGGATGCACATGTCCTCACAGAAACTGATGTATAATGTAACAGTATCTGCGAGCTCATCCAGGCCTGTAGCTGCAGCATCAAAAACACGGTCTGCCGGTGGGTCGACCCATCAAACTGGACGAGGGAGGGGGCAAGGGGAGGAAAACAATAAAAAATGGGGGGGGGGGGGGGGGTTCCTGCACTGGGCAGTACCTCCCCTCCCACGAACACCATAATTTAAAAAAGAGGGAAAAGGCCAACGCAGAGCGGCAGCGAGAGAGAGAGGAGAGAGAGATTAAAAAAAAAAAACATACCCGCCGGTTCTCTGATACGCCGTAGCTCGTTCCTCAGCCACTTCTCCACCCTCTACCGAATGGCAGCCGCGCCTCTCCGAGCAGATCGGAGACAGTCCTCCAGCCCCTGGCGGACAGAATGCCCCGCCGCATTCCCGGGGAGTCGAAGGGGCCTCCCCCCGCCCCTGGCAGCGGTTCTCCCGCTCCAGGCGGTCTGTTGCGATCCCCTCCCCACTCATGGATGGCGGTCTTCCCTCGACCCCTCCGCGTTTCAGCGGCTGGTAGGGGCATCCTCCGCCCCTGGCAGCATCCCTGACCGCTCCAGGCGGTCGGCTATAGGAGCCCCTTCTCCCCTCGCGGTCGGTGGCCGTTCCTCCTTGTCCCTCGGCAGATGGCCGTGGCTGCTCCGCTGGGCAGTGGCGAGAAATCCGCTACGGCGCATCCCTCTTCCTTCCCGGGTTTTGGCACCAATGTAAAACAGTTCATTCTCACTAGCAAGGAAGAGGCGAGAAACTGGCTTGGCATATAACTTAAAGGTTTAATGGAAAACTCAAAAGACAAACACATAGGACGACGGACAATGACCTCTCTCTCTTCCATCGCCGTCCGCGAGTGGCCTTTATCCCTCTTGACGGCTTAATTAGCCTAATACGGGACCGGGCGTGCGTAATCATGCCCCGGTCCCGCCCTCCACCGTGCCACAAATATATATAGTATATTTTCTCCCTAAAGGATAAGCACTGATGGAGAGCGTCTTTTTAAAGATTCCTATTCAGACGGCCACGATCGCGGTCTCATGTGTATCGGCCGTACACACACTGAGACGGCATTCGTGGTTGGCTCACGTTCTCACTGTGACCATGGCAACATTGTGATCGCAGCTAGCTTTCTTACATAGAGAGAAAGCCAATCAAGTTGCTCCCCATCCTGGTCCTTCTGCTTACTTGCACAAGGCTGCGGCTGTTAGTGCGGGGGGCGATTTGGGGCATTAATGGGAGTATTTCTGCCAGGTGAAACCCCACGGACCTCCCATTCCCCAGCACGCTCGTTTACACCGGTCGAGTTCATGGATGAGTTAGGCAGCTAACCTTAGAGTGGGCTTAATGTCTCATTTGGGGCTCACGATGAGGATGAGGTATCGCTCACACAATTGGAGAGCGTGCCCAGTCAGAGGCCAACATGAAGCTGATGGCCATGCTTGCCCAGGATGCCCTGAGCATTCGTAGCTGGATGATTGGTTCCTGGGCTCAGAGCATTGCTCTGCCCCAGTTCTATTCTTCCCGGAAGTGCATGAGGACCTCACAAAGTCGTAGCGAGCACTTTTTACTGCCCGGTCCTATTTCTTTGGTTCTTCCGCTCCCACTGCAGGGCAGCCAGTGGGTACACGGAGGTTCCTTGGGTGGAATAGGCGATTATGGTGTACCTGTGCCCACAAAATACTGCCACCTG
Source organism: Moxostoma hubbsi (assembly GCA_032164185.1). Lineage (NCBI taxonomy): Eukaryota > Metazoa > Chordata > Actinopteri > Cypriniformes > Catostomidae > Moxostoma > Moxostoma hubbsi. The sequence goes on along the minus strand of JAVLUX010000015.1, from coordinate 14,785,705 downwards.
GCTGAATCGTCCTAGGCTCCCGTCCAGGGCCTGTAAGTTCACTTTGCCCTTGATGGCCAAAGTGTACACTGCTGCTGGACACGCAGCCTCTGCCTTGCATGCCATGGCCATCCTGCATGCCCACAAATTGGTGTTCTCTCAGATGCTAAGACCCACAGAGGTGTGCAATCAGGTCGGTGCTTTCCTTCTTGCAGGAAAGGTTGGAGGGTACATTGATCTCCACCTTGAAAGTGGGTATGAACAGGAAAGTATGTAGAAGATAAGTCCTTGGGGATGCATGACTTGGCCATCAGGTTCCTTAGAGGCAGTAGGAGGTTGAATTCTCCTAGGCCATGCCTCATTCCCTCATGGGAGCCCCGTTTGAGCCACTAGAGTCAGTCAAGCTAGAAGCCCTCTCATTGAAATTGCCCTCCTGACTGCGCTCACTTCCATCAAGAGGGTTGGGGACCTGCTGACATTCTCTGTCAGCAATACATGCATGAAGTTAGGCATACTCTCACGTGATCCTGAGACTCCGACCGGGCTATGTGCCCAAAGTTGTTGTTGCTGTGTCCAGAACATGCCTTTTGAATTTAATTGGACTGCACAGAGAGCTTGAAACACTCTGAGCAGCTCTTTGTCTGTTTTGGGGGACAGCGGAAGAGGAAGGCTATCTCCAAACAAAGGATTGCCTACTGAATTGTGGATGTCATTGCTTTGGCACACCAGGCCAGGGTGCGCCCTACCCCCCGGGAGTACAAGAACACTTCACTTGGAGTGTGGCAGCCTCATGAGCTCTGGCGAAAGCCGCCTCTCTAGCAGACATCTGTAGAGCAGCAGGCTGGGTGACAACCAATACCTTTGGAGGATTTTACAATCTTCAGGTTGAGCCAGTTTCGTCCCGTGTGTTAGTAGGTATGAACAGGTAAGTATTCGGAAGCTAGCCGGGTGTACTGCTTGCACACAGCACCTTTCCCCTCCCTGAGGGGATAACGTGAACTTTTTTGTCCATGTGAGTTCCCGGGACTGCCGAACCCTGGATGTCTTTCTTCCCCCAACACTCTGCGGCAGGTGAATTCGGTGGAGGAATTCGATGCCAGGCCCAGTACTTGTGAAGTGTGACCTGTCAGGTCAGCCCTTGTACTTAGGATAGGTGCTCCATATGTGATGGTTCCCTGACAGTAACCGCATATGAGGTATTTTCCATGGTACGGTTTCCCTTATGGTAAACCCAAGTCTTCCCTTGGACAGAGTTCTGCTCTGCCACCAGTCCTACCACAGGAACTCCTTTCCATATGTGGTACTTCCTGGTTAGTAAGTCCATGTGATGTATTCTCCATATGTTAATCTCCTTTTTGGGCAGGATGTGGTCTCCGATGTGTCTTTTATGCATGTGGGAAAAAGAACACCTTCCCCGGCGTGAATGTATCTTGGTGACAGCTAACTGAATTTTTCTTTTTTTACTTGTGCTACATGCCCTGTACCGGGGTAAGTGCTCCACAGGTTTTTGGTATCCTTGTTAACCTCCTGTGATGTATCTTCCATGGCACGATCTCCCATTTCCTTATGGTAGACCCGAGTCTCCCTTGGCAGAGCCCTCTCTGCCCCGGTCGCTGTGTTTGTAGAATCTCCCCCCTACGAAGGGCAGGACTTACCACTGCGCCTCTCCCGTGTCCGGCCATTCGGCCCAAATGGTGCATTTGGCACTTTTTACCTTCCTCTCCAGGGCAGAGTGTGCCCTCCCTGGGGCCTTTTCCCCCTGAAAGAAAAGGGACAGAAAAGGATGCCTTCCCCAGCGTGTTTTATGAGCATTTTTAGGCCACAACTGAAAAAATTTTCTATGGAGAGAAAAACTTAGAGAGAAAAGGCAGCGGCTGGCACGGCCTGCTGCCATATTTGGTACGTCTCCTTCACACCCCCCCCCCCCCCAGGGTTATGGGGAAGCACATGACATCTTGGGGCATCTGGGGAGGATCCGTGCAGCCCGAGTGTATCTGTTCCTATGCTTGTAGCTTGCCTTGTGGTGTATTTTTATCAAGTTACGTATACATTAATCAAGTATAATTATATTTACAATTATTTCTGATGGTCAAGCAGGTCTTTTATTTTGTGTGTGTGTGTGTTTGTTAGAGGCCTGTGCAGGAACAGGAATAACCTCATATATGTGCTCTCATGACTGCTGAGAAAATATATGTTGAGGCTCTACTACAGGTGTCTCTTAGTCTCTTCTTAAAATAATTAGACTGGAGTCAAAGAATAGGATGATGGATAATGGTGACACATTTGGAATGTATTAGCCCCAACTTGTTAGAGGACATGTACTTAAGTGAACAAAAACCCAGAGATGCTTCAGTTGTTCTGCAGGAATCTCGGCTTTATTGTCTGATAAAAAAGTCTATTCTTCTGAAATCAAAAACTTCAAGTCTTTGAGAGTGATTTTTCACAGAGATGGCACTAACCACAACAGCCTACACTTTCATCGCCAGTTCACGTGACCAGTTCATTTATTGTGGTGTTTCGTATATGGGACCCCCTACTGTCACTTCATTGACACAACCTCGAGTGAGTGACAGAAGGGGAACATCTCAGTTACTTTCGTTACCTCCGTTACCTGATGGAGGGAACAAGACATTTTGTCCCTCTTGCCACAGACAGAAATTTACCACTGTAATGGCTGGGACCTTGTCTCGGCTCCTCAGTTCAAAATCTGAATGAACTTGCCTGCTGGCCTCCCTTTATACCCCTATGTCTGGGGTAGTGGCAATGGAACAGAGATGATGTTTAGAGTGTTCTGATTGTTCATTTGTTTATGTTCTCCCATGTCCATATATTTAAACTCTCATGTTTTCCATTGTATTTGTCAAGTATTGTGTGTGTTTGGTAATGTTGTCAGTTTATGTCCAGCTCTTTTTATATCAAGTCTAGTTTAAATTCAAGTTCATGTTTATGTTTCAAGTTTATAGTTAGGGTTTTTTGGATTTCACGTTTGTTAATAAATTGCACTTGGGTTCTTCAATTCATCATTTTCATCATTGCCAGCACCAGCAGCAACATTACAATTAATCACCTGCACAACAGAATAATTTTTGTAGACAATAGATCTCTATTAGATTATAGAGTAAAAACACTTGACTGAAAAATAATGTTGCATAAATTCAAGATGGCTCTTACAAGCAGCTTAAAAGAGGTAAGTCCATCAAACTGTACATACATTTTAAACATAAAAATCATCTGAAAACACATTATCTGACAAATATTTGCTGAACTGATGCCTGTGTAGCTTCCAAACAATTACAGCACAGTCATAAAACTGAAATAATTTTGACAAGAAAGAAAGAAAGAAAGAAAGAAAGAAAGAAAGAAAGAAAGCAACTGTATATAGTACACAGTCCTTGTTATCCTCTAGTTCAGGAGTGGCCAACTCCAGTCCAGTCAAATTAATAAATAATTTGATGTCTATCCATTTATTGTCAAAGTTGATGTGGGTTTTAGAAAAGTAATCAGTAATGAGTAATTTAGTTATTTTTCAGATAGAATAATTACAATGTATATGATGTAATTAGTAATTCATTACTTGTTTTGGAGTAACACCAACAATGACTATGTGTAACATCTGAGGTTGTTAACCATTCTACCAACCACCAGAGGGAGCCCTCTCCTGAATACTGATCTTCACCAATCCTTCACTGCTCATTTCTGGTTTACCACGTGTATACACTCACCTAAAGGATTATTAGGAACACCATACTAATACTGTGTTTGACCCCCTTTCGCCTTCAGAACTGCCTTAATTCTACGTGGCATTGATTCTTTAGAAATGTTGGCCCATATTGATAGGATAGCATCTTGCAGTTGATGGAGATTTGTGGGATGCACATCCAGGGCACAAAGCTCCCGTTCCACCACATCCCAAAGATGCTCTATTGGGTTGAGATCTGGTGACTGTGGGGGCCATTTTAGTACAGTGAACTCATTGTCATGTTCAAGAAACCAATTTGAAATGATTCGAGCTTTGTGACATGGTGCATTATCCTGCTGGAAGTAGCCATCAGAGGTTGGGTACATGGTGGCCATAAAGGGATGGACATGGTCAGAAACAATGCTCAGGTAGGCCGTGGCATTTAATCGATGCCCAATTGGCACTAAGGGGCCTAAAGTGTGCCAAGAAAACATCCCCCACACCATTACACCACCACCACCAGCCAAATTGAACAGGTGTTCCTAATAATCCTTTAGGTGAGTGTATATAGCCATGTAGTTCCATTGTTCATTGCAAAGTATTGCCAGTTTACCCTGCCTTACCAAGCATTTTTACAATGCCATTGTTTCTGTTTTTGCCTGTTTTTCTGGATTTACTGCATTTTGGATTGGATTGCTTTTTTTTTTTTTTTTTTTACAATATTTGAGAACATATGGTTTAAAGGTAACATGCCACTTAACCAGAACAATTTAACAATAATAACAACTTGCAGTAAATGTGCAGTGTGTTAAGCATTTTGCACATACATGTAGTCTTTAATGCACTGAAACAAACAATGTTTGGAATACTTGAATATTTCAGAGAATTAAATCAGTTTTGATTGCTGCATGTGTACTTGAGCCAATATTACTGTATATAAAGTTGTATGTTAAAGCATGTAGTAGGAAGTGTGCTGTGATTTGGTATGTTATTAATATGTTTTATAAGATACAACATGGGCTAAATGTCACCCAGGTTAAAAGGCGTATTTGATTTTATATTTGCACAAAACACTAAATAGCAACAAAAACTTCCACTGCACATTCCAAAACACTTTCCTGTTTGTCACTATGCACTGCAAAATGTCCTGAACCACAAGATCAGTGCAATGTCTAAATATTGATTTTCAAGTAATTTTATCTATTATTTAATCATTTGTAAAATGTTTCAATTTTATGTAATGTTTTAATTTTTTAGAAATGATCACATTTGTTTTGAGACAAAATACTTAATTGTAATTTTAACAACACTTTTGTTCAAGGTGATTAAATCAAAAGTTTTTCAATAACTGTAATGAGAGAAAGGATAGTATTTGGGGTAAAAAGCTCCCCTGTTGCTGGGGCTTGTCGGATTGCAAATTTAAGTGTCAATAAAAGATCAGGTGGTCCACTATCTTTCACGTAACATCATATAAAAACAAAAACTACAGTGATATGAAGTCTAGCATTAAGGATGAGCAAAGATAAGTGATGCCTGTTTCTTAGTTCATTCTGGATAAGAATCAAACTGTGCAAGACTATTGACCTGTTTCTAGTTTTTGAGACCAGATGGGCCTCAAGCCCTTTGGTGATTTATCTAGATTAGGCATGCTGGAGCTCACAAGGCAGCCTCAGTTTTCTGTTCTTGGCTGACAGAAATGGAACACAACATTATCTGCTACTGTTGAAGCCCATCCGCCTCAAAATTTGACATGTTGTGCATTCTGAGATGCTATTCTGCTCACTACAATTGTACAGAGAGTTATCTTAATTACCGTAGCCTTCCTGTCAGCTCGAACTGGCCATTCTCTGTTGATGTCTCTCATCAACAAGGCATTTCCGTTCGCAAATATGCCGCTCACTGGATGTTTGGCACCATTCTCTTTACACTCTAGTGACTGTTGTGTGTGAAAATCCCAGGAGATCAGCAGTTTCAGAAATACTCAAACCTGCCCGTTTGGCACCAACAATCATGCCACAGTCGAAATCACTAAGACCACATTTTTCCCCAGTTTGATTGTTGACCCGAATCTGAATGACTTTACACTGCTGCCACATGATTGGCTGATTAGATAATCAATGAATAAGTAAGTACAGGTGTACCTAATAAAGTGGTAACTGAGTGTATGAAGGTAGTCAAAAATGCATGACTACATCTTATTTGATGTGTAAACACCAATAAGTCTTGATGTGTCCCGAACGGCAACAAAGTACCACCCCTTACCTGTCAATCAACTGCTGTGCTAAAACAGAAATTTTAACTTTACCGGTTAGGACCATGCTGGCTTTAAAAGGAAATGACTGTCAGATTGGTAAATTTGAAAATTTTAATACATACACAAGCACAAGAACTATACAGATCTTCTTCAGTGTTTCTGATACCAACATGCAGACCAGGCACATAAGAAGCACACACATCTGAAGCTCAGCTTACATAGTTACTCCACTAAAACAACACATAATTATGCATGAAATGTGGCATTTGTGCTTAGATTAAATTTCAACGGTATCTGTGAGAAACACCACACCATATGACATAACATTATGACTTCTTACGTGCTTTATAATTGATGTGGTTACTAATGAATGTCATCATGAAATCAGAGACCCTCCCCCTAAAATTCAAACACAAGTGGTCACAGAAGATGACCAGACATAAACAGCTATGTGTCTCACCTGACCACATGTGAGAGGATCACCGAGACACATTTCTATAAACCACCTGAGGGCCTTTCACCCCATGTTCGAGCATTTTACCTCAAGTGTGGGTTAAGAAAAATGTATTTTAATCAAAATAACATTCCGTTACTACTTTTTCTTCATACAAATTGCTTTTCCCCATTAATATAAAAAAAAAATTGTGCCCAGAAAAAAAGCTACTTTAAAATGGGTACCTTTTGCCCCATTGTACCTACATTTTCTAATTACTGTCAAAATTATTCTGTCTGCATATTAGAAATAAAAAATAATAATATGTAAACTCGATTTACAAAATCAAATAGGCAACATAACATAAATAGAGGAATCCCTTTAAGACATCTACAATAGCAATGAAACAATAACAATAATTAATAAACATTTGTTTTCTTTAAAAGTACATTGCTACAAATATTTTTTTTAGAAATTTCCCACAACCACAGCATCTCTCTCTCTCTTTCTCTCTCTCACTTTAATATTTTTTTTTATTTGTACATATTTATAATTTTCTGACTCTTTCAATCTCTTTCCCAAGTTTAATAAACATTGAAATACATGCTTATGTATCTTACATTTTTTATCTCCTATATTTGAAATTAATGATTGTGGCACGGTGGAGGGCGGGACCGGCTATAGGAGCCCCTTCTCCCCTCGCGGTTGGCGGCCATTCCTCCACGTCCAGGCAGCTGGGCTCCTCATCCCCCGGCAGATGGCCGCGGCTGCTTGTTTGGGGTAGAGGCGAGAACTCCGCTACGGCGTATCCCTCTTCCTTCCCGGGTTTTTGCACCAATGTAAAACAGATCATTTTCATGGGCAAGGAAGAGACGAGAAACCGGCTTGACAAATAAACTAAAGGTTTAATGGAAAGCTCAAAAAAACAAACACATAAGAGGACGGACATGTCCGTAGTTGAGCTCTCTCTCTCGATCGCCGTCTGCGAGTGGCCTTTATCCCTCTTGACGGCTTAATTAGCCTAATACGGGACCGGGCGTGCGTAATCACGCGCCGGTCCCGTCCTCCACCGCGCCACAATGATTTCAATTATTGATGATTAATGTGTGCATAACACAACATAGTATGATGGCACAGGACAAGATGGACTCATGTGCAGAAATAGGTTTAATTACAGAATTCAAAAACACAGAGGACAAATCCAGATAAGCAAGGTTAAACAGAGTCCAAAGTCAGAGCCAAAAGTTCAGTCCAATAAACAAACAGAGGGAGCAGGGCAGGGGACAAAACAAACACGTGAATGAAAGTTAGAATTAACAACTAGAGTTTCTAAAGGAGTTAGCAAAGCAGGATAACTACATGCAATAACCAACAAAGTCAAAGTGAACAGGCAGGGTATAAATAGAGTCCAAAACAGCACAGGTGAAACTAATATTCAGGGGATTGAGAGCGAGTGTGGGAACTGCATTCCATGACAGTACTTCCCCCTCTTCTGCGGAGTTCGTCACCTAGGAAGTGATGCAGGTTGATTAGGATGCTGGAGATGGAAATTTTCTTTCAGTGCATGGTCCAAGATGTCCCTCAACAGCACCCAAGACTGCTCCTCTGGTCCATAGCCTTCCCAGTCTGCCAAGTATTGCAACTGGCCGCCGTGACGTCTGGCATCTAATAAAACCCGGACAGCGTAGGCTGGTTTGCCACCAATGTCCAGTGGTGGAGGGGGCATCTGAGAGGTCACGGGCAAAATCATCGGGCTGTAGAATACAGGCTTGAGCAGGGAAACGTGAAACACAGGACAGATTTTGTAGCGGGATGGAAGTAACAGTTTATATGTAACAGCATTTATTCTTTTGATTATTTTAAATGGACCGATATACCTGGGGCTTAATTTTCTGGAGGGGAGACGTAGACGGATGTCCCGGGTTGATAACCACACTCGCTGGCCCGGATGGAAAATGGGTGTGGGTCTGCGTCGCCAGTCCGTTTTAGATTTATGAGTTTGAGTGTCGTACTGCAGATGATCATGGGTTGCTCTCCAGACTTGAGTACACCTTTGGGCCCAAGAATTCACAGCTGGAACATCACTCCCATGGGAACAGATGTGGTTGAGAACCCAGGACACGTTGAAACGGTGTGAGCCGGGTGGACGAACTAACAAGAGAGTTTTGGGCATACTCGGCCCAAGGGAGGTATGTGTTTCAGTTTGTTTGGTTCTGTGAACAAGAGGCTCTGAGATATTTGCCGACTTCCTGATTCAGATGTTCTGTTTGACCGTTTGTTTGTGGGTGGTATCCAGAGGAGAACTTGAGTTGGATTCCCAGTCGATCACAAAAAGCTTGCCAAAATCTGGACATGAACTGGGTTCCTCTGTCAGAAGTAATCTCCTCTGGAATGCCAAAATTTCGGAATATGTGATTGATTATACTGAACACGTGCCTCATTAACAGTTCTGCTGTTTGGTTTGCTGTGGGGAGCTTAGGCAAAGGTAAGAGGCGACAACTCTTAGAGAATCTATCCACCACCACCAGAATTACGAATTACTGTGTTTCCATGGGACTGTGGTAAACCTGTAATGAAATCCAAGGAAATGTGGGACCAAGGGCGTCTCGGGATGGGCAGTGGGTGCAGTAGGCCTTGAGGGTGGATCTTGGGTTAATTGTTCTGGGCACAGATGGGGCAATCAGCAACGAAGGCCCAGATGTCGCTCTGCAGTTTGGGCCACCAGAACTTATGTCAGAAGTCCTGGTAGTTCCGGGTGTCCAGAAGGGAAGGCGGCATGAGCCCACTGCAAAACCTCAGAACGGAGACGGTTAGGGACAAAGAGGTGCCCTGGAGGGCCATTACCTGGTCCTGGTTGCTGTAATTGAGCCCTCTTGACGGCCGTCTCAATATCCCACTGGATGGGGCCCACAACCCTGGAGGAGGGGAGAATGGGTTCTGGACAGGACTCCACCTCTGGTGGCTCAAACTGTCTCAAGATCAGGCTTAAGATTCTTGGAACCTGGGCGATAGCAAAGAGTGAAATTGAACTGGTTAAAACAGAGGGACCAACGGGCTTGTTGGGTGTTCAACCTCTTTGCCTCCTGGATATAGGTGAGGTTCCTGTGGTCCGTCCATATGAGGAAAGGGCGTTTGGCCCCCTCCACTCCTCCAATGCCATCTTAATGGCCAGCAGCTCCCTGTTTCCAATATCGTAGTTCCTCTTAGGGTAAGCCGATGTGAGAAGAATGCACATGGGTGAAGCTTATTATCCCACTTACCCCTCTGTGACAGGACAGCTCCTACTCCCACGTCTGAGGCATCCACCTCCAATACAAAGGGTATCTCTGGATCAGGGAGGGTAAGGATGGGGGCAGATGTGAAGAGTCGCTTTAGTTTGTTGAAAGCTTGGTCTGCTCTGCTGGTCCATGAAAACTGTCTGGATGATTTCTTGGTAAAAGCAGAGAGAGGCTCTGCAACAGAACTAAAGTTCCTGATGAATCTTCTATAAAAGTTGGAGAAGCCAAGTAAGCACTGTACCTGCTTCACAGAAGTTGGACAGGGCCAATCCAAGACTGCCCTAATCTTGCCAGGATCCATCTGGAGGCAGCCTTTGGACACGCAGAAGCCGAGGAATGAGACTGACGGGAAGTGAAAATCACTCTTCTCCAACTTCACGAAGAGTTTATGCTTAAAGGGTTACTTCAGGATTTAGCATTAAGCTTTGTATCAGTAGAAAACCAGTAGTATTTTCGAATTACCGAGCTCCCCCCCCCTCATATCCCCCTGAGACGAGAGATTTATTTATTTTTAGTCTGGAAAAAATCCTCCAATGACGCAAAAATAGTCATTTTGCGTCATTGGAGGATTTTTGGTCCAGAGGCTTAAAACTACAGCCAGTATTCCGCATGTTTTCACCACGCCCATATGGGGCGGGATCTCACTCACAGAATGTGAAGATAGTGTCAGCCATCTTTCTGTAGAAGTTAAGAAAACAGGCTCTTGCTCTGTGTAGAAAGTTTGTATACAAGTAGGCTAATCACGATGGCGGAGTGTAGTTTTGAAGTTGAAACGGCAGAAGGGGATTTCGAAGATCTGTTGCGAGAATCTGATGCTCGCGCTACCCGTACGTGCCGCAATACAGCGATGAACAGAGGCAGCAGGAGCAGCTGCTGTAGCAGGGGAGCAAAACCTGCTTGGCAGGCAGGAGGAAGAGAGTGTTAAATTATATTCAGACTCGAGTTGGGGCGGACTGGTGGTGTCAGTGCTCTCGCTGTGCGCCTATGGAAACAGATAGAGTGTCCTATTGCTGTCGCGAATTTCAGCGATATTGGACGAGATCGCTGAATCCGCTGATGAAACTGCACCGATAACATGAGCATGTATAACTGAGCACCCAAGTTTTGTATCACACATAGACAGGGGAGTCCTGGAAACTTATTTTAGGATCCCGAAGATAAATTGGAAACGCCAGCCAAAGCCCGCAGGGACAAACGGACGACTTAGTGTAAAGTGAGTATTTTGTTTGTTTTTCTTTTTTGTTACTAAGACGTCATGTACAGAGTTTGGACACACGGAATTATAATGTTCTTCCCGTGTAGTCAGTCAATTTATCAACTACCTCACGATTTATAGAGTCACGATGTAGCATAGTTGTATCATATTTTCAGATACTGCCGCCTGTAACCGGTAGGCGTGGTTTGGGAGTGGCCTCGTAAGGGCAGCAAAGCAAGTGCATTCTGGGAGTTGTTGTCTTTAAGCCACATGTGTAAAAAATAAATTTTCTGCCTTTTCTCTGTCTAGAATGCTTCAAATTCAAAAATAATTTCACATTTATACTATATAAATGACCAATTTTAAATACACATTCATCTTCCCAGAGGTGAAGTATCCCTTTAAGTAGCTGCTTTAAGACCTGCCGAACATGCTGAACGTGTTCTTGGGAGTTGTGGGAGAAAATGAGAATGTCGTCCAGATAGACAAACACAAATTTGTAAAGCATCTCACTGAGAGCGTCATAAATAAAGGCCTGGAAGACGGCTGGGGCATTCACCAGGCCGAATGGCATTACCTGGTATTCATAGTGGCCTTTCGGTGTGTTGAAAGCGGTCTTCCACTCAACTCCCTCACGGATTCTAACCAGGTGATATGCATTCCGGAAGTCCAGTTTGGTAAAGATGGTGGCACCCTGCAGGATCTCAAAAGCCGTGGACATTGGGGGAGAGGGTACCGGTTCTTGATGATGATGCAGTTAAGGCCTCGGTAGTCTATGCATGGTCGGAGACTGCCATCCTTCTTTTCAACAAAGAAAAAAACGGCTCCTGCAGGTGAGGTGGAAGGGCGGATGAACCCACTGTCCAGAGATTCCTTGAGGTACTTCTCCATGGCTAATCTTTCAGGACCAGAGAGGGAATAGAGTCTTCCATGAGGTGGGCAGGTACTGAGAAGCAGCTCGATAGCGCAATCATAAGGTCTTTGAGGGGGTAGTGTGGCAGCTCTGTCTTTACTGAAAAATTTGTTGACGTCTGCATACTCCGGGAGTACTCAGGATAACTCGGGATGATGGGTTAAAGACTTGGGTTTGTCCGGCTCCATCTTGAGAGGAGCCAAGACTTACGTGGACAGGGTCTCGGGAGCAGAGGTACAGTTCCGCCTGGAGATATCTGGCTAGGGTTCAGGGAATGCTCCTAGTGGATCTGGAACACAGCAGAAGGCGGAATCAGAGACACGGCAGTTGGTTCCCCATGTTCTAACAACCCCTTGGGACCAGTCAATGTGAGGGTTGTGGGCGGTCAGCCATGGGAAGCCGAGAATTAGAGGAAGCTTAGGAAAGTGAATCAAAAGGAACTGTAGCTGTTCTTGGTGTTACACCACACTTAGCTGGAGAGGCGGGGTACATTGACTAACCTGTTCGGAACCCAGAGGGCTGCCATCCACTGCAGTAATATTAAGAGGTCTAGGTAGGGGTAACAGACTGAATAGAGAGGCTCCTGGCCAACTCAAAATCCATAAAGCTCCCGGAGGCCCCAGAGTCAAAGGCACAAACCTGATGATGCTGAGTGCTGTGGGTAAGGGTGGCATGGAAGGTCAAACCAGCGGTTGCCGAGAAGGGTATAGTTCCTATTCTCGTCCTGGCTCCCCTCCTCCTGGACGAGAGTTGGCTTTTCCTGACAACTCAGGGCATGCAGAGCGAAAATGGCCAGACCTGCCACAATAGAGAAAGCATCTTTCCCTCATCCATAAGTTGCGCTCTGCTTGGGAAATCCTGGTTCTACCCAACTGCATGGGTTCCTCGGGGTCGCAAGGGGACAAAGGCAGTTTAACGGGGTTCGCAGACTCCAACAATCTGACCTCCTGCTGTCGCTCCTGTTGGCGTTGGTCTACCCGAATGATCAAGTCAATGAGAGATTCAAGATCAGGTGCGGGATCTCAGAAAGCCAGCTCGTCCTTGAGCTCAGGCGACAAGGCATGGTGAAAGGTGGCTCTCAGGGCTCATTGGTTCCATCCACTCTCCGTGGCAAGGGTGCGAAACTCGATGGCAAACACTCCGGGTACCTTGAGCGAGGTGAAGCAGACGAAGATCCACATCTCCCTTACTAGCTGGGTGAAGGAAAACTCTCCTCATCTCAGAAATGAATTCTTGACAATTGGTAGTAAGTGGAGATCTCTGGTCCCTTAAGGCTGAGGCCCAGTCCAAAGCCTTGCCTGTGAGAAGGGTTATGATGTAGGCCACCTTACTACTTTCGGCGGGAAAGCTGCTGGGCTGGAACTGGAAGGCCAGGCTACACTGAGTGATGAAACCACTACACCTCTTGGGGCTGCCATCAAATCGTTCAGGGGCTGGAAGTCTGGGATCAGACGGTAAAGAAGGCATAGGTCGTGTTGAAGCATCAGGAGGAGGATCTCGGGATGAAGTGGCTTGGGACTGGCGACTCAGAAGGTGAAGGATCTCTGACAGAGCCTGGTCATGCCTCTGAATGGTCACGGCTTGGTTTGAGAGGGCTGACAGAATCCGTTCAAGGTTAGATGAAGACTCTTCCGCTGGGCTCGCTTCCATGGTTCAGTCTTACTGTAATGGGGCTGCCGTAGGCGAGAATCGAAACCAGGTCTTTAGTGCTTTGGTGTTCTACCACTGAGCTAACTCCCCGATAGTTGAACCCAAGAGCAGAAGAGCAAAGAGTCTGGATACTTGCGTTTCTTCAAAAAAATATCATCTTTTAATTGTTGATATTAGTAAAGTACAAATAAACTGGGAAAGCTGAGCTCTCCACAAAACTGAGAAACAAAAGAGACACAAGGGTCAAAAAGTACAACAAGGGTGAGACTTAACTTGAGAGCTGGTCACACGAGGAACACGTTACAAAGGCTCAAGACTGAACACATTGGCAAGGAACAAACAGACTTATATAGGCCTATGCACAGGTGAAGGGCATGAGGGTTAATGAGCAGAGGGTAGAACTTTCAGGGGCGTTGGTGCCATCTGCAGGAGTGGAGAGGAGCATGGCATGGGAGGCCCAAGGCAAGCGCCCTCTGCTGGTGTGGAGGGGAACAGCACCCCAAAGAGGAGATCCCTTACAGGAATAACCAACGAAGTCAAAGTGAACAGGCAGGGTATAAATAGAGTCCAAAACAGCACAGGTGAAACTAATATTCAGGGGATTGAGAGCGAGTGTAGGAACTGGAAGGGGTGGATTGTGGAACTGGATTCCATTACACATAGACAGTGAGGCAAATATATTAAAAGGAAAAGAACAAGAATTTGTTTTCTCAATTCAAATTAGTTTATATTATTTATATCTTTAAAACTATTGTAATTAAAGTAATTATTGGACACATTGGGTTCAGTGATATCTATTTAGTTATTGTCAATCTAATTATCTCAGTCCAGCAAAAAAAGAGTTGTGGAAGGAAAGACATTGTTCCACTGTAGCTGTGTATATGTTTGTATGGAAACAATACAATTCTATTGCTAAATTAATCATTTGAGTTTATACCGTTGATGCCACCCAGCTGATGAAATAGTAGCGTCACCTGATGGCCACATTCAAAGATACAGCAGTAATCACAGCTTCTGTTATGTACAATAAAGAAGCACTGCCATTAAAACACATTCCCTGAAAATAAAGAAGACTTCAGATTAATAAAGGCAAGCCTGGTAAAAATAAAACTTCACCCAGTGCAAATAAACTCATGCATTTTAAACACATAGATACTTTTTAATACATCTATTGTATTAAATTGATTTACTCCATACTTCTATGGCTCTGCCCCTCAAGTCTCTCCAGGCTCCGCCTCCCTTCATCTATCCTCTCCGGGCTCCTGCCTGCTCCCCCAGAGACTCCACCTCCAGCGGCTCCTCCCGCTCCACCAGAGACAAATCCTCCAGCGGTTACGTCCACCCTCTCAGAGATTCTTATTTCAGTGTCTCTGCCCACCCCTCCTCCAGTGGCTCCACCGTCTGACCCAGTCCCGGCCCTGTGGGTGCCTCCCAGGCCTCCTGACCCAGTCCTGGCACTCTGGCCACCTCCCAGGCCTCCTGACTCTATCCCAGCCCTGAGGCCACCTCTAAAACCCAGTCCCTACCCTGAGACGCCCTGACTATGTTTCCCCCTGACTATGTTTCCCAGTATGCACTGCTCTCATCACTGCCATCTGTTCCTTATTGTTCTCACCTGTTTTCCATTCCCTCATTAGCTCTTTGTATAAATACCCTTCAGTTTTTGCATTCCTTTGTCAGTTCTTGTTTGTTGTTTTGAGTCATTTTTATTAAAGCCTGCAAATAGAACCCATGTCTCCTGAGCAATTACTCATGACATTTAAAAATACAGATAACAGGGATCACAGCTGTAAATAAAAAATACACAAATTTTAGTGTCTATAAATGTATTAAAAAATGATGATAGCAAATAAAATAAAACATGGCAACACACTGCTCTTTTTTTCACAGGTTTGGCACAAACTGTGTTTTTGACACAAACACTGCCGAGTGACTATTTTGACAACATTTTGCATTTTTTTTTTCATACAGATTTTATGATATCATATTTAAAGAATACATGGAATATTTGTACTCTTAAATATTTTTTTGCACAGGACCATTTAAAATGATCTAGAGGAGAAAAAAGGATGGATACAAATTTTTCAACTAAAAAAGAAAGGGTGACCAGTTACAGGACTGAGATATACTGTAAATGTTCTCTTGTTCATTCATATAAATTTGTATTTAAAGTCTTGTCCATGAACACGTAATCATGGAACTACAACAACCCCACATCAGAATCCAAAATGGCTCCTCAGCGCATCAACAGTAAGTGAAACAGTAGTAATATATTGTTTATTAGCACTTCTGTTTGTCTGTGTCTCAATAAACTCAGTATTGCTCACAGTACTATCCAACCTCTATCTGTGGACATGATACTTTGTCAATATCTGTGCAAAATACCATTTTTTTATGTGTTTTTATCGACTGGCATTGCTAACAATGGCTACATCAACCACCCCGTCCATCTCGGTTTTCCGACTTCTGTACTGTAATGTGGTCAACTCGGGTGTGATGTCATTCCCAGCTCTGACATCTGACTTCTGTGGTAATTTTATATTATTGTAATTTTTTTACCAGATTACCAAGACATTATCTATTAAACACATCAACAAATTATAAATGTTCCTTAGCTTGACATAAAACCGGCAATCTGGAATAAACTTCAGTTATGCAGGCCAATTTGTTTTATTTTGTTAAGTGTAGGCCTACCCATGGATGAAGAGTGCATGCATACTGAATGTTATTCTGCTAATAAAATCCTGTAGGCCTATTAACTTTGTAACAGCTGTAAAAATCCATTTGAAAGGGAACATTAACACAAAGTTAGGTCTGAATAAAAATAAAACTATAGGAAAACAGTACTTTTGGGTGGCAGTGCTGCAAAACTAATGAGTATTAATTATTTTATGCACAATAAAAGATGATTTTAAATGAACTATTTTGATGAACAGTCTTAATGACCACTTAATGCACTCAAATATATATTTCACATAATATGGTAATTTCATCTCTAAATGTGCCACTATCTGTATTTGGATTTTGTTAGTCAGTAAATGAACACATAGATCAGCAGTTGAATCAAGAACATGTCTGATCGGTCTAGTGGTTACTTTTTCCAGTGGCGGTTCTAGAGGGTGGGGCGGACAGAAGCCTTGCCCCCACAGACTGATCACGGTAGGCCTACCCACCGTTTGCCACCCTGGTAGATCCGCCCCTATCACATGCTAGTAAGCAGTTAACAGATATGCACGTTTAATGGAAATAAGATATTTCAAATATAGGTCCAGTTTCACTTGTATTGTAAACAAGTGATGCTTCACATCATCCTCTTGGGAATTTAAAATGAAAACAAAAAGTTTGACCAAAAAAAAAAAAAAAAAAATATTTTCTTAGTATAAGAGCTGGAAATCAGTAGTTATTTCCTGTAAATGTATACATAAATAAGACAAAGAAGACAAATAATCGGGCAAATTACAATAAATATATATTTTTTAACATATAAATTATGTCATGGGTGAGGAAAGTTCTAATTTTAGCATATAAGTGCCATTTATATGAATACTTCAAAAGAGCAACCCTAACGCCAGAAGCAGAGTGAATAAAGTTCCCATCATAGGCCAAAAAGGAAAGTGACAGTCCCAGTCTCTCAATATTGGAGCTTTTATTGGCCCTGTCGGCACTGCTGAAGTCGGTACGGGACTCGGACTCGACCCCCATTCTAAAGGAATTACCAAACTCCCAGAATAAGCAAGCAATGATCCCTTCTCCGAAAGCAAATCCTGATATGGTAAAGGCTTTGTTCACATATGCATGTGTCCGTCCTTCGCAACGTTGCGTGGACTAATTAATATTCATAAACTACATCGTGACCTAGTTGATATTATAAGATGATTTGTAATTTATCTTAGATGAAGGCGTACCAAACGCCTTCTCATGCAAATACCTGATGTGGATCATCTCATTACTTTATTTGTTTTTAGCTTTAGATTGTGAATGCGGTTGAGATACCAGAGAAAAATAGAAAAAGCAAACAGTAATGTATTTATTTTTATATTTATTTATTTATTTTCCTCCGCTGTAATAACTTCAGAATATCACAAGGGGGCAGCGAGTCCATAGGCTACCGTTTAATTTTTCACAAACGATGGCACTGAAAGCTTTTTATATTACTGGATTTACAGCAGATTTCATCTTAATTAGTCACAAAGGCCAGTATTTTACTGCACAGTATTTTATTAAAATAATGCACAACTGTTAAACAAACAAATTGTAATATCTTGATTTTTCATGTTATTTAATTCAAATACCATTATTGAAATAGTAATTTATAATTTAATTAATATGCTATGCTTTGAGTATGCTATCATTCAGATTCCTACAACTAACATTCCTTCAACTGTCTCATTATTACTGTACATACATTTGATGATTCTGAACACATAATCAGGATAATCAGTGAATGAATGTAGGCCCTATGTATAGCAGAAATAAGAACTAAGAATGACTGTCTTGTGTGAGCAGTTCATAAAGAAAATTACAATAAAACAAATGGCAATTTATTGTTATAATGTATATAACATAGTCACCATAAACCTAGATTGATGGCTGGTAGACCCCCACTTTTCTGTCAGCCTTCTACATCAAAGGCCTGCTTTCACTTTGTTGATCTGATTTTTTATTTATGACTAAACAAACCTGAAAATGCCATCAAAGTATTTTGTCCAATCATGTGTCTCTACCCAGCCAATGTTACAGGCATGAGAGAACGGGCATTCGCAAGCAATTGAATGAAACCATTTTATTTCAGCTAAGAGAAACTTAGCTGACTAGAAATATTTTTTTAATATTCTGTACTCAGAAAATAAAATAAAAAAATAAATGTGGTCATAACAGTACAATTCCTGTAAAGCAACAACGAGTTTATTAATTGAGTTATTTAAAGAAATGTTCTGGGTTCAGTTGAAGTTAAACTCAATCTACAGCCTTTGTGGCATAATGTTGATCACACACAAATAAAACACACACACACACACACACACACACACACACACGCATGCACGCACGCACGCACGCACACACACACGCACGCACGCACGCGCATGCACACACACACATATACATATGTTGGTGCGGCTATGAGGACTCTCCACAAACATAATGATTTTTATACTGTACAAACAATAAAATCGATCCCCTAACCCTAACCCTCACAAAAACTTTCTGCATTTTTCCACTGGCTGCCAAACATTTTAAATAATGTACAGATTTTGCTCTTATGGAAAGAAAATTGTACTTTTATTCACCAAAAAAAAAAAGCATTCAACTGATCACAACATAGTCAGTACTTTAATAACATGAAAAATTACTAATACAATTTGAAAAATGTTCGTTTAAAACTACTTCAAAAAATTCTTCACGTGCAGCAATGACAGCTTTGCAGATTCTTGGCATTCTAGCTGTCAGTTTGTCCAGATACTCGGGTGACATTTCACCCCACACTTCCTGTAGCACTTGCCATAGATGTGGCTGTCTTGTCCGTCACTTCTCACGCACCTTCCAGTCTAGCTGATCCCACAAAAGCTCAATGGGGTTAAGATCCATAACACTCTTTTCCAATTATCTGTTCAATGTCTGTGTTTCTTTGCCCACTCTAACCTTTTGTTTTTGTTTTTCTGTTTCAAAAGTTGATTTTTCTTTGCAATTCTTCCCATAAGGCTGCACCCATGAGTCTTCTCTTTACTGTTGTACATGAAACTGGTGTTGAGCAGGTAGAATTCAATGAAGCTGTCAGCTGAGGACATGTGAGGCATCTATTTCTCAAACTAGAGACTCTGATGTACTTATCCTCTTGTTTAGTTGTACATCTTAACCTTATATATCTCTTTCTCTCCTTGTTAGAGCCAGCTGTAATGTACACCTTTGAATGAAATCTTCAGTTTTTTGGCAATTTCAAGCATTGTATAGCCTTCATTCCTCAAAATGGGTTCTTTTTTGTAATTGCTTACCTAATATTGACCTTAAGACATGCCAGTCTATTGCATACTGTGGCAACTCAAAAACAAACACAGAGACCATGTTAAGCTTCATTTAATGAACCAAATCAACTCTATTTGAGATAATGGCAAGTTATTTTCTAGAACCAAATTAGCAATTTAGCATGATTACTCAAGATTACTGATGGCTGCTGGAAATGGGGCCTGTCTAGATTTGATCAAAAATTACTTTTTTCAAATAGTGATGGTGCTGTTTTTTTAACATCAGTAATGTCCTAACCATAATTTGTGATCAGTTGAATTCCACATTGATTAATTAAATTGATTGACCGCATTTAAAAAATAAAACATAAAACACATAATTTAGTGTGTTTTTTAAGCTATTTGAATTATGGTGACACTAGAAATGGCCTCATAAACCAAATTTATAGCATAAAACCCTTGTAATTACCAGTTTGTTACCTTCAAAAAATTTCCTCATAATCCGTGTAGTGGTGGTGGCATAGTGGGCTAAAACACATAGCTGTTAATCAGAAGATTGCTGGTTCAATCCCCACCACCATTGTGTCCTTGAGCAAAGCACTTAACTCCAGGTTGCTCCGGGGGGATTGTCACTGTAATAAGTGCACTGTAAGTTGCTTTGGATAAAAGCGTCTGCTAAATGCATAAATGTAAATGTAAACCACTTAAACCTACACACACAAATCCACTTGCACCTTGTTTATTTAAAAAATAAATGTACATGTACAGTTAGGCACTTACAATGGAAATAAATACTGTTTCGAAGCATTAGCCACAAGATGTAAACATTATAAGAATTAAAGTAATATTGTGGATTTAATACAAGCTAAGCTCATTCGACAACATTTTTGGCATAATATTGACAACCACAAAAAAATATTTTGACTTGCCCCTCCTTTTCTTAAAAAAAGCAAGTCTGTGTTGAAGTGAATGGGGGCCAATTTTTGAACTTTAAAATACTCACTTTTTTAAAAAAAAATACAGCCACAAGGCATAAACAAAATATAACTTACTGATAAAAAAATTACTTACCAACCTTTTCTGTTTAAAGTTATAGCCAATTTTACAACAAAAACCCCAAAATCCCAAAACAACCAAAAATATCTACAACTTTATAGCTCAAATAATACATGAGTTGAATGTAAGTGCTTTTATAAAATTAAATTTCTGACTTTAAAAAAAATAAGCCACATTGACTTCCATTGTCTCACATCGTTTTTTTTTTTTTTTCAGAGAGAGAGAGTGAGAGAGAGAGAGAGAGAGAGAGAGAGAGAGAGAGAGAGAGAGAGAGAGTGAGAGAGAGAGAGAGAGAGAGAGAGAGAGAGAGAGAAAGAAAGAAAAGGAATTAGAGACTAATTTTTTTTTTTTGTAACTTTATGCCCAAATGCTGTTGATTGAGCTTAACCTGTATTCTTTAAACAACATTTTAGAGTAATAAAATCAATCTTACCTATTTTAAGTTATATCAGTTTCACAACTTCATTGTCTGAACAACAAAACATCAGTTATGAAGCCCCTGAAGGCGATTTTATAACACTAAAATGATTTTAACATGTAAAATGTTTATGTCTCGTAACAACACTTTTGAGTGTATTTTAATTTCTTTTTGGCCTTTTTAAGTGCCTCACTGTAGCCCATTTTTTTTTAAATGCAAAGGATGTTTTCAAACTATATTATCATTATAATTTTTGTGTGTGGTAATCAACTTAATGCCACAAATGCTGATTGAGCTTAATTTGCTTTTTTTTATTATTATTATTGATTAGTAAGAAAACTTGATTAACTTATTTAGACATTTATCTACATTTTGGCACATAAAAACATATATAAAGCCCTCCACTTAAATATTCATTTTTATATTTTTATATAATATTTTTTTTTATATGTGTCATTTTAAAATTGTAGTCTAATTGTTATTCTTTAACTAAGTTTGCCAAACATTCAATGCAGAATGGCAAAATAAGATGTCCATTGCTTAATACCCTGTGTGGGGCCTGTTTGTTCCAGTAACCTCTGTTTTTTAATTGTTGTTCACAGCGGTTGCCATGTACTCAGTTGTATAGGTTATGCTTTCGATGCATGGTTTCACAGAAAGTAATTAAGTCATCTTAGGAGGATACGTGCTGTGAGTCTCAGGCGGGAGTAATGCTTCAGAGGCAGCCATGTAAAACACATGAGTGTTTTCAACAACAGAAATGAAATGAAAAGTCCAGACATTATGAAATGTCGAAAATAAACAGACCAAGCCAAAAAACTATATATATATATATATATATATATATATATATATATATATATATATATATATATATATATATATATATATATATATATATATAAATCAACCACATTACCTAGAAAAAATAATAATAATAATAATAATAATAATAATAATAATAATAATAATATATGCTGGAAAGTCTACCCAAATTCCCACAATTCCAACACATGGTAAGGACATTAAAAATATGCAGCTTTCTTCTGTCTCCTGTCTTATCCTGACAAGACTCCAGGCCTCATTCCTTATTTAATGTACCATAGTCCGAATGGGACTCACAATGTCAAAAGTTCAATGTCACATACTTTTGCTTTGTACTTTAATTGTCGCTAATGGCAAAGTCAGGATGTGGTAAAGCATCTTTACACTGCTGTAAAGATCACTAATTGATCCGTCTTATGTCACCCCAGTCATCATTATCTGATATTGCACACAAATAATTAATAACCCAACAAAGGAAATGTAATAAAATGAAAAGTGCAAATACATGATTTGGATATGGATTATTGTTTTGGAAACAATAAATTAATAAATAACACAACTTAATGATAAAAATAATTAATAATTAAAAGTAATGAAAATAAATAATGGAATATAATTGAGTTTTGAGACAGTTTTCTCAGTTGATAATTGAGACATTTATTTTATTTTATTTTTAAATCATATTCTCAGCCAGATGTATGCTTGTTTAAAGTTAATATTCACTGTGAATATGAAAGCAAATATTATTAATAATCAGAGGCACTGGGGGTTCTTCTCATTTTTAAGATGGAAGTCTTCAGCTTTGTCTAAAACTCAAGAGGCCATATAATGAATAACCCTCATAATGCAGGGATTGTTGCTAAGATTATACCAAAGACAGTCAATAAGGCTGTAATGAGTCAAAAATCTACAGAACTGTTTCACCTGTGGGAATTGATTGGTCAATACTAAAAGCTGATGCTGAATCTATACAATACATTCTAATTATCAGATCTGAAGTATCTCTGTATTAAAAAAGATCTAAGCCTTAAAAAGAGAAGTATGTGCCGGGAGTTTCTTTGCATAAATTCACATCTGAGAGATTCCAGAGCTGGATAATCTCACCTATAATCAAACACTTTTAGAAGGGATATTCCATTGACTCCCATTTGATCCTATGATATTTATTTATATAAAATATTTAATTCTATTTTGCAACCTTGTACATAAATGTATAACATTTTAACAGGGGATGTACTTAGATTGAAACATATTATGCTGCATTTTTAAAAGTACAAATCTTGACGTAATTGAATAAACAAAACACTTACAGTGACTTCATTATTGATCATTAAAGGTATATTTTTCTTACTGAATAGAATGATGTCCAAAAAAGATAGAAAGAAAGAAAGAAAGAAAGAAAGAAAGAAAGAAAGAAAGAAAGAAAGAAAGAAAGAAAGAAATTTAAATGAAACACAAGTATTATTGCTAGCTCAAAACAATCAGATTTTCTGTGTGATGGTGTTTCACCACAAGAGCACAATACAACATCCATTCACTAAGAGATTTAGCCCTTAATAGCAAGTCAAAGGGCTTTGCCATTGCCATTGAGCCAAGGTCAAGAAGGGTCAAAGGTTAAAATGGGGCTGTGATAGTCGTGACACTGCAGCAACCAAATATAACAAGACAAACATTCTGCAACTTTGTCTCACATCTTCAACATTAGCAGAAATCTTATTTTGAAGTGTTGCTAAAACAACTTGATAGAAGGTGGGTCATCAAGTTTTGATAGTGTAAAAGCAACTAAGTGTTCTTTAATGTTCACTCTCTGTTGCCTCATACCTAATGACGATTCCTGAGGAAGGTCACATCCAAAATGGAGTCTTACAGCTATATGAAAATCAGAACTCTCCTTTTGCACTTTTCCACCATGAAAATGGTTATTGTGCCACCATAAAACCCTTAAAGCAAAATTGAAAAGGGAAATTAACTGGCTGAATTATCTTTTTTCAAATCATGAATAAATGGTCTCTGGAGCAGGGAGTGAAAGTGTTTGAAGAGGGGGATGGTGGGGCTGCATTAAGACATTCTCATCCCTGATGATTCTCCAGTCCACCTTTTATTTTGTCTACACTTTACCCAGGCTCCAACATGATGGTAAGCCGCTTGGAGAATCATTGAAAGGGTGAAAAAGGAGCCAACACCGAGGGGATTAATTATTTCGGTGTCTAGGACCAGTCTGGATTTACTAAACCACAGAGACACAGGCAAATCCCCTCACCTTTCTTTGAGAACAACATACATGCAAACATTTCAATCAGAATCCAAAGAGGAGCAGAGGATCATGGGAACAGAAACCGAGTGTGCAGGTCAGAGCGAGATGCCATGGTCTGTCCATATCTGCTTAGCCTTAGAACTGGAGAATAAAATCAATGCTGCTGTTTGTATTAGGAGAAACATTTAAAAGACATCCATTCTGACCACAAACTGACCATTAATAGCAAACAAAGACAAGTAATTTGAGCCAAAGACTTAGTTATGTTTATAATCGCATATGTTTGCAAACATGTCGCTACTTAGCTTGCAGCAAAGAATCATAATATCAGTGCCACTGCACAAGATCTTTTTTATTTAATTAAAGCTAAATTAAATTAGGATCATCTGTAAATAGACTATAATATAACCCTAAAAATGTAAAGTCATTTTCCAGCTATCAAAGTTAAGCGGTAACACTTTACAATATGGTTACAGCATAAGATACACCATTTATTCATCTCTGTTAATGTTAGATAATAGAAATGCAATTGGTCATTGTTAGTTCATGTTGGTTCATAGTGCATTAACTAATGATAACTAATACAACTTTTGATTTAAAAAATGTATTAGAAGAAGTCAAAATTAACATTAAGATGAATAAATGCTGAAAAAGTATTGATCATTGTTAGTTTGTGTTCACTAATGTTGTTAAAAGTTAAGCTCAATCAACAGCATTTGTGACATAATGTTCATTACCACAAAAAAACAGAAAAACAAAAAATGCGGTTAGAGTCCATAAACATTAAAATACACACTGTCAAAAGTATAGGCTCAAGATTTGAATATTGTACATATTAACATGATTTTAGTGAGATAAAAGTGGTTTCTAATGATATTATATCCAATATTACATAACTTGTAATATCACTTCCTTGTCATGATTACGTAAAGCTGGAAAACCCTGTAATAAGTGCCGTAATGCGGGTAAATCCCTGATTTTATTGCACTAAAATCATTGTAACCTGTATAACGCTTATGTATTATGGCTATACTTTTGAAACAGTGTACAATTCATTGCTTATGATCTGGCCCCAGTCACCCAGTCCATTGCAAGCGCCTCACTGTAACCATTTTTTTTTTTTTTTTTTTGTGGTAATCAACATTACGCTGCAAATGCTGTTGATTGAGTTTAACATGAATTTAACCCTGAATATATTTTTAACACAAGCAAAGACATGTTAGTTTCTTGATTAAACAGCTAAACTGTTTGTAGCTTGTAAATAACTATATAATAAATGTTTTGGTGTGGTGCAAGTGAGCACAATTTAAATTTACATTTTGTGTGCATTTATTTTTACGATTGTCTCCAAAACATCCAGACGCACATTTTACAAAATGTCACTCAAAAAAAAATATATATATATATATATATATACAAATAAAAATTAACGTTGTCATCGTCTAGTGTACACACAAAAGAGGCCTTGATACATGTGCAAAAACAATAGATTGGTAGAATTGATAGTCCATAAATTCATCCATTTTATATTTGTTGTTTGCATATGTTTTAATGGTGAACACATTCTTGGGAATATCTCTGTGTATCTTGAGTGTCAGTGATGTGCCTGTGTGGATGTCAGGGCCCTCGGCTGGGGCCCATTTCACAGTGCTAATGTATTTCACCAAGCTCAGTATGATCCACATCGCCGCAGGTAATCCATATCAGCTGCCTCATTTATACTGGCCTGATTCTGGGGGCCTCTCAGAACACTATTCACAGTGTCAAACTGCACTCTGACAGGCCAAAGCAACCAATAACATGCCAGTGCCTTAATGATGCTGCCATCTAATTATTTCATCCACAGTACATCATAAAGCTTCACAGATGTTATTGACTAAATGACTAAAGTGTACAAGGTTTTGTTCAAATTATTCAGAAAGCTGGATAAAGATCTGGCTATAAATGTATTTATTTAGACTGGAGGACTCAGGAGCAGGTTTGTAGCCACACTGTTAAATATATGCACGCAAATCAGAATTTTTCCAACTGCAGTATGAACTGGAATATCTGAAAAGTGATCTTTTGATTGACAACATTCATTAGATATTAAAAGTGTGTGTTATTAGAATTTTCTGATAGAAAGGTGTGTCAGTGAAAGAGGATGCAAAAATAATCTGTCAGCACACACAGGTGCTTGTACTGTATATATATATGTGAAAAAGTGGATAAAATGGTCACTGTCTTGTAAAAGAGTTTACATATCTGTCTGCCAATTATTATATCTGCGAGTGTGCAACAGTCATTTGTTTGTGTGCTACATGTGTTTAGACACGGCCCTCTGCCCAGCCCCTGCCCTACTGTGCATTCAGAGTCCAAATATGTTCCCATAAATGCCTCCCTGCTGCACAAACACAACACACACACACACACACACACACACACACATTTACACACTTTCCACCCTCCTCCGCAGTCACTTGTCAGCTAAACCAGATGTCGCCTCATAATTGGCTGATGTGGGCACCACAAAGTCGAAGGTATTATTGCGCACACACACACACACACTCACACACACACACACACACTATCCTTATGAGGATCTCCATAGGCATAGACTTTAGATTTTATCTCCTAACCCTAACTCTACCCCTAAACATTTTTTACACTTACAAAAAACTTAGTTTTTCATTTTGAAGTTATGTTTTGAAGCAATTTGAATTATGGGGGCGCTAGAAATGTCCTCATAAACCACATATATAGCATAATACCTTTGTAAGTTTGTAACCTTAAAAAATTTCCTCATAAACCACCCAAACCTGCCCACACACACACACACACATACACACACACAAACACACACTCATGTTGGTGCAGTTATCATTATAAGGACTCTCTATAGACATTAGGATTTTTATACTTAATTAACTGTAGATTCTATCCCCTAACCCTAAACCTAACCCTCACAAATAACATTCTGCATTTTTGCATTTGCAAAAAAGCATCATTTAGTATGGTTTTAAACAATTACACTAGAAATGTCCTCATAAACTATATTTAGATATTGTAATTACCAGTTTGTAACCTAAAATTTTTTCCTTTAAACCACCCAACCCCCCCCCCCACCACCACCAAAACACACACACAAATACACATTTGCACACCTTTTGCCAACCTTACCCAGACACTACTGCACCCCTCCCCACATCCCAGCATCCCATTCTCCCTTCCCAAACCCAAACAACCCTCCTACATTACAGCAAATAAAACCTGCTCACTATGACAATTGTTTAAACTCTGTATCTCTGCCAAATTTCAATGTAAAAAATTTATAATCAAACCAGATACGATTTAAACCAAACAACGATCGTACAAAACAAAGGCGAGGCAAGGAATTAAAATGGCGGAGGTTGCTGGTTGTTGTGGGAGATGGGGAGCAGGTCTGGTCTGTGGTTGCGTTGGTGGATTACTCCCTGACACTGGAGATATGTCAGAGAGAGCATATCTAATCAGCATTTCTGAAACTGAGCTGGGGTGAGAAAAATAGATCCCAGTCTTAGTACGGCGGGCACCCTGCTGTGCTACCTGTCAAAGCCAATATTTCCCCTTCAGCTCCTCACAACAAGACCACATTTACCTCCTTTCATATAGTACCCATCATTGCTATAAACAAATGGTAGAGTAATATCAAGTATCCGCGTGATACGTTTGCCAATTGTAATTGGTAAATGAATAGGAATTTTGCAAAATGTCTCTTACTGTGATTGTTAAAATGTGAAAAAGAAAATTAACTAACATGTTACTATTATTTAATACTATAGTAATAACAATGTAAGTACAAAATAATGATGTTTTTGGGTATTTCTCAATAAAAAACTTAAATAAAGAGACCAAATATAAAATATGTTATTTTTATTGTCTTGATTTCAGCTGAAGCTGGACTAAAAAAAAAATCCTTTCTAAACACTGTAGTATGTGGTGCTATTGATGAATATGGCAAAAACAAAAGGTGGCAAGGAAAATTGAAGAATGTGATGAGTGGTTATTTTCACTCATACACACCCACATCCAAATAGAAAAAGAAAATTCCTGAACGTTGGAGAGAGGTGGCTAAATTTCATTGTTTTGGCAGGATTTTCTTATAACTTACTACGGATACATTCTCTCTGTGTTATGCAGTGAAAAAATAATTTGCATTTTTTTTTCCACGAGTGTGAAGAATCAAAGGCGGGCCCCTGCTGAGCAGCGAATAGACAGAGCTGGCAGAGGCATGAATTTTTCAGCAGCTTTCACCCTCCCTTTTCTCTCTTTCTCTCTTTTCCTGACGGTTCAGTCGATATGCTGCATGGACGAGATGCCCAGGCTGCATGCGAACAAGCCAAGCTGCATCCTTGGAATTCCACCGGCTTCATGAACTGGTGCCTAAATTACACATTGTATATGTAGAAGTAGATGTGTAAATACCGTTTTTGTTTATTTTTATTAATTTTATTTTTGCAAGTGTATCGGTGTATGCTCTAAAGTAATTATTTACGGCAGCAGATGTGATAAATCTTCAATATGTTTAACACTCTTCCACCGTTGGGGCCAGTTTGTTTCAGTCATTCACAATAATTAGCATTTAGTTGTCATAGAAAAATCCCACCCTTATGAACAGGGCAAAGGAATGTTTTGACTGCAGAACAATTGAGCTTATCATTTTAATCATGGGATCTGTGGATGTTCCCATGTTCTGCATCTAAATAGTAGTGCAGACATAGCAGATCTAAATTACAGCATAAAAAAATATTTTTGCTGTAAATAAATATTGTCTGTTCAATTAATGCTGTTACATTGCCTGTAAAACTGGGCAGTTTTAGCACATACACGTTTATATTTTAATGAGTCCTGGAAGTCAAAATAAAAAATAAAATTATATATATATATATATATATATATATATATATATACATACAGTATCTCACAAAAGTGAGTACACCCCTCACATTTTTGTAAATATTTTATTATATCTTTTTATGTGACAACATTGAAGAAATGACACTTTTCTACAATGTAATGTAGTGAGTGTACAGCTTGTATAACAGTGTAAATTTGCTGTCCCCTCAAAATAACTCAACACACAGCCATTAATGTCTAAACCGCTGGCAACAAAAGTGAGTACACCCCTAAGTGAAAATGTCCAAATTGGGCCCAATTAGCCATTTTCCCTCCCCGGTGTCATGTGACTCGTTAGTGTTACAAGGTCTCAGGTGTGAATGGGGAGCAGGTGTGTTAAATTTGGTGTTATCGCTCTCACACTCCCTCATACTGGTCACTGGAAGTTCAACATGGCACCTCATGGCAAATAACTGAGGATCTGAATAAAAGAATTATTGGTCTACATAAATATGGCCTAGGTTATAAAAAGATTGCCAAGACCCTGACACTGAGCTGCAGCATGGTGGCCAAGACCATATAGCTGTTTAAAAGGACAGGTTCCACTCAGAACAGACCTCACCATGGTCGAACAAAGAAGTTGAGTGCACGTGCTCAGCGTCATATCCAGAGGTTGTCTTTGGGAAATAGACATATGAGTGCTGCCAGCATTGCTGCAGAGGTTGAAGAGGTGGGGGGGTCAGCCTGTCAGTGCTCAGACCATACGCCGCACACTGCATCAAATTGGTCTGCATGGCTGTCGTCCCAGAAGGAAGCCTCTTATAATGATGATGCACAAGAAAGCCCACAAACAGTTTGCTGAAGACAAGCAGACTAAGGACATGGATTACTGGAACCATGTCCTGTGATCTGATGAAACCAAGATAAAGTTATTTGGTTCAGATGGTGTCAAGCGTGTGTGGCAGAAACCAGGTGAGGAGTACAAAGACAAGTGTGTTTTGCCTACAGTCAAGCATGGTGGTGGGAGTGTCATGGTCTGGGGCTGCATGAGTGCTGCCGGCACTGGGGAGCTACAGTTCATTGAGGGAACCATGAATGCCAACATGTACTGTGACATACTGAAGCAGAGCATGATCCCCTCCCTTCAGAGACTAGGCCGCAGGGCAGTATTCCAGCATGATAACGACCCCAAACACACCTCCAAGACGACCACTGCCTTGCTAAAGAAGCTGAGGGTGAAGGTGATGGACTGGCCAAGCATGTGTCCAGACCTAAACCTTACTGAGCATCTGTGGGTGCATCCTCAAACGGAAGGTGGAGGAGCACAAGGTCTCTAACATCCACCAGCTCCGTGATGTCATCATGGAGGAGTGGAAGAGGACTTCAGTGGCAACCTGTGAAGCTTTGGTGAACTCCATGCCCAAGAGGGTTAAAGCAGTGATGGAAAATTATGGTGGCCACACAAATATTGACACTTTGGGGCCAATTTGGACATTTTCACTTAGGGGTGTACTCACTTTTGTTGCCAGCAGTTTAGATATTAATGGCTGTGTGTTGAGTTATTTTGAGGGGACAGCAAATTTACACTGTTATACAAGCTGTACACTCACTACTTCACATTGTAGCAAAGTGTCATTTCTTCAGTGTTGTCACATGAAAATATAGAATCAAATATTTACAAAAATGTGAGGTGTGTACTCACTTTTGTGAGATACTGTATATATATAATAATTTATAAATATATAAAATCATTACAATAAATAGTAAAAAATTATTATTACCATTCATAACAACAATATTTTTTTAGATTATATTTAATTATTTTAAATTAATAAATGTATATTATATTATATTATATTATTATAATGTAACAAATAAATAGTTTATTATATTATTATAATAATCTGTAAATAATATTTGTTACTATTAATAATGATGATGATAATAATAATAATATGAATAATAATAATAATAATATTAATAATAATAATAATAAGAAGAAGAAGAAGAATGTTCACAATAAGTTCACAAAGATAATCAAGAACCATGAAAATTCCAAAGCCAAATACTCCCTCACTGAGATTGAACAAGAAATAAGGACAAAATAACTATAACCTGCAGTCGGTCACTGACATCAACTCTGACAATGAAGACCAAACTAAACATATTTTAAAAAGTGAGAATATCAATGACTTCAGATCAAAGCTCTTCACTGCCAATCCTTCAAAAAAAAAAAATGACAATGAACTTGCTGCGATGTGCAGGTCTCAAGGCAGAAACAGAGACGCTTATAATATCAGCTCTAGATCAGGCACTGAATACTCATTACCTCCAACTAAAAATTCTCAAGCAAAACACTGACAGCAAGTGCAGAATGTGCAATCAACAAGAGGAGCACATCACAATTATGTACGACATGGCGGTGCAGATGGATCCTACTATATGAGCAAACCGGCCAGATATCATCTTCCATGACAAGAAGAGAACGCAATGTCTACCTATAGAGGTTTCTATCCCAGATGACAAGAACATCTCTCTCAAGGAAGCAAACATTATCAACAAATACAAAGACCTGGAGAGTGAGATATCACGGATGCGGAACAAGAAGACTGAGGTGATCTGTGTTGTGGTGGAAGCGTTAGAAACTATGAAGATTAGGTTCCAAAATAATACCAATCATCTCCCAGGAAACCTCCACCCTGAACATAATTTAAAAAGGAATACTAAGGTACTGCCCACATACAACCTGCGGACTCAGATAGAGTCCTGGTAGAAAAGTCTGAATTTAATCAATTAATAATAATAATAATAATAATGCTATTATTACTATTTCCACAAATAAACAAGAACAACAACCAGAAATATCCAGTAATTGATCAGGAAATACTGTGCACAACACTCTTTAATAAAACATAAGAGTATTAAATCAAATCCAGAACAAACACCCTACTAGAATCACAAGACAATCTTTGACATTTTAAAAACTAAACACATATTAAAATGATCACAATGTATGACTCAAATATGTACATAAAAGCATAATCAGCAAACAAGTTAATGTGTTTTCATTCAAAAATGTGAAGTAATATGCATTTAAATATGCTCAGGTCATAACTGAATGATCATTGATATGGGAGTGTTTAGTCATGTGCAAATGCACATACAGTTATTTTGAGCTTATCTAATGTCTTTATGGGATCGTGCTTGATCCAGCAGCCGTCTTCCTGGTTCTAATCAGCTGTTTTCAGCACTGCTATCAATTTGCAAATAATAAGAGAAGTCTGGCAGGTAAGCTCAAAGGCATTTCCATATTGTTAACTTTAGCACAGAAGCATGCACATTCCCATGCCGGCATACATTGTTATGCTGTAGTGCCATTTCATCTGGGCCTATTTATTACAGCAAATAATTGAATGGTTCTGTATAAAAAGTGTAGGAGACTTATGCTGTAAATAAAATGAAAGCATCCAATCCAGAATTCCATGTCAATGTCACACAGCTCGGAAAAAAAAAAAAAAAAAATGCCTCTAAAAGAAAAGCCCAATTAAGAGGCAAAACATCACTGCTGCTCAGACACTGTTATAATTGCCTGTCTCCCGCTATTTAAAAGACCAAAAACTACTATTATACAGAAGTTCTGGATTGTTGTACTATTGAGGCATCTCTTAGAAAAGCATGCCAACTCCTGATAGCTCTGTTTAGTATGTTAGTAAGCATAACTTTTTTCCAATGTAAAACATGGGAGATGCATTAAATGACCAAGATAGGCATGACGAATAAGACTCAATCACTCCTTGGTCCTGCATCCCATAGTATTATATTTCTATATTTCATTGCATGATTACATTGAGACTTCAGATTAAAATCAATGTAGAACTTGCTTAACTGTGCTGTGTTAATGCACACATTTGAGCTATATGTGGTTGTTTTGGACACATATCATCTTATGCACAAGGTTTGGAATAGTGTTTGCCAATGTGTTTGAGTGAGCTCAGAAAACTTACAGTGATGGAGTGAGACATGAAAGAAAGAGAGCCACTTAAGATACTGATCAGCACTTATGTCTGCTATTATCAAATTTTAATAGAGCCATTGACACTATCTCAGTGAGAGGAAATGTCATATATATGTGTTTAGAATAATATTAGGCTACACAGTGAAGGTGCAAGCATTAGGATTGTATGACTGGGCTCAGAGGCTGTCTCCAAATGTCTGCTCCACTAGTATTTACAACCCCAGGGAACCAAAGTAATGATAGTAATCTAATATTGCAGGACCCTAATGGTCTAAATTGTCACATGTGACAGCTCAACCTGCCTGGTACCAATAAGAGTTTAGAAACTGTGAAGGGCCGATGTACCGCACTAAGATGTAAAATTGAGCCAAACTGAGTGAAGCCACAATGTGGTCCAATTGTTGTTTGAATGTTTGTAAATGTCTGCAAGTAACAGGTAAGTTCTCTGTTTTTCGTCTCTCAGACCATGTCCATACCAATCTTTTACTTTTGAAAATGCATTGATTTAGCTACGTTTGCGCCACTTATCCACACTGGTATGTTGTTGACTTCTGAAAACGCTCTCCATAACCACATACATTGGGGAACAATTATTTATGTTGATAAAATTTACTTTGTGAAATGTATCAATCAAACAGTGATTGCATTTTCTACACACAACACGTCAAACGTTTGGACACACCAACTCATTCTTTGTGATTATAATTTGCCACCTTTTAGAATAATAGTAAAGCTATCTAAT
This sequence comes from Moxostoma hubbsi, assembly GCA_032164185.1. Taxonomy (NCBI): domain Eukaryota; kingdom Metazoa; phylum Chordata; class Actinopteri; order Cypriniformes; family Catostomidae; genus Moxostoma; species Moxostoma hubbsi. The sequence continues at coordinate 14,752,200 of JAVLUX010000015.1, read as the reverse complement.
CTATGAAATAACTCACATGGAAGTATATTGGAATCATGTATTGACCTTTTTTTTTTTTTTAATAAATCAAAATCATACCTTATTTGAGATTCTTCCCTTTCCCTAGATTACAGTTCTGCATACTCTAGCCATTCTATCAACCAACTTCATGATGTGCCAAACAATATTGAAGGAGTATGCTTGAAACCTTTTGGCTCTCCTTCAATTGCTGGTCTAACTCATCCATTTTTTTATTTTTTTATAACATTTTATTTTTAGAAAGATATTATTACATAAGAACAATCTTTTAGTTGTGAGCATTTAAGCAGGAACCTTTAGATCAGAAGGTTTTACAATCATGAGAAACATACATTCAGTCAAGTGAGTCTTTTGTCTGGAAATATACATTGAGAAGAGGTGCTTAATCTGATCTGTCCTAAAGATAAACGGATCTAGAACCCACTTAACTGTCACTGTGCTTTGTTTTACAACAGTCTGCTTTAATATATTTTCATCTTATAATAACACAAAAAAAGGATGTATTTTTTTATCACAAATAAAGCATTTGATTTTTCAAATTGCATTATAACATAAAGCAAACAAGGCAAAAAAAAGTCAGCAACATATTTTGATTTGCCCTGATATTCACTGGCTGAATGTCAGCCTAATGCATTGGCAGCATCTGCCAGAAACTAGACTGGCCTTTCACCACCAAAAAATGTCAAGTGCAAGTGCCAGCTGAGATTGTCTAGGAGATGATGAGTACCTCTGTGAGTGTGTGTGTGTGTGGGTTAGTAGGGGGGGGGGGGGGGGGGGGGGGGGTTGTGAGTGCTCAGGGAGCCAGGAAGAAATCTCATCATGCCATTTTGACCCATTGGGACTTGGCTGTATTTACATTACACTTGGTCTGAATTCCACATTCTGCCATATCGATTTCAGTACAAAGGAACCAGAAAGAAAAATCACCCTCATTGCTGAGGTTCAATCAAACTTGCTGCTAGTTTTAGACAGTTCTCTGTCACATGTTTCAAATATTGATAGACATGTAATAAGACCTAATTTCAAAAGTGAAGCACTCTCAGAAAAGTTTATTTATTTTTTAAATAAAGGTTCTTGTATAAAATTAGCTACTACGTCAGATTGGTTGCATATTCTGAAATTACACTAACTGACAAAATGTCTACTTGTAAGTCAGTTTATATTGATTTCTGCCCATATAACAAACAAATGCCACTAATTTCATTCATCTAATGGACAAAGCTGAAATTCAACAAAGGGGATTGCTTGATTCTGATGCTCAGAGCCCATGAATTTCACACTTATCTTAGCAAGCTGCTGAGCACCTGTTTGTCATTCTACATAAGGATTTTTGACAAAGAGAACAATGAAAGAAGACAGTCATCCTCTGAACAATGCCTGTTGTGTTCTTTTCAATGTAAAAGCCAAAGGTATTGGGGTGGGGGTAGCTTGTCCCACACTAGGAAATCGCTGAAAACTCCCAGGACCGGATCAAAAGGAGCGGGTGGTGCTCTGTTCCAAACAGTGTCCCTTTGTGTCTTTGCACTCATAGATAAAGAGGAGGGACTAAGGGGACTGCAAATACAGAGCCCAAGTCACTTGGAGAAGCACATTTTTCTTTTCAAGATGACACAAATGAAAAGAGAATTTACGGACAACATAACATAAAAATTAGATTTTCTGTACCACTGATGTGACACTAATGTGAATATTTTTCAGTGCTTTTGATGTGAAGTTCAAGACGCAGTTAGTTTTAATCCAAATCCAAATCTGAAATCTTTACTAAAATGGCAATTAAAGGTTTGCATTGCAAGGAAAAGTGTGAAATTGTTTTAATGTTAAAATACTTTCTCCTGTCCCAGCTTAACATGCAGAGTCTCCCACAATTATAAAAACTGTGGCTCTCTGGCACTACAAAAACCTTGCTCTGTTTATTTGAGTGCTCCTCCCAGTCCTTCACAGCAACATTGACTTAACCAGTTTTGGGGCAGCTAGTTTGAAACTAGCTTCCCAAGCTACTCATAACTTAAAGTAGTTAATCTACAGCTAAGCTACTCTTTTAAAAATGTAATTACACTACTATCTAATAAAAAGAACTAAACTGAAGATATTTAAAGAAGAAAATTACATATTACAGAATTCATTAATTCTATCACATGGTAGCTGTAATTATGGTAACATTCCATTACGGACATGAACATTGGTTTTGCTAAAGTAACTATAGTTTACCCATGGCAGCCTATTTGTAGTAAAATCATAGTAACAAAATGGACCATGGTTACTATAATATTTCTATGGTAAATCCATAGTTAATTTCCTAATGGTTAATAAGGTGACAATATTAAACTTTACATAAATGTATATTAGAAAACACTCTATTTGACACCAATATAACAGAATTAAAATATATTGATAAAAAGCAACAATACAGCATATTTCTCTAAAACAAAATAATAATAAAAAAAGAAGTCAAAGTCCCTTTATGGTTAAGCAGGGCTCAAATGAATCAGTTAATCTTTCGAGTGAACAAATTAATTTACATGACTAAAACAGAAAGAGTTCCCAATGCTAAATATAAGGAAATTGTTTATTTTAACCGGTTTATTTACATGTACTGTTGGAAAGAACCAATTCACTTAAATGATTTGGTGTTCCAGAAACCTGTTTGAAAACAGACATTATTTTTGCAATTCTGCTAAAAAATGTCACACGTCACTTTCAATCAATGTCACTTTAATTTAAGAAGAGAATTAACATATTTCAGGGAACATGTATTTAACAATTAAATAATTCCCATTTCTGCACAAAATATATTTCTTATATAATATTTTTGTTACTGAGTGATTGATACAGCTTCAACAAAAAATACACCAGCTAACATCTCAAACTTGTGTGGCTCAAATATCTCTGGTCAGTTTGGCAGATAGACCTTCAGGCTGAATTTTCTTCTTCTAGAGTCTATGGTCTTGACAGTTTGTAACCACAGTCAAAAGCAAATCAAACTCCAACATTATCTCGACAACTGCCAATTTTGATGAATCTAAGTAACTAGCTAGGTAATGGTCCTCATGGTTAGTTCTTCCCATCATCTTTGTCCCTTTACTTTCTCTTGTATCCATTCTCAAAGAGACATAATGGAAAAGAAGCACTGCTTTTCTACATTGATCAGAGTTATCATGGCAGGGCTGTCATTGTAGGCAGTGAGTGCTCTATCCGTTGACAGGCTGAAGATACAGCCAAACTGACTTAAACAAAGAAAGAGAGTGAGAGAGTGAGTGAGAGCAGGATTTTGAATGTTGGGGGCAGAATGACAGTCACAATCACATTCAGTGGCCATATCCTTCAGGTTGTCCAATATACCAAACAGCTTGGGGTCTATCAAAGCACAGCTAGCATTGATTTCCAATAGGGATGCACTGGCAAATTTAATTGTACTATCTCAGAGTTTTGGTACAGGTTGTTCTTGATAGTTGATTGGGTGTCCACGATGGCAGGCTGGCAAAATGGAACAATATAAATTGCCATTGGTCTGATGGTTGGTGGAAAATATCTCAGTTACTGACGTAACCATAGGGAACGAGACATTGTGTCGATGAGTTGACACTAGGGGTCACTCCTGCGGAGCCCAGACATCTCTGATTTTCAGAAAAGGCCAATGAGAATTGGTGTGTGGAATTTGCATGCCACTCCCCCAGACATACGGGTATAAAAGGAGTGACACTGCATATACACATCAGGTATCGCACTGAGGAGCCGAGCCAAAGACCCGGCGCTTTCAGCGGTTGGGTCAGTGTTGTGGCCGGAGGGACACAACGTCTCCTCCCTCCATCAGGGAACGGAGGTTATGTCAGTAACCGAGACATTCCCCGTCTGTCACTCACTCGACTTTGTGTTGATGAGTTGAGACTAGGGGTCCCAATGGAAAACACCGCAAGAGCTGAACCGAGTTACGCAGACTGAGTGTGAGACGGGCAGACCTCTGTGTGCCTTGTAGCCAGCGCAGCAAGCCATCGCATAACTACTTCAACACACTGGCATGAAGTGGTCCCCAGCACCTAGGGGAATGGCTAACTGCTCAGAAGTGTAAGGACTGGCTGGCCCAGCCGGGGCCTTCTCTCTATTATTCTCCCCATTGTTCGGCTGGGGGCCAAATATATGGTCCAAGCTGGGGGGTGTCCCTCCAAAGAGGAGGACACCGCGGAGACCACACCCGGCCCCGAGAGGGCGGGTGGGGGGGGTGGGGTGGTTTAGGTGGAATACACACACGGTCTTACCGGTTAGGAACGGAAGCACATCGTGTGGAGCGGCGTCGTGGTAGCTCCTACCCAAGGGGGTCAGGAGTTACTAAAAACACGGTGACCCAGTGTAGAGGGCCCTCTGTCCAGGGAAGACGCGTTTTACCGGCAGGGAAACCATTTTGCGGGATATACATCACACAGGGTTGTCCAAGGCTGGGTCCAAGGGGACAATCAGCACATGTGGAGCTCTTACCTCAGTACGGGGGCCTAGTGATGCCCGTACCGGGCTGGCAGCGAGCCTGTCCGAAGACTCGACGGCCGCTATGCTAGGGAGGAAGAACGTCCAGGGTTCACACTTCCTTGAACGCAAGTGGGGAAAGAGCGCATGTCTTTGCTGGTTTAGAACTCACAGGTCAAGGATTGGCTGCTACCCGCCGCCTTTTTTGGGTACGATGAAGTAGGGGCTGTAAAACACCTTCTTCATCTCGACTGGAGGGACAGGCTCTATTGTGCCCTACCGTAGAAGGGAGGCGATTTACGCACACAAGGCAGCTGCATTCTCACCTCCCACCGTAGTGGAGCGGACGCTGTTGAACCTGGGCAGGCGCCTGGCAAAATCAATCGCATAGCCGAGTTGGACGGTCCTGATCACCCAACTTGATGGGTTGGGGAGCGCGAGCCATGCCCCCAAGTTCCATGCGATAGGGACCAATGGGACTATAGCATCGGGCGTACCGTCTCAGGGGCACTTTGAAGCCTTCTTGGGGTTGTTGGTGGCCGGCCATGAGGCGGGGGGCATCGCCGTCCTGCGGGCAGCTCCACATCGGGCCGGCCCCAAGGGGCGGTCTGTGGCGGGGCTGGTGTTGGTGCTGGCACCGCAGGGGGATGCGTTGGATGACGAGCAGATGGGGTTCGGGGTCTGTGGCTCCGCCTTGGCAGGATGTGCTTTATAGCCTCCGTCTGCTTCCTCACCATTGAGAACTGCCGGGTGAAGTCTCCAATGGTGTCGCCAAACAGCCCAACCTGGGAGATGGGGGTGTCAAGGAAATGTACCTTGTCAGCCTCTCACGATTCCACCAGGTTGAGCCAGAGGTGGTGCTCCTGGACCACCAAGATGGACATCGCCTGCCCGGGAGCCCGCTCCGTGAACTTCGTTGCCTGGAGGGCGAAGTCGGCCGCCGAGCGCAGCTCCTGCATTAGACCCGGGTCAGGACTACCCTTGTGTAGTTCTCTAAGTGCCTTGGCTTGGTGCACCTGCAGGAGTGCCATGGCATGCAAGGCGGAGGCGTCAGAGATGACGTCAGCCTACAGGCCCTCGACGGGAGCCTCGGGTGGTTCCGCCAGGTGGAGGCATTTTGCGGGCATAAGTGCACTGCGACCGCTTGGTCCACCTGGAGAATCGCCGCGTAGCCCCTCGTCACCCTGGCGTCGAGGGTAATGAGAGCGGAGGAGCTCACGGATCTCGTGCGGGCAGTAAAAGGTGCCTGCCACAAGCGCGTGAGCTCCTCATGCACCTCCGGGAAGAAAGGAATGGGGGTGGAGCGTGGCCGTGAGCGGCGCTCTGGCCCCAGGAACCAATTGTCGAGCCGCAAGGTTTCGGGGGGAGGTGGAGGATTCAACTCCAGCCCGACACTCACGGCTGCCTGGGCAAGCATGGCTGTCATCTCTGCGTCAGCCTGTGACTGAGCCACCGCACCCGAGGGTGGGAGTCCTGCCGAGTCTTCAGCGTCAGACATGACAAACCCGCTCTCCGATGCCGCGATCGAGATCTCATCGTCGTCAGGTGCTCCGAACGAGATCGCGGGTCCGCCGTGAAGCGAACCGGCACCCCGCTCCAGTGCTCGGTTGGAGCATACGACCGTGACGGGGAGTGGGAGGTCCGTGGGGTTATACCCGGTGGAGAGGCTCCCACTGAGGTCCCCATATCGCCCCCAGTGCTAGCCGACACTGCCTCATACCCCCAGGTAGAAGGACAGAGTCGGGGAGCGACTGGGGTGGCTTTCGCTCATACGAGGGCAAGCCGCAACCACAACGTAGCCATGGTCATGCCTTCGCAATGAGGACATGAACCAGCCACAAACGCTGACTTTGCGTGGGTAGCACCCAGACACGAGAGACAACGACCGCAACCAAGAAATACACACAAACTGAAAGACATCTTGAAAAAGACGCTTCACCATTTGCGCCACTCTTTTAGAGAAATATACTCTTTTATTTGTGTTTTCATATATATATATATATATATAAAAATATGAGAATAGAAATATATATATATAAACAAAGTTATTCACTCCGTGAGCTCTTTTTTTCTCTGCTGCTGAAGCAGAAATAATTTTCTCAAAATCAGAGATGTCTGGGCTCCTCAGGAACGACCCCTAGTGTCAACTCGAGTGAGTGACAGACGGGGAACACAAAATTTAAATAGTGCTTGCTAGAATAATCATGCGATTATTATGCAAAATCAATCAGATTTGCTGGTTTTACATGATCATGAGTTGAAACATTGGATAACTGTGCACAGACAAGGTTGGTAAGTAGAGTTTGCCACACCAGTCTCATGCTAATACATTTAAGTGTAACATGTTACTCTTATTATTTTGGGTATACTTTCAAAATAGTGTAATGTATATTTATACATCCCACTGGGTTGCATATTTTAAACATGATTTCGAATTGCTGCAAAATACTAGCTTCCAATGCATTACTGTAAATATATATTTAATTTTATTCTGTGGTAACTGATGTGCTAGGGCTCATTTATAATTTTTAAAATGGGAAAAATGGCCATTTTTCTTTTTTAAAGGCCTGGATGCAAGTAAAGTTACAATAGACTTTGGGTTTTTAAAACATAGTATTTCACAACATGCTGCATTCCAGCATTAGGTTGAAATTATGTTTGCGCAGAAATTAAACATTTAAAAATGTGTACAATTATTTCAATAGCCTACTTCAGTGCTACCATTAAACATGGATATAGTAAATTAACTTGAACCTATTAAAAGAATACACTTGTAGCAGGCAGGTGTTTTTTAAAGATGTTAATAGTAATTTGGAGTTATTTCATGCAATCAGACAGCCAGTAAAGCCTCCCTGCTATGATAGTAGAGCACACATCATCTCCGCTCATCTGCTGCACTGATATCTGAATATATGTCTTTCATGCATAACAGTGGTGTGGCAGAGGAAGGAAAATCACCTGCTTTGTTTTGCATAGATAACTGTCTCTCTGAAAGAGCTGTCTGGATCTGACAGTTAAGTCTGACTGCAGTGCAAATATCAAGCGTCACCGGGGTCACTTATCACTATGAAAGCAATTAGCCTCAGTCTGATTCCGGCAGCACCCACAACAACATAAACTTGTTGTTCTTTGTACTGTGTGACAGTCTAAGCCAAAGAGTGACACATTACATTAAAATGATTCTGTAACAAGGGATGCATCTCAGCACTCAGGAGTCAAGAGTTTAACTGACAATTTGCAACAAATCTATCTATCTATCTATCTGTCTGTCTGTCTGTCTGTCTGTCTATCAAACAACATATAATTGAAATGGTCAGACACGTTTATCCATTCAAAAGTTTGCATATCCACAGTTTCCACATCCAAAAATTTAAAAGGGGGTCATAAAATTCTAAATGATTCATTTTTCATTTATTCAATTATTGGGGGAACTGCCTCTCAGCAGCATCAATCATCTTATCTTTATTGATATATATCAGTAAGACAGCAGAAAGGGAACGGATTAGGTAGAGATGAGATTACATTGACTGAAAGTCCTGACTCTTCTCTTCTTTTCAGGGCTCTCAATGCTCTATAGTTTCTACTTAATGAAGCTCAGATATGTGTAGCTCAAACTCATTGAGTTTCTATTCAGACCTGGAGGCCAGTGCAAGTCCTTGGCTCTGACATTGAAAACTGAGTAGGTTTGCCGATTGTAGACAAAGAACCGTTTCGAAAAATGATAAGTTATCGTTGAGTAATATTTTTTCAGAATGTGCCAACTTGAGAAAGAAAAAGAAAAAAATCCATTCCTATTGTGCTCAAGTTGATTACAAAACTGTGTGAATTTGGAGATTATGAAGAAATCTGAGGACACCTTGCTGCACTGTGGTAGACTGAAAAGAACAAAATGGAATAGAAAGCAAATTTGTTGGGTTAAATTAAAGGTGGTTCCATAAAAATGTACAATTGTCTAAATGATGGAAGACCTACATGGTCTACAGCATCAACTGTAGTCCTCCACCTCATATAAAATAAATATTTGTTAAAAACACTCTTTTATAAGCTTATAAAAATTGTACAGATGCTATGCAGTGACCTTGGCTCGCTGACGGTAGGATCAAGTTCATGTCAAGAAATGTAAAATTTTTAAAACATTGCAAAGATCAACAACTTGCTCAGAAACATATGTGGGTATACACACATCAACAGAGCGGCCCCACGGGGCTTTCTGCTCAAGGTTTCCTGGGTCCAGGGATCCAGGCTGCTTGACACTCAGGAAAACGAATCACGGTAAGCTGTGGAAACGTGGAGAGGCGGAGGTCAGCTCAGGCCTGCAGGCAAGCTCATTTGCATGCGTTTAGGGGCGGGACCTGATGGTGCTCTGTTGCAGGCTTGCTCGGCAGGACATCATTTACATAATTGATGAAATATGATAATAATGCAAGCTGGCGTTGGCTTGACAAGCTGGAGCAGCTCCCAAGGAGCCGGGCCTGGACGAGCCTCAGGATCTGTGGTAGAGTGAAAAGGAAAGGGAATGAAAGAGAGATAGGAAGAGATAGAGACTGAAGCCGGAAGCAGAGTTTTTGGGAGGTCTTGTTTGTGGATTGATATTCCTCTATAGACCACAGTGGCATTGCCAGTGGTGGCCTGTTTGCCTTTGTGTGGTTATCATAAATATTTAACATACTGCTGTAAGGCACCCTGAGCCTTCAAGCTAAGTGGGCATATTACAATGTTGTTACAAAGTAAGTAACAGTAAAAAACAGTAAAGAGACGACTCAGGAGTGCAGGCCTTTTGGGAAGAAATACAAAGAAAAAGACACTTTTGAAACTGAAAAACTAAAAGAAAAGGTTAAAGTGGGCAAAGAAACAGACATTGGACAACAGAAAATTAGAAAATCGTGTTATTAATCTTAACCCCATTGATCTATTGTGGGATCAGCTAGACTGTAAGGTGCGTGAGAAGTGACCGACAAGACAGCCACATCTATGGCAAGTCCTACAGGAAGTGTGGGGTGAAATGTCACCTGAGTAGCTGGACAAACTGACAGCGAATGCCAAGGATCTGCAAAGCTGTCATTGCTGCATGTGGAGGATTTTTTGATGAGACCTCTGAAGAAGCTTAAGAAGATCGGATAATTTTTTTTTCAAATTGCAACAGTAATTTTTCACTTTATTAGTGTCTATTACTAAGTCAATGCATTAGGTGTTGCGTGTGCTCAAGGGTCTAACTCATGGTGAATGAAGCCTGGGAGGGTGGCTCATCTCGGCTTGAATGACATGTCCGAGCCCCCTGGAGGTGGAGTTGAACAGGGGGTTTGATGAAAAAATGCAGTCGGGAGGGTGTGTTCTCCATACCCTCAGTGATTGTGACTGAAGCCGAGGAGGGTGGATCAGATTACAGGTCCAAAAGTCTAGTTCTTTGTCGATACTATAACTGCACACTGTGCATAAATTACAAACACAAAAAAAAACAGTCCATGGTTTTCCACTCCAAACCATCATGGATCGGCATCAGGGATATATACAATCCTCATATCGTAGTCATTTAATTAGCTACAAAACCCATCAGTCAAAAATTATCTAGCTTTTCAGTGGCCAGCTTTATTCAGAGACAAACATGGGTGACGCAAATATTTATGTCACTTGTGTCGACTGTCCTTTTTGGCTATTTTTTTTAATAACTACCCAATCACATCTGCACAGATAATTTTGAGGAAGGGCTCATTTTTTTTCATAAGATGCTCCAAAATATCTTGTTTGTGTGTTTTACTACTGAAACACTACACAGAGTGCAAGATTTTGCAGAGAATGGACATGAATGATGAAATGTGTTGAATATGTAAAACCTGAACAAAGACAGATTGATCAATATTTCTTCATATTTGTACAACTAATGGATTTTATTCATTGGACTCTTGCAATGAAAACTAAACTAAACAAAATTTTGAGGATTGAGTTCATTTGTGTTTGGCTGAAAGACAATAAAGTTCAGAACTTCTGGTTTCATTTTCCGTGTTTTGATTTTTACTCTTGACACGTTTAATAAAATCTTATCGTTGTAGCTTTGTGACTGTCAAAATTTCTTTAAAATATAGAATCTTTTTTATCTACCAAATCTTTCAAATTATATACTGGATGTCAATATTACTATACAATTTCAAAGATTAATCATGAATTATACATAAATTAAATGTAAATGAATACGTAAGTGTGCCATTTTTGACCCACCCGTCGTTAAGAGGTTAAACATTCTGGTTAGGTTTTAACTGCATTCCAAACCAGTGATGGATGTAATCTGTTAACAAAGTAATTAGTTACTGTAATCTAATAACCTTTTTAGTAAAAAAAAAAGAGTAGTAGTGTAAATTCTTGTTATTATATTACAAGTTACTGACTTCAGTTCCTCAGTTCAGTTAAATACATTACAATTACATTACTTGGGTATAGTTCTAAAATAATATTATGTATTATGCGTTTCTCCAAAAGCTGAAGGGTGTACACCCCATAACAAAGGAGAAATGTTTGATGCTGAGTGTATGACTTTCAAACAACAATGAACAAGGAAATATATATATTATTGTGAATTCATTGAGCAGAAAAAGAAAAAAAAAACACACAAAAAATATTTTCTCTGAAAAGTGTTTCAGAAAGTAAATTAAAAGTAAAGCAAAGATGCAGATTTAGGTACAGATGATCCACTTTCAGATTATTAGAAATGTCCAAACCAACTTGAATGTTATTATTTTCATTTTAAATTAACTATTAAAGGTCCTTAGTATAACAATTAAGTCATTAGTTTTAAGCCTAAAGCCTACTTTGTTCAGGAGTCTTTTTTCAAATAAAATGAAAGTACATATAAATAAGCAATATGAGAAAAGATTATGTGGGAGTGAGGGGAGATGAAAAACATTAAATAGGGAAAATATACATACTCAATTCTCCCCATAATTAGTTTATCCTGTGATGTCTTTTTTGCACATGTAATTGTTAATTTATCATTTGTTTCAATTTCCAATTGAACAATACATTTTAAAGAATGTCACTTCATGTCCCTTAGATGTAATTTTCTTGCGATAAATCTTCTTGTAAAATATAACATTTGATTTTGACCCATTAATCTTAGGTTTATCACATTGCATATCGCTGTCACTTTATCCAAGTTGTTTTCATGTCACGTTTTTCCTCAAAACCATGCAGCCCTAGTGGCTTGTTTTTGATTGGTTTATTATTTAGAAATGAAAAAGATAATATTTAGTATGGTGGGAAAGAGAAAAAAGAAATTAGACTTATTTTATTTATTTTTATTATTTTATCTATTTTACCAGACTGATTTTCTCGCATTTTCTTAAAACCAACATTTTGAATATTATTCCTTGCAATATGTCCATACCAACTTTCAAACCAAACCTACCCCCTTGAAGTAAAGTAAAAAGTAATATAATTGCTTTTTGATAAAGTTTTAAGTAATCTGATTAAAATGTTTATAAAAGTAATTAGTGATTTTAGTGAATTACTTTATTTGAGTAACTTATCCAACATTGCCCCTAGCCCAAAGTATTCTGCAATAATTCAGACCGAACCAATCTAATCAATGTTTATTTTGTAAACAATTATAACCTTTGGTGTGATATCTATTTATTTTTTTTAAAAAAAAAAACAAGACATTTAAAAAAAAATTAAGATAAATTTTGACATTGATAAATGTTAATTGTTCAAAATGTTATCAACAGTGATAAAGTCATCATAATATTTACATAATGTATTGCAATTGGTCTTCTTTTATACACATTTCCATCCTGAAATGTGATCAGTCTTTTCTTACTTATAAAACTGTTTTTAACCATTTACACTGCACACTGATGACGTGTTGATGTGCTGAGTGTGTGTCATGACAACAGCAAAGTGGTTCTAATGCATTATTTCGTTTACACAGAAGCAAAGACTAAAACCTTGTCTAACCTAAAACTTTAACACTATACTTTTTGCTGCCTTGAAAGCACTGTTATTTCCTTCAAGGAATTCAAATCTAGTTTCCGTTGTTATTAATTATGTGTAACGTTATAATATTGCATTGCAAGTTCTTTTGGCATAATGTAATGGACAGCTGATCTCCAGTTCTTTCCTTCTCTTTCATCTCCCTCATTTTTGAAACATTGGCTAAGGACAGTATCTCTCTTTCCCTCAGAGATGCATACTCATGCACTCTCTCACTCTCTCTCTCACACTAGGTCATGTTGCCTGCACCCTGCTCTCTACACACCCCGGCATATGTTGCAGCAGAGTCTGGATCAGTGCCACATGCTAGCCTGCTGCCCCATCTCCTCTGCCTGCTCCCCGCCACCTGTGCTCCCTCCCTCAGCGGCTGGCTCCAGGCTCTCTGGCTCTGACACACACCTGTGACTGGGACTGAGGCTTTAGTCGAAGCTCTCCTCCACCTCTGAGCTGTCACTCATCCAACTCTTCCACAGCACAGCCCTCACACTAGTATTATAGGAAGCCCCCATAGAACCAAAACCTCTCCAAATTAAGCAAATTAACAACACAACCCCCTCCTGTCAACTGCTGCGGAATTTAGAACAGTGGTAAACTAGAACAATGGCCCTTTAAAAAAAACAACAACAAAAAAAACATTATTGTATTTATTGGAATGATTTCCAGTTACTTTTAATGATGGTGAATTGTGCCAATATTTGCCTCAAAATGCAAGATTTATTGGAAGTGCTCATTAAAATACATTTAAGGAATTGTTCTCCCAAAAATGTAAAAGTTCTGTTATCAATTACTCTATACTAAACTATAACAAAATTTTTGCAAACTGTTCTGGTTGCTGCCGGCACGCTGCACGAGTCTGTGTTTGTAGTTTGCTAGCCTGCTTAGCATTGCTTATTCTTGCTTATTCAAATTAATTATTTTATCCTTTACCATTTTACAGCGTCCTTCATGTTTTTCCGCCTTTCTACAGTTCCACTACATGATTTTTACCGCGCACACCCGTTTCTCTCTTTTTTCTTAAAATTTTTTTCTGCTTGTCTACATCTCGCTTCTCGACTGCGTGCATTCATTTCTCCACTGTGTTTTACATGGATTATTGCTTCAATCTCAAACATCTACTGATTGGGAACCACGTTGAACCACATAAATATATAACAACCGTAACAACAACAAACAATTGTGGTAAGTCATGGCATCCGCTCATGTTATTTTTACCTGCATTTCATGCCATATGTTAACTATAGCTTTTTCCATCAGCAGTGAGGGATTCACATGTAATTGATTCACAAGGAATTAGTCAGGCTGATGGAGAAGATTAATAAGTTAGAGACACACATCCGAATGCTAGTGGAGGTCAGTGAGAAAAAGAAGCCGGTGGATACTATTTCAGTTGCGGGTTGAACAGCAAGCAACACAAGCACTTTGGTTCTGGCTGTAGAGCCCCCACAGCAAGGCGTTTGGGTGACGTCTTGGTGGCATACTCACTCAGCAAAGCGACACAACTCTCCCATTCCTGTTAGGGTTTCCAATCAATTTTCCCCACTCAGTGATGCACCTACTGAGAATCATGCTGAAAGAGCCTTAATAATTGTTGATTCTATTGAAAGGAATGTGTAAATAGAGACTCCAGCCAACATTGTTAAATGCATCCCTGTGACTCGAGCATCTGACATAAGATGAAACGTACAAGCAGATCATAAATCGACACAACATCTCGTTCTCTCCATCAGGGAACAGAGGTTACAACAGTAACCGAGACGTTTAATGGTGGAGGATACGATTTTCAATGAATAATAACATATGCTTTGGTCTGCTGCTCATACAGAGCTTTCATATGGATTCAAAACACTTGTAACGTAGCATGTGATTTGTATGGACTACTTTTATTTTGCTTTCATGGTGCTTTATTATTGGCCTAATCATGGTCCGATTTTACATTTGTGGGTGAACTTTTCCTTTAAGATTAATTTATTATAAAATATGAAAAAATAAAAAAATAAAAACTTCAATCTCACGATCACACACAAATAAAATGCGCAAAGGTCAGGCTTTCAAGATTTTTGTCAGATAGGGCTGCCTGGAGAAAAATTCATCTTTTTTTATGTATTCTATGGATATTTTGAATACTTAAATCAATTGTCAGGTCAATCTACAAGATGCAGTTACAATCTCAACAGAAGTACACAGTTCTTGTGACAAGCAAATGCTGCGAGATTTTGATTGTCAAATCAGTTTTTACAATACAATCACAATCGTTCTGTACACAAGAGAACTGACTTTGTGATAATCCTCAGTCACAGTGACCCACAGGGAATGAAAGCAAATCTAGTGTGTGTGTGTGTGTGTAAGCATGCATCTCTTCTTGATAATTTCTGATGGTGCATTATCATTCACAGGACGCCACAAACAGAATACAGACAGAGCGCAGGGGATTAATGGTGACCTTACTGAATGTCTTCTTGATGAATTTACACGCTCTGAAAATACCTCCAAGCAATGATTCAGTGTGATACTGATAAGATGCTTTAAGGAAAATTTAAGGGATATCATCTCAGCATTTAATGCCCAGGAATATTAAGAATATTTTGAACTGACAATTATCAAGAGACTATTATCACAAATAACAACTGCTGCTGAGACATAGAAATGTAAATTGAAATCTATTAATCAGTGTTTTGAACTGATGAAATGTCAACACAAGTATTGATTTACAGATTACAGTATATGATTATAGATAAGATTTAAATACTAATAATATGTTGATTATAATGTTAGGGAACAGCAGTGTGCCAAAACCATAAAATGTCTGTTTATTTGCATTGAAAATCATTGTTTTACCATTATGCATTTTGACCAACCTAATGTGGGTAAATCTCACAAAAAAATGCCCAGGTCACATTCCACCCAAAATAATTTATTTTGAATATATAAGTGATAATCAATGGCTAGGTGCGTTAAATTAATTTAATTTAATGCACAACGTGGAGGCGAAGAACTACCAAAAGCGAAGCAAAGTGCATTCAGATCACATAACACACCTGACCATGGATTATGACGCTTATAGCATGGTCACTTGCCAGCCTTGATTAGCTACAATGTCAAATTTTAACTAGAAGGATAAAAATAATGGTTTGGTTTATCTATGAGTCGTTAGATTTACAGATTCGCCTGTTTTAAATGAGACACAGAGATAAAGTAATGTGACAATATAGCAGTTTTTTGGAGACAAACTCTCTTTAAAAACTGTGAATTTTAACTCAATCCAGAAATAATAATACCCACATAATGTAGATTTGGCACTCCTCAGAACATGTACTATTTAATTAATATTCTTTGACATTTTCACATTAATGAGTAAAAAATGGCGTTTGCTGATGTGACAGTTGCAAAAGTGGCACCTACTTGAACATGATGAGGGGGAAATCATACAAAAGGTTTTAAACCTGCAGACTTTGACCTCTGAAACATCCATATGGTATATGCATGATTGACTGAATTAAGAATGAAATCACGATGTGGCCTTGCACAAATACAAAACAGCAAAAGGCTGAGTGTTATGAAACAGTTATGATTTAGAGCTTCTGTAAGCAATGTGATTGCGGGGTGACTTTTAGCGCACATGGGCAGGACTTTTAGCGCAACATTAAACAATGTGAATAATATTTTAATTAAAATTGTCTTGCAGGACAGCGAAAGACACATTTAATAGGTCTAGGTTACCTTCTCTCCTCTGTGCAAAACACCTGAATGGCAAACCAGTCTTTACTTATGATTGCTTTGGGTGAGCAATACAGGACTGATGAACACAATTGTCTTTTCTGTGTTACCTATAGTGCTTCACAGTTGATACAGTATAAAGACGGCACTGCATGACTTGATAATGTTGCTTTGTGATGCGATGATTATTCCAGTTCTGAGACTAAAGTCTGAGGTATGTCATTGTCTATGTTAAATGTATGTTTCAGGAAGTAATAAGGAAAAATGTGATAAAATTAACTCCTGTTGATTATATTTATGTCTGCTTATTTATGTCTTTACATACTACTAGTTGAGACCTTTCTAGTGTGACCATACATCCTCTTATTCCCAGACATGTCCTCTTTTTCGGACCTTAAAAAGCATCTGGTCAGGATTTCAAAATTTGTGAAAATGTCCAGGATTTGGATTTAGTTGGATTTAGGTTCTCATGCCATGGCATGCAGGGCGGAGGCGGCCTGTCCGGTGGCTCTGTAGGCTTTGGAGGTCAGAGATGACATCATCCTTTGGAGGGGAGTACCAGGTGGACCGCCAGGTGGCGGCATTCTCTGGGCACAGATGGATCGCTACCGCCCTAGCCACCTGGGGGACTTCCGTGTATCCGTGGGCTGCTCCGCCGTCCAGGGAATTGAAAGCGGACGAGCGAGCGGGTCGGTTACGGGCAGTGAAAGGTGCCCTCCATGACCGAGTCAGCTCATCACACACTTCCGGGAAGAATGGTACCGGGCGTGGCTGTGAGCGGTGCCGGGTGCCGAGGTACCAGTCGTCAAGCCGCGAAGGCTGTGGGGAGGAGGGAGGGTTCCAGTCCAAGCCTACGCCGCCATCTGCGCTTCCGCCTTAGACTGGGCGGGCTGGAAGGCGGGAGCCCAGTTGAGTCTTACGCATCGGACACCTGGACGCGCTCCGATGCAGCGGTGATGTCATCATCCAAGCCCGGGGGCTTAAGGGAGAATGCCGGCTGGCCATGCGGTGAGTCGCACTCATCCCGATCCTGGACGGAAACACACAAACGTGTTGGGGGCGGGTGGTTCGTGGGGATTTACCCAGCAAAACCGAGCCTGTCGTTATCCCCATATCGCCTTCATCGCCAGCCGGGTCGTCCTCAATCCCGTGGGAAGAAGGAGCAACGTGGGGGGCGGCTGAAGTGGCATTTACCTTCAGGAAGGAGAACCGCGACAGCAACATTGCCATGGTCATGTTCTCGCAGTGATCGCTACCCAGGCACACAAGGCAGAGTCTGTGACCATCATTCTTGGAGAGAAATCGCCCGCATCCAGGAACAACACACGGGCAGAAAGGCATCTTTCAACGTCGCTGTGTATTGCTCTTTTTTGTGAGTGGGAAAACTCAGACTCTTTTAGAGAAAATATAGCTCTTTTAGGAGGAGAACACTCTTTTAAACAGGAAGAAGCGCTGTCGAAGCACCCAGGGGCGTGAACTGCACAGCGTGCAGAGAGAGAAACGCCAGCTGGAAATGTGCCGTGCGGAACCAACAGCCACGCTTCTCGCTGGTAGAGTTGCTGCACAACCATTTGGCTCCGAAGAAAAATTCTGACTGGCATTTGCTGCCCCGCTTCCCTTTATACCCGTATGTCCATGCAAATTCTGTCTGCCAACTTGACATTGGCCTTTTCTCAGGTTCAGAGGTATGATTCGGCATCCGAGAAGACCCCTTGTGTCACTTCTTTCGACACAACGTCGAGAGAATGACAGAAGGGGAAGTAAACCTACTCTTTCTGATTTCACTGTGAGATCAGTCTTCTTTGGCAAGTGGGTACACTGATATTAACTAGCTATAGCTCTTCGCTATGATGAATGCTTTACATATCTAAAAGAGATTATTGTGGTTTGATGAAATTGGAGGAAACTGGAACAAATGTTCCCTTTAAGCATATTCATATTACGTTAACAATAGCTAAAAGCAATGTTGTGCACTGTACTGATTTAGATAAGTGTGAAATTTCCGCATCATTATTTTTCATAGTTCTTTTCTAGCACCTTTATCTAACAAAAATAATCATATTAAATATTAGAATTCAAGTGAGGCACAGCAATGTATACAGTTGCTATCCATGAACTCCAAGAATGTGAGAACACAAGTCTGTAAGCCATTCTAAAACTGAAGATCACCTCAACAGGATGTCTGCAGGATTACGCTTCAGTAAATCTGCTTGCAGAGCAGAGTTCTATTGAAAAAAATATTGATAAGTCTTTTTAGAATCAGTGTTCACCCCACAGCTATGATTGGCATCATTCTGCTGCAGTGACGTCTTTCTGAGTCATACTGAGGCACTATTAAAAATGGATATTAGCAAATTACAGCATCAGCTCCATGCAGCATCACATGTTCTAGAGTTTGTTTTCATAAAGATTCGGTTTTGTCAGGCTGAATTGAGATAAGATGAGAAAGCCAGACCTTTGATTAATGACATAAAGTCTGGTCCACAATGCAGCTGATTCTGGACAATAACTGCACACTGACTGACATGTAAAGTGAGCAAACACAGTTTTAACATGCAGTTTAAGTGCAGGTTTATTTGACAGACTAAATACTATATACTAGGAAAATTAATGAATTCAAATAATGCAGTATCTATGAACAGGAAGTAAAAACCAAAATAAAAATGTGTCTATGATCAGAATTTCTGCTCATTCAAAACTAATAAGTACTGATCATTTCACAGACAATACAGCAAACAAAGCAGAATGTATAGCTCTCAATAATTGTCAAAATACTTTTATTACTTATCTTTCAAAGATTTGATATCATTATAAGCAGTGATTAGTTATTTCTCAAAAGCGCTCATTGTATAAACCTGGTTCCTTGTGTTTCCTACCAGACTGATATATACGTATATGTGTGTGTGAGCATGTATTTATCACTTTGTGGGGACCAAATATCCCCATAAGGTTAGTAAAACCCTAAATTTGACATTGTGGTGACAATTTGTCGGCCCCCATATGTGACGAGGCAGGCAAGGAATGAGGATCTACACGCAGCTTTAAAAGGAAAAGCAAAACACAGGGAACCTAGCACAGAGCATAGCCAAAAATGCCAAAACTTACAAAAGAATCAGGGAAAACAAGGGCTTAAATACACAAGGGAAAACAAGGAACACCTGGGGAAACAATCATGGAATGAGAACCAATCAGGGAGAATCAAATCAAGATAATAAAACTACAAGGACTACATAACTAACACAGGAAACTAAAGAATTCCAACATAAAAGCACAACAACAAAAGACAACAGGGGATATGACAGAGGGGGGACAACAGGGGATATGACCCCCCCCCCAAGAAGAGCAGAGGAACATGGTAAGGTCAGGGAGCAGATCAGGTGGGCGGCCAGGAGGCCAAGGAGACCAGAGAGGATGGAGCCATGGGAGGAATGGTCTCTGGGAGAGAGGGCGGAGCCGCGGAAGACTCTGAGGGCGGAGCCGCGGAAGACTCTGAGGGCGGAGCCGCGGAAGACTCTGAGGGCGGAGAGTACAGGCGGAAGGGAGTACAGGCAGAAACTGGGGAACAGAAGCCTTTCTTCTTTTCCTCCTCCTCCGGGCAGTCGAAGTTGGCAACGCTGGCTCTGGGACGGACGAGGCTTCCAGCTCATTGGCCATGGCAGGTGTGGGCTTTGGCCGTGGCAGGCGTGGGGGCAAACACTTTGGGAGGAGATTTAAAGCCCTCTTCCTCTTCACCCACAGTGAAAGGCGAGCCACTAACTCGCAGAGCCTCCTCCATGAAATCGAGGAGCATCCAGTTAGGATCTGGTGGAGACAATAGCTCCTTTAGTGCACTACTGAGACCCGCCCTGAAGAAAACCATCAAAGAGTATTCTGGGTAGTGCACTAAATTCGCCAGCTCTAAAAACTCATTCACGTGATCCTCAACTGGACGGTCACCTTGCTCGAGGAAAAGAATTCTGATGGCTGCTAGATCCATCTTTGTGTCAGTTTTTCTGTGACGAGGCAGGCAAGGAATGAGGATCTACACGCAGATTTATTAAACTGAATAATAAACAAGCTAACTCAGAAGAAAAGGAAAAGGAAAAGTAAAACAAGCATAGACAAAAGCAAAAACTGACAAAGGAAACAGGGAAAACAAGGACTTAAATACACAAGGGAAAACAAGGAACACCTGGGGAAACAATCAGGGAATGAGAACCAATCAGGGAGAATCAAATCAAGATAATAAAACTACAAGGACTACAAAACTAACACAGGACTCAGGAAACTAAAGAATTCCAACATAAAAGCACAAAAACAAAAGGCAACAGGGGATATGACACCATGAGGAAAACAGCTTATAAATCATACTAAATTATGTTTTTTGAAAATATAAAAATGCATAAAGTTTTCTGTGAGGGTTTTGTTTAGGGGATAGAATATATAGTTTGTACAGTATAAAAACCATTATGTCTATGGAATGTCCCCATAAAACTTGGAAACTCAACATATTTATTATTGTGTAGCAAATAAACCAATACAGTTTCAGACCTCTCAAAAACACCCCAATTTTAAGATAAACCACAACCACTACCTTCAAAAACAACTGCCATACTGATCACCTGAACCCAACTAAATGCCAAATTTTTACCTAACCACACCTGACTGTTCCCATGCCTGAGCCTTCTCCCTGTTTCCCTCAGCCTCTCCGTTGTGCCCATTTTCCAAATAGAATTCCCCAGTACAGGAGTCTAACCCAGCTGAGACACTGAAAGTTTGGCACTGGTTTACATGTTTTTCCCTTGAAGCCCAGAATTTCATGCACTCACCTGGGGGCAGTAAGGGAGGCCCTGGCTTGAGTGACAAGCCTCTGTTAGTAGATCTGGCTCAACAGACTGGGCCTGAGTTGTTGTCAGAACCCATGTGTTTGCTAAGCGAGTCCGGCTTTTAACCCATCTGCTGAGTTGACTGGGCCTGTCCCTAAACGCAGCATGGTGTTTTGAGGCTAACAGGCTTCTACCACCTGGCTCTCTTTCTTAGTGCATATAATCACACACACAAACACATACTGACAAAATTGACTACACTTTGCTCATTTAATATATAATACACTCAGGGGTTTCTTCAAATACAAGCTCTTTTATGCCTCATGTGTTTATTAAAACCAGCAGATTTTAACTTTTTATTTTTTATCTTTTACATTCTGTCTTGGAAACTTACTATGCCTTCAGCATTTATGTTTTATCTTTTACATTCTGTCTTGGAAACTTACTATGCCTTCAGCATTTATTTTTTTGCTACTTTTATGTTTTAACTTTGCCCTCTAATGTACATATCCCAGGCACAGACTTTCAATCTTCCAGGAAATATACATTTTTCAGGTTCAATACAAATTAAACTCAATCGACAGCATTTCGTCAGCAAACATCAATCGACATACAGTAATGTTGAAAACCACAAAAACTAATTTGTACTTGTCCCTCTTCTTCTTTAAAAAAGCAAAAATCGGGGGATCAGTGAGGCACATAAAGTGAATAGGGCCAATCCATAAACAACAAACGACGATTTAAACAACTTTGCTGTTCAAATATTACACATTTATACAGAAGAATTATTGTAATTGCTTTTATAAAGTTACAAGCTTCCCATTTCTGCCATTTAACCCTCCATAAATTGGCCCCATTCACTTACATTGTAAGTGTCTCACTGTAACCTAGATTTCTGTTTGTTTTTGTAAAGAAAAGGAGGTACAAGTTTTATTTTTATTTTTTTATTGGTAATTAACATTATGCCACAGATGCTGTCAATTGACCTTAACTTGTTTCATTGTTTAATTAATATTTAAAATGATGTGATAAAACATCATAAATCTTTTTTCATAAATAATTGTGAAAAAGTATGTATATAAAAAAATAAACTTTACACAAAAAACTAAATGTATTTAAAAATCAAAACAAAGAGTTAAAAGAGAATAAACCATTTAAATAATTATTGTGTGGAAATACTTTTATAAAAATGTACATACATTTTTACTGTCCCTGAAGTAATTTCCACTATGACCAAAACTTTTGTTTTCTCACAGTTCCCAAAAAGCATGCTTCAGATGAAATATGATACATGATGTGTGAAGTCAAGCTAAAAACAAATCAAAATGGAACAAAGCTAAATCAAAGCAAAATCAAGGAAAAAATAAATAAATATAAAATAAAATAAAGTAATTAAAAAAAAAAACACTTTCCATTTAATATAACATATATTTTATAAAATTTCCAATTAAGAATTTTGTCAAAAAATGCAAAACGTTGAATATGCATGTATATTCATTGTTGGAAATTGATAATAAACATCTGTTGTGCAGTGGACAATCAAATTATTGTTGCCTCTTATTAACAATTAGAAAGATAACAGTTGTGTCTTACTGTGAGATTTTTAGCTACCATTCAATGCTGGCTGCAATTGACAGCAGGCCTCATAATTCTTGATGCAGATAAAGAGGTAAAGGGTTTTCAGAGTCTGGTGGCTGAATTAATTTTAATTACAATTCTCAAAGTGTAATAATCTTATAATTATCTCTTCTACTGGGCCCTTGCTGACTTGAGTGGTTAGTGTAAATCCCAGCACTGTAAACACAATCTTAATTTTCCTCACATGGGATTTCCTCTCTGGCAAAAGTGCAGCTAAAGCATACATGATCCAAAAAACTGAATTCAGCCCCTGGGGCCTGAATCTAGTTCATGAGCAGTATCTCATTTCAATAAAAAGAGTATTCAGAGTTACACTGCCAATACATTCTATCACTTTTTCCCCCTCTAAAACATCTTAGTCTTTCACAGGAAATTCTGTAGAATTCATTGTCAACAAATAAACCTGA
The DNA here is from genome assembly GCA_032164185.1 of Moxostoma hubbsi. Classification (NCBI taxonomy): domain Eukaryota; kingdom Metazoa; phylum Chordata; class Actinopteri; order Cypriniformes; family Catostomidae; genus Moxostoma; species Moxostoma hubbsi. Next base: position 14,729,183 of record JAVLUX010000015.1, on the reverse strand, counting down.
TACATGCTTGTATTACCACTGATATATTATTAGTGCTAAAGCTGTCACATCAGTTCTAAATGTTCAGGTACCCTGAAATCAACCCCATTCTACCGAATTACTGACAAGTACCATCCCCCATCAGACATCTTTTCATCAATGCAGCCATGTTCAACTTTCCCTTTGGTGTTACTGATAGCAAGCTTTGCGAGCTGCCTCAGAAACATGGGTTCTGGTCCTATAGAAACCAGATAGTGCTTGTGTTATTATAAAAAATAATGAGCGTGATTCAGAGTTGTGTTTGGGTTATAAGGTGGGGTTAGTGAAATGTGCATTTCTGATGAGTGTATTACATCAATTTATTTTAAAAAATATACCTGGCTTTATACCTCATTTTACATGTACATTTTACATTTATGCATTTGGCAGACGGTTTTATCCAAAGCGACTTACAGAGCCCTTATTACAGGGACAATCCCCCCGGAGCAACCTGGAGTTAAGTGCCTTGCTTAAGGCCACAATGGTGGTGGTCATGTGGTTCGAACCAGTGAACTTCTGATTAGCAGCCCTGTGCCCTAGCCACTACGAAGTTAGTAAGCACAAAGAGATTTCAGCGGCAGAACTTTCTACCTACTGTCACAAGATTCATAGTGTGATCAGTCTGGATAATTATATATATAAAAAGACACTGGTTCCTTATGTAGCTTCAATGTTCTTCAACAACTTTCTCTTATTAAATTAGTTACTCTTTTAAAAGAATAGATTAACTTTTAAGATTGCGCAACATTGCTTTCACTTATTTATCAGCCTCCAGTGCAGTACAGGCTTTCTGATGGACTCTTGGGGGTTCACATTTTATTTTTCCACACAAAGGTTGAGAAAAGCCTGAGTCCCTGCTGCAGAGTTGTGGTTCCTGTATCTACATGTGGACGTGCAGTAAATGATGGGTTAGTGAAGAGCCATGGCAGTGACGGATGGTATGTGGCTAACCAGGCTCACATAATTACAAGGCCAAACCGAGGCTCCGGAGCCCCTCCTGGCTTTCTGGGAAATCAAAGCCCAGATGGAGCTGTAGAAGAAACGCCAGGAAAAAAATGTGTAGCTCCAGTCTATTACCATTTGGAGTGTGCATGCACCATATTCACAAAGCAGCCATTTTAGGATCTTATTGAGTTAATGTTTGTGGGATTTAAAGAGGATTTTCCATCTGACTCACTCAAGTGCTCAAGAGTTGTTGCCAATGGTTCCAGTAAAGGATAACCCTATATAAAATTTTGGTTCAATGACATGGATTGGTACAACTGGACAACGGAACTTGTCAATTATCATCATGCTTTTTCAATGTTTGGAAAGGAGTAATTCAGTCAGGACCACTTCCATCAAATTAATACTTTTATTGACTTATAGACAAATTAAAGGAATCTGTTGGTGTTGGCTGTGTTGTTCTGTTCTGGGCAAACACTCAGCCCATCCATGCATGGACAGAGTGGAGAGAGAGCAGTGAATCAGCCATTTACTCTAACGCATGATTTAAAACACTTTACATTTTAATGCATGCATTACATAACCAACTTATACAGACTTACTCAAGCATGGCTGAAATGCATGGTGGTGCTACTGATTAAGCATTGGATTTAGAATATGGAAATCCGGTGCTCGAGGCAAACAAAGCACACAAGTCGACATTCAAGTAAAAAATGTCATACAAGTTCCACAAAATGATGTGGCTGCTTTAGCTATTGCATTTTTCATCTCACATTTGCTTTTATGACACTGTCGGTTAGGTTTAGGTATTGGGATTAGGTTAAGGGTGTACTGCTTTGTTCATTTCAAAATAGAAAAAACATCTCACATTTGCTTTTTATGACACTATTTGTTAGGGTTCTGTTAAAGGTTTAGATTAGGGATGTATGGTTTATTCATTTAAAAACCCATAGAGCATTAACCTTCAAAATCTCATCATTGTGGCAGAACAGTAAACTCCATTTTAGTGCACCTCAGTTGAAATTTCACTTCATATCTGCAGCAAAACGTGCTATGAACCACAAATCATTTTGAAAAATGTTGCCACAGTAAAGTAATTTTAATGAAATCAGGCCGAACATAGCAAATTTTTTTCTCACAGTGCAATATATAATTGCACACAGGCAAAATATAGATTAAATGGACAGCTAACCAAACAGATCAAATTTAGACATGTGTATGGGAGGTTTCTTAGTTATCAAAGACAACAAATACTTTTTGTTTGGAGGTTGCATTCAAAATCATTAAAAATCAGTTTGAATGGCCATGATTTTTCTGGGTGCAAGTAAAACTTTTTCAAACAAAGAAAATCTGTAGTCTGCTTTGAAAATGCAAAGGATTTTCTTTTTTTTTTTTTTTAATCCCTTTGAACGTCTGATGTGGTGTTTCACTACATTGATTTCTTTTGTGATGGCCATGAATAAGAAGCACACCACTCAGACTTGACATAAATTAGCAGTGCGTGCTTCCCCAACCTGCAAACATCCTTCATCACAGCTGTTGTTCAATATGAATTCCATTTTTTCCAGCATCTCAAAAATACAAATGAAGACTTCTTTCTAATCTGCAAGGCAAGACTTTTCCAGAGGAGCTCACATCATTATAGAGCAGGGAAAGTTGCAGAGGATTCCATTTCTATCATGCACTGATAATAATTCAATGTTTCAAACATGAGATCTCCTTAAAAGCCACCTAAGTGTCTGAGCTCTAAAGATTTGAACAAAGAGAAGAATGTGGCAGCCCTGTGACTTGACATTGCATCCAACTGGCTCCAGTGCGTCATGTGGTTAAAAGGGGATTAGAGATCGTGACTGAACTTGCTATCTGGAGCGTGGCACACTAGTGAAATAGAGAGACTCATTGTTTGTAATTCACCCACTAAGTTAAGAATAATTATCTGCCAGATGAAGAAACTTTCTGGTGTTGCAGGTCACCATATTTGCAAAAGCTTTTCCTAAAACTAAGAGAATTAGGATTGGCGCACTTTCTGTCATTCATTAAACATGTCTCTTTTAAAGTGTTCAACTTCAGTAAAGCCAAACATGTACTTCAGAGGCACTGTGGTTATATAGGCCAATACTGTTTAAGATCACACTGAAATTCTGGCATTCAAAATCTATTTTAAACCTAGAAATAAACAGGAAAAGTATGCATTATTCATAAGTCACTAATCAAATAAGCAAGTTTGTGACAAGTTTGCAGCTCAAGTTGTGCATTAGGTCAGATTTCATTGCTTCCACTGAAGCACACAAGATGCTCTTAGGAACATTCTCAGATCTGCTGAATGACACGGATCATCAGGTTTTGCACAAACTTGGAGTACATATTTTCAGTACAGTAATGTATAAGGGAGACAGACCTAGTACTAAGACATCCTGAAATTCATGGACATTTTTTTCCATTTATCTTTTCACTCAAATTGTTTTGCTGAGAGTAGTAGGCAATATCAGTCAAGAAACAGTCTGTTGCTATATTCAGTTCTACAGCATGATTGTGATATTTGTATATGGGACCAGTGGGTTATGAATAAACAACACGGATACCAAAAAAAATCTTGTGGATTTTATTTTGAACCTTCAAATGTAAACTTTAATTTTGTTTTAAAAAAAAAGAACAAAAAATATACAGCTGTCAGTGGGGCGATATTGTATTCGAAAAATAAATAATAATAAAGAAAATACAAAACATGAAATTCGGTTCAACGAAATACAGTAAACGCTAATGTCAAAAGAAAATACATACAGGGCATTAGCCTACCCACATCCCTCAACACATGCTTAATGCATGCCTATATCATTCACAGCAACCTATGTACTTCAGTACTTGCTCAAACCACTCAAAGCATCTTATGCATTAACACATGCTTACATCACTCAAAACATTTTCTGTATTTCTAACCAGGCTTTATGGACATATGTAACAGTTTAAACAATTAAATTAGTATTACACATCTTTTCACATATAACACATATTACATTTATTCACTAAACTGGAAAACACTCTGGGCTATAAATCATTAAATAAGATATGATTCATACTAAATTTACATACCCAGTTTACATATCCAGTCCATACATGCAATCCATATACGTCCTTCAACAGTGATCCATAACAAACATTCAATTTTAACATAAAATCATCTTGAGTGAAATTGGATATTTACCCAAAGAATCCTCAACCGATGAACAAAATCGGGAGCTCTCTTGCCCGGGTCAGGAGGTTTGGGAGGTGGCCGCAGGGCCGAGACTGGGTCAGGGGGTCTGGGAGGTGGCCGTAGGTCAGGGACTGGGTCAGGAGGGGGCCACAGGTCCGGGAGAGGGTAAGGTGGCCTGGGAGGTGGCCACAAGACAGGGACTGGGTCAGAAAGCCTGGGAGGAGGCCACAGGACAGGGTCAGGGGAAGTCTCTGGCTGTGGAGCCGTGGAAGGCGGAGTCATGGAGGACTCTGGGGGCAGAGCCGTGGAAGGCTCAGGAGGCGGAGGCGCGGAAGGCTCAGGAGGCGGAGGCGCGGAAGGCTCAGGAGGCGGAGGCGCGGAAGGCTCAGGAGCAGAGGCGTGGAAGGCGGAGCCATGGAAGGCTCAGGAGGTGGAGATGTGGAAGGCTCAAGAGACGTGGAGGGCTCAGGAGGCGGAGAAGTGGAAGGCTCAAGAGACGTGGAGGGCTCAGGAAGCAGAGACGTGGAGGGCTCAGGAGGCGGAGACATGGAAGGCGGAGCAGGCAGAGACGTGGAAGGCGGTGCAGGCAGAGCCGTGGAAGGCTCGTGAGGCGGAGCCCTGGAAGGCGGAGCCGTGGGAGGCTCGTGAGGTGGAGCCATGGGAGGTGGAGCTGTGGAAGGCTCGGGAGGCGGAGCCCTGGAAGGCGGAGCCATGGAGGGCGGAGACTGAGAAGCAGAAGCCCTTCTTCTTATTCTTCTCCTCCTCCTCCTCCGGATGGACAAGGCTGGCAACGCTGGCTCTGGGACGGACGAGGCGGGCAACGCTGGCTCTGGGACGGACAAGGCAGGCAACGCTGGCTCTGGGACGGACGAGCCTTCCAGCTCGTTGGCCGTGGCAGGCGTGGGCATTGGCTCGTTGGCCGTGGCAGGCGTGGGTGTTGGCTCGTTGGCCGTGGCAGATGTGGGCACTGGCTCATTGGCCGTGGCAGGCATTGGCTCGTTGGCCGTGGCAGGCATTGGCTCGTTGGCTGTGGCAGGCGTGGGCGTTGGCTCGTTGCAAGTAACCTCTGAAGCAAACGTCTCCCAAATCAAATTCATGTACCTCTCCCACATGCAATCACCAGTCTCCAGCAACACAATCCACCCATGGGCAAGGAGGCCGAGCTGGTAAATTGACTTAAGATGACCATCAGTTAAACCAGTGCATCGGGCAATGGTGCTGAACAGACGTGAGTATTCAATTAAAGGGAGGTTCTCTCGGCTCAGCTGGAGAAAGACTGCTGCTAGATCTATGTTTGAGGTTAGTTATTCTGTAAGGAGGCAGGCAACAAGAGAAGATCTAGGTGCAGCTTTTTATTAACAAAAACAAAAAAACTAGGAATAAAGAAAACCACGGGGAACTTAGCACTGAACATGCAATAACTAACAAATAGACAGGGGGAAACAAGGGCTTAAGTACACTAGGGAAAACAGGGAACACGTGGGGAAACAATCAGGGAATGGGAAACAATCAGGGGAAAACCAATCAAACAATGGAACTACAAAGGACTACAAAAAACAAACAGGAACTAAACAGGAACTTCAACATAAAAGCACAAAACAAAAGAATCTGTGACACTAGCATGCTTTATTTATTCACATTTTGAACATGAGTCAATCACAGAACATAATGAGATCTTCTAATAATTAAATAATTAAAAAAATGAATAACGTATAACTAAATGCTAAACATCTTTAGGCCTAAAGGACTTAAAAATGGATAGTTATGCACTAATTATGACAAGTCCCACCCCAACCACACAGTTTATCAAAGTAAAGTTCAAATATTTATAAGCATGTAAGGCATAATGTACAGTCAACTGGGTATTATCACAAAATAAACTCCAGTCCTGAAGGTTTTTATACAAAAATACAAAAAAGAGAGCCGTGGAATAAATAGAAAGAAAAGATATTGCCGTATATTGATTACTCAGGTTGCTTGAACACTATAAGTGTGGCAAAGAAGTGAAATCAGGACAACTGCGCTGCTGAGGTCAAATTGGTCATCTCATTTGCACACTAAAATTTGCATACTGTTGGAAAAGAGTGATAAGAAAATGGGCTCTGATATGAAACAAAGTCCAGCCTCTCTGGAAGTCTCTCTTAAAGAGAAAAAAACGACCAAATTAAAAACAAATTGCATCCAGCACCCAGTACTAATCCTGAAAAAAAAAAAAAAAAAAAAGATATATTTGGCTGTATGTCAGTAATAATCAGCAGCATATCAAGTTAAATTCACAGTGTCAAAAAAATATATATTTTTCCTCTTTTAGAAAAAAGGAAGTATTTGTGTAAATGTGGTTATATATACAGTAGCTTTAACAATGAACTAAAATTTGAATCAAAAAAAAGTTATGGACGTTTTAACATACTGGCATTGTACCAAAATTATAACTATGCATTTAGAAGTTCATAAGGTATTACAGATAATGCAGGTATTGCAGGTGCAGTAATAATGTTTAGATGTGAGGAAGTATTTTTTTCAAAGCCTTCTTAGTATATGGGTTTGAGCCGTTCTCTCATGTTTGTTGAAGCATATTATTGTATGTCCCCTTTTTAGGCAATAGTGCCATTTGAGTCCCCATTACTAAGTATTGATAAAAAAATAATATCACAGATACAGCAAGGCTGAATTCACATAATACAATTGCTACTAACAAATTATTAACCCAATATGAAGAATTGCCCATTGAAAAACCCACAATGCTTGACCACTTATCTGAAATTTGGGAAACAACCTTTCTTAATTCCTATGGTTGTTATTGCTATGCATCTGGCTGCAACAAACCCCTTAAGTTAAAAAAACCTTATAATTATAAGGGTTTTACCACTTATGGGTTCTGTTTCTTAAGGGGTAGGAAAACTCTTAGTCGGCCCTGGTACATAGGGTCTGACCCTGAAGTGGGAAAATTTTAAGTAGTGACCTTCCATCCATCCATCCATCTTCAACCGCTTATCTGAAGTCGGGTCGCGGGGGCAGCAGCTCCAGCAGGGAGCTCTCAGGCTCAGCTATCTTTTCGTGACAACGGTGCGATAGAGCGAGTGCAATACCACCCCCGCTGTCCCGATTCTCCAGCCAACCTCCCGCTCCATTGTCCCCTCACTCGTGAACAAGACCCCGAGGTACTTGAACTCCTTCACTTGGGGCAATACCTCCTTCCCTACCCGGAGTACGTACTCCATCGGTTTCCAGCTGAGAACCATGGCCTCAGATTTAGAGGTGCTAATCCTCATCCCACCCGCTTCACACTCAACTGACAAGCGATCCAGTCAGAGCTGAAGGTCACGGACCGATGATGACATGAAGACCACATCATCTGCAAAAAGCAGCGATGAGATCCCCAGCTCACCGAACCGCACACCTTCCCCACCCCGACTACGTCTCGATATCCTGTCCATGAATATCCATATTCATGGACATATCCTTTTCAAATTAAATTATATATTTCTTTATTTTATTTTTCTGTACTTTTAAAGTACAAATGTAACTGTTTCATATGAATGGGCTCGTATGAATATACATATATAATATATGCAGAATTACAAATTAATGCAAATAGAGTAAAATCTGTATATGGGTAGGTGGTAATGAATACACTAAAACAGCTTGTTGATTGCATAGCAAATCATGAAACTGGATGACACGGATCCTCATTAAATTAATCATAGGCTGGCCTTGGAAGCTTTCGTTTCAGAACTTATTACCCTTCACTGGCTCAACTATTACCAAGGTGTGCTCTGTTTCAAGGTCAATACATCATTTTGTAGCTGTGAGATGTTATCTTGATGGTCATATGACAAATAGCTAACAGGATGTTCTTTTTTACACACAATACTGTGGAAATATCCACACACCAGTGGAGTCACTAGAGCAGGGGCTATAGCCCAATCAGAAATGTGCATATTACTGGCAAAGCCTGATGTTCAGGAAATAAAGAAGTGAAGCAAGATGGCTGGATATGTGCAGTACCAACAACAACTGTAGCATAAATTTTGTCTCTGGTTGGTATACAAAAGTTTTGTCAACTATTTGAAAGTTTGCTAGGAAAACTCTAGCTGGCTAGTTAAGTAAAATTATTCCTTCACATGCTCTAAAAGTGATCTTATAGATCACTCCCATTATAAAAAATGAAGCTTCGCAAGTCACATGCTTGCAGTGTTATTAACTTATAATGTGAGAGATCAAATATCACAGCCCTTTCACTAAGGAAATCATTTTAAGCATCTAAACTATAAAACACTTTAATCTCCATGACCAGACATCCAAAAAAAAAAAAACGGTAGAGTCCTGATTGTACGAGTCGAGTCCTGCGTCCTTACGGAGGTACAATTGGGTTGCATTTTGTCACAATTATCAGTTTTATCTTAAATGTTTTACGAAACTGACATAGTTGAGCTTTTTCTATTGTGAGAAACAAACGATGAGTAATGAGAGAATCATAGTAATCAGTAGTAATTTCTCCAGGCAGCTCTCTGCATGTGCAAAACTTCACAGAACCCCCACCCCACCCACCCTCCTCTACACACACACACACACACACACACACACACACACACATTATTTTTTCATTGTTGAGAAATTTACCTCCAAAGAAAAGAATAGTTCTTTTTGAAAAAAATGTTTTATCATTGTTTGTACACTAATGTAAGATGAATATATCAGTAATGTAATTTGCCTAGAATAATATATTTGACATGGAGCGGGTTGCATCATGGGGGCCACCATGTTTAGATTACATGACCAGCTGAATACCACTCACTTTATCTTGACACCCACTCTCTATTGTCAGACACTTTTGCTCATGGAATAAATGAATCATGACTGACTGAAAAGTGTATTCTTCAATGGCAATTTTGACTAAAAATGTCATGTAATCTTGGGTCACTAAAAGGAGGTAACGAGACACCATGGGAGTTCCCTTTAGGGCTATACCATTATGGCAATTTGATAGGCTGGTGAATCTTGGTGCTCAGCCTATACTGACGTCATTGTGAGCATAGAAGCCAGAGCCCAGTGTCACACCATTTACGACTGAAGAGAAAAAAAAGCATATCTCTCATCCCATAACTGCAAACTATCTGTAGTTATGGCACTGCTATGCAGCTTCCCGTTCCCTCCTTTCAGGGAACCATAGTTACATGAGTAACAGAGAAGCTCCCTTTCAAGAAGGTAACCTCAATGCTGCATCAGAAGCTGGTGCTGTGGGAGCCGTGTACCATAATGACGTAGCACTGATACTAACCCTAAAGAGGTAGTCAAAAGCATTGCTGTAGCCACCCCTTCATGTTGAGAAACAGGAAGGTATTGAGAAAAATTAACCAACAACTTGATGCTAAGACTGAGACATTAGCCATGCTGGGTAATGAAGCAATGTCTCAAAATTCCCAGTTAGCTGGTAGTAGGGGAGCAGAACAATCACCCGGCCAAGGGCTTTGGAACAATAACCCTAGTCAACAGGGTAGTTCAACACTGCACACATGTTCTCATTCACACCAGTGGCAATAGGGAGACCAAGTTTTTGATCTTACATCGATATTAACCAGTTCAACAACCCTCTTCCTCTAGGAGTATGTGAGAGGACAGGGAAGATACATGCAGGTTGTAAAACCTGGTAAATGTATTAGGGTAAGCCTAAGCTGCAGACAGACATATGTCTTCTAGAGACATACCCTTTGCCTATGCCCAGGAGGAGGCCATACTCCTGGTAAAATTAGCTTTTATGCCCCCGGGGCATTGGATGCCTTGTAAATCGCTAGAGAGTGCAATAATATCCATGGCCCAGTGGGAATGTCTTTGCTCAGAGACAGACAATCCCTTTGAGTGGCCTCCACAGCAAACAAATAGCCAAAACAGGGAAGAGCATGTGCAGTCTCTTTGCCGCATCTGACTCAACAAGAGGAGTAGAGAACACCTGCAGGGTAACAACCTGAGCCCTACTTTGGGTGCATAACCCCCTTTTGGGCTTGATAATGGCCTTTGACAAGCTCAGTCCAAACTATTGACATAAAGGGCCTGAAGGTCCCCCACACGTTTGACTGATGCCATAGCGATTAGCAGCAAAATATCCAAAGAGAGTATGCGTATGCTCAACGCCTGTAGTGGCTGAAATGGGGAACCCGTAAGCAGGTTTAACACCAGCGCTAAGTCCCAGACCGGGATTGTAGTGGGGCGAAAAAGGATCTTAGCCATCTCATACCATGCAGAAATCTACTGACCAGATGGTGTTTGCCTAAAGCCAGGCCCTTGGAGGTCATTAGTGCTCACTATTCTAGGGACGTAAACCTTGAGCATGGATGATGTGAGTACTGCATTCAAATTCTATGTTTAGCACTGGTTCCGACAACCCTATTTTGTCAGATGAGCCCCATTCAGAGGCTAGACATACAGTCTCAACAATTCTGTCTGAGGATGTCATATTGTGCCTCGAGCTTGTGAGAGCAGATCCCTCCTCAAAGGAATTTCCCAGGGGGGAGCATCCACAGCTCTACCACCTGTGGGACCCAGTGGCTGTTAGGCTATATTTGGCACAACTAGTATCACTGTTTCCTTGTCTTCTTTTACACTACTTGATGTAGCAATCTGATGGGGCAAACTCATATTCGTGTTTCGCTGCCATCTGTGAGCTAAGGCTTTTGAGCATCATGGAACTTGCTGTCATGTAGTACAAGAGGTGATGATGTGTGTTGTCCGGTGAGGCAAGAGGTTCACCTAGGATTCCAATACAAATTATAAGTTCACCGATACCTCCAAATTCATCTGATTTGATTGAAGGTGGAGTCTCCATTCCCCAGTACTGGTACACTGACACTCTCATTACCGGCATTCAATGGCAGGGTTGGTCAGAGCATTGTCCCTGGAGTGTGGAAGAAACCTTGGAATGAAGGCTCGCAAAAGCGGAGAAACCGAGAGGGCTGTTTAGGCGACACCTAAAATCTTCTACCATGTCATCAGCAACAGTGAAATCAGGGCTAACCATCCTGTGTTACTGTGGAGATGTCACACTCTCATTTCAGGCTAACAACAGCGGGGAATAAGATAAGGGAATTCCAGACAATTTTGGCCAGGAGTGTCATTCCTCTGACACTAGGATAACCATAGACCTGCCAAATTCCTGTGCATAGATTTTTGTGACCATTGTACCAATTTGTGGCATGGTGCTTTTAACCAGCACCACAAAGGCAGCTGCACCAGAGATCTGAACTCTCAATGAAAATGTAGAATGTCAAGTCAAAATGTGCAAATCTTAAAAGGTCCACAAAGGCAGCGAAGTTTGAAGGCACCAACCTTTTGCCTTTTTTCAATGGAAGGGTTCCCTCCAGCTTGAATCTCGTCAAGGAAGAAAACTTACTGACTGGGCATCAACACGCTTTTTGTACAGTTGACCCTGTTTTTAAGGCTCGAGTAAAACCTCAAGCAACTCAGAGGCCACTTTGTCCTGTTCACCACCATTGGGGGCAAAACAGCAAGCACTTCAGTTGAGTGCATACATGTTTCATTAATGAGAGCCCAGCGATGTGGCATTCCCTTCATCTCCACCAAACATAATCGTATCAAGTGCACAGATTTACGGGACATGTTCAGGTGAAGTCGCATGATATAGAGAAAAAGGACACACACAAGGCTTGAGCTGGCGAAAAACTCTGCATTTCATCCACTCGCGCCTTTTTCATACGGTCAACAAGGAGCATCATTGGGAGGAGTGGCTTCAGCTTTCAGAATGAAAGCAAGCAGAGAGTTAAGTGTGTTGAGTTTCATGTGTTCGCTATAAACACAATCAGTGTCATCGAGCACTGTGTCAGTGAGCAACTGAACAGGCAGACCACTTAATACATAGAAAAAGGAGGCATGCAAGGCTTGAGCCTACAACAAACCCTCCTAATATCTCCATGCACCATATCCCCTCCTCTCGCATCTTACTCATACTGTCCCTCAGGAGCCGCAGAGGAGCAGGCAGGAGGAGAGAGGAGCAGCGTTGGTATTAAGAACGAAAGTGAGCCACTAGAGCCAAGTGTCATGAGTTTCATGCCCTCATAATAAACACAATCACTCTTAATGAGCACTGTTAGAGAACTGCACTCATGACTGTCAGCTAAAAGGATGTATCACTCACAGGTGGAAAACACTTGTGAAACATTTCCTTCTTTAAAAAGACATAATTTTCGTCAATATTTTCAATAAACTCTTTTAGGAGAGCATTGTAAACAATACAAAACAGGAAAATATTTTGAAGAGATGCTTCTTTGCTGGTGTAAGTAGGGAGAAGAGTAGAACATATTCCCATGGACCACTTGCAAAATTTCTCAGATAAGTGTTGGTTTAGGGTTCCTGGAACATGAGAGATGTCTATGCTGCATTATAAAAAGAAAATCAGAATGGCAAGATGCTGCGCTCTGGCTTATACTGTATACTGATAATGACGTTAGCATAGGCAGAGAAAAAAAAGCTGCACCAGCCAATCAAACTGCTGTAATGGTATAGAGTTTCAAAGATATGCCCCCTAAAGGGAGCTCCCATAGTGTCAGCTTCTGACTCAGCGTTGAAGTTACCTTCTTTAAAGGAAACTACCATTTTGGGTGAATCTGCATTTATACTGCTAGGTGTCGGCATAAGCCCAAGACGAGTGCAACATAAAAAACAAATTACTCTGCACATTTGAAGGAAAGGGGAACATTCGTTCATGGCATGATTCTAGTTCCTACCCTTCAAAAATGGTTTTGTTAGGTAACTAAAGATTTCTCCATTTGGTAACATCTACAATAGCTCATCAAAATCATTGCTTAATATAACTGAATCAACATGACTACATTATATTGCACAAATTAAAATAATTCTAAGTTTTATGAGTTAGGACAGGAAGAAATAGCTACTTAAGATAACAATTAAAAAAAACTCATTAAAGAGTGTTGAGTATGAAAGTGGCCTAAATTCTCAAAAAACAAAAAACAAAAAAAATTGATTCATAGCTTATTTAAATGGTGAAAACCATAACAGAAGGCTATTTCTTATTATTTCTTTAGTATTAGCAATTTTCTCCCAATTGATTCCGACTTGCCCCGGCCATTCTGTGTGGAGTTTGCATGTTCTCCCCGTGTCTGCGTGGGTTCTCTCCGGGTTCTCCGGCTTCCTCCCACCATCCAAAGACATGCAGGTTAGGTTAATTGGTGTCTCCAAAAAATTGCCCTAGGTGTGAATGTGAGTGTGAGTGTGTGTCTGTATATGTGTGGCCCTGCGATGGACTGGCGACCTGTCCAGGGTGTACCCCGCCTTTCGCCCAATGTTAGCTGGGATAGGCTCCAGCCCCCCGCGACCCTGTACGCAGGATAAGCGGTTGACGATGGATGGATGGATGGATGGATGATTCCGACTTACTACATCTAAAAGTTACATCTTCAGAAGCACTCTAAAATAAGTAATAAGCCATGAGAGGGCTTGCACTGCAACCAGGGCTAGCACAACTTGAAGCAGTGGCCACAGCAATATGATAACAGAAATCAATGCTTAATACATACACACAGTAAACTTGTAAAAAATTCTTACACCAAGTAATATAGTTCATTACTAGAACCAAAACTGTTGCCAAGAAGCACAACAATCAAAGATCACTCTGTGAACAGTATGACTTCCTTATGATCAGGATGATTGTTGATATGTTTCTGGACTTTTTCATTGATGTTGTGATTTCAGTGGTTTTTATAGTTTGTTGCAACTTGCAGCATTAACATAGATTTCAATGTGCCCTGTTACTGTAACTGATGACAACACATGTGTGCATATAAATCGGCTGTTGTACAATATCTTTTGGGGGAAAACAAAACAAAAATATACATGAAGGAAAAAGGTTAACTTAGCAGAATATTGCTACATTTACATGCTGTTTCATAAAAACAGTCACAATGCACAAAAAAAGACTCGCTAATTTTCACCCACTCCACCACATCTTTCTGAAAATTTTCTTGAACTTATTAAATATCTATGTTCTTTGAGTGCCTGAGACAAATTTTGTCTTCCTCACAACTTTATGTCTCTTCTCTCACTTGAATTTAACTTCTCCAGTGTTTTCACCTGAAGCAAATTAGTTTGGTGTAGGACTTTATAATGAGGAAAAGATTATTGCTGTACTGACCTAATAACAATATATCTTTTTATTTCTTTGGATATGCTAACATCTCTTAAATGGATGGAACAGCATGTCCCTAAATACATCACTTTATCTATAAACAACAACATAAACAGCACAGGCTCATTTTAAAATATGCCATCAGATCTTGCAGTACAGAGTGGAACTAATGAAGGCCACTTTCTCCCAGAGCCGCAGCTCAGTGTCAGAGACTGTCAGAGTCATACTCTTCCTGTGTGTGCGATGTATGGAGGCAGACACTCACGCTGGTCCCCTGAGAAACCCTCTGAAAGAGCCAACAGTTAGAGTCCCACCTGTCACAGATGAGCTTTGGCATATCTGTGTGTGTGTGTGTGTGTGTGTGGTAGTGGATGTTGCGCAGGCTTCAAATTGGTCCCTGTGGTGGGAAGCTCTGTGCTTTTCAATATTTTTCTCCATGTTGTCTACTGAGTGCTGTAGCAAGAATTGGCTGCTTTCACTCAGTGTACATCAAACTGTGTATGAACGTAAAAACATTTTGTTTCTTTTTGCATAAATTACAAATTTGGCATAAAATCAACCTTATACTGATGCACTGTTATTTTTGCAGATACAAAAACTTGTTGGATAAATATACTTTCACAAGTGCCAACACTTGGCTTACATTAATGTGTAAGCTGTAAAAAGTGAAAATAAGCAGTTGTTGCATGATTAGATGACTTGAGAGAACAAACAAGTCAAATCTTATTTCCAAGAGTTTACATGGTATCCAGACCTAGCTGGAATGCTACTGCAAACACACTTGAAAAAAAGAGAAAACATACACATATCAAAATTCTATATAAAGCTTCCATTAAAAATAAAATGAACATATAATATAGAGTTATGAATTGTAATTAATGGAGTTCTAAACAGAGGTTCGGGAGGAGCTTGTCAAGCTACTCCTGTCAAACACAATGCAAGCACGGACACCTCACTCCCGTGACCATTCACCCAGCATCCCTCCACCACCCCAACTCTTAATTATTAATTCCATTATTAATCTTAACTTACTTTAGTTAAGTAGCCTAGTGAGGGGTGGCGTGGAGGTGGGTGCAGCTGAGAAGCTCCTCATGATCAAGCCCCTCTTTTACAGCAAGCCTAATTTGTTTACCCTTAACAATCTGCTAACCATTTTGACTTCCAAGACATGTGAACTTGGATCTAGAAAGAGTTAAAAATGTTAGTACTTGAATATCTCATACTGCTTGAATGAACATCAACAAGGAATAAAACTATATACTATATATAAATATGAAACTTGTACTATATAACATAAAACAGTATGAGAAAAAAATATTTAATAGTAATGATTGTTGTAATGAGTAAAATAAAAAAAAGTCATTATTTTAATAATGGAAAAAAAAAATTAAACTTCAGGTTTAAGGAGCTGTTTTTTTTCTGACCTGAAAATGGCATTTGGTGGTGTAATCAAAGGTTGATTCAGTCAAATATATGTTTACTGTTTACATTTTTTGAAGGGGTGAATTTAAGATTTAAGATTTGTTACCTAACCATTTAGTACGATTTAGATTTTAGAACCATTTTATAGTTGTAAGTTTTAATGCATGTACAGAGGAGAATTCAGTCAAGTTGATCTATGATTTTTTTCATTACAGTGTATAAATAATTAATGAATTCACACTTAATTTGAAATACTTTTCCATGGTGTCTTGTGCAATATTTAACATCTTCAACTGGAAGAGGGGCTATCAAAACATGTTTGGATCAGGATAATCCTGACCATGCCAACAAAGTAATATTGACACAATTAATGGCATGAGTTTGGGGCAAGACTAACTTTTAGGTTTCTGTTGTAACCTCCGTTCCCTGATGGAGGGAATGAGACGTTGTGTCGAGTGAAGAGACACTAGGGGACTTTTTGAAGGCCTCGGTTACCTCTGAACTTGAGAAAAGGCCAATGAGAATTTGGCAGACAGAATTTGCATGTCCCTCCCCCGGACATAGGGGTATAAAGTGAGGGAATCATGCCTCTGTTCATTCAGGTTTTGCCATGAGGAGCCGAGAATAAGGTGCGGACTTTGCAGTGGCTCGGTTCAGTATCGTGGTGAGGGGGACACAACATCTTGTTCCATCCATCAGGGAACGGAGGTTACAAAAGCAACCTAGACATTCCCTGTTTATGTGGAGTGAAGCGACACTACAGGTCCCTATTCAGTGCGCTGAACCGTGTACGTGCACTGCTAATGCAGGAGCAGGCAGACAATTGCGTGCCAAAGCAACAGGCTGCATCAGATTGCACGTACCTTTCCCCAACACCCCATAAAATCGTCATAAACTTTTTAGGTTCCCAGCATTCTGGAGGGGAGAACAATGATATATCAGCGGCTTTCTCCTTCTCTGCACGGCAGTGCAGCTTTGCCCATGGGCGCTTCAACAGCATTTCCTTAAAGACTAAAAGAGTATAGACATTGACGTTGAACGTCTTTTTAAAGACGCATCTTTTTAAAGATCCCTCCCTTATTTAAAGGGAGGGAAACCTTTTGCCACACCCCACCTGGGTCATGGTACCCACATTGCCAGAAAAAAAAACAGTTCCCTCGCTCCTTTGGCCACCTAACCGGTGCCCCCACACGCCATTCTCACAGCGGTCTGGCACCAAGCACCTACAGTCACGGCACCATGGACGCGGCCCCCTCACCTCCACACCCTCAAATGTAGACTGGCCGGTTCTGACGAGTCCAAGCATGGGAGCAGGCCGGCTATCAAAACATGTTTGGATCAGGATCATCCCTATCAAAAGGACAGGAGCAGACTACAACGGACAGTCAGGACTGCAGAAAAGATCATTGGTGCCAACCTGCCCTCCATTCAGGACTTGTACATTTCCATAGTCAGGAAACGGGCAGAAAACATCACTGCAGATCCATCTCACCCCAGACACAACCTGTTCCAGCTTCTCCCCTCTGGTAGGTGCTACAGAGCAATGTACGCCAAAACCAACAGACACAGAAACAGTTTCTTCCCACTAACCATCGCTCTGATGAACAGCTGATTTCTGACTCACAGTGTCAGGGTCAATTCCTGTGCAATAACCCAGTAACTCTGTCTCTAATCAGCCATCTATTTACTGGTTACAAATTATTTATTCATCATGCTCTATTTCAGAGCTGTTCATACTGTTCATATTGTTATATTGTCATATTGTATATACTGTATACCAATCCACCTACCTCAAGTCACAACTCCTGCACAAAATTACATATACTATTTATTCCAGAATCCTTTGCACTATGCTTCATTGCACTGTGTACATATATGCATGTATGTGTACCTGTATATCACATCCACCTCCGACATGTACATAATAATGATAATAATAATTTTACTCCTGCATCCTTTGCACTCTAATCACTGCACTATTTGTCAATATGTCTATATTTTTTTTGTTCATAGTGTGTATATTTTTGTTGTCTACACTGTAGCCTGTGTCTGATTTTATTTTATTATTGTGTTATAGTATTTTTGTATGAGTAAGCACATCATGAGCAATGTACAATCCTGAGTCAAATTCCTTGTATGTGTACACATACCTGGCAATAAAGCCGATTCTGATTCTGATCACACGCATTGGGGAAGGTGTTTTTTTCCAATTCCTATTCTTTCAGGGGGAAAAGACCCTGCAGCGATCACCACCTGCCGAGGCTGGTGGGAGGTAAAGTGTTGCGAAATACGTCACATGTGTTTTCAGGCCACATGTGGAAATGGCACGGTGTAGATACTACCTGCTGCGAGGGAGGAGTTGCTACAAACACGGTGACCGGGGGGCAGCGGGGACTGCCCAAGGGAGACGCAGGCCCACTAGTAGGGGGACCGTACCGTGGAAAATACACACAGGGGGATTAGTCCACAAAATGCCAATCCTGTGGAGCACCTATTCCAGTACAGAGTAATTTTAGTACCCGTAGTGGGTCTGGTCAGCGAATTCCTCCACTGAATTCATGGACCAGAGGGCTAGGGAGGAGGAACATCCAGGGTGGGCGAGTTTAGTGGACTCTCCTGGTCAAAAAGAGCACACATGTTCACCTCAGTGGAGGGGAGAGGTGCTATTTGCAAGCGGAACACCTGGTCAGACTTTCCGCATTCCCGAGTTCTATGTGCTCGGACCTGAGAGAACACGGTACGAGACCAACTCAACCCTGAGATTGTAAAATCTCATAAAGGTATTGGGTGTTGCCCAGCCCATTGCTCTTCAGATGTCTGCTAGGGATTTGCCAATGGCCAATGCCCATGACTATGCCACACTTCTCGTCGAGTATGCTCGAACCAGCAAGGGGGCGGGCATGGCCTGGGTGTGAAAGGCCAAAGCGATGGCGTCAACAACCCAGTGGGAAAGCCTCTGATTGGAGACAGCATTCCCTTTCCGCTGTCCACCAAAGCAGAACCCCACAGGTCTTTGCAGTTCACATAGGAACGCAAGGCACGCACTGGACACAGCAACAAAAAGGCTGGGACTGCCTCCTCCTGGAGTAGCTTCCCTTGCAGGTTCACTGCCTGGTCCCTGATGGGGGTCGTAGGAATCTTGGGTGCATAGCGCGTTCACGGTCTTAGGACGACTTGGGTGTTTGTCGGTCCGAACTCCAGGCAAGTGTCACTGACAGAGAACGCTTGCAGGTCCCCAATCCTCTCAATGGAAGCGATCCCGTCAGGAGGGCCGTCTTCAAGGACTGATTCGACTGATTCGTTCAGACAGCACCACCACGATTACGTACATAAATCGCCAAGGCAGCGTGTGCTTTTGTCACATGTTTCAACTCGCCCGTCATCTCCTCCTTTGGAGCCAGCAGCAGTTACCTCTGAACTTGATGCTCTCAACCAGGGAGAGCTTGCTCTTTTCCTCATCGACCTTATGCCCTAGACGGCTGAGGTGCCTGGGCACCTGGTCCCTGTGGATGCACAGAGACTCTCAAGAGTGTGCTAGAATCAGCCGGTCGTCAAGGAAGTCGAGTACACAGATGCTTACTTCCCTTAGCGGGGCAAAGGCGGCCTCTGCAACCTTTGTGAAGACGCAAGGGGACAGGGATGAGCCGAAGGGGAGGACCTAGTACTAGTACGTCAGGCCGTCATACGTGAGCCATAAAAAGGAATGAGACATGAAAGTACGTATCCTTCAGGTCTGCCGCTGCAAACCAATCTAGATGCTGGATACATGTTAGAATAAGTTTCTGCGTGAGCACCTTTGAACAGGAGTCTGTGAGAGGCCCAGTTCAGAACTCACTGGTCCAAGATTGACTGCCACGCACAGCCTGTCTTGGGTATGATGAAGCGAGGACAATAGAACCCTGGCTTCATCTCGACTGGAGGGACGGATCTATCGCACCTCTGTGGGGTGAGTGCCTGACAAACTAAATCGCATCACCGAGTTGGGTGGTCCTGGCCCGCAACGTGTTGGAAGTGTAAACGACGCGTCCAAGCTCCGAGCGGGGGGCACTAAGGGGACGATCATGTATAATGTACCTGGTAGGGCTTCACATCGAGGGGAGTAGGTAATATTTTGGGGAGCAAAGTTGCATCCCAAAACAATTGTGCTGAGAAAAAAAAACTCAAAGCCCTTACCTTGCTCTGCATACCTGGCTGGGGGCGGGAATGTGACTGAGGAGGAGGTCCTATGGAGGCATCCTCTAGACTCGTCAGAACCGGCCAGTCTACATTTGAGGTCATGGAGGTGAGGGGACCACGTCCATGGTGCTGTGACTGTAGGTGCTTGGTGCCAGACCGCTGTGAGAATGGCATGTGGGGGCGCCGGTTAGGTGACCAAAGGAGCGAGGGCTGCTCTCTTTTTTCTGGCAATGTGGGTACCATGACCCAGGCGGGGTGCGGCAAGAGGTTTCCCTCCCTTTAAATAAGGGAGGGATCTTTAAAAAGACGCGTCTTTAAAAAGACGTTCAACGCCAATGTCTATACTCTTTTAGTCTTTAAGGAAACGCTGTCGAAGCGCCCATGGGCAAAGCTGCACTGCCGTGCAGAGAAGGAGAAAGCTGCTGATATGTGCCGTATATATCCAACAGCATTGCTATACAGAGGTGAGTTGAACAGTAGTGATCTCAGCTCACTGATCGCACAACCGCTTGGCTCCGAAGAAGAAATCTGAATGAACAGAGGCATTATTCCTTCCCTTTATACCCATATGTATGGGGGAGGGACATGCAAATTCTGTCTGCCAAATTCTCATTGACCTTTTCTAGTAACCAAGGCCTTCAAGAAAGTCCCTTAGTGTGGCTTCACTCGACTCAACATCGAAGTGACCAATGGAAGTTTCGTTTAAAAGCACATTTGGTCCACAATGGTAATTCAAAGTGCTTTACATGTAAATGACAAAGAGAAAGACAAAGAAAAGTAAAAGTATATTTTGAAATCATTTAAGAAAAATATATACAAATAATTAAAAGTGGGGTGGGGTGGGGGGGGTGAATAAGAAAAAGAAACACACACTAAAATCAACAACAATGGAAGACAGGAGGGTTTAGAAAACCTGTTTAAAAATAATCATAATTTTTGCAATTATATTTCATGATGCTAGTGGCACAGAAATTACACACTTATATTTTATATATGTTATAATAATTATTAAAATTACACCCTTCACCTTTAAATTATAACATTTACAATACTCTAAATGTAATTGTCTGATTGAGAACTTTAGTTCCCCATCTGTCGCTCACTTCGACGTCGTGTCGAAGAAGCGACACTAGGGGTCTCTCTTGAGTGCCGAATATGCCTCTGATCTATGAAAAAAGGCCAATGAGAGTTGGCGAACAGTATTTGCATACCCTGCCCACGGACATACTGGTACAAAGGCGAGGGAAATACGCTCGTTCATTCAGTAATTTTCTTCGGAGCCGATGGTCGCGCAGCCAGCTGCGAGTCACACACACCAGATTCCTGCTTCTGTTCCTCTGACACTCTGTTTGCTGTTGGATCTACGGCGCACTTCAGTGGCTTTCTCCTTCTCTGCACGGCAGTGCAGTTTGCCCCTGGGCGCTTCGACAGCGCAGAGAATTGAAAGAGTTACATTGAAAGAGTGATTTTCTCTGTAAAAGAGTTTATTTCTCTGAAAGAGCATTACACAGCGGCGTTGAACGTCCTTTTCAGGACGCTTCTTTATAAAGATGTCATTTCCGCCCCTGTGTAGTTTCTGGATGCGGTTATTTCTCCCCACCTCTCACGGTCATAAAAGCTGCTTTGCGTGCCTGGGCTGCAATCAAAAGCAGGCAGCGTTTTATGAATGGTTCATGTTCTCAGTGCGAGAACATAGCCATGGCAACATTGTCGCGCGGCGATCTTTTGTAATGAGAGAAAGCCACTTCAGCCGCCCACCGCACCTCGCCTTCTTCCTACGGGATTGACGCAGGCGCCGCGGGCGATGAAGGCGATTTGGGGACTATGACGGGCTCTGTTTGCCGGGTAAACCCCCTCGAACCTCCCGCCTCCCCGGCATGCTTGCTTCGTCCCGTCTGAGCTCGGGATGAGCGATTCTCTCCAATGGTTCATCTTCTCAGTGCGAGAACATGGCCGTTATAGCATTGAAGTCGCGCGGCTTTCTTTTGTAATGAGAGAAAGCCACTTCAGCCGCCCACCACGCCTCGCCTCCTTCCTACGGGATTGGCGCAGGCTGAAGGCGATTGGGGGACAATGACGGGTTCTGTTTGCCAGGTAAACCCCCTCGAACCTCCCGCCTCCCTGGCATGCTTGCTTTCTTCAGAATTGGATGACATCACCGTTGCATCGGAGAGCGTTACAGCGGTGTCTGATGCTGATGACTCGCCTGGGCCGCCACCTTCGGGTCTGCTCGCCCAGCCTGAGCCTGACGCACGGAGGTCCGCTATGCTTTCCCGGGCTACTTGATCAGTCCTGCGGGCATGTGCGCCGCTCACAGCCGCACCCCTCCTCGGTTCCTTTCTTCTCAGACGTGCATGACGAGTTGAGCAAAGCCAAGGCTTCTTCGCTCCTCTGCTCTCACTACCCTCACGGTGGAACGGTCCCAGACCGCTTCTGCCCTGCACGCCACGGCCCTTCCTGCAACCAACGCCAGGCCAAGGCACTTCAAAACTTGCACCTTGGGTAGTCCTGTTCTTGATGTGCTGTAGGAACTGCGCTGTATGTCCAACTGCGCCCCCGGGCCACGGAGATCAGAAGCGCCGGCACTCGAACCTTCTCCCACACACCCGTCTCCCAGCTCCGTCCATTCGGCGCCACCGTTGATGACTCTGCCAAGCAGTCCTCAGCGGTGAAGCAGACAGAGGCCATCTCACATCCTGCCCAGTCGCAAGGCTGCCGCCATGGGCCATGTCCCGTCTGCTCGCCGAGGGTGTCCTCCTGCGGCTATGCCAGCATCGAGCACTCCGCAGGAAGCAGACGCCCCCGTCTCATGGACCCCCTCGAGGACCCGGAAGGCTCCCAGGTGCTCCGTAGATGCTCGACCCAGGGACCAAGACATTAGCTCCGGAGATGGTAAGACCGCTCCGTTCCCGGTGGAAGAATATTTTGTTGAATTAGTTTTCACATTCTCATATTCTCAGTAACAGAGCAATTTCCTTTTGTCTCTGGGTCTCCTGGCCTGCAAATGCCGTTCTCACAGCACTCTGCTGCCAGATCTCAACAGTCCCGGCATCCTGGACACGGACCACCTACCTCCAGCCCCCATTACTGTTCCCCGGCCGGCCGGTTCAGTCGAGTCTAGAGGACGCCTACCCTGGACCTCCTCCTGCTCAGTCATTAACCCGCCCCCTGCCGGGTGTGCGGAGCAAGGTAAGTGTTTGAGTCTTTTCTCAGCACCAGAGCCTCGGGACGCATCACCACCTCCCGATAGCGCTTTACCTGCTCTGCTTTGCTGCGAAGCCCCGCCGGGTATGTCAAAAATAATCGTCCACTTGGTGCCCCTAGTGCGGAGTTGGACGCGTGGCTCTCACTCCCAACCCATCTCGCTGGCTGGCCCAGACCATCCGACTCGGTTACGCAATTTAGTTTGCCAGGCTTCCGCCCCCCCCGCAGTACACGCCGTACATGCCAAGTCCCTGCACGCGGAAATCGCTACTCTTTTATTCAAAGAGGCGATAGAGCCTGTCCCTCCAAACGAGATGAAGAAGGGTCTCTATAGCCCTTACTTCATCATACCCAAGAAAGGCGGCGGCTTACGACCGATCTTGTACTTGCGAGTTCTCAACCAAGCATTGCACAAACTCCCGTTCAAAATGCTCACACAGAAACACATCTTAATCTGCGTTCAACATCTAGATTGGTCCGCAGCGGCAGACCTGAAGGACGCGTACTTCCACATCTCAATTTTGCCTTGACACTGCCCCTTTCTGCGGTTCGCGTTGGATGGCCAGGCGTATCAGTACAAGTCCTCCCCTTCGGCATGTCTCTGTCCCCTCACATCTTCACGAAAGTCGCAGAGGCAGCTCTTGCCCCGCTCTGAGAAGCCGGCATCCGCATACTCAATTACCTTGACGACTGGCTTATTCTGGCCCACTCGCGAGAGTTACTATGCGCTCACAGAGACCAGGTGCTCAGGCACCTCAGCCGTTTGGGGCTTCAGGTCAACTGGGAAAAGAGCAAGCTTACTCCAGTCCAGAGCATCTCTTTTCTCGGTATGTATTTTGCCACCTTTACCTCCCCTTTCGGGTGGGTGTGGCCTCCGCAGGGTCTTTTCCCCCTGAAAGAATACGAATTCAGGTAAGACCCCCTTCCCACGATGCGGTAAGAGTCCCGGCTGCTCTTGCTCTATGCCGAGAAACATAGAGAGAAAAGAGGCCCAGCCAGGCTTGGCCCGTTCCCTAGTTGGCAGCGTCACCTTGTTCCCCTCTAGGGTAACCAAAAGGATTCCGATGACATTTTTGGGGCATTGGGGAAGGGTATGTGCAGTCTGACACACAGTTGGTTGTTTGTGCACGTGAAATACCTGCCCGCTCCTGTGTCAGCAGTACACGTACATGGCTCAGCGCATGGCGTGATTTGAAGTGGAGCCCTAGTGTTGCTTCTTCGACACGACGTCAAAGTGAGCGACAGACGGGGAACGTCTCGGTTACGTATGTAACCTCCGTTCCCTGATGGAGGGAACGAGACGTCGTGTCCTCCCGGCCAGGTCGCTGAGCCGAGCCGTTGAGGTGGCCGGACACTCCCGGCTCCTCAGAAAAATCCTGAATGAACGAGCGTATTTCCCTCGCCTTTGTACCCATATGTCCGGGGGCGGGGTATGCAAATACTGTTCGCCAAGTCTCATTGGCCTTTTTTCATAGATCAGATGCATATTCGGCGCTCAAGAGAGACCCCTAGTTTCGCTTCTTCGACACGATGTCTCGTTCCCTCCATCTGGGAACGGAGGTTACATATGTAACCGAGACGCTCTGTATTGAGTGAATTTTCATTAAAATCCCTGTTATTATCAGGGTAAATGTTGACGATTGATCTCATGTCATCATCAGCCATCACTACAATCACTGCAGTAGAAGTTCCTAGCACACTGATGTCACAAAAACAAATAGACTTTATCAGCTCAGCTGACTGATTTGATGTACCAAATGTATAGTGTTGGACAACGAGCCTAAGCGAAAATAAAGGTGTCTTTTGTTTTAAATGGTTATTTGGTTGACAGCACCTTCTTTAAGTTTGTTGCTCAACACTTAAAAACTAATAATTTCCCGCTCCTTGGCTAGGTCAAGAGTTTGTATGCATCCTGAGGACATTACATCATCCAGTCATTTAAAAAAAAATTACCCAAATGAGGATCAATATGCTCAAAACATTGATGCTTGTTTTACACAGGTCACTTTGCAACATTTCAAAGCTATTTTAAAGGCAAACACAATGACCAGATATGTAACGCAGCCATATATAAATATATAGATTATCTTCTGTCAAAATAGGAATGTCAATAAATAAATAAATAAATAACATTAAAATAAAAGGAATATTAAAATAAAAGGAATGTTAAAATTGAAAAAAATAATCATATATTTTTAAAATTAAGAATATTGTAACATTTTATTTAAAGCTATATAAAATATCAATGAATAGATTAGTGGAAAAGATCAATTGAAAAGACCAGTGGAAATTATGATTACATTTTAAATATCATGCTATTCATGTTATAGCAGTTACCGAGTCTCCTGACAAATAGTTTTTACACAGACCATTGTATCCTTGTCCTCATGCCTGTTTCTGAGGTCTGTTTCTCTGGACAGTCTTGGGTACTGTGGATACAGAGGTAGATGGCTAAGATCCAAAGGGGTCATGAGTGCTGACAGCAGCACTGAAAGCCCCAAGAGAGAACTCACTGATCAATTTATGGAGTGTGGCAGGCCTGCCGGAGTTAAAAATCACTCATAATGTCTTTTCTCCAAAAGGTCGTGGTCAAAGATGAGTACGAATGGAGCTCTACGGATGGGACACAAGCCCAAATCGAATCAGTGCACATGCATCCTTGTACTGGATTCATGTTCTAGAGTTTATAGCTTAAATATAGGAAATGGTGAATATTGCTAAATATATCAAGTACCTATGTAATGTTAAGAATTATGTGAACAGGTTTATTTCTTTAGAAGAAATGTGCATTCAGCTTTTGCAGCTTCAATACAGGGATTATTTAGAGTTTATACAACACAATCTCATAATTATATGTCACTATAGTGACTTTTTGCCTACACTAGCAAAATGTCACCCTTGGTCTGGATTTAAATGTCACTGATACTGTATTCAACCAACTTGGAGGATTTCAATACTTTATCCAATGCTAAGTTGTTTTATGAAAATTATTGACAATTCTGTAATAATTTACTTATTGCCCTATTATTGAATTGTTATTCTGTTTGCCGTGCATGGAGACACAATGAGTTTTCAGAATGTCTGAGTTTCACCTCAAATAATGTGAAAAGTATTCTAAAAATGATCATAAAAGTAGTCCTCCATTTGTGTGCTATATTCCAGTCTTCCAATGCCGGATGATGTCTTTGTGTGAGATACAGATCCAAATTCCATGTCTTCATTCTTCAATTCCACCATAACACAAACAATTCCAAACTCATTTAAACTTTAAAAAGTTTCCATCTGAAGAAGTGTTACGACAGCTTTGAAATCAGTGATGTCAAATGTCATTGGCTCTAATGTGTCTTGTGACCGATGCCAAAGTTAAGATGTATCTTGTGAATGAGATGTCATAGAGGAAGGTGTTTAGCGAGTAAATGTTTCACTTTGTTCATTTAAACACATTTTTGTGACTGTACATTAATCTACAGTCTTTGTTTGGTCTTTTATATTGTTGAGAATTATTTGGTTGTAGGTGTAGAGGTAGGGTTAGGTGCTCAAACAATACCTATAGAACAGTGCAATATCACTGAAATTATTGGAACTTTAAATCTATCAGCTTTTTACTTTTCTTTTTTTTTTAAATTGGCCAGGTTTAGGTTTAGGGCTGGGTATGGGGATCTAAAATATCTTTATGTTAGTGTAATAAAGTTGTGACTAAATTGAGATAAAATGTACCCTACTGTTACATGTTTTATATTGTTGATAACTGGTTAGGTATAGAAATGGGGTTGGTTCGAAGATTTAAAATATTGATGAGATAAAATAATGTAACTAAACTAATATAGTATTAGTTTAGTTTAATAAACAATGTTGTATAATAAACATGTTGTGGTTAAACTCGTGATTATATTCCGATGATTGCTGGATCTGAGGTGAAATCGAAATGTCTGTGATGTTTTCATTGTACACGATAAACATTTCTATGGTGAGACCTTGCTTGTAGTTGTACTATCATTGAAAAAGAAAATATAGAAGAAATATAACAAATTAAATAATATATCTATATAAAACCATTTTAAATTGCATTTTGCTAATTCTATTCTTTCTATCTAGGCCATGTATATGAAAATCATTATGTTATAAAAAAAAAAAAATCCTGAAAATCCATTAAATTAATTTATATAACTGTATTACTGTCTGTTTTGATATTGGTGGTTTTTTTTTTTAATTGATCAGTGTTGCACAGGTATCAATCATTTTATCCTGTTTTTTTATCCAGTTTCCTGCTTTCCTGATAGAGCTCCAGACATATGAGAAAACAGCCTAGTTTCTTTCATTCAATTCAATCAGAAAGGCCCAGAGTGCATCTGAAGTGTTTAAAATGGAATATGATCACAGGACACGGCTAAATGCAGAACGGATTTCTGGCGCTGCAAAAAATCGATCCGTCAGCCAAGAAATGTGTGTACATACATGTTGAAAAATCAATGAGCAAATAAATAAACATAACAGTCAGAGAGTAGACAGACCATCACCCCTGAAAATCTGGAGATGTCTCACTGAAGCTCAAAAAACAAAAAGATAACAACAGGGGGTCAGAGGGTGAAAAAACGAGATACAATAATTCTATATATTTTTAAAACAGCATGAATAAAAGAGAATATCTTTGAAAGATGCAAACAAAAACCTTCCTTGACAGAGGTGATTTATGTATTAACCTGTAGCAGACACTATGATTTGTTTTGTGTTGTTTATTTAAAAAACAGATGCATCAAAAGTCCAAGTGTGGTTGCATTAGAAGCTGGACGTCATTGACAAGATAATGTGGATGGGATCCTCTTTTCACAGACTTAGAATCACAGGATTAGCCCTGAGTTGATGACTAGTGTCCAAGGAAACTGACAAAACATCAGCAATCATCTAATCCTCAAGTAATAGAGGTTATCAAAGCCACAAGCCCAGAACTATTAAGGACGGCCCCTCAGCTAAAGACCATTTGCATAACATTACGCCTTCCTAACAATAAGCATTATGAGAGTATTGGTTTAAGTTCTCACGAGATCTAGTGAAGCTTTGCTAGCATTCACTGGGGGGGGGGGGGGGGGGGGACAATAAAGCAGACATTGTAAAGGAGCTATTACTATCTGATTTACCCTAAAAAAATAATTTATTTGGAGTAACCCAATGTTGTCAATTTTTTACTTGAATTAAACCAGATAAATTTAAATGTTAATAATATTTTGATGCCCAAGTACATTTTGAATTCCAAACAAAGTGAAATTCTTCAGATTATTTTGCCTTGTAAATTGAAATGATAATAATAATAATGAATTAATTTATTTAGTTTAGTAACATCTAAATTAACTGGTTTGATTCAAGTCAAAATTGTTTAAATCAACCTGACTACATTAGGTTACATCAACAAAACACATTTTAAGGTTTAGATCAGGTAGAACTAGCACCGTAAAATAGCAATTGCATGTTTCCTCTATTTATAATGTATGAAGTTGATTACTTGATTATTTGTACAGGAAAAATACATCACAATTTAAATATCCTATTCCTAGATTGTGTTGGGGATTTATGCAGATGCGGCTTACAACTGGTAATATATATAGCCTACTCTGAACTTATTAAAATAACTGCACAATGTAAAGATCTTCTGACCCATAGCTCGCTGTTTCACAAGATAGAGAACCAAAAGACACATCCAAATCAAGATTCCTGTATCCAAAACTGAACATGGCACCCCAATAAAGATGAATGTAGACAATGATGTGTGTGAGGAACAGCATGTTCCCCCTGCTTTTTATCCATTTTTTTAAATCTCTGAATTTCTTCCCCGCTTCAAAGACCATACTGTGCACAGTTGGGGGGCTTCAAAGCTCCAAGTCCACAGAATTAGGAGAGAAAAGCAGCTTCTGCATTGCTGACGGCTCAGAAATATCACAAGGCAAGCAACTAGAAAACCTAAATGTTCCTCTACCTCATAAGAAGTATGCTGTGTTTCACCTACATCATTTAAACTGAAGATTTGGACATGTTTTTTCCTCTGGATGAGATCAAAGGTGGACATTTTGACCAAGCCAGACCAGCCATGGCCTTTGTATGGTGCTTTTTGTGTCGACATTAAGTCAACTCTAGGTATGTTGGGTGAAAATACTATCCTGTGATGCTTTGGCCTGAATTTTACAGTTCTTTGTCTCATAACTCTTAATACTTGTGGTATTGTGCTAAAGCTAAGAAAATGGGCGTACAAGAGTTTAGTTAAAATTTCTATTTAGCAATCTATCAGGATTAACTTTAGTGCAAACTCGGCACTAAACAAACGCACCGCTTTCTCAGCTGGGTTTTTTAATTTTCAGATGTTATTGGTGTATCTCCCTGAGTTAGGTAGGGACTGGATTTTTCTCTCAGCTTGCATCTGTGCTTCCTCTAAAATAGCTGCAGTTTCGTCCCCAGCGCCTGCAGCATGCTCCGAACTCCACAGCTCATAATTATGCATCACTGGTCACATTTGTGGGGGGGAAAGTACTGTGACTGATGTAAAATAATTAGTGTGCTGTGAATGGGGCAGCACTTTGCCAGTGCGGGATCAGTGTTGGCTAATGGGCTGTGAAAGGAGATTGCTACCTATCTGCGTTGTGCCTTGCGCTGCTAAATAATGCAATATGTGCACGCACTGCGAGATGGGCTGATCATACTGAGACATTCCAACACCCAATTATATCTTACCTGCCAAGGTGACACGCTAGCTAATGCTAATGGTACCTCATTACCTTCCCCAAACATTTTAGGTTGACTTGGTATTTAATGTGTTCAATCCTAATCAAGTGAGTGATGAACCTCTGTCATATCAGTTCAGGGACAGGTAGAGATGTGGAGAAAAGGAGAGATAAATTGACTGGAAGTGTATATGAAAAATATTTTTGGTACATCAACTGTCAGTTTGTTTATATGTTTGTGATACTCTAGTTAATACTAAACAAGTAAATATATAAATTATATATATATATATATATATAGCTAGTGCTTGTGAACTTTTGAAATCAGCACCAATATCTTAGGTTAAAATGTATATGAATGTAAGTGAAACTGTATATTTTTGTTGTGACTGTCATCCTTTTTGGTATTAGTTTGAAAAGGCAAAAAAAAAAAAAAAAAAAGAAGAAGAAAGAAATACATAACAATGTGTGTACAATATATATATATGAAATACATCAGTTTTCACTGATATAAAAGTCACATATTTGTACAAATATTGAACATATGTTTTAAATACTACAAAAATGGCAGTTTTAATATACAGTATGTAACATATTTGTAATTTGAATATGTGTGTATATATATATATATATATATATATATATATATATATATATATATGCACACACATATTCACAAATTGCCATATATCAGATTTCTGTATGCCTATAGGACAAATTAAAATTTTAAGAACAAATATTCCAAATACTCTCACAAAGAGCATACAGAATAATTATGACAAAATGTTGTTTAAAATAGTCGGACTAGCAAGTTACACTGCAGTCCGTCAAGTTATGTATGTGTATATACTGTATGTACCCTTATATAAGCTCAGATGATAATAAACTATGACATATAATACACACAGAGGTTCATATTGAATTTTTTCCCTTTTATTTGTATACTGGTTTAACAATAAGCATGATACAAGCATGTTTGTACCATTTATGTAAATTATCTCAGTCCCTGTGGTCACTATAGTATAAGTTCAGTATCAGTATCCTGCATGTAAATGGTACATCCATTTCAACATCTGTTGTCAAAAACATCTTTTAGATTCTGCTGTACATGGAAATCGTTTATATTCATTGTATGATTTCATGTTAGATATACCGCTAAACTTGTTGCTTATTTAGCATCCCAGATGCACATTTCCCCACTGAAAAAAAAGTGTCAGAATAAAAAATGCCATCAAAATCCCAGATAACTTTGTTAAATATTCTTTGCATACATGGCGACAATAGACAGTGCCAAAATGTTATCTGGGAAAAAAATACAAGAGAAAAAAAAAATGATAATAAAAAATGAAAATATAATAAAAATATGTCAGGTTTTAAATTCAAATGGAATGTAAAAAATGCAGGGGAAAAAAACGTGACTGGTTAAATACAAAAAATAAAAAATTTCCACACAATAACAATAATAATGCTGTCTCCAGAGAGAAGGCATAGAGTCCGTTTCTATTTTGAGGGTCACTTGAAGTTTAAAATTCAGACTTTTGTATACAATTTCAAGCCTCATAATTGTGTACACAGTAAATACATTTAACCCTCGCCTGACACCCTGCAGCTATCCAATTAAAGAAGTACTTGATGGTCCATTCACCCAATGTGCTTTATTCACACTTTCAGTGATGAGGGTATTTCAATCTCGGCGTTCAGCTCTCACTGCTTTACACGTAAGCCTTCATTCTGCCTGAAATGGATGTAATTTGTCACAGCAATCACACATTATGCTGGAGCAATCCTACTTATTAATATGAATTACCCATTTAAAGTTGGAACTGCAATAGTTAGGTTTAAAATGCTTTTTAATATCCAAT